>CM067350.1:62482511-62762511 GCA_034190875.2 Urechis unicinctus
ATTTTCAATACATAGCCGAAGACAAATATTGGTCCGAATAAGATAGATAAAAAAACACAATTTAAAGAAATAAGTCAAAGACGAAGATGACAGAAAATGAAGTGGTCATGAATCTCCCAATTGGCATGTTTTGTCACGCTTATTTGCCTGCTGATGAACTTATGATCTAGTGATGCTCCCTTATCACTTAGTTTTCGTGTATATCATGTGACCATAATGTTTATACACAGTTAAAAAACACAGAGAGAGAGAGGATTTATCGCGGCAATACATCTAATAGGCATGACTACATTATCTGTACATAACAGGAACGCTTAGTTGAATACAGACTGGAATTCACAGACTTCGAAGGCCTTGAATAGATTACATCGTACTTATCCATGGTCTTGACAGCTTGATTTTACTAAGTAGAATTTGGTATAAGAGCATATGGCGACCACAAAGTCACTCTCCGTGCTGCATTCTGATATTTTGCGAACACGGTAAAAAAAGGCCAAAAGTTTAAGGAGATAATGACAATTTGTTGCTTTTTAATTGTCAAAAGCGCGATGTGAATCTACAACTGAACAGTGTTAGATTAAATGTAAGTGAACATGCTATCCATCTTGGATCCTATATAGGAAGAAATTCCGAACAATTGAATATTCATGCTGCATGTGGTGATGTTGTGTCGAAAACAAATATGCTGATGTCAAGATTCGGTCACTGTACAGTAAATGTTCGTAATACACTATTTGACAAATATTGCACAAGTTTTTATGGATCCCCATTATGGACGCTCTCGAGTAAATCATTTAAAAGCTTATGTGTTACTTGGCGCAAATGCATCCGCCATATATGGAAACTACACCCTAGAACAAGATCAATGTATATTCGTTTTTTAGCTGGTAGATTACCTCTAAGAGAACAATTAATGTTGCGATGTATGAAATTTTTCTTTAATAGTCTTAATAGCACGAATGATCTTGTATCGGCGGTTAGCCGATTATTTGCCTTTAGTAATTCGAATGTCGCAAATAATATAAGATATATTATGAGTATCGTTAATCTTAATACTGCTACGATTTACGACCAGACCATTACTTTTAATGATATTCCAAGCAAGATTTGTCTACCGAACATCGTTCAAGAAAGATTGAACTTTGTTAACTCCATACAAGAACTTTGTCGGGCCCGTGAATGTGAATATATTCCCGATTTTTCGCACGACGATATCAATGTTCTACCTAATTTTATTTGCATATTATGATGGCACCCCACGCTTTGTTAAATGATTGCACTTGAACTTGATCGTCATAAAATATCTGTACCATGAGTGCGAAATAAATGCTATTATTATTATTATTATTAAGAGGTACATCTTGTGTCAAGGAGTAAGTCGTTTATGAGGCGATAATTTTCGCTACATTATTAACTCCTATTATTAAGGCACGAATAGGCCGATCTACGATTTTACACAATTAATAATTGTTCACATAATTTAAGTAAATACCTGCACTGTTTGCAGCGTCACTGTCAGGTAAATCTTAGCTCTTGATAAAAAATGTTATTCAGATTTGTACATGCAATAATCATATCAACTAATGAACACAATTCCGATCCTTGTACAAAGCAGTTGATTAAGTTATTGCTCGTAAGAAGTTGTATTTAATACTATGATATGTTTACCCAATCCCACGTGGTAACTTAGAACTTAGGCATCGCTTTATGATCTTTAGTCATCTCATTGAAAGTTCGATCTTCCATGAAACACTTAGCTAAGATATACCGTTAGGTTCATTTTCACACTTCTATTTATGTTACACAGTTTTTCTCCTCAATTCCTTTTAGTTCTTAGAATAACTAAATTGTTGTGTATTCTAGCGACAATTTAGTCTTTTTATGTGGATGGTTTGAGCAATTGCGGATGTACTTGATGGAAGGAAGTCGGGCCCTTATTTACGTCGCATGACACGCGCTAAAACGTAGTTATGGTGGTTTAGTTTCCAGAAAAGAGCAACTTGTAAGGCACGATCGTCTAAAGCTGACAAAACATTGCAATAATGGGCAAATGCAGAAGACACGAAACCACAAACACCATCAGTTACAAAAGCTTCAGATCTATCAAACATTGCTCGATTAATAGGACGCTATGCTTGGAGACAGCACCGTCTGGTGTGATGCTGTTGTGCAACAGAAGGTTACTCCAAGACAAGGGCATACAAATCGCGCCGAAATCTAATGAGGGTAAATGAAGAGGCTTTTTGTACCCGTGCGAACATTATCCTCTAACCTAGACGATACAAACTAATTGGTTTCGCTGGGTCATAAATGAATACAATATATGTTAGACATGGATGCATTCTTTTCAGTCAATGATTTTGCCTTTTTATACACACACACACACACACACACACACACACACACACACACACACACACACACACACACACACACACACACACACGCACACACACACACACACATATATATATATATATATATAAATATATATATGTACTTATATATATATATATAAATATATGGATATATACAAAGGATATATATTATATATATGTATATATAGATACATGTGTGTACATATATATATATACATATATATAGAGAGATGTATATATATATATATAGATATAGAGAGATATGTAGATATAGAGATAGGTAGAGATATAGATAGAGACATATAGAGAGAGATATATGGATATATATAAGGATAGACATATATCTATATATATATATATATACATACATATATCTCTCTATCTATATATATATATATAATATATATATATATATATATATATCTATATATATCTATATATATATATATATATATATATATATCTCTCTATATATATATATATATATATATATTTTATGCCCTGATGCCCTGGTCGTGCTAAAATGCCCAGGGTTTCCTCTCTCAGCCCTTTTGATTTGTGTCATTCATGGTTGTATTGTCTAATAGCTTTAAGTGCTTTCGTTTGATAAGGCTGATAAAGAATACAACGGTTTCAGCGGAGACCATTGAGAGGTGCTTGTACCGTCGGCTCTGTGATCCTTTCGTGCGTCAAGCCAGCCACCCTGTTGGTAGTGACGTCTTAAGTTGCTGGGTTTTATGTTCCGTCTAGCTTAGATATAACGGCAATAATGGTGTATTTAACCTTGGGTTGTTGGCAATAAGGTGAGTTCACTGACTCCGGTGTTGATAACAATATATGACCTATGCCGTCGTAATTGTCGGAGTATTTATTCTGTGGTACTGGCAAACCTGCCGTCTATTGCATAATTACCTGGGGATGTTTTCCCGTCTCATATGGGGATGACGGTATATACTAAAGAGGCGCAATATTCAACAAGACCTTGACTTCCGACATCATCGGAGTTAACAGGTGTGTCAGGGGACTATGAAATTCTGCAATCAAAGGCTTCACTATGGATGCGACATAGACTCAAACTTATCAATCAGTAGTGAGTCTCAAAGGTACATGACCGGTCGTCGTGGTGATAAAGAAATGCATTAATGTTCTAATACGTAAATGGTGCTCATTCAAGTATTTTACTCATAAGTATGTGTTTTCAGCTGTGTAGAAAATTGAGACCACTGATTAGGTAGATGTGTGTAGGGTCTGCGACATGGAATTTGCGAGAAATATTGTGATGGTGATTCTAAACCTTGAATCCTACTTTGAAATGTCCGACGGGCTGCTTACTGAGCATGCGCACGTTTCGGGTCATTCTAGGGCAGCCTGCCAATATGGTTACCCTGAAAAGGGACATTAAGCTCTTATAAGGTGCAGCAACCCATTGGTATCAAATACATAATTACAGGGCTGGTCAAACACATGAATCTATTCAATTTATACTGTTTGTGGTGGCTCAAATGTCGAATCGAGTCCACACGTTAGCAGATACAAGTCCATAGTTAAGATGGATCGCCGGTTCAAAGGCTTCACATGATGGATACAAGAAAAGATCGCTCATCGCTAATAATAATTATGCAAAAATCATCATTCAAAGTAATCATATAATCAATATATATTATTATTTCATCTACTGGATGACTCCAATCATTGCACAATTGTTGACTTTTGATCACTCCTTACACTTGAACCTTCAAAATAATGGACCGTTACATACACACCCATGGCTCACACATCTCTTAATAGTCTTTGGCTTAATTGATGGACTGGATCATGTTGTGTTTACAACCAAACCACGCCATTCTGCCATTCAGTATACTCTGTATTTCTCTCATCACGCCACACCTCCTACTCCAATTTTCTAATGCATATTTTTTATTCCATTAAAAGTTCATGTCTTTGCAAGTTTGGCAGACAATGAAACCAATCAATCATTGCAAATATTGCTATAATAAAGAAATATTCCAAACTTATTAAAGGCACATATTATGAACACACAATAAGGTAACGGTCATTTGACAAGATAACTAGACGCACCAGATTTGACCAAATACAGTTAGAATGGAAGCAGTACTTCAATTCAATGGGCGATGTTGCGGTCCAAATGAAATTTATCTGGCTCGGTTTCTCCAAGAAACAACTAACCCATTCATTCTCGTTAAGCGGTGGGTTAGTGATGGGTGGGGTAGAAATGGGTTAGATAATGAGTAAAGAAGTAATTTGGTAAGAACTTATTTCATGAGTACGTATATGTACACACACATACACGCACACACACACACACACACACATATAAATATATATAAATAAATATATATATAAACATATACAAATATACATTGTACAACTATATGTATATATATGTATATATTTATATGAACATATATATCTTATTAAATATATATAGATGTATATATTAATATATATAGATATATATGTATATTAATACATACATATATATATGTATGTATAAATATATATTTATGTATATAGTTTTATATATATATATATGTATGTATTTTTATGTATATATGTATATATTTATGCAAACATATATATCTGAATGTATTAATATACATATATTTGCATATATATGTATACATGTGCAAATATTTATATAAATATACACATATATGTATATATATATATATAAATATAGATGTATATATATATATACATATATATACATGTGCACACGCACACAAACGCACACACATGCACACATACGCACACAGACTCACGCAGGAGGTGTGGAGGAACCAATGACGTGATGGGGATGAGCAAGTAAAGAACATGCAAGGGAACCGGATGTTTGGTGAACCTGTATTTCTCTTATTGGTGTTGGTCCAATTCCAGGACCTCAACCTTAAGGTAATTACAAAAATGTTACGAGTTCAGTCAACCTAGCTACTAATTCTAATAGGAATAAAATGCCCCCCGCAGCTAAACATCGTGTTCAAATATCATCTAGGTCGTAATTTGTAACAACGGTAAATATTTTGAGAGTTTTGTAGCGTCACTCGTAACAGGTGTTACGCGGAAGTGATTAATTAGAAACACCTCAAAGCACAGTTAGCTACCGTAACCTATATGGCAGCTACCATGTGTTGATATTTAGCAGGAACATCATAACCGGTTTCCAGTCCAACTGATTTGTCGTTAATTGAAAAAACATTGCTTCAGTTTTCCATCACAGCTTTCTGTACGTGCAAGGAAATTGTTCAAATGTTTTGTTTATGTTATCCCAACTAGGGCAGTCATTGAAAAAAACCTTGATTTTTGGCATTTGTAAACTATTTCTGAGTACATATTGGCAAAACTATTGATGGTTAACGTAGGTTGCAAAGAACAGTGCATCGAACTTTAGTAGCGTTGCATGATGTGCAGTGGATGTGGAAGCTTCCAACTTTGTTCCTATTGGTGTCAAGTGTCCGAACTTGAAACAGCTTGATGGAATATGCTTTGTATCTAATAGAAAAGCGTTTAGCCACGGACAGGGCAACCTGCTGCTTTCCTCCAGGCGATTTTTATCACCATAACAGCGGGATGAATGCACCTGTGTACAAATATAAACATGTGTAAATGGCTGCTTGTGATATCACATTATTTATAAACAAGGAATGACCATATAGTAATCCCAATCCCCCCTTTTCTATTTATACAAAGGTTGCACACGAACAAATAAAGTCACAAAAGACTATCACGATGATTTTAGTAAGCGCCTTCATCATCTGGCGAAATGACCCACTCCAATTCTATGATACATTGTGTGTAGGTATTATTTGAGGCTACAAGCACGCACTCAGGTTGTGGTTTTCATCTTGACACACGTGAAATCCAATAAAGAGCTAAGGGCTATTCTAGAAATGCATACAACTGGCAGTGCATCGATAATAATGACTTGTTTTGATGCTATCAACCATCATATTTACATAGCTGGGAACTAGACATCAATACATCTTCTCGTATTCATATATTACGAGAAACGAATAAATATATGCAGGTGCATTCACATCCCGGAGTTAGTATGCCATAGACACAAACCCGCTTCGATGATCCACAATTGTAATCATTACCAGCATAGCCGTATCATCAATGTTGTAATGAGGGTAGGATCAGGGCGGGCATTATGGTGGTCATAATAGTCACGGTGGGATTAGGGGCGGGGTCTTGGAGGGATGGAGAGTGTGACGGAGCGGATTTGGGTGTGGTTATGGCGTCTATAAGGAAAGCGTAACGGTGATGATAACATTGGGTAACGGGGGAAATAAAGGAGCGGCCAAAGCGGCAAATATGATGGAGTCACAGCGGGGATAATATTCATGGCATGACAGGTATAAGTTGTGGCGTCACATCGGTATTTAGGATGAGCGGGAATAAGTGTGAGGTCACTGCGGGCATTCAAGAGGGATAAGATGAGGTCAGAGCAAGGTTTATACCCACATGTTACCAGCAGCCTTCAACATCAGAGGACCATATAAAATTTATTTTGTATATGGAAGGATAGTACAGATGTTGAATTCCGCTCCAACTGGATTTCACTGTGAAATCAAGGTGAAAACATGTCGAAACCTTGTGTTTTAAATACTCTCTTAGGGAGGATTTTTTAATCAAATTTATGTTTCGGTTATCAAGCTTAAGCCACCGAGCTTTACTTTGAAAAATAAGTGCTTATGTCTGCTTCAATACAGACATATTGTTGTCCTTCACTCTTATCATAATTGCACTGACGTAATGTTAGTAATTTGACAATTCTGGCTGATGTAGAAAATCTCACCTTGAGTTCACGTTGGCAATTTTGCGCATAAATTGAATGTACTATTGATAAATGTAAGTAGGTTTTATGAAATAGCGCATGAAACTGCCATAGTCTTCCGCCTTCCAGTTATTAACATGGCAAAAGTGGTAAAATATCACTCTGGGACAATTTATACTATTATGCTTTTGGTTAGGGATCTTGTTCACGTAGATAACGCTCGCTGTCACTCATGACCAACAAGCCATCTCATAGGGGTCGTCAATGTTAATTCATAACTGACTTATCGATCTGTGTAGATTCCATCATTTGCACATACACATATTTGGCTTAAGCGATTACGAACTTCCATTGTCCATTGGCACACCCTTAGCTACGATGACGTTATAGGTCTGGGACTTTAGTGCGCTTGCTTTATACATTCTGGCGCCTCCGAGATGCGTAAACAACCCGAGTAATTATGTAATAGACAACGAGTTCGCACAGTGCATGCTATAAATGATATAAATAAAGCATAGAGCTTCAACGAAAAACTAGTTATCTATTTTGTTATCCATCTAAAGGGCATTGTACTCTACTCCATTCTGTGCATAATATATATGCTCATCAGCTGCGATTATCGCAAGCAAGGCAAGGCATTTGATGACAGTTATTCCAGACTCACTGTATTCATTAATGACATTTCCAACAACGTCTGTGTGCTTAGTTGATCCGCTATGTGGGCAGATATATGTATAGTGCCACCTGGCAAGGTGTGGCTCACCTTATATTGTAATTACTTATCAATCTAGCTGTCTTTATTAATAATAAATTTTTAGTGTTTCAAAATGGATGAATTTGTAGTTGAGGATGACAAAGCTATTAGGTCATTGTAGCTGGCCAGTAGCAAATATTGGGTGTTCAGTTAATGCCGGCACATCTATTCGATTCAGTGTGGTACATTCCTAACAATCCATACTTTGTTTATATTGCCTTCAATGCGTATGGAGTATCCATTACATATTGTTTCACCTAATATTTGTCGAAATCTAATTGCTGGATTGATTTAGTAGCGTTCGGAATATGTCTTATTTTATGTCCATTGAGTGGGGAATTAGAAGCCCGCTTCAACACGACGATTTCGTGTGGTTTATCTACAGCAGGCACGATGCAATAACATGGAATTACCTACCTTCCCCTCTTCGTGAGCAAGGATATACTGAGCGATGAGAGGATTGAAGGCGAGGGGAGCGCAGAACACAAACAACTGCCAAGTCCGATTTGAAATGCTAGGCGCTGCATGTTATCAAATGGCAATGGCATGATTAGCTGCACACTACTTACGCATGTGGAGAGGATAATGACAGAGGATGATAACAAATATTGAATAATAAGACATGATTGCAAAGCATTGTAATTCATCTCCTTTAACCCTCAAGTCTCATTTGTCGTCACATATCATTCTTACCTTACAGAGAACACTTTCATATTTTTCCAATCAGATATGTATGTCACCGTTTCTGCCAGCTTGAGATGTATATAATATATAAATGCTTTTGTAAACTAAGTTCATCTTGCTCAAAATGCTATCAATAACAGAAACCGCTGTATTTTTTTACCTGGACAAGGATCGTTGTAAATTTCTCTTAAATTTCAGCAATGATCGACGCCTTGAGAATGTTTTTTACCGTTACTAATTATAACAATTGCGGATTCTCTGTGTTTAAACCTTGACTTCCAATGGAAACTCTTAAATAGACAATTAATCCTTTATTGCGATCGAACAACGAATTTGACGTGATTTTGAAAGAATGTCCCCTGTTGAACAGCCTGCCATAAATCCTTGCGGCGCAACATAAATGTACTATTGTAATGTTGGTAATATGACACATCTTGCAGATGTAGAAATCTCGCCTTAAGTACCTTTTCATATTGTTACCACTTCTAGTACTAATTGGCAGACTTAGTGATGGAATTACTAAGATAACGTAATAGTGTTCACTCATCAATGTTAGCGGATTATTAGAGACTTACAGCCTACGCTGTTCTGGTAGCCGGGTCGTAGATTACTGATTTCATTTCCATTATGATTACACGATATAGCAAATTAAGCCGCTAAAGATTGAGTAGAGGAGCAACCTAATTAGCGACATCGCTAACATAAACATTACTTACTCCCATCTAGCGAACCGGTGTGTCTAAACGCCTGTGGTTAGGGATTCTGGTCAGCAGATAACATTCACACTGACTCGTCACCTTTAAATTATCTTAGAGGGGTCTTGTGCCTATTCAAAACGACTTATCGATCTATGCCTGCCGTTGCATATACTCACACTTGGATTAAGCCCTCAAGGTGCAGATTTCCGTGGTCCATTGACGCACCTGTTAACCCCGATCATGGCGATCTGGGCGCTCTTATTTTATATATGCCATGGCTCACTCCAGAGACGCGTAAACATCATCGATCAATTATGTCATAGTCAGCCATTCTCGCCATGCCACAGAGTAAATGATCAAAAGATTAGGAGGGCATGGGGTTTTAACAGCTAGCTAGTGCCGAAATTTTTATCCGCGATGCGGGCTTTGGGTGAACTCGCCTTAGTGTATAATGCGTATATATACCCAAATTCCAAGGTCCGCTTTAGTGGTGGCTAAAATCAATGTAAATGGGTTCAATCTTTCCAATGATTAACTACATCCGTAAAACCAGAAAGATCGCCGAAGACTTCATCATCAACATGACACCTGATTCGGCGCACAAGAGTGGCGATGAGTAAAGCTCAGTGTAACCGCTCAAACAATGTAAGTGACTGTTAATGGACTCCGCAGAGACCTAGTCGCTTTGCGATCCGCATCATCGAACAGAAGCACTGAAGATTCTTTAGTGATAACACAATTGACTCTGACCAATGCGACCGAGAGAAGCACTCCTACGGTTTGACAATTTGACGACCTGGGCGACCCCCGATGCCTATTGATGCATATCAAACCACACCTAGCGGCCGGAACTTACATGGAAGAAGCAAATAAAGGCAATTATTTTTGATGAATAAGCAATGAATGAAAGAAGATAATTGTATTACACAAGTATTAGAATTCACACATACAGACCAATGCATCATATATAGAGATAGATATATATATATATATATATATATATATAGAGAGAGAGATATATATAGATATATATATATAGATAGAGAGATATATAGAGATTTAGGGAGATAGAGATATATATATATATATATATATACATATATATATATATATATATATATATATATATACATATATATATATATATATTTTTATGCATATTTATATATAAATATATATTTATATAAATCAGTGTATATATATTTATATATATACACATTATTTATTTACATATATACAATATATGTCTTTATATTTGTTGTTTACATATATATATATATATTAGTATCTGTACATATATTTATACATGCAAGGCACATATGTATTTATTATTTATATAAACATGTGTTTGTAGATTTTTTGTGTAAATATATATGCCTATATTAATCACATTTATATATATATATAAATATATATATTTATAGAGAGATAGATATTAAGAGATAGAGAAAGAGAGAGATATAGAGAAAATAGAGAGAGATGAATAAATATATATATTATCAATATATATATATACATTTATATATATATATATATACATATATATAAATATATGTTCTGATTTCATGTATGTATATGTATTTTATATATAAATGTATATATATATATATATATATATATATATATATATATATATATCATAAATAAACATTCATATGTATATGTTATATGTATGGAAATATATATCTATGTTTATATATTAATGTATAAACGAAGTGAATATTATATTTATATATATATATATATATATATATATATATATATATATATATATTTATATATATATATATATGTTTATATAAATATATATTTGTATGTATATGTTTTTATATGTTAATATATATATGCATGTATATTTGTATCTATATATATGTTTATATACATATATAAATATAGATATATGTTTTTATACTCTACTCTCAGCCAATCAGTTTGAGAAAAATATCGGTCTTTTTCCCATATCACCTCGAACGCACAGTTTGCCATGCGATAACTGCAACCGTGTCGATATATCACCGAGGAACAACTTCACTTGAGACGGTCCCCCACAGAGCATAGCTGCTCTAGCATGGTAATACTACCGAGGTTCTTAATATCACGCACACTTTACAAGTCTTAAAACGAAGGTTTGCTCAAGAGTCATTTGCTTGCCAGCCGCTAATCTGGTTGCGTAGCACTCATCGGGAAGTCACGGTATTACCCCATTTCCCCTGGAATTATGCTGAGGCGCGAAATTGTAACACCTGTCGAGCCGTGTCTAATGCGCTACAGTGTTGCTAACATCAAACAACGGCGAAGTCGGCGGAGCTCTGATTACCGGAGTTAGGAAATTTAACACAACAAATTATCGAGCATAGAGTCTAAAAAAGATAAATCTCCGAGATCTCCTATAGTTGAATCCATCATGACAGGCAGCTGAGGCCGAATGAGGGATTAAGGGACTACCTCTCATAATACAGGTCCCAGGCAGATACCTCACATAACATAGGTTCACGCTAATTATCATTATTAAGAGACAGCGTCGTGCTTGATTATCGCGTGTAGGTGCCATCCGCGTCCTCGTGTTCTTTCCCCATATCACCCACGTGACCATGCGATAACTGACACATATATACTTATATTTATATATATATATATATATATATATATATATATATATATATATATATATATATATATATATATATATATATATATATATGCATGTACGTGTACATTTCCTCTTGTTATTTATAAACTCTGATGGCATATGTCTTGTGTTTATTGGAAACACTTATTGCAGCGGTAGTAGTGTAGTTAACAAGGTGCCCCCTCCAGGCGATTTCTATCATCATAGCCACGGGCTGAATGGCACGTGGACATATATATGCACAGCTGCGTGTAATACTTGCGAAATGTTCTCAGCACGTGTAAAATCGCCCATTGTTAACCAACAAGTAGTCACCAAATAGTATATGTTTATATATGTAATATTCCTATGTCCATGCCTTGTTTGCTAACGAAATGTACAAATACCACACAGTTCTGGTGGTCTTTGTCGTCGATAATCAATTCTCTGGATGTAAAATCTACTTACTATCGATCAAGTAAAATTTAAGGTGTCTGTGATGTAAGTTTGTGCCAACATTCGATTTGTCTCACTATTCTCTTGCCAGACGCTGTGTTTATTGATTCATTGAGGCTACATATGCGTGGTCGGGTTGTGGTTATCCTAACTACTCGTGAGACCCATTACAGGACAAAAGTATATCGTGGTAAAATATTTCATTAGCAGTGAATTGGTAATGCCTGGTTGGCTTTAATGCTATTATCCCTTAGATTTACAGTGCTACCAGAAAACCTTAAAACGTTATTTTTCTCACATTCATTTATCACCAAGAGACGAATAAATATGTAATTGTTTTGGCTTATAAAGTAGAGAAGTAAAAATAGATGTGCTGTCAATCGACTTTGGCCACTCACAAAAGAGAGCCCCACACTTTCACGCAGACAATTTAAATTAGTTTCATCAGAGCTCTCGGGATCCCGAGCTCCCGGGGCAGGGACCCAAAAATTGGCGGCGGACGCGCAGCCATACTAATGGCATGAGTGTGCACGCGCCCCCTGCAAAGGCTTCGTCAGGTGACCGGCACTGCGGTCTGATGACTCCCCGCTGTTAACGCAGTCGGCAGTTGACGCGAGATTGTTAGTTTTACGGGTACGCTGCTCCTTTGATCACAAGACAGCAGATAAGAGATGCTAGGAGGCTGCGCAAGGAAAGCGCTTCTAACGAATTGAGAACGCCTGCGGATGGTGATTGAAAAACAAGTCCCACCCAGTCAGACACTTTGCTTTCACGCGTTCCTACTGGGTAGTTAAAAAATGTTTTGTTTATGAAATTTATTGTTAAGTCAACATAAAATGATAAACTTCGTTGAAGTTAAGAGATAATTTCTCAGCACTTAAAATCAAGGCTTGTGATTTCGCGCATACCCCACAATCAGATTCATAATTTTTATATAAGGTGCTTATCCTGTCATCTCGACATAGCCCGAGAATCTGAGCCCCAAGGTAAGATACCCTGCCTGAGGGGATTGTCATTTTCATATAAGTCACAGCGCAGACAAGATATATGCGAGGCTTTACTATACGCGAACGTTGTGAGTGCATCAGACGTGGTGTCTTACAAAGCGACCCAAGAATACGGGCTTACCTGTGTTACAGGGCCATCCTGAAAGGTCGGCTCGCTTGCATGCGATCTATAAATAACAGTCAAATCGAAATATCGGCCCCAGAACTCGGAGCGTCCAAACAAGTCAGGACGTCCGCGGAAGTCTGTCTAATCTCCCACCTGTTGTTGGCGACAATCGGTTGAACAAGTTGAATCTCATGCGCGCCGAACACATATACTTAGTATGTTATATGTATTGCTCGATGATCAATAAACTATTGAATGATGATGCTACAGACTCATCACGAATGATAGTACTAACATCTTTTCGTTGACCAGCTTGGGACCTCTGAAAATATCCGGTGAAACACGCATTTTTGGGCTGGGAAATTTCACTTCAGGGGCCCTGGACCCCTGAGAAATTTGGACTAGTGTGAGCCTTGAATCAATATGCTTGTGATAAGATATTCTGGTCACACTGACTAAGTACCATGACGTCATCCAAAGCCAATTCATAACGCCTTATTCATCTTGTGGCGTGATATGTACATACAACATACATAGGCTTAAGTTCTTAAGGAGCAAACATCCATTGACGCACCCGTTGAAAGGCAAGGTCAGTGAACGCTGCTCCTGTTTCATACAAACCGTCATCCCCTCCCGAGACGAGTAAACATCGCAGGGCAAGTATGTCATAGAAAGCGATTTGTGCACAGCGCAACAGATGCCAGTTCCGAATGTTAAATGTGCATAACATGACGGAACTAACTAACGTGACAGAAAATGACACGGCGCGTACCGATTCATCGATCATGAAACGAATGAATCAGCGCAGATAGGATAATGTATCGTCATTTTATAAATGAAATTAGAGTTAACCATGACGGGAAAAGGGAGGAGTTACGGCGAAGGCTAGGATCGTATCATGGTGGTGTCATTTGTATATGCATTGTTTCTGATAATGTTGAATAATTTATAGATAACAGGCTGATACAGGCTTCAACACCTCATCAATCTAGTTGATACTGACCAGCTGCGTCATCTCGACCTGAAACTATTAAAGCCTCTCTGTTGTACTCACACAAACGAAATGCGGCATATGCTGTCAAATCAACGTTGTTATTATTATACATACCTGATCGTTTATGCTGACATTTGACCAAATGAACCCATACGATGTATCAGGGAAAGTAATTTACGTAATGGAAGAAAAACATTGGTGGTGAAGTATTTTCGTTACCATTGGCATCAATCAAGGCAAGAGCTGCATTTCAATTGCGACCCATGTGACCACAGGATACCAAAGTGACTATGAATCTGAAAACTCACGTGGGGAAGCGCGTGTCTGATGACATTATCTCAGTACTGAAACATGAACATCGCCTTGATCAACACCATCCGCCCGAAACTCAATAACGTGATTCCAATGTCAGCTGTTAGGAACAATATTATGTATGCCTCAAGCTTGTTGACACACGAAATCAATACCATGGCACATAGCGTTATATATTCCTAAGAGTAATGTGAATGATTGTATCACACAACCACTACATAGCACAACCATTCCACTGCATATGACAATTTACGAGGTGCGGGAAGCGTTTACAATACGAGAGAAACAATTAATTATCTTTGTAAGCGCAACATCCCGCTGAACTATTGCGCAGCAACAAGTTTGAAGGCATTAAATATGTTGTGGATTGTAGTGAGATGGAAAGCAGTCTTCCCTAGAGGCAGCCACTTTGGTTTTGAATAGAAATAGTTCAACATGCATTATTGCTTCACAGTATTGATAATATTAATTGCTGTAAAGCAAGTTGTATGTATTTGAATATGATGCATTGTTTAACAATCCACATCAACAATTTCTTACACGAACATTATCGACCAGAGTGTCATTAAAGTATTGCTAAATCAGCCTTTGTACATAAATCTACGTAGACATAAACGTAAGCCTGTAGAATATTATTTTATGTTTATTTTAAAAACAATTTCAAAAGCTACAAACAAGCAATCAGTTCCTAAGTTCACTCAGTTTAACCCTGCGCATAACAGATGTGAGCTTCTATATCACAGCGAAGATGCGCCGCAAGCTATAAATGTTGACCACGATCGCGTGAACATAGTCCATCGTTCACTTGCCTAGCACAACACCTGTGGAGGCCAAACCAAACAGCTGCTGAACCAACTCACTTTGCTCCATCGACCTAACCGATATTACATGCTACCAACGATGAAGTATTCACCGGCCTCATAACGGCTCTACTACCGACCCTCTGTGTTTATCTAACGCTGATAAATGATTCGTCTTCCTGAATATCAGCTCAAACTTATGAGCAGGGGCATTGGCACATGTGACCTTAGTAGGGTTTAGCGTCTGGCAGCGAGGTAAGGGATTACGTTACGTACGACTATCGGTTATCAATATTGTAGGCACCCAACAGGAACAGGAGTAGGAAACTCAATGTGAGGACGGATGTTTGCTGAACCTGTGCTTCTCTGGTTGGTATTCAATTAATTTCAGTAATTGAAATACAATTATGAGTTTGGTTTTATTGTGCGGGGAATCACACTCTATAAAAGGCGTATTCCCTATATTTTCAGCAGCGGGCAAAACAATGACAATTTTGGTGACGTACATGTATATATATATATATATATATATATATATATATATATATATATATATATATATATATATATATATATATATATATATATATATATATATATATATATATATGCACATATGTGCACCCATGTATATATATACATATTTATTACTATACATGAATATATATATATAATTATCTATATATAAATGTTTATATATATATATATATATATATATATATATATATATATATATATAATATATAAATATATATATAAATATATATATACAAATATATATATGTATATATATATGCATATACATATGTATATATATATATTTATATATATATATGTATATATATATATTATATATATATATATATATATATATATATATATATATATATATATATATATATATATATATATATATATATATATATATATATATTAAGACACTGAGCGCTTTTCCTCAGATGAAAATAGAAAATAAATTTTAATGTAACACCATTTATTGCGTACGCATGATACAGACATTCTACGTTAATCAAGGTTCAGTGCAATTGAAATATAACATTATGTGAGGTCTAATTCTAGACCTATCCTCCTGAAATCTGATTAGCAAGAATAGTTTTGTTTTTAACCATGGCAGTGTTACTATTGAAAATGCGCATTGCATATCTTATATTGAAGGTCATTTTCACTTTGGATAACTAATAAAAAAGTTGTACATTTATACATTTAAATATGTATCACCGTTATATCTGAGACGGAGCCATTGTAACTGTATGCATTGTTATCAAACTGACCACTGTCTCGGCGCATGAAGGCCCCTATGAATGAGGTAGATCCAACGGCTCAGACGTATTTAAATGGTCTGCTTTCTTGATCTGCGTCATCAAACAGAAGCACTGAAAGTGATTTAGCGATAAAAATTCAAATTACCCTAAACCATGTTACCGAGAGAAGCCCTAAGGCTTGTGTACACGACGAGCTGTTCAGTGACAGATGCAAATTGATGCTGGGTATAAATCCCGCCATAACGGACTGAACTCACATGAGAAAAATGGCTAACGGCCATGTGAATGTTTGTATGAATAAGTTTACCGTCTAAGGTTGTAATAGATTAGGAATCGAGTGAGTACATATGATTGCCATTCATTTTGATGTTCGAGCAATTAATAGGAGTGGCCAATCGTGCGCGAATAGAAATTCACAAGTACAAGGATGTTAAGCAGCGGGCACGAGATCGGTCCCAATGGAAAAGGTCACCAGGTTAGAAAGTTACAGTCAGTTAACATAACTCTTGTAAAAAAAACCTCCATGTGTATATCAGGGACAGTGTGTTTTGCCCCGACTGTATTTTAGTACTGTGCAAATATTGTAGTCGATTGTTGTAGCCCACTGGCAGGTCATCTATGGACATAACGATCTTGTTACCTTTGTCACTTATCACCATGAGGTCTGTGGTGGAAATCTTTGTACAAACTCAGTCTTATTTTACAATATTGCATTTGTCATTGCTCGGTTATGATACGTTAATTTTACATCAACAATTATTCTGCTGGTTCGTTCTAGGCAATCAATATCACTGCATCCTGGTGTGTACAATGCATCGCAGGTAATGGCTCGTTATCGCCCATGTTGTACATCCGCTCTCAACCATGCCTAGAACAATGACTTAAGCAAAGACAGGACTGTCTCAATAAATGAACAGTGTTTATTTAATGATGTTTGTAGCTAACATTGTCAACACGAACGCCTCCTCCAAATCAACAAGTAATTAATGATCAGCAAACCATTTAATTCTTTCCGATCAAAAATGTACCATATAAAGATAACAGAGAGGTATTTGTATTAAAACCATACCAGTCAATTAGGTTTATATATTGGTTGTGATACTATTTTAATTTTGATAAATGTCTAAATGTGTTTATTCGCGTTTCTCCTAAAATTATTGGTTCCAACGATTGTCGAATGCTGAATAGCTGATGCGCTGCACACTGAGCTTATGGACGTGGCGTGTCTCCTTTGGGCATCCTGTGAATATTGCACTGGCCAACCCTCTGAGAAATTGTTATGTTAGACGAGATACAACAACCTCGTGGTATTTCATTACATGAATACCAGGCTAACAAAATACACTAATGGTATTGCTGTTCGTGTTGCAAATCATTTCATTAAGGGTTTACGTTTACACCACAACAAGTTCACAGTTAAGATGTATCATACCGCGGGCACAAACATTTCACGCGATGTTTGACATTAGCGCATATCGACATCTATAAACCTACCAATTCTTCTTTCAGAATTATTGGCATTTCAACATCATCGATTGCGCCATGCGTTTTATCATTACACACCTTTGCCCTCTGTACATATTTGATTATCCAACTCTGCAGGCCTTTCCACATAATTAACCATTTCACACGTTTGACGATTCAACACATAACACTTCTCCCCACTGTTGACCATAAGAGCTGTATTATGATTTTCTCGCCTATCGCCAATTACTGCATGATTTTACACTTACCTAAAACAATTTGCTTCCTCTTAACTGATGTATGGATTCATATTACATTTCCCTCATGAGTTTTCTGTTATCTCACAAACAACTACATCACCATCTATTGCATTCAGCGTTGATTAAGTCACGCCTCAACTCCTGCATCAATTTACAAATGCAAATATTGCATTCCTTTACAAAACTTTTTTATGTTGGTAAATATTTAACATATAATGTTATATCATCTTCCAAACTGATTGCATGCGCATTTTATCAACCCACAATAAGGTCGTTGTCAAAGTCAGTTGAAAATCGACACTTGTGTATAAATGAGAGCTCATATGTAGGTACCGGGCCATTGGCCTATATGTGAACTTAGATCTGGTGAGTGGCAGCGAAGCAGGGCATTGCAAACTTTAAAATCTGTTCGTTGTCAATCTTGTGAGGGAAACTCGATTCACATATGACTAACATAGTGAACTACAAGTTTTTATGAGTTTTGAGAGTTTTCTCTTGGTGCGTAGTATTGGTAATCGGCGCAGCATGACGGAGTATGCCTTGCGGGTTTTGTAATGTTTATTGCCATGACAGAGGAACCAGTTTCTCTTATTGGCGGCATCCCCGACCACACACACCGCTGAATGCATATGTGTACATATTTACAGGTGCCTGTGTGTTCGAACACTATTCACGACCAGAGAAATAGTAAATATGTAGGCCCCCTTCTTCAAGCCCTGCTCCCCAACATAATGTATACTCATAGGCAAAATGAAAACGGGACAAAACTACCGGTTAGCAAAGTCGTTGATTGCTGATTCGAATTCAACCGAGATAATGACAAGTTGCAATGTTTAAGGCTTATGAGTAGTTGATATTATTCCCATCATTATAATGAGTGATTTTTGTTCTTTGGTTGGAAGATATGCGGATTCAATCACTTTCTTATAACATCTGGAGGAAATTCCTATTTGTCTACAAAATCGGACAGAGCGTTAACCATGGTCACAATCTAAATAACGTTTACAGTTAAATGTAATGATTCATGGGGGTATAACATATTAAGGGGGTGTCAGCATTCGGAGCAAGGTTGAATGACTTTGTAGAAACTTTTCAGTTCCGCTTGAGTCTCAATGGCTGAAATTGGATGAACCAACACAGATTCATCAAATACCCACCCACCTGTGCATTGAATATCCCTCGCTGCTCCTCATGGATGCGGGCTATATTGATAGCTGATTATCTAGTCGCATGAGACAGAAACCCTTAGTCTCGCTGCCAAGCCATATACAAGTTTGGTCACACAATCATATGCCTCGGTATATTCATATGGGCTTACACTTGGAGAAAATAACTTATTTATGTTTTGTAAGCCCCGTATCCATGTATAATTACAACGAGGTTTTCTCACTTACAGAGCTGACCTTCATCCGGGTGGTCAGTGACATATTGGCAGGGCGCCCAAGACACACTGCGACGTGCGCATGCTCAGTGAGCAGTCTGTCAACCAGTACCACAGCTAAGCTGACTGGGCTCACATTTCTTTCACAGAGACCACCATCAGGCCACAACGATAAATGGCCAGGCTCGCATGAAATCTGATCAAAATAGCACAAAAACCTGTTATAGGATTAATAGTCTACGGAAGTGCTTTAGGAAAATCTCAAGAATGTAAGCACCCGACAAAGCAGGCTGTTACATAGGTCATCACCTTGTGTATTCTATGTGGGGCATAATTACCCAATATATCGGGTGTGAAGCCGCTCAGAGTCAATTACTACCTGTCAATGTAAGCGCCTTCAAGGAAAAACGTCCCGTATATACCTTTGATAAATGGGATGTATATTGTAAAGCCGAGAAAAAGGTTTTGATAATCTACGCTGGGGGACTGGGGGGATTCTCCTAATTAGAGAAGATTTTTACCTGGCCTTAAGGTTTAAACAACCATGCTCGTCAATTTTCAGCTTAAACGGGTTCTTTTATACCTGCCAGGTCGTGCTCTGAAAATGCTATGTGCTTACCCATTCTCTCTTGTTCATCGTTGCAGGTCCGTTGGCTGGCAATATTTGGACGGGTTACAGCTGTCGGCCCTGATGGACAACTGTGGGCGTTGTATTGCCGGCCCTGCGCACTAGATGTGAAGTCTGTAGGATATATCATTTACTTAAGTTATACATACCGTGTCGAAACTCTCCTGTGATATAAACCTCCGTGTGATGGGGACAGCTTACGTTACAGCATCCACGTCACAGACAGGGATAAGCTTCATCGAATCACTTCTGGCATGTAAATTGGTCATGTTTTTACGTCTTATTACCGTCAGTGCTTTTGTCTGATAATATGGACAAAGAAAGTGGCTGGCTATAAGAATAAACCTTTGCAATCTTCTTATACCTTCTGAGCCGATAGATCCGGATTTATTTATTTGGACTTCGCGACCTACTCATTCTCTAAAGCACCGGTCATGTTGGCAATGGCGTGTCCATTCGCGAGGTATTACGTTTTATGGATTAGCTAAATGGATATTCAGCTTTAGTGAATGTTTGGGACAATTTAACACATGAGCGATTAATTTTAGTCACAACTAAAGAGGAATTAAGATTATTGGCAAATCAATTATACGCACATATTATTCCCATCCCATTAAGTGGATAACAATGTTGGTGCTGGTCGGTTTTTGGAGCCATATACCTCTCCAATTGTCGGAGCTTTATCTCTCTGACACGACGCTACGTTTACCTTCAATGTAATACATAATACATGATGTTAACGAGAAAATATGTATTGCACAAGCACGCTTCTCAAAAACCATCTCCGTAGTGAATGGGCGAGTCGATAGTTCTTGGAAGTCTGCGCCTAAATGACTTCGGCCAAGTATGAGTATGAACATATGTCACAAGCCATTTATATTGATATAGCGTTTAAGAATTTGCGTTGAGAGGCCCCTCTGAGATAACTTAATGGGGCGGAGTAAGTGAGCGTGAATATTATCTGCGTGACCAGAATCCCAAAACACAGGCAAAAAGACACTAAAATTATGTCCTGAAACCATATGACTTGGGTTATCGCTTGTGAGTGGCCAGAGCTCATCTGGATCTTGCTTTACGAACAAAGCAGCTGTAATCTATTTATTCGTCTCTTGAAAGCAAATGAATTCGAAATGACATCATACCGTTTTTTCTACAGGAACTGTAAATTTAATGGTTAATTACATAAAAGTCAACCATGCAGTACCTATACACTACCAATGTAGTGTTTTACCAGGGTAGTCTTTTTGTCCAGGAATGGGTTTTACGAGCAGTCTAAATAACGTCCACAACTCGAGCGCTCGCGTGTGGCGTAAAACTGTAAAAAGATACTTCGGCTTGCAAGCTAGAACTTGGACATTTCGCTAGTTAATGATTGCGCTAATCAAATCAACGACTCCTATTCTTAAACTTGAGTGGCTTGATTCGTTATAATACAGTCTAGATATATATAGAATCAGGAATGAACGACTGAGATTTTCAGAAGGGTGAGTTCCATCTTTCTCTCATTCGCCATTTTCTTGCCGTGAACGTACGAAATGTTGGCGAGAAAGCACGAGGAAGAACGCGATTTGTTTTGTTTGGCCATTTTCTGCCTAGAAATACGGTTCGAACTAACATATAGGTCTGGATGTCTTACTAGCGGCAACACGCATCTGTACATATGCGTACACTCGTGTATTAAGTCTGCGGCTATGTTGGATATTCCCTCGAAATGGTCACCGTGAAGTAACGTACGGTTCAACCATGATTTGACATCTGCTCATCGCTGAAAAACTAATACAGTTAGACATACTATTCCTAGTAGCTTTGGTAGAAGCCTGCAATGATGTTGGCAATGTGTACTCAGGTTTCTATTTAAGATAGTGTCTAAAAGTTATCTACTTATGATGGACGCCATGTCAATTATGATAACATCACGGCAGCTAACATATGTTTAGTTGACACAGGGAGCTATAGTTGGAAGGTGTTAAGAATCATTCACTTACTCATAACGCCTGCTTTGACTGCCAGTGACGTTATGAAAACTGTCATAGCGTTCACCGATGTTTGCGATTTAGAGGAAGTTTCAAGCTTAACGTTTTGGAAAAACATACCGACGGGAATAGATATTACTGGCAGCATTCATAGAAAGGTTGACAAAACCTTAACTAAGTCTCAGCTCTCCTTCAGATCCTATAAACTGACACTGAGAGTATTTCAGATTTAACAAATATCCGTCTGTGCATTGATTTTCCCTTCTCTGCCTCTGACGGATGCCTACAATATTAACAACCAATAGCCGTTGAATAATGTAATCCTCGGTCAAGCTGCCGCTCGGTAAGCCTCACTGAGGTCACACAGGCAGCTGCACGGTATGTACATTTCAAGTGACATTGAGGAGGAAAATCCGTTAATCAGGTGAAATATACACAGAGGGCGAACAGTTGAGACGTGAGGAGCCCCGGGAAGGCCTGCACCCTGGAGGCAACTCATGTGGTGGTGATGTTGCAGTAAAATGCGTTGGTTCAGCAGTTGTTTGGCTTGGCCTCCACTGGTGTTTGTCTCAAAAATGTGTTTGGAAGACTGAACAATCAGTTGTGCCGTCTGTTGCATCTCCTCTCTATGAATACTTTGGGACGGTTTAAACAGTGTCTGTGACCAGTTAACTTCAATCTTTACCTTACTATGGTTTCGCAATACGCGCCTACTATTAGTTTGGAATTATTGTTAAAAGTTGAATTATTTACAAAAATCAATTTACTTTATGTTCAATATCCATCAAGTAGTGTGACGACTTTGGTTTTTACTGAAATGATATATCGACATTTACCAATTGTAGCAGGTGTCGCGTGACGTAATCAATATTGAGAACAATTGGTGAGAGGGTAGCTTGTTTGGGAGGTGGGAAATATTCCCAAGCTGCTAGCTTAACCAGTAAGAAATTGATTACACCGCTCTGTTAATCCGAAGCCACTGAAATAATGCGTGAGACACAGGTAAAGGGAGTTACAGTGGCCGATGTCTTTGCTGATGAGAGAACTCTAAGAATCATCATGCGGCTGTATGGTTTATTGTGTGCACGAGTAGAATGGTGCTGAATACTCATATGTAAACAGTGGTTAAACGTGTGGAATGATCAAATTGATGGAACAATAAATTATGTCGAATAACCAATCACTCGAAATTATGAATAAAGCTGTATTATACAGAGATGAGGGATTATTGTTTAGCGTTGATATATTCTATGTCAATGCCGCATGCTCCATGGTGTGTGTAGAATGTTTAGACCCGTGGAATCGTGCATATAGACTGGGAATGTGTTGTGAAGTAAACGTATACCATTATCGATATGCGACATGTACACCACTATCATTCGTGTTACCGACTAACAAAAAAGATTCATCAGTTTATCAAGCCCCTTTTAAATGATATAAAATAACCACGAGTTTGTTGCACCCCATCAGAGCGGACCGTCCCTCATCCGGGTGACCAGTGATATATTGGTAGGACTCTCCATACACAACCTCGATGTGCGCATGTGCAGTAACCAACCGGTCAGCTAATGCAAAAGGGGTTACTATAATTAAGCTGACTTGAGGTCTCATTTATAACCCAGAGACCACTCGCTGGCACACATGCAATTGATTATCACGTCCGCTCGAAATCTAATCAAAGTTTTCTAAAATCGATAATAGGACCATTGCTCCTCGATGTAATGGTTTCAGGAAATTCACAAGATTCTGAATACCGGACAAGGCAGGCGGTTACATAGACAATCACTGGCGTATTCTATGTTGAGCATAAACCCCCGACTATATCCGGCGCTGAAGCCGCTTAGCGTGGCTAAGTCGCCAATTACTAACTACCGATTGAGCGTTTGTAGGGAACACCGCCCAATATATGACTTCAATTAATGGGGCGTAAAATGTAAGGGCGAACAAAAGCTATTGAAAATCTACGCTTGGGGAAGACTCCCATTTGGAGACGACTATTTACCTGCCCATATATACAACTATTCACTTCAACTATGAGGTTAAACAGTCCTTTAATATCTACCAGGTCGTGTTTTGAAACTTGCCCATACTCTCTTAGGCACCCTAGCTGGTCTATAAGCTGGCAATATTAAGACGAGTAACCCGGTAGGCATTGATGGACAGCTGTGGGCGTTGTATTGCCGATCTTTCTCACAAGATGGGATTGTGTAGGGTGTATCATCGGCTGTAGTTTTGCTTGCCTTGCTGATACTTGTCTGGTTATGATCTCCCTTGTGATGGGGACGATGTGTGTTACATCAGTCTCTTCACAGAAATATTACCTGCATTACGGAATCACTTCTGTGTTAAGCGTATGTGCGTATGCGTGTGTGAGGCCATTGTCGTTTCTATGGCTATGTTCGTATGACAAAGAGTGCGACACTGCGCGTGGCCATAGCCAGGGTGCGCGTTGTCCTAGGGCAGGGTGGGGTAGGGGTGGGGTAGGGGTGGGGTGGCAGCCTTTATCTCCATTCAGATAATGTATCTCCAATCAGATGATGTATCTCCATTCAGATAATGTATCTCCATTCAGATAATGTATCTCTATTCAGATGATATATCTCTATTCTTAACATGAAATTGAACCACCAACCATTTCCGGCATTGAACGGATTGCCACCCTTTTGGTGTGCTCCATCAGGCGGGTTAATCATTTCAGATTATCGATCAATGACCAACAGACACTGAGCCTAGTTCTAATTGATTTACCTCTCACCACGTAGTACTCCTACTCAGTCAATCTGTCAGTCATGCAGCTGACCAGGCACTAAAGTTTGCCGTCTGTCAAGGTCGTAAAGCCTATTAGTTGATGACCTTCAGCGGCTTACTTCGTGCGAGTGGGGAGAAGCGGTTAATGAAATAAAGTGGATCAACCAAGACATGCGGTTAGTTTCTCTGGAATGAAAGACGTAGGTGAGGGTTTCAACCTAGTAACCCTAAACTTCTTCTTCGCGCATACTGAACAAAAACAGATGAATAAATCTACCTCAACTTGTGGACGAAAACCAAAGATGGGGCTCAAGGTGCGGCGTGAATCACTTGGAGGCAGATAACCACAGAGCTAGAGCGGCGTGCTTGGGTCCCCACGATAACGTGACCCAGCACGCTCTATGGTCTAACCATTTAAACGAACCACGTGTTTGTGTTTCATTTGCTTCAACTAACCATCATTTATGTAGTTGTTATCATTAACACAATTGCGCGCTTGATTTGGATTTAACATTTCCTGCCAACGACCGGTATGTTTGCGACCGAGGTCATTTTATTGACCACCATGCTATTGGCATATGTCGTTCACCGAATCATCATACAAGTGTCACCATTCTGAGAGCTTAATGGTCCAATTCGATTAAAGTAATGCTGTTTCAGGTCCAATTACGTTCCTATCTCCGCCTATTCAATATTGTTTTGTGTCCCATTTTCCTTCCTTACCTATCGTGCTATTTTACATAAATCCTCGACTTATTAATCTCGTTTTATGTTCTGTTTTCCTTCCAATTTCGTTGTGTATCCTAATATCCCGATCGCGTTTGGTGATGGTTTACCTCGCAACGTTTCTCGCTTACCTTCTTAAAACAATTGCATATTGAATTCGAGTTGCCTCAAATCAACTCAGATCGGTTTCTCGCTAGTCTTTCTTCACCAGCTCGTATAAGACCGGATTCGCCTCTCTAGACCACCATGCTTGCAAACACTGGTTTCAATCGCTAGAGGCTAACGAGGCGTCCAGTTGTTGCTAGCTTCTCACCATCTGAAGGGCGTCTCACATTTCGACAGCACCCCTAACTCAACGTCCGTTTTACGGCCAGCAATTTACTCCTTATGGTCACTTCTCTTTGTTCTCTCAGACTTGCTCTGCAATGTATCAACATACACAATGACCTGCTTCCAATTACCCATCAACTTTCCATTGTGCTGCGTCTAAATCACGCGGGCTTCTCTGAAGGGGAGATGGTCTGGTCCTTTCGTGCGGGGTGCATCAACAAGATGATTCGGAGAACTGTGGGTAATGACGGGGGCGTTCTGGAAGGCGGAATGACCCAATTAAGTTGGTCACGAGGCATGATTGATAGACTTAGCGCAATGGGGTACGATAACTGTTTTGAAGATTATTTCAAACAGCCTGAAAGTTAATGTCACAATATTGCCGTCATCAAACAGACAAACAGAGCGGTCCGACTGGTTGCCGTTGTTACTATTGTAGGATTACTACACTGCCTCGTCACTATATGATAGGGAGATTCCACCATGATTGATTGCCCCAAGAACTCCCTACATTGACCCACCTCAATTGACCAATGACAAGTTCGTTGGCTGACAAACTGGCGTATTAAATAATTGACAAGTGAATAGTTGTCTGGTCGCCTTGAGAAGCGAACGCGGAATTTAGCCTATTGACATAGAGAACCTCTTTTCCACATGGCCAATGATTGACCAATTGACGAAGGTACAAGCGCAAATGGCGTGTTCCATCATCACTTAAGCGCGAGGCACCACAACAAGTGGTTCCCCAAGTTAACAACAAACAGGTGTTGGGGTTTGTCTTTGTTCTTTTCACATACTCAGGTAAGAAAGATTGCCACACCTGTCATCCCTTTATGATGCACAGGGCACACTCAGGCCAAACGCTGGGAACAAGCATCGCGCTTATGGCCTGAGTTGACAAGGGCGATGTTTGCACGAGGCAATCGCGACCTTAAGCGGAATACAACAACATCCTCGCAGGTGTATGCCGTGTACGTAAGCAAGCCTCCTTCATCAGCATCATTGAGCACCAACTTCATACACACCTGTGTATTCTTATGTGAATTGCTGGCAATATTTGCCAACCCCTGCACACCTCTGCCGTTCCGGAGAGCTGTATGTACTTACCACGCGTGTTAATCCCCACATTGGCTAGCAGCATCCTGTGGGAGATTTACCTAGCCGCAGTAAACATCCGTCATCTACCTCTACAGGACATAGTTATAATCAAGTCGTGCCTCGGTGCGACATTGTGAGACTCGGGATGGTTTACGAACGTGCTCTATGGGTAGTGTGAGAAATAAAGGTGGCTTTATCAGCATTTATAAAACCTGCTACAATCTGCAGCAAGAATTAATGTCCACGCTATAGCTGCTATGATCAAGGATACATCTTCATCATGATTTAGTGTTGTAAATCAGGCTCATCGAGGTTTATGTTGGGTTCGCTTTCATTTTGCTGTTTAGACCCAAAAAAGCGGCAAAACCAATTAGGATGCTACATCGCCCGTCTTTACCCCATGTCTGCAACTAAGTTCTTCGATTATGCAAAGAGCCAAAAACTATGAAAGGATAATGGTAATTTACACAACACTGAGACTTTAGCTTGTAGTAAGTCATTGGTGGCTTGGCCCCAGTGATATGATAAGGGGTGGAACACTTTGTGAGAGTAGTGTGTGAACGGGCAGACTAACTAATCAAAGCAAACAAAAAAGGGATCGCCGTTTTGCGCAGCTGAAGTTCATGCCACATTGACGACGTGTTTCGTGATTTGGCATAAGCTGAGCACGGCGAAGTGCACTAACAAGCGCTGATAATTCCTTAACAACTCCCCTGTTAGTGCTGACCTGTCAATCGGCTTTAGCAGAGCTTTGTAACTCTTGATTATTGTTGTTCCGCCGATTTTATATTTACGTACCTACAAACCAGACCGGGGCAGAAGCTTGCAGGCAAGTGGCACCGCTGGCCATCTCGCTGTTGCCATTCTAAACACAAGGGGCAGCGCTCAGTGGCGCCCCCTAGCGTTTTACCTCTCACGCTCATTCGCCTCTGCTGTTGGTTGCGCCGGCTCAATCGTGCCGCTCAATTCCGCGAGCGCCCGGGTATCAACAGGCAAGATGATGGGATGTATTATGGTTGATGGGGTCGGCGAGTCATGGTCGCTTGGTGTAGCGGGTGTCGAGGCGTGATCCGACCAGGAGGTATACACACGTATCTGTAGATCCACCAACTCTACATGGTACGACAAGTTCATCCACTACCGACTTAGAACAAGTTTACAGTCTTCTTCTCCTAGTGTCTTAAGTCAACTTCTGAAGACTTACGTGAATGGATGATACTTTTACTCAAAGCAATGACATACTTCTCCCAAAGAGGAACCAACAGATTTTACTTGCGACATCACTGGTACGAAACGGTGGAAAACATCCCTAAGCAAGGCGAACACTGAAGGAATTATATATACCCCATGAGAGCGGCAGAGACTGGCGAGTTTCCGCTTTCACCCAGTAGTCAGGTCGCCGATTGTTGTATCAGAGCCGCGAGGTAGAACTGACAGGATGCGACTGACTAGCACCACAATACACGCCGGGTGTTGCTTGTATTTACTCTGCTCTTTCTTCATGGAATATGCCCGAGCCCACAGTAAGTGCATTTAATAATGGCCGTCTATTAAATGAAAGATATGTCGCTTTTGAAAAACATTATGCCAGAAAATTGTATTTTCCTTAACATAGTTTTGTATTTACCCTATTGGATGAGAGGATGTCCGGTCACCGACGTGTAATGCCATTGCTTGATTGCATAGCTGCAGGACCGCGTTACACTTATTCAACTTCTCGCTTTCTATACAATATTTATTGCCAAATAATTATGAGTGTGCTGCCGTTAACGGAACTCATTATCACTAGCCAATCGACAAATGTGGCCCCAACACGGAATATCGCTCAATGCTTATTTGCAAAACATTCATCTTTCGCGTTCATGTATTTATCTTTATCGCATAAATCGGTCATACCTTGTCTCGATATCAAATATTGAAACTGCACTCAACAAACGAATGCACACCAACCCTGTTAGCCATGAGTCAAAATGAGCACTGGGTATCCCCGTTTATTACTTACAGGCGAACCTCTACCCCCTGACTTCGTTATTCAGCAATACCACTGGGAAATAAGTCGGGGACAAAACATCTGTCATCGCAAAATATTGCTGGAGAATGCAGTTTGTCATGAGAAAATTATCGTTCATAGTTTTACTAAGTTGTTAATGCATACTGTCGCACCCTGTCAGTGTCAATGCTCTCCTAAGTCGGTATCTCTCTCTCTATATATATATATATCTTTGGCGGTTAGCGTTTTCCCGACAGTCCAAGACGACTTGCTCTTTTCTCTATGCGGTAAAAGCTCCGAAGAAAAGAGTGGGGCATAAAACGCCAACGCCTGACAATATCTTGTTGCCAAGATCGCCTAAATGGATTAACTAGTATGGAGTTCTGAAGCGTAAACGTCTCTACAGTAGTTATGTGTGAAGAATGAATCGATGGAATGTTTTATCCAGCAGTGGCTGGCACGGCCCCAGATACTTCACTTATTCACGGCTTAGTCACCTCCGTGACTATAATTAGGCACACATGGCTGTAAGGAGTAAATCTGAATGAAATTCGCTATTCAATAAAATAAGCATTATAACTAGCAAACATACCAATATATACGCAAATAACACCCCTACAGTTCGCTGGGCATGCATAAATAAGTATTATTCAATGCTATACTAATATATGTCAAATTGAATTCAATAAGTTGAATTGTGGCTGTTAAAGACAAGAGTTAGTATGTGGATTGTCGTCCTCAGATTAACTTGGTGACTGAAACACTATTTGACGTGACCATAACAGTTATTACAGACACAGTCAGCATCCTGTCTGATTGGTCCAATATTTATCCTCGTGTCCAAAGGCGAAGCACTTTTCCACAACTCAACTATGAACTTTCGTATTAACGAGCTTATTTTAATTATTGGTCGTGCCTACATACACCTTATTAGTTACTCATGTTTGGTTCGCTCCCAACCAACGACTCTGTCTTAAGTTAGTCAATAATTGTTGGGGTGTGCGTGGCAGCTGCCTATTGTACAGCACTGTTATTACAAATTACCCATATTGATTGCGTTTACTTATTAGCTATTATTGATTGACAAGGTAATCAAGCAATGCCCATCTCACCTAATTTTCCCTGCACTTATCATGTGAGAGCTGATGAAGCAAATCAACACGAAACCGGCCAGCTGTTTTAGTATTGGTTAAGCAATCTCTAGTATAGCATTAAATGGCATTACGCACCATCGATCCAGCACTCCTAATATCGCAAGCTTTATAAAGCGATTGTCTCAGTAAGAATCGCTGGGGTAAACGAACCATGATTAGTCTTTGACATAATCTGGTTAGGCCCCGAGCGGAAAAACCATATCTTTGTTAGAGCCTCTGAAAAACGTGAATATACTCATTCATTGTATTATTGCAGAGCTATGTGATCAATAGACACACTGAGTTATTTGCCCACCTTGCCGAAAGCTCCGTTGCTCACGGCTAACCAGCCTCTTATAATTTGAAACTTTTGGAGAAGGTTAATATATTGAGATTTGTTCCATCCTTTACTCAAGAAATGTATCTTTTTCTTGCTTGTGGTTTCATCTTTCTCTCTTACAACATATATGTAGAGGGAGAAAGGGGGAGAGAAAGGGAGAGAGAGAGAGAGCACGAGAGCGAGGGAGAGAGAGAGTGAGAGAGATAGAAAAAGAAAGAGAGATAGAGAAAATTTATCATATTTTGGCTGAACATAATTATTAAATGATGTATTGAATCTAACACCAGCTTGTGGTGTTGATTGTTCCGACATTTCGTCAAGCTATTGATCGCGTAGAAGGCTCCGGTGGGTACAATTGCGAATATCAGCAAGCGTATCATTGACAGCAGCCACACATTTATCCTGGCGCTACCAGAGCCTGGTACGTATGTTTGTTTCTGGCCAACCTAGTATCTATGAGTGCAGGAAGTCCAACGGACGCATTAATCGTTTCCTAAGAGAAGTCACATCCGATACAAGTAATATCGACACAAGTAATAGCGGGTCATCGGCGGAGGACATAGGATCCATGTTCAGTTAGAATAATGAGTGCTGACTTGCGCGCTGTTTATGCTACCCTTAATTTCAACACGCGCACGCTTAGCCTTAACAGCTCAATGTAGCGATATCTACGTACAATCTGCTGCTGTGAGTTTTCAGACTGGTCCATTTTGCATTAATTGATATCGGAGTATATGTCTGAAGCTCTGAAGAGGTTGCATTTATTGAGTATTAAGGGATCTCGATATGATAGATCTGGGTGACATATATGATATGACACTATCATGATAGCGTAAAGATCTGATAGATTTCAAATTACCAAACCTAGCTCTGTAATTTCAGCCTCATTATCAATCATAAAAATCAAATACATACCGTTTGACATGATAATACCGTTATGAGAGTAACCTTATTGTACCTTAAGACGACGGTAATAGTATTCTATAATTAAGGAAGAAATCAATTTGTTAGGCAAACGACTTGTGATGATTGAGATATGCCAGTTCTATAACACATGAATAAGGGGAAAAATAACAGAACAATAGTTTCATTCGGCATTTGGGTTTGTAATACTAGATATTTATTTTATAACACGCAGACAAAATATTCAAATGACCTTATCAACATGCAGTGTCAAATTATCAAATTACAATTTTACTCCAATCCATCATTTGCGCTGCAGCCATCTTTGGTGTCGGGGCCTAATCTACAGTTTTTGTGCATGAAAACAATTACATGGGTTATTTTATCTCAACCAAAGTGCGAAATAACTAACTGACATGAAGTGGCTCTACAAAATTATGATCCATCAGAATTTGTGCTGGTATCTAAAGGATGCTCGTGTCTGTGTTAGAGATAGCAGCATGGGAAGTTTTGTTGATCCATCTTGCAGTCCTTGCTTGTGTGTGATGAATGAGACGTGAAGAAAAACCATAAAATTGTGTAAGATAATACATTATGTAGTTGATTATATATGACACCGCGTGTACGGCCTCACTAGTGGGGGTAGCTATATGGATTACTTGTTGCTTGTTTGTAATGTCAGTCTCATTGTGTTTCCATCAATTATCTTGTTGTTTGGGAGGACTTTGCAACGCTGTAGGGATACCACGTGCAGCACAGGCATTGAATTAATGAAACATTGTTTATTATGTGACTTGTCTTGGGTACATTGTATGACAGCCGATTCTTGAACATTACATGGTCAACTGCGCTAATACGCATTACGGTCATTACGCTGACAGCCAATTGAACGGAAATGGTACTCAATACTTAATGCCATGTCGACTTCGCAAATGAATATTAGTTCACGCAATGTAGGAACATATGAATCGATGGAATATACTGACTGACTAGATAAGTTCGCCGTTGGTGATCGTTTCAAAGATTGTAGCGATTTTACCCGGGGTCCATATACAATATGTTCAAACGTAAGATTATATCCCGAATTTTTTTATCAGGATGTTTCTATTCGTCCTATTGGATATGTGCGTTATAATAAATCTACTGTTTTATCCATTATTCACTGCTGCGTGGGTGAGGGACGCAATTGGTTCAGTGGATTTAGCGGCAGACTAACTGAGAACGCCATAGCCAATACATCCTTATGCAAGGTAATTGCCCTGTGGCATCTGTATTATCAGCATTAGCGCTACGTCATGATGGATCACCCAAATGAGAGAATAACCACATTGGTGACAGACATCCTAAACGAATACGTAACACGTGGCATTCTAAGAACTGTTCGCGTTTGCAATTATTAGACTGACTATAAGGATATAAGCCGTCCGACATATAATATCGTTGCTTGATCGCACAGCTGCAAGTTGGCATTTTACTTATTCAAGTTCCAACTTTCTTTGCATGATTTACAGTTGTGTGAGACCGCCATAGCAAGTTACACTTTGCTTTCGTGCCAAGTTTACCCTACGCTAGGTAATTGACCTGTATCATGACCACTGCACAGTTGTAATGTGTCAACCAGTTGGATAATCACCATCGTAAATGAATGCGTACCATGTGTTTTTTTCGCGTTTACCATCATCACTATCGTCCCCGAGTTCTGTCAGATTCATCTACATTAACCAATTGCAACACCGTTGCTTGTAAACAGTTCAGGTAAGCCCAGCAATGATTTTCAAACGTGCCCAACTAAGTTGTGTGCATTTTTGATCATCGAGACACGGCATTCAATTAAAAGCCAATTTTAACACAACCACATTTATTGCAAACGCAAAAGCAAAGAATTTGATCTAGACATAGTTAAAGAATTGCCTGTTTCGCTTAATTTTTTTTTACATGAACACCAACTGATGTATAATTGAATTTTTGTAGATAAACTGGCTCTTGTTATCAGATTTGCACTGAAGGTCTATTCTAAATGTAATAAAAGTATCGTTAGCCTTGACCAATTGCGTAAATACGACTCCATTATAGGACTACCACTAGTTAATGTGAAGTGTATACTGCAAACAGAAAACAAGAATTTCCTTGTCAGAATTGAAAGTCGTAGCTGATGGAGGTCATACATCCGATTGGTCATAATAGGAGTTATATGATTGTATTTGTTATTACTGCGGTTAAATAGATTAGCACTCTCACAACGACGGTTACAGATCAGCATTAGCATGAAAGATTGAAACTGTTAATCAGTTAGTCAAAGTTGATGTATCTCTTGGTGAGGAATGTAGCCATTCGCTTTGTATTTTGTACTTTATAATGCAATTGCCCACAAGACAGTGTATACATTCGTTATGCACCAAACAGAAAATAACGATATTTCTAATATTACATTCTGTAGTGTCAAATCAACCGTGCCTGTGACACACTAAGCCATCAATTTATGCGATCAAACCAGCTGTTCAATATTCTAAGGGTTACCTGACACAAGGTTAAATACAGATTTATTCATATTGATTCTAGTATCTATTATGTCCATAAGGAAGTTCCTTGGTAAAAATTGTATTTAATTTGACGCAGTCATCACCATTCTGCAGTCCCTTTATCTGTCGTTAGTTACAAAGAGGAATGCGATTGGTCATGCGCCAACGTTCTCAAAAGGCAAAGCCACTTATTTAATTAAATGCACTACCATGAGTTTTGATTACTTGGGTGGTTACTTGTGTAAGGTGCAGGTCTAAAGGCAAACACAGAGGACGTGAATTCGTTCGCATCGGCGATGAAGTGATCATTGCTTAATCTTATAACTATATTTCAATTAGTGTTGGCTCGTTAAAAAGAAAAGCTGAGTCAGCATCAATATGTTTACTCACTACAGATATTCATACTTATGCTGTTGCTAGGATTTTGTAACCATCACTGTTCTATTATTGCAACGTATAAGCGAACAGCTTATACGGCACAATGGAGCCTGCTGGTATTGGACCTCTATATGTGTAATCACATACCTACACTATGGAAGTCTCCCTTGAGTGATCTATTAAATCATCAGGAGTTTCTAGACTCGATACACGGCGATAACTATTTTAGAACAGAACAATAAGGTTATATATAAGGTATATATCATAAGCTTGGCGATTTTCGCTGAGGTGTAAGGCACATTTGAATGCAACACGGATACTTCTTTTGGCATAAATCTTTTCTAGATTAGTATTTAGTTTTGTACAGTTATGACATTTTACATAGTACCTGTGTTTGCAGAAATGGTTGCGAGGCGATCAGAAGAGGAATTGCTTCTGGCCTACCTGTTTAAAGACTACAACCCGTCAGCCCGCCCTGTGCTGGATTCAAACCGTACCGTGCCTGTCTCTATTATGTTCTCACTCATGCAACTACAGGAGCTTGTACGTATTTGGGTACCTCTTAAGGTCTCTTTGTTGTGCCCTGTGAATTATAACCTAATTCTAATTCATTAATAACATGTAGTACATGGATATTAAATTGTATATTTGTGGATGTTATACAACATGTGGTGTACATTACATACAGTACATATAGCATAGTCCATGTCTTTTGTTATTCTGTCTTCTTAGGATGTCCGCAGCCAAATTCTTACAGCAACTGGGCTGCTAATTCTCGTGGGTGATTTTGCTACTTGTTTGCAAATAAACCTATTAACTTTTGCCTCAACAAATACAGAGTTGATACAATTTCCATAGCATTTTATAGGTTTTGACCATTTGAATACATAAAATATAGTGTATATTGATTAATTTATTTAGCAGGATTGCTGAATATTTAGCATCAAAAGTAATGTACTAAGGAATTTTCACCAGAACCGTACATTTTGGATGTGAATTTGTATTTACAGGAATGGAAAGATGAACGATTACAATGGGAAGATACTAACTTCCAGTTGCAAGAGATCGTTATTGAAGCAAGACATTTATGGGTACCAGAATTTGCAGTCATAAATGGGTATGTTTATATGTCAAGCACAATATGGAATCAATAAATTTTGCGCTGTTATTCAGGAAGTTAACTATGAGCACATTTATTTGCAAATCAATTTGAAATTCTGCACATTTGCGTATCAGAGCTGAAGAAATATATGGTGATTTCCGCGATTTTCGTGCCCTGATAACACGCTCTGGTAGCGTTCACTGGGAACCAGGTGGCATCTTTAAAACAATGTGCCAGATCGACATCACATATTTCCCGTTCGACGACCAACACTGCGGACTTGTATTCGGAGCGTGGAGCTATCACACAACGAAAATGAACCTGACTAATATTACCAATGTAGTTAACCTTGATTCATATGAAAAGAACGGAGAATGGGATATAGTGGACTCCAGTGTCATTCGAGGAGAGTTCTTTTATGAGTGTTGCCCTAAGGAACGTTTCTCTAACGTAGCCTTCTTGATCCACATGCGCCGACGTTATACATTCTACGTCATGAACGTTATCTTACCGTCTATGGTGACGTCCATCTTGCTTCTGTCTATTTTCTATTGTCCGCCAGCTCAGAAGGTTCAGATTGGCGTGGTTGTCCTACTATCCTTTCGGATATTTCTTCTGAATGTCACTGACAGTATCCCGAAAACATCCGACCATATGCCTTTATTAGGTAAGTAGATATAAAAAACACAATGTTTTCACAATTAATAAAGAGCATAAATAAATTATCATTTATTGGTACTTGTTGAGCAATGATGTGAACTTTGTTGTTCGCTTTTATCATCATTTGCCCTATTTACCATGTTTGATTCTGTGTTACAGCTATTTACCTGACGTGTACTATGGCTATAACAACACTCTCCATGGTGCTCACTGTGTTCGTGCTCAACCTACACGCAATATCAGACCGGCCTGTACCTTATTATATTCGTGTCGTCGTCATACAATACTTAGGAAGACTGTTTTGCAAAGGCAGCGAAGCCAAACAATTCATGCGTATGCAGGCAAGGAACAATAAATTAAAAACCCAAGTGCGCAAAAAACAACACGCTTCGTATACAGCCATCAATAACCTACAAGAGGATCAACTCGATGAATCCTTACCTATATTTGCGGGCCAAAATGGTAATGCATCCAGGCCTGGAGGATCGAGACAGAATGACACTAGTTTTATTGTCATGCACGAGCGAAAAGGGAATTCAACGACTGGATTTTTCAAGCATAATACATATAAGCCGCCTCAATCCAGCACGAACTGTGATAAAGAAAGTGACAAGCAAGACTATGCTAAAGACTGGCAGCTGTTAGCAGAAATAGTCGATCGAATCTTCTTTTGGTCCTTCTTGATTTCGATTATTGCCGTATCCCTCATATTATTTCATCCCTTGACCGCTGGGGTCAACACTTGAACCTTGCATGTCAATGAGTTTTGTATGATTGATGTTGTGGTACTAAATGAATTGGATATACAATGTGGATGCACACAATGAATTTGTTGATCTGCAGTTTAAATCTTTTTTTGAATTGAATGATTACATGGGTGAAAAATATTGCTTAAATTTTGTTGAATTTTTGAAATATGCAATATGTTTATATGTGAATGCAACGACGATCGGTAGATATCCTGTATGAAATTAGGAAATAATAGTTTCAGCTATAACGTCCCTTGCAGATACATTGGTGTGCTTTGTATTGATGTCATGCTAACGTTGTAAAATGATATTAAAGATGTGATACAAAATAGTACGTATAAGTATCACAAAGTACTTTTGTTATGCACATCAATGGTAAAATGAATTTCACAATATCATACCTACTGATAGGCCATATTTTGATCTTATTGGCATTATACGAGAATGATAATGCGACAGTGTTTTTTTGTCTTCTTCCACATGACCTAAACCATAAATTGACTTCATCGTAGGGCTTGAAACAAAGGAAATCGTATAAGTATGCGTACACTGGTGAATATATGTTTATGATATAATGTTCAGAAAGGGCAGATGCATTAATATTTTATAGTATGTAAAACTGTTATTGCTACTGAAGATTAAAACAGCAGATAAAATAACACGGCGGTGATACATGAAGGAGCAGTGAGTTTAATATGTAACTAAGCCAATGCAAGACAAACAGAACGATATATATATATATATATATATATATATATATATATATATATATATATATATATATATATATATATATATATATATATATATATATATATATATGTGTATATATATGGATATTTGTGTATATATACATTTATAATATACTATATAATACATAATATAATATATATATATATATATATATATATATATATATATATATATACATACATACATATATATATATATATATATATATATATATATATATATATATATCTATATATATATATATATATATATATATATATATATATATATATATATACATATATATATATATATGTTTGAATGTGTGTTTGTGTACATGTACTGACGGGCCTGAAAACCGGCTATGACCGCAGCCTGTCTATCTCTCTTATGGGCATCGTCAACAGAGGCCGCTGCTCCAGGAGCAGTCGATTCATTAGCTGGGACAACAGCCGTGTCTTGTTCAATAAGGAGCAAGTCAATGATACTATTAGGATCAATTTTGCTTGCAATCAGCGCTGTTGTTTTAATACATGGTGCCGAAGTCTAATATATTCGTATGTCACCGAGGAAATAATGCCCACACAACCGATGCTTTCATCAACGTGGTCACTAGTAAGCAGTATGATTGTATGTCAACTGTCATTGTTCCCCGTAACACCGGCATAGGCGGTAGATTGATTGGTCTGCAGCAGCAGTCTGACATGCTTAGTCTCTGCAAGAAGCTGGCATTCAGCGGCACGTTCCTACATTGTCAGGGTTACATAATTCTCATGCAGGCCATCTTCAAATGAGTCACGGTCCTTGTGAACGGGTAGAACTAAGTGGGTCTGGTCACATAGGTCCTTCAGCAAATAGTTGTACTTATGAGTGAGTGTCTTTTTTCTTGGTCAGTGCTTTTGTGGCCGAGCTGTCCTCAATAATGTACAGGGTAGGCTTACCTTGAAACAGCTGGTAGTAGGCCATCACGTAGTCATAGAGCCGCTCGGCAGGGTCAGCAACGTAAACCTTGGTGTCAGCCTACACCCAAGTCCGTGTCATGTAGGTCGGGTTAAAACGGATGGTGGGGCACACTACAATATGATGGAAATCGCCGCGGATGGGGCCCTCAAGTAGGTCGAGCATGAAGACGGGTTTTCCACACCGCAAATAACGCGTGAGCCGGGGTCATCTGGAAACGCAAAGTTAGCAGAGAGCATTGACGAACCGGTAATCCTTGATGTTTAGCTGTTCCTCCATGGCTACTTTATATAGACGTTGAATGCGCTGGTCGCTTCGGCTTGTTTTGTGATTGGGATAATGACATCCTCCCACGCATTCTCTACACGCCGCCCACTGCCATGTAAATGGTAGTCGTCACTCGTTCTCGGGTCGAGCCACAAGGCGTACTTAATGGTCGGGAGCTCTGCTAGGAACACGTCCGCCAATGTCAGGTCTTTCGCCCTCATTGTCACACTTGTGTCACGCCAGCATGTTGGGATAAAGGCCTTCTTCACCTCATCCCACTGCTGGTGGGCTCGTATGCCCTGGGCATACAACTGTCTGGGGGCACCCTTGATGGTCGGTCACCTCGACCTTAGTGGCATTGGTGTCTGGCGTGGCGTTGTCATTGAACGGTGAGCTCGTATTCAAGTCTGTTGCCAAGCGCGCCCTGGTGGAAGGGCGTTGGCTATGGCTCCGCTACCTCGGTTGCATCGTTGGCTCCAGCCCCAATCCGTATAATGGTTGTACTTCCGTCAACTGATGTGTCAATGCCCTGGTACAGAGCGTTATCTAGGGGGGCATGCGTAGCCTGTGATATGGGTTTAGCTTCCGGCCGTATTGACGGTTGAACTATAGCAAAAGTGGCTCTCGAGGAGTTTTACGTCCAGCGAAATATAGAATCGGCTCCATTAGGCATCGGCTAAGGCTCCGCTACCTAGGCTTCAAACTTGTCAAGGGTCTGGTTCTTGGCGTTCACCCTCTTCTGGGCGGTCTTCCAACGGTCACTATCACAGTGGATGGACATGACCTCATTGCCAGAAATCATAATTGTCGCTTTCTTAACCACGGCGCGCCCCCAGGATCTGTAAAAAGCTGCGGTTGGCGTCAGTTGAGATCAGCGTGACTGTTAACAGATTAAGGCCGACTACGGGTCTCCGGTGACCAGTCAGTAAATTTCGGTTCTGGCTCCGCTACCTCGGATTTAATCGTTGTCTCTAGCCCAAATCCGTATAATGGTTGTACTTTCGTCAACTGATGTGTCAATGCCCTGGTACTGGGGGGCGTGCGTAGCCTGTGATAGGGGTTTAGATTGACAGTTGAACAATAGAGAATGTATCTTTAATACAATCACATCCAAGATGACATTTTGAAGACCCAGCATATGACCCTGACACTGACGAGCGAGGGAGGAGAGGAATAGGGGTCTGGCTTCATCGACAGCTTGCCTGCTCCAGACGTGACTGAAACAGATCAGAGTCGGACTGAACAACAGCGACAAAAGCTCCTTACGTGGGTACACATACATTATTGTATGGGCAGAGAACCCTCCGAGAGCATATTGGGGTTGACAAGGCTGTGCAAGGAGGCGAGCTTGTCAACATCCTGGCCTAGTTAACTGAGAAGAGGAGATCACCAAATGGGGAGCCAAGAAGGCATGTTTGGAAGAAGAAGGCAGGTGGGGTGAGTGTCTGGCGTGGAGATTCCAGGCGAATGAGCTTTCAGAGCTGCAGGACAGGCGGTAGCCTCTGTAGGCCGGGATCGGCTCTGGTCCACATCAGGGAGATAATCAACAACCTTTTTCTCGAAGACACAGCGTTAGCCGACCGAACTGTTCTGGGAGCAGGGCATTACGATCGTATCTACGTCACAGCGATTAGGATGGCAATTCTGACCCTGATATTTGCACTAACAGGCGGAGTGAAGGAATAGCGAAAAAGCGACTGAACTCCTTGACAAACGCCCCCAAGGGCCTGACCGGTAAAACAGCAGGTGCCCTCCCAGGGATTATCGATTTGATCATATCATGATTACTGCCAACGTGGATTGTTAGATATATATCCCACAGCCGTCGTGCTGGTACGGAGGAGGTGGTAGGCGGGGAACTTTCTGATGCTCCGTGACCAACTAGCCCCGCGGAGCAGGCCTAAGTGTAACTAGGCTTATGGCAATTCCGCCTATGATGAGGGCGGTTTTTATTTCATTTCCGTGCGCTGTTGCCTTTTCCATGGGTGAACGTAGTCTGCGTCCCAGACTCCAGGGGTTCCGCTACGCTTCTTGCTCTAGAGGCTACGACAAGACAAGGTCTAAAACTGGTGCGTCCGAATATTCATTAGACATGTTCGTTAATTTTCGTGTCAGCTTGACCAATCAATGCAAAGGTTGTGACCCGGATTGATCTTAGTTGCGCGCGTATGACTTATGAAACTGGCTTGTGATACGCACCCTCGGTTTTATGTGACGCCATGTACATTGTTGCTGTGTGCGTCCAAAGAGAACACACTGTATGTCTTTTGGAATTATGGGGCGTCTCAAAAATTCAAAATTGGCACCACAACAAGCGCTTTAATCGCTTAGCTGCATGGTAGTATGTTTACGTAATACAGTCAGTTAAAGAGACCAGTTGTGTGTCTGCTTCTCTCGCCGACTGTGTGACTGAGGGTGCCGCTCAGCGTGAAACAATAAAGTGTTGTAGAATGCGTGCCCGCTCCGGTTGGACAAGTTGACTTGGCAAGACACTTGTCCGGCGTGACAAGTCACTCGTCCCGGGCAAGCGGACAACCATTGGTGTCGAACCCTGACCCATTCCAAGCATTGCATTGAGAGCAGTAGCTAACAACGTAAAGCAAAATGTTTCCCCGCCCAAACAGGCACATTCCCAAAACAGTCACGACCCATCAAGCAGCCGAGCGCGCAAGTCTTTCAATACCACGCCATGTGACTTTTGCGCGTAATCGAGGGCTTCCGTTGGAGTCATTTCCATGTTAAGCAAGAGAATATACTAATCAGGTCGGTGTACCCAACGACTTGGCCCACCTGGAGCATGTTGCCGGGCTGCATGAAGCCCTCAGAAGTGTGCTCTTCTGCAAAATCCCACTGCCAACACTGCAGGAAATTTATGCATAGTCCTCAGGTCAATCACGTATACTGTAGGCTGGTACAATTTAAGATATACAGCATAACGAGGGGGAATATTGGATTTTTCAATTAACGTTATAAAGATCATTGCTTTTTTAAGTTGGGCATTACAGGATTTATTGATAAGGCATTGAAGGATTGTCACTGTTATGAAAGAAATACCGTTCTTGGATGCAACAGAGGACCAAGCAATGCGGATACCACGCAGTAGTCTCTGCAAAAAGAGAATATAATCAACCTGAAGCCGGCGAGCTGATTTCAGTTTGGTGAGTTGAACACTGGCACGAGAATCGATAGCATGAGGGCATGCACCTTAAATCTAACACGTCGTAATACAAACCGACAGGTTTATTGAGTTATTATTTTCACGCTGCTTGCTGATGTAAACAAACCAGTACAGGTGTCTCACATAATCTGGTCAGGCTTCAAAGTGGTAATACCTTATCTATGATAGGCCCCCTCCTACATTTGATTATATACACTTACAGCACTATTTCGGAGCTATTCTATTAATTCCACGATGAATTATTTATTCATCTTTCCGAAAACTGCTGACAGCTGATTCACATTAGTTATTTATCATGTGGACCATTCCGTCAAGCTTTTCACTGAGATGAAGTTTGCTCCAGTCACGAACATCAGCAAGCATATAATTCCAAACAGCCATTCATGAATCCTGGCTGATGCTGATGGGTACGCATGTTTACGGCCAACGTAGTATCTGCACATGCAGCAAGTCAAACAGATGCATAAGGCGTGTCATCAGATAAGTTACATCCATAACCAGCAATTCCTTGAATCCAAAATTGAACAGAGAAGGACAAGTGCAAGTATCTTATTTCGTCTCGTGAGTGCATCCTACCGTGTTTCCCTCGCTCCAATTAACCCGAAAACGCCTAACCTTCATCAGCTAAATGCCCGCGATATCGATATACGATCCGCTGCTGAGGGATTTTAGATGGGTCCATTTTGTATTTATTGAGATTGGCTGTTGGCTCGGCATACGCAGCACACGTTGCGTATTATGGTATTCCAAATTCACTGATCTGAGTGGAACAGACATTTGTACTGACATGGCAGAGTTAAGGTTTGATAAATTAGCATTGTCAATTAAGCAACAGCTTAGTACATGACCAGTGTAACAATTCGCATGGACGGAATACACTTGCCATTCAAATAAAACGCACCCTTTGTATAAACCAATATGCGAAATAGCCTATTGACATTAAGTGGCAAGTATATGGTGGTCAGCAGAAAGAATCAGAATGATATTTTAGACGCACGATCAAACGTGTCCATGCATACAAATCACATAAGATGTATATGAGAAGTTTTGCCAATCCATCGACCTATATTTGCTTGTTTAATAAACGAGAGACGAAAACAGCCAGAATTTTGTGCAGGATATGCATTTTTTACTTTATTTTGAATGGCACTAAGTGTACGGTGACATTGATGATAGGGGATATTTGGATGGCTTGCATTTTTCTTCTTTGTCTGACACATGATATGGGCTGGATGCCACTACAGAGTTGTGTTTTGTACCGACATTCTCACGATTGAGGTTGTCCTTCCCACTCCTTTGATATTTCAACATCACCTTGGGGCTGTGATGAAGCATGGTAGATGGTGCTATCACTTCTATAGCATACTGAATCGCAGTCAATTCTGCAAATTATGAAAGACCCCCTGGCGCCATTAGAACGACAAATGGTTCATACTATGCCATGTCGGCGTAGCTGAAAAAGAATTTAAGCATGGGTGACAACTATGTACTCACCTTATCGACAAGCCGGGAATAAGTTCGCCCCCTGCAATTCTAAGTATTATTTTTAAATCCAAGATTATAAAAAGTCGTTTTATCCATCCTACAAGATTACCATCTGTGTATGATAATTGTTTTTTTTTAAATCTATCAATCCCTCTTGTGTGGATGAAGGATGCACATTTGATTGATTAACCACGAATAAGTATAATGAATTGTGAGGCAGATTGTATTGGGATCGTTGAACCTAGATACAGCTGGCACCTCGGCCAGATTATTGGACTAGGTTTTTGACGGTTTTTATATTTGTCATCGTGGCACATTTGTTATATGTCACCAAGTACGATAATAACTATGGTGGTGGCAGCAACGTCCCTCTTGGTTTAATAAACAGAATCGAATCACTTGCGGCAAACACATGCTATTCTATCTTTTAAAGCGAATGCCATAATCACACTGCAACTTCGTTAATGAAACACAACGCGCAATGTATATTTTTGGCTATGATTATACAGAACGTGATGAAGCATCAAAGCTTCTATAACGAATGCAGTTGCTGCAGACTATAGGCTTGATGGTTTGCCACCAATCAAAATTTGGGGACTTATATTCACTCCTCCAAGTTGGTGATGATAAGTCATTCATCAAGTAGATTATTTCATATGTATTATTTAAGATCAGCGCACAATAAATCAGCGCATAAAATTATGCATATTTATGACGCTGGTAGTCTTCCTCTGCGTAATGGTAATATATTAATTACGATAAAATGACAAACATAAAAATGACACAGGTATGACACACAAGTAAGCTTATATTTCCAATATGGACACTGTTGCATACTTCTCGCACAAACACGACCTCATATCATATGATTAAAAACGGTAGCAGTTTATATTACAGCAAAGTGAATGCTGGCTCTGTGCCTCCTATGATTATTTACAAACGAATGCTACTCCCTATATTTAGCAGCAAACAGGCATATTAAAGGCGAGGATGCAACGCATGACCCTACCTGCAACGCCACTTGGTAAATATTAAAGTGCATTTGAACATTTTATCAATGCACTATTACAAACATTTCATTTAAAACTGTGGGGTCACAGTCCCAACAATCTCAAGCGTGGCCATACGCAGATTCAAACAACTAAATGCACATTTAACGCAACAGTTTCGGATTGATTCGTTGGACGCTAATTGACTCCGTGTTGTTGGAACACTTGAAAAGCGGCACATATTAGGCTTACTATACCACTTGTTATTAAACCCATACTATGCGTTTGAATCGCCGTGGGCCTCATTTATTCATGTATTAATTTTGTTAAAATAGAAAATGCTGGTTCGATTCCTTTCTGCATATGGTTTATATAGGATTTAGTATGAGTCTGTACGAAATGATTTCGGGTTGCGCTGTCTCAATCTCAATTGTATTAATAACGGCCGATATTGTTTGGGTCGATGTCAATGCATACACACCGCTAACCTCTGTGCGCCGGAATCTTAATGGCTCTGGCTACATATAAATTTATTGCATGTGTTATTTTTATGCCGACTTGGCATAAGTATACCATGTTAAATAGTTCCGCCATATTTTGTGGGAGAGTTATTGTTTGCGATATCAAAACATTCATGCAACTTCATGAGCACCACAGAGACATTAACCGTAGATATTGTATATTTGCATATTTTTTGGTGTGGTTCGCAGTGTGTAGACCGGATTTGTTATTACATTTTGGAAAATGAGGCAACATCTTTAATTGCAAAAGCAAAAAGTTTGCAAGAATGTGTTCAGTAGTAGGCCAGTCAAACAAAAGTGGGGAGAGAGAGAGAGAGAGAGAGAGAGAGAGAGAGAGAGAGAGAGAGAGAGAGAGAGAGAGAGAGAGAGAGAGAGAGAGAGAGAGAGAGAGAGAGAGAGAGAGAGAGAGAGAAGAAAGAAAGAAAGAGAGAGAAAAAGAAAAAAGAAAGAAGAGAGAGAAGAGAGAGAGAGAAAAGAGAGAGAGAGAGAAGAAAGAGAAGAAAAGAAAAGAAGAAGAAAGAGAGCAAGAAAGAGAGAGAGAACGAGAGAGAGAAATAGCGAGGGAGAAAGCAGGAGAGATAGCGATGAGAGAAACCAAGAAAGGGAGAGTTAGATAATGAATCATATATTTGAAAAATTTATGAATGATGCACTGAACTAAGAGTCATTTAATCAAGTTGGAGGTTCCGTTAGGCACAATAACATTAAACATATCATTTTAAACAGCAATGCCTTAATCCTGAATATAGCCGAGACTGGACATGAGGTCTCCCGAGCAAATAACATCTGATACCAGCAATACCTGGATACGAAGATTTACAGCCATAGACTTAGGCAAGATGTTCATTAATTTTTTTGTGTGCTCACTGACGCGTTACTCACGCTGTTATTGATACATTATCTATTTTATGTGGGGCATGTTGATAGGTTGCTTGTAGCTTGTTTACATGTGTTTGATGTAGGTCTCTCGATGGATCGTGCCAATATCGATGTTCACACTTTTCATCAGCGAAGCTTAATCAATCTTTTTTAAACATCCATCATTCTCCGAAGTGTGAGGAAGGATGCGCAGTTCATTGCATGCTCGAATCAGTTTAAATGGTCGAGCGGCAGATTGTCTGAGGCTGTCACCGGGTAATCGAGTTTGCTAATTCGCCACCATGTCCATGTTTTGGAAGGCGTCTGCATATAATCATTTCTGCACTTTTAAGATGTATCAGCATTTGAGACTAACAAATCACTCTGGTCAAACATTTGTATTGCTCTCTGTTAAACGAATACGCAGCGTTGGTAATTAAATATATATTTAGAGTTTGCCATCATTAGACTGCTACTGTGTTAATGGTCAAAGATCCCGTGGTTAAGCCAACGATCAGTTCACTTCTATCGATCAAACCTGATGTCTTGATGTTAATCACAATTTCGTGGTCATCGCCATTTTGCACGCTTCCTATCTGACGTAAGCTGAGACGGGAAGTACTAATTGCACGCGCTCACGTATTCAACCGAAAATGTCAGATGATATTACATTTGCCAGATGTGATTTACACGAAGAAGAGTACTGGTAACGTTTTTTGTGCATCATTTCCATTTACTTAAGTAACGATTAGGTATAGAGATTTGCATAGACAAGATAAATCATCTGTCAGCGAGCAAGCGACCATTGTGTATTTCTAGATGATCGATCACGCGTATCCATGCATAGAATTCACTTAAGAGGTTTTGTCGATAACTCTTAAACTTACCCTACCATTAGAATTAGTATCCTGTCTAGAATTAGTATCCTGAATCAGTGTAAAGATTGCAGTGATACTGCAATCTTTAGGGTACACATGCATTATTTTCCAAAACAAGATTACACTATGTTTTCGACCAGGCGTTTTGTTCATCCAACATGATTACCATATGTGCGTTGTAATTACTTCTCTTTTTTGATATATCCGTCTAGCTTGTGTGGATGAGGAATGGACATTCAATAAGTTTTAATCATGAATTACGCTGATGGATTGTGTGGTAAATGGTCTGCTGCCAGCCATACAGCTGGCTCCTCAGCCAGATTATTTGTTTATTTGCTTAAGTGTCACCAAGTGAGACTATATACTATTGTGATAGCAACAACTCCCTTCTCAGTTTAACAAATATAATCGACTCACTGGTGGCAAACAATTGTTATCCTCTCTTTTAAAGTTATGCGCAACATGGAGAAAAAATTATAATTTTTGCGATTGCAAAAATCTCTACTTGGCTAATTAAATAGAACACAATGTGATCTACCGCCCCTAAAATTTATGACGTATATTTACTTAAGCTGAGTTAGTATTTGTGTATTGGTGTTATGATTGTACATTTTAATAAAATGTGATGAAACAGCAAAACCACCACTAACAACTAGGCGACGTTTAATGTTCTAAGCAAATGGTGATTAGTCATTTGCCAAAAAGATTATTTCATTCGTTTGAATCACCAGCAGCGCACAATAAATCTTAAAAACGCCGCCGGTAGCATAAGTTTTCGTTTGCTCAATGGTAATATACAAACCTATAGAGCTCATAGCGATTAAATGATTCACACATAAAAGTGCATCACATCAATTAAGCGTTGATGATGGAGCTCACTATATGCGGTACATATATACTTTATCTGAATAAATGACTGCCTTAGCAGTTATTTATTGTAGTGGTTATCCGCGTAAGACGGAGACATAACAATAAGCAATATTTGCACAGTACTGCATATCTTTTGCAGACTCGTAAAACATATACTCAATAATTTGCTATGGTCGGATTGATACCACGCTAAATAATAACACTACAATATTCAAAGCCTACAGTATATATATCATAGATTGATTTTTCAAGAAGCAGAAAAGCATAGATACAACACTACCTAAAAGCCATGATGATTGATTGTTATCACTTCTTAAAGTTTATCACAGGCGGTATTGGACAGGTCGTGGCACTAATTGGAAGTATCTCCTACAAAATCCTTAGACAATTTGATATTCATTTGGTTTTGAAGAGTTTAGATCAAATATTTTGTAAATTTTTTTTGCAGGACCTTAATCCAGAAAACCACGGGCCAAATGAAGGCTACGCTTGGTAAGCAACAAAGTTTTATTTGTAGCAGTTTTCCTTCAACCATTTTACGCCTATGAGGGTCTAACTACAATTGTTCTGTTTTCCTGAATATTTGATTGGAGTTAATGAGGTATACGTTATGCTCCATTTTTAGTGCAATGTGCCAGTCTATGCTGTTGAGCAGTAAAGGCAAATTGGCTGTGTAGTGGAGGTATTTGCACACAAACTAGCTTTTTATCGGGACGTGTATAACGACGCCTAACCGATTAATTTCCTTGGTTGTACCAAAACAAAAGGTATCTGCAAATTATATACATTGTAATATATATAGCAGAAAACAGGCATATTACTGATGGTAAAGATAAAATGCACGACAGAGCTATCTCTTTGTCCTTTTTGGAGAAATATGAAATAGAATTGAACGGTTTTTAACAAGGCTCTGAGTGCAATATTACTGATAGTTCATTTAAAAACAGTTTTCTAATCTATTTCTAATCATCCTAGTATGGCCATAATCAAATTCAAACAACTAAATGCATATATATCGCCACTGAGGGGTTCCAGATTGATTCATCAGAAGCTTCCTGGCGCCGTTATGGTTAGGAAACTCAAACGGTGGCGTATGCTATGCTTATCGTTCAACTTTTGTTAAACCCATACCGTGATTGCTAGCTGGATAAGTTGATTGGATTGTTCATCTTAATTTCAAGCCAATTTCGTAAATCAATACGATTATCTTAGCAAAATAATCATAGATACTAGGTGAGCAGCACGAGCCTAGAAGCGACGGCCTTTCATAGATCCTTGATATCACAAATACTTTTTACGTATCTGTAAGTGCATGCACTTAGCGCGGTAACCTTTGGTGCGGTAGAATATGGTTTCGATGTTCATAGAAACTGTCGATATTTCCGACCCACCTATAATTGATTGGATGATAAATAAAGATAGAGATAAAGAGAGGGAGAGAGAAAGAGCGAGAGCGCGAGAGATAGTTAGAAAGGGATAGAAAATGAGGGCGAGACACACAGTGTGTGTGCATATGTGTATGACAATCATCAATCGTTTGATACTTAACTTTTACTGTCGACACTCAAAGAAAGGTATGAGGATTCATTGCTAAGTGACCGCTGAAAATAACTATTATATATACGTATTGGCGTTTGACTCGCCACTGGGTGTCTCATTTGATAAATAAAAACAATTCGGTGTTATTGCTTTTAGTGTATCTGTCATAGTGCATCTTATAGTTTAGTCGTCTGACGGTGATTGTCAGGCACCTGCATCGCCTAAAAAATATTTCCCACGCCGTTAAGATACCACAGGTACCATGTGACTGTACTATTGATGAATCAAGTGTTATAGTGTAAGTTGTCACGTACTGAGAGCATTAAATTGTTGGCGATTGCTGAAAATTAGGGCCACTGGCGACATGATGGTTACTATGATGCTTGTTTGGATAATATAAATCTCCGTGTCTTCCTGATAAAATCAAGTCCATGAGAGCTAGTGGGTATCAATCACTGGCGCTTAAGGAGAGCTGTCCAAGCATCACAATCATCCTCATTCATCACCTTCGCGACATCACCTCGTTTTTGACGTTAAACCCCAATATTACCATTACTTTTATGTAATTCTTGATTAGATTGAACTTTTAATATCGATTTGTAAATATAAAAATGTAAGTATGTATTTGGGCTTTTTCAGCTTGTTTAAGTTACAGATGGCAACGTGTGTAAAGGTAATTGAGCGGAGCACATTTACACTGGAATTCATTTATTCTTATGATTCTTTATGTGGACCGTGTTAGATTGAATTACTACCGAATGATATGGACGTTCAGCTGCAGCAAACGTTTTACGTCCCTTATGATAACTTTTCTGTAGCAAATCATGGCTGGAGTCTTTCACAGGTTGGCCTCGTGTTATATTCTCCTAATGCGTTTTCATTTTCTTACGAATGACAGGAATGTTATCTCCCATTATGCCCCCAAAGCTAATTTCTATGCTATCACTGTGCCTCCCACCATGTGCACTGGGTACAGTGAACTGTTTTTCATCATGCAATAATCGATTGAAAATGGTCCTACTTCATATCGTACGCCAAAGATCATTTAATAAGATTTAATATGTTGAACGTTATTTTTTAAAATCAATAAATAAAATCATGCACTGACTGAAGACGATAACAGTGAAGGTAACTTTTTGTTGCATGCCTTCATTGTACTACGAAAATCAAACAGCGTAAAGTAAGCGGAAATGAAACTACTTGCAACCAATTTCATGCACGTGATAGTCTTGCTGCCTTATATGTTAAAATGATTCTGATCACAATATTTTAACTATTCGCACTTAGTAACCTCGATGACTATACTTTGATATTCGACGCACAAAACTGCTTCAATTAAAACCCGACGGGAATTTTCTCTTTCGTAACTTTGATGTCTAGCCACAATGTTTATAAATGTAATTATTTTCCTTGACTGCGAGCCATACATAAAGTACAGGAATATTGAATATGGTGGAGATAATACTTATTGGATTCAAGACATATCTACTTAAATGTTGATTTTGAGACATACTGTGCGATCACCTTCAGACGAACATGCTATTTGACGGTTCAACAAACTGCCATGGCAGAAACACTAGTATAGCTAGTTACTCAAGGTGACTCACATTTTCACAACTGTGATACCGATTAGCATCATATATTTGTGGCCGTGCCAGCATTTGCCCTATTCATCGACTCAATGTCACATAAACAATTAAATGCTACTTTATCGTGTCACTCAAAGCACAGGTTATCAAGGCATAGCTATGACAAATTACCGTGCCTGATTTTGTTCGCAACGAGACAATCAAACAATGCCTAAGGCAACCCGTTGCCTTTACAAAGACAATGTTACAAGCTGCAAGCAAATAACCGGAGGGCTGGTTTAACACTGGTTAGGTGAATGCTGTCATTAGTGCCGTTGTAAGACCGCCTGGACCTTATTTTACCAAAACAAATGCTTGTATGATGATTCAAATCGGTTTATTCCGCCATTTATCAAAGCAGTTAATCAACCTGAACGTTTCTCCTAAGCGCATTAAAAATAGCAGTAAGCATATCATTCCAAACAGCTGTGCATCAATCCAGGTGATAGATGAGACATATATGCTTTCGGTCAACATAGTATCCGTAAAAATATAGAAGTCTCTTCAGAAAAGGCCACATCCGATACCAGCAATACCTAGATGCCAACATTAACAGCGATGGCATGCACCCCATGTTTATGTATGTTAGTGAGTGCTTAATGGTGTGTTCTTCACGCAGCCACAATATGCTGCCAAGAAAGGACATAAATCACAATGTATTAGCCAAAGAAATAAACGTCCCCAACAGGTAATGTCAGATAATGTTGCAACGTAATATGTGACCACGACGAGTTTTGAGGATCATTATTTGGGCATTATTGCTTGATGAAACATGTCAAATGCGCTAGCATGATCATTGAGTATTTGGGCATTTTTGTAGGTTACTCGGATAAGTTACAGGTCCGACGATAGATATCGAGAACATAAATCCATGCATGCGATTTAGTGATCACTGCTCACTGTTAAGACGATGATAATAATCTTTGTCTGAGTAAACATAAATATGTGAGCACTAGTTGAAACTTCAAATCCGTCCCGTGTCTGAATCCAACTCTATCACAAGAGACAGACATTTTTTAGTCGTTGTTAATGTATACACAATCGCACAACTCTGTGTCTCAATCGGATACTTCGCCAGCCGCTATGCAGCTTTTGCTCAATGTCGTATTTCCCCATAGCTACATCTGTTCTATGACTGTGCACAAGAATAACAATGCTGACAAGGCCAAAGTGCATTGTTGGGCCGTTCAATTGTATCTGGGTAAGTGACAAATGGTTCTTATTAGCGTTTACCTGTTAGCTATAAGAGATCGACGCGATGAATGATTTAATTCTTGGTATTGTGAGTTATTTAATTGAGTCGTTTGCTGTACTGACATCATCATCTGTATCATTAAGTGTGCCTTATATGATTCTTGCAGTGCAGTGATTGCCGTACTTTTGTTGTGGGTCCATGGGGTTGAATTTGAAACCCAGAGATTATTATGTATAATCTTATCCCGAATAATGCTATTGCAATAAAGTTTGAGAATCATCATGTGTAATTGATCCGATGTTTGCTCTTACAAACTTCATGGATGAATTGCATTGGAATAAGAACCATGTCTCTGTGGCTGGTTGCATGGGAAACTTCCGTTAGGCACAATTACGAATATCATTGAGCATATAAGTTTCCTACCTAGATAATATCTGTGGATGCATGACGGATCTCCCCAGCACATAATATCGGCTTTCCCCTAGCACTTACTTCTGGATACCAAGATTTAACAATGCGATAGGCCATAGTGCATTGTGATCATTGTCTGGAAGTTTGTGTGTGAGAGAATGCTTAATTCTGGTGTGCGTGCTTAAGCTGACATCGTTTGACACATTATTATTTGAAGAAAGATGACATATCGTGTACGGAGGAGCCATGGGGTTGAATTTGGGGGGGGGGGGGGGGGGGGGGGGCAAACACCAATAGACACAATCATCATGTGTAATTGATCCGATGTTTGCTCTTACAAATTTCATGGATGATGCATTTATTCAAGAACCATGTATGTTGATGTTCCGTTAGATGACGAATTTCATTGTCTATCATACCAGACATTCAGGTGATTTCGATGTTCCTGGTTGGACATCACGCTCCTACCTAGATAATGCTGTGGATGCATATTTCTCCCCAGGAGTAACATCCGATACTAGCAGTACCTGGATACCAAGATTTACCATCTGTAGCATAGGCAATTAATTTATTTTTTGTTAGTGCTCAATCATCTGCGGCAAAGTTGACAGGAAACATTTGCACCATTGCACACAATTAATCGCGCGGCAGATTGTCTGAGACTGCACTTTTACACATTATGCGTGCTTTACCACAGTGATATCTTGATTTAACAGATAAAAACAAACCACCCTTGCCAAACAGATGTTTTCCTCCCTTTTACAGGAATAAGCTAGATGTGTTATTCAACATATTGTTCGAGTTTGCCATCAACGGACCGCTACTGTGTTAATTAAAGGCAGCGAAATATCCACAACCGGGTCATGTTTGTTTACATTAACCTTTTAAAAATCATTATAATGTGTAGCAAGCTTACGTTAGCCGAACAATGATTTAGTACGCTTGCCCATGTCGAGCATATGCATTTCGGAATCATCCTTATGCGACCCGACATGCAGTAATGAGTTAGCTGCTATATCGATTATTTTGAGTTGGCATATGTTGTCTTGAGGAAAGGGATTGTCTGTTTTACATAAGTAATCATTTTAGAGATAGGCAAGTGCCTCAAGTTTAAAATTTAAATGGCGCATTGCTACTAGAGAATTCATCCGCTGCCAATGCACGTATAAATGCAATATTGAAAGAAGAGCTGGCTTCATTATCCGATAAGCATTGAAGGTCAATACTTAATGATGTAAAGTGAGTGTAAGCTTCGACTCATTTAGTAAAAATGCGAATCGTGCGCCTGTTGTGACCGCCGCACACTGAACTACTCGCTTCCCCTACACCACACCAATAATCAGATAACCACGCGGTTTCTTCTTCTTTCTCACTTCAACGTAATCTCACGATTCTTCTCTTGGATCGATGACGGCTCGCCTCATTTCACACAGGCAGCCATATGACGATTTTCAAAATAGTTTTATCATTCTGTGGTCGTTCTTTAACGCTCGCTGTATATCCTATTGGTCAATCGCTTAGGTATATCCTTCAGATGCGCAGGCGGTTCAAACGTCCATGCAGCTACATCTTCCAGACACAATCATGACCAATTAACTTATGATATAAAAAGAGTTTGTGTGCTGTTGTATTGGCTCACAGTAAATATACTGTGTTTATTAACATTATCTGTGCAGATGTTACGGTTTGCGAAGAAGTTATCACCACATAACCTATGAGGCCACTTTTGCCATGTATATTTGTTTGCGTTAGCTGTGTTACACCACACACTAGGCTTCGGGTGTGGGTATTGAATCGTGAACCGTTGTTGGCCACTATGCAAATTAAATGATGAAGTTATTTTACAATTGCAGAACAGTTGAACTTGCTTCTAGTTTTGCCAAAAAAGTGTGGATTGTACAAAGAGGACAAAAGAAAGTTAGATCGGTAAGGTTTCTATAATGTACATTGAGTCTGTGTTAGCATATCATCAGACGTGAATCAATCAGAGCGTTTATCCCTGGTCAGGGTCCTGTTTTCCGAGCGATGCAACCGTTGTCGTGTATACGCTCTCAAAATATTGTAAAGAGGGTCAAACATGAAGAGGGTGTACATTTGACTCTATTCATCAACATTGCGAGCAGCAGTGAAATAAAACGAATACCTTTTCATTGCTACAAACATCAGCAAGCATATAATTCCAAACTGCCATGCATTAATTTTGGCAATATCTGATACTGATGGGTACGCATGATCACGGCCTACGTTGTATCTGCAAATGGATTCAATAGTGGTGTCATCAGAGTAGTAGCTTCCATGAAGAGCAAGTTCAAGGATTCCAAGCCTGAACAATGAAGTAGAAAAGCACGTATCATATTTCGTCCTGAGTACATCCTATTGTGTTTCCCACGCTTCCAGAAACCCGAGAACACACACGCCTAACCTTCAACAGCTAAATGCCACGAGATCAACAAACGGTCCGCTTGTGAGAGTTTTTAGATTGATCTATTTTGTATTTATTGAGATTGGTCTGAGACTCGCAAGACGCTGCACATATTGCGTTTTATGGGTGTCCAATATAATACATCTAAGTGGACAGCAATGTGTTCTGACATGGAAGAGTTAAAATGTTTTGTTGGCGAAGTTATAACTTAGCATTGTCAATCAAGTAACGACTTATCACATGAAAAACAGATGTTTTTTAATCCATCAATCTCTCTTGTGTTATTGAAGGAGGCGCATTCAATTGGATTTAGCATGAATTAGAATCATAGATTGTGTGGCAGATTATCTTGGGATTCTTACAGTAAGATACAGGTGGCCTATGTTTTTGACAGCTTCAACATTTATCGTGGCAGCACATTTGTTACGTGTAACCAAGTGTGATTATAACACAGATAACTATAATTATGGCAGTAGTTTAACACACTTACACATACTGGGGCAAGCAATTTGTCTCTGCCGCATGCATTACCAACAAAGAAGGGATTATAAATGCAGAGAAAAAAATTTGCGATCGCCCGATTGTCCCTAGCAAGTAGGTGAAGCCGTCGGACAAGTGAAGCTGCCACCTAACTTGCCCGATGGGACAAGTCTTTTCTACGTTCATTTTGGTTGTTGTCTTTAAACGAAGCATATTAGGATCGATCGGCGATGCCTGGGAACGTGAGCTCAGTTTACCTAGAAAGAAAACCCCAATCGTCCATATGCGAGCTCAAGGTCTAAACCAACTGCGTTGCGAGACTCGTCAACTCAGCGAGTGATTACAGGTAAATTACGCGTTAGTCTACGCTTAGTCTATCGGACAAAAATTGATACTGAGACCGGGCAAGGAGGTTTTTCAATCGGACAAGCAAACATTAGGAGGACTTGTCCGACTGGACAAGTATTTATCCGAGTTAGTGTTTCTCCCTGAAATGTCATACAAATATATTCTTTTTTCCCAGTGAATGACTTGTAGTGAAAGTCATTAAATGTAGCTAAAACGGCAAAATGGAAAATTATTGCAGCGCTGCAACCACACTCACACCCGCTCTCCTCTCGAATCCAAACACCCCGTCAGGGCGCATGAGGAGCTGATACGACTAACGACCTCTCTTGATTGCATTTTCTTATTACTGTTGTAGACCAACAAGAAAATCGAGCAATTCATATCTATCCCAATTGCCTTCGCAACTACTACGTAGCAAACAAGTAGCGAATATACATAAAACGAATTCAATAAAGATATTGTTCTGGCAGTGATCGCTGGTATTGATTGCTGAAACTATTTGTTAGGGAAGATGTAATAGCATATATTTCAATCCTTACACTATTGCTACCTAAGATAAAGAAGCCGAATTGGTAATATTTCCGAGCCAAATGTGGAAGTAATGCACTGGTGAATAATGAAAAATATATCCCTTCAACTTAGGCTCGTATATTTGAATACTCGCTACTATGTGATGGCAGACAGTCCAGCTCCTAATCCTGGCGCGCGTGTAATGGACGAAGGACGAATAAAACCTGAATACGTTGTGAAATAATGCATCCTATATTTCATGTCGTCTGACTTCTCGTGCACAGATTATGTATAAAATATAAGTTGCCAGGAACTATAATATCTTTCCACAAGAACACCCTCAGTGTTTCATGGTTAATCGATGTTTGGATTCATCGCTCGCGGTAACGTGGATAAAAGATACACATTCATTTGAGATTTCTATCACCATGAACTGTGAAATAATTACTTTCCAATAATTCACAGACTGCAGTTTTCCGTGTCAAGTTCTCGTCATGTCAGGAATTAAGAGATGCCACACTGATGTGCCAAATTGATATATGTTTCTTTTCACATCGCTTTTGCAGAGTGTAGCTTTTGTTGAAGGGCATTTTCAGCTTGTTTTAATTTACAGATGGTAACGTGTGTACAGGTAATTGAGCGGCGCGCATTTACATTGTAATTCATTAATTGGGCTGGGTTATTGAATTGATTACATCACAAGTAACCTAATACTGTAAGTATCAAATAATTCTTAATGTGAACCGTACATATATTTGTGGATGTACATCTGCGAGAGTAAATTACTACGTGATGATATGACACGTCAATCAGCCACAAAAGTTTTACGCCCCTCATGATAACTTTCCTGCAACTAATCATTGCTGGAATCCTTCACAAACATTTGAGTGGATTTGGATTATGGATGTCAATTCCGTTGGTCTCATATGTCGCCAATATAAGTATGTATATCTTACTGCTTTGCATATGTCACAGGGTGGTCTCATGTCATACTTTCCTAATCCATCATTGTTTGCTTACGTAATGGATGGCCGCGATTTAATCACTACAAAGCCCATGATGTCATAAGAGCTAATAATGTGTTTCTATGCTTTCACTGTGCATCTCAACCATTTTCATTGGTTACAGTGATCCAACATTTAGTTAGTTAAAATGAATGGTATCAAAGATACTTAGGATATTGAACACTATTTAGAGTCAAAGATCACTGGCTGAAGATGATCACAGTGAAGTTAACCTTTGTTTGCACGCCTTCATTGTACTGTGAAAACCAAACAATGGAAAGTGAGCGGGGTAAACATGCAATAGAAAAAGAATGGAGGAATCATTTTGTACAAAAAGAGGGCTGATCATTGTACCTGAATGATGTACCTTGTCCAACAAAGTGTGTGATTTGTATTTGATGTTGTACATCGCCCTTGTGTAGTTTGTGGGCGTGTATATCATGCTACTACCTTGTATGTTTAAATGGTTCTAATCGAAATATTTCACTGATATTCGACGCACAAAACGGGAATGTTCACTTTCGTAAATAAGTTTAATGACCACTATTCTTCGGACGAACTCCCTGGCGAACATTCTATTTGAAACTTCGAAAACAGCCATGGCAAACACATTAATAAAGCTACTTTCCTTTTGGATTGGTCCAAACGCTGCGCGTACTTTCAAGGGACGCACGTTATCACAACTCGAGACGAAACATTAATACCAATTAGCACGATATATTGGTGGTCGTGCCAGCAATTGCCCTGAGCAGCCACTCAATGCAAGTAAAAATTAAATGCTACTGTTACTAAAAGAACCGAAAAGCAAGGCACCGCAAGGACAAATTACCTCAACCGATTGCGTTCGCTTGTAGTTTGTTAAGTCCAACGAGACAATCAAGCAATGCCCATGGTAACCCGTTGCCTTTACAAGGACTATTTTGCATTCTGGAAGCAAATCATAACCAAAACCAGAGGGCTGGTTTAATACTGGTCAGGTGGATGCTCTCACGAGAGCCGTCGTAAGACCGCCTTGACCATTTATTCACTCGAGGGAAAGGATCTTATTTTCCTAAAATCAAATGCATATATGATAATTTAAATTGGTTTGTTCCGCTATTTAACAAAATAATCCAGTTGAACGAGGTGCATGGAGTACTGGAATTTACATCCCTGTTACAATTGTTGCCTTTTTATGTAATATATGAACTGCACCAGGACAAAATTTGAGGATCATTAATAAGGCATTATTGATTGTTGTAACATGTCAATTGCGCTAGCAATTGTTAGGCTGCTATTGTTCGGCTATTATTACGTATAAGTAAGAAAATGCGGACAGCTCATACGACTCAAACACAGCCAAAACTATGATTAGTAGCACAAGAATAAGCTCTGCCTTGTTTACTTCACTTATTTCACTTATTTACTGCTCATTCCCCTTGATGATTTATTTTAGGGCCGTTCATGGTATTTGTTCTGTAGTGCACTGCTATGACAAATACATATCCTTAACTTCTTTTACCTAATAGCTGTTATAGATCGACAAAAGCAGTCAAGTGTTATAATACTATTTTAGTTAGAGTCCCCTCTGCCTCCAATCTTAATTATCGGCACGATATGACCCGCCAATAGCATGGGTTGGTCAAAGTCCTCTGGGGAATCGTACTACCGGAGCACTATATAATCACCCCTCGCATTTGAATTCGGGGAGATCATCAAGTCAGAGATAAGATTCAGACCGCGATTCCATGGAGCTTCATTGTTGAAACTTAATAAACCAATAGGCAACTCTTGTCCTGGACTCGTATTATTTCTCTTGGCTAGTCCCCACTCCAGCAACCACAGGCCGCAGCAACAAACGAAGGAGCGCGCATAAGCGAAGAGTATTGGTCTTAGTTTGAGATGCCTCTTGGAATCACAGGACTTAATGCAACGTGTTGTTGTTATGCCTGTTGTCACGCTATATGCTTAATGAATGCTTGTAGCTGTAGAATGCGGGCACAACATGCGATACAGTGGCTCTTAGGATAGTTGCATGGGAATCGTTACACTCGACCTGTGTATGCAAGTGGCATACAGCGGTATCACAAATACTGGTGATCTTATTAGAGTCGTTGTTAATGCATACACATGGCAAATGTGGTACGTGCCAAAATCGGGTATTCGCTGGCTACCTTTAACAATGCTAACTGGGCCATAGTGCACTGTGTTTAATTGTCTGGGAGTGGTGTTACGTATGAGGATAACCTTATTCTGGCAATTTCAAGATAAATCACTCGGATCTATTACACAATAACATAAAGGGTCTCAAATGGGAATACTACTGGTTAAAAGCATCACAATGTTCAGTACACCTACAGATTTTCTAACTCGATCAGATAAATTGTAAGTGGAACTTGACGTAACATGGCAAATTAGTTCTGCGCTGCACCTTCACTCGCTGCCCCTTTCCCTTCCCCGCATCCCCACTCCACACTTCATGGCGTGTGTAGCGGTGATATGACTAATAATCTTTTGTGATTGCTTTTTTCTAATTGCGTGTGCTGACAAACGGACAATCAACCAAATTCTATCCCTCCCCATTTCTTCGCAACTACTAAATGACCAATAAGTAGTGATTGTACATAAGACCAGCGAGCTCATTAGATATAGGACCAGGTGCCTACTGACAGAGAGAAAGATTGAATGAGCGTGTGCACCACCGATCAATAACTTTCAAATTACCCTGAATGAAGAGATTGTCTTAATACAGATCGCTGGTATTGATCGCTGAGCATATTTGGCAGGGCTGACGTATTGGCATACATGTTTGCCATGTATTTCTCCAATAAGAGAGAATTATCAATCAATAATCCTCGAAATGGCACATATTATTAACGTGGCACCTAGTGTGTAGAGAATGTTTAATTGCCGGAGTAAAACGTTTGCAGTTGCAGTTGCCGACCAATCAAACAAAAAGTGGTTTGGAACACAATAGTGCCCTTGCAAATGTATTTGACCTACGTGGTGCTTTCGCCATGGTCTATATTCATTACTTTTAAATGTAGGATTTATATTGTAATGCAATAGTATCAATGATCTCGCCGCAGACTGTCCGAGGCCGCTACAGACAGTAACTGTTTATTTCTGTGCCAATTGTCCCCACATATGTCAGGAAGTAAGAGTTACCACAGTGATGCGCCACATTCTATATATATACCTCTTCACCACGCCTTCGCAGAGTGTAGCTTTTTTTGCACGGCATTCGCTGATTATTAAAGTTACACGCCTTTTGCAGTTTGTGGATATTGAATTTCTCACGCTTTTTATCTTGTAATTATTTTGTGGACGTGCATTTACGCTGATGATATAGAAAGTTACAGATAAAGACTTTTCAAAGGGTAGTTAAATGAACTGTAAAGCGGCAAGCTGATTTACATTTGGAAATCATAAAATTTTAAGTGGCAAGCACTAATATTGGATTATAGTTTGAATTGAATTTCTCACGCCACAAGTAGCCGAACACTTTATCGTGTAATTATTTTGTGGATGTGGATTTGCGAGAATGAAAAGACACACAGTTACTACAGGATGATTTAGACGTCAAGAATTCAAAATCGAAGCTAGACGCTCACGGGGAAGAATATTCAAAGGGTATGTGTTCCGTTTGTGTCTACAATAAACTGTAACGTTACACATTTGCTAATCAAAGCTGACGAAATTGTGGCACGACATTTGCTGCTTACTGAAGTTACAGACAATAAAGTTAATTAAGTGGCAAGCATTAATATTGGAAATCATTAGTTTGGGTGGATTATTGAATTTCTCACGCCACAATTAACCGAACACTTTATCGTGTAATTATTTTGAGGACCTCTTATATCGAGTGTGGATGTGAATTTGGGAGAATTCGACATCGAAGCTAGACACTCATGGGGAAGAATTTGCAATCTTCAAAGGGTATGTGTTTCGTATGTGTCCACGATAAACCGTAGCGTTACATATTTGCTACTCAACGCTGAAGAAATATATGAGGATTTACACAATATTCATGACCTGATTACCCGCCCATCTGGGGGTGTGCCTCTTTTACAGCCATGTGTCATATCGACATCACTTATTTCCCGTTCGTCTACTTATTGTACTGACCCACTTATCCTCAGTTCACATGTTAAGAACAGAGGATGGCCTCACGCGTTGTCTGAGAAGAGTTCTCTCGTGCGTTTTACCCTGAAAGCCTTTCTTTAATACAACCTTCTGGTGCACATGCGCAGACGTAATACATTCGACTTCATCAATGGAATCTTTCCCGTGGTGACTGTGGCTCATTTGACGCTTTATGTTTAATTGTTCGTCAACCCAGAACATTCAGAACGGCGTGGTCGTTACTCTGTCCTTTCAGATATTACGCAAGACTGTCACAGACAGATTCCCGAAAACATCCGACCACACGACGTGATATGGAAAGCAGAACAAATACAAAAATTGTTTGCACTATCACTTACAGCTAAAATTGAGAGAGAGAGAGAGAGAGAGAGAGAGAGAGAGAGAGAGAGAGAGAGAGAGAGAGAGAGAGAGAAAGAGGAAGAGAGGAAGAGAGGAAGAGAGAGAGAGAGAGAGAGAGAGAGAGAGAGAGAGAGAGAGAGAGAGAGAGAGAGAGAGAGAGAGAGAGAGAGAGAGAGAGAGAGAGAAGAGAGAAGCTCTCTCTTCTTGAGGTACGCATGTATCTTATAGTAAATGTTTGGTACGCATGTATCTTATAAAATGTTTGTCTGAAGAATGTCTTGTATCGGCGAGATATTTCAGGGTGTTAAATTCATTTTGGGTGAACATCAAATGCATTACGCAACGTCCGTTTTATATAGAAGCAAAGAAATACTCGACACACATATGCTATGTACACTATATAGAACTCTAATGGAGCAACATTTGTTGTACTACTGCGAAATATGGGGTAATACGTACAAAACGAGATTTAATAGCTTATATCTTCTACAAAAGTAATGCAGTAGATTAATTACGGGATACTCAGAACACTCCATTCAACAACTTTATCAATGTAAAAATTCTGAAGTAACATGATTTGATTGACTTTGGGACAATGCATTTAATGTATAAAGCCTCTTTAAATGAGCTACCACCTCATCAGCAGTCTCTGTCTGTACAACCACATACGACACATCGCTATTCTACAAAATAAAATCACTCGCTTGTAATCCTACGCCCAAATATACCACTGCTAGGGGCCAATCCACGCTTGTCAGCGGGAAAATGAAATATAAAGATCTCAGCGAAGAATTCAAATGCCATTTTACTTATCAAGCATTTAAAAAACACTTGATCTTATTTCAATTTCTGAAGGTTTATGCTGTTTGCTTCATTTACAATGTACTTAGTATTCGCAGATATTACGAATCGATGTTGAATAATGTCACTTTTCAACTTGCTAAACTTGCTGTATAGATCACAGGTATATTCATATTAACATCTCGGTGCTTATTATTGTATACATAATCTTTGCTGGTTGTGCACAATAAACGGGACAAGGCGACAGACTTCTGCTTTGTCCCTTAGCTTCGCTAAATAAAACATTTCTTATCTTATTCTTTCTTATATCTTAACATGGTATTACGATGACTCACCCCTCTTTGAGTACCCACTACATTCATATATTGTCGTTCAATAAGATATCATGCTAAATGTATTCATGTATTATGTTTGTTTCCACAGAAAACATGCAAGGTCGATTCCTAACTGCACATGTTGGACACAGTTACGAATATCAGTAAGCATATTATTCCAAAGAGCAATGCACTGGCTAAAGCCGAGACAGGTTGGCCTTTAGGCTTCCAGCCAACGTAGTATCTTTGGATGCAAGAGGTATCCCTGAAAAAAAAACATCCGATGCCAGTAATACCTGGATACCAACATTAGTAGCGATAGACATTGCAACGATGTTCATTTATAGCTTCCTGGCATGTGCTCACGCTGTAAATGATACATTATCGATGACGTCTGGTGTACGGAGGCACTGGTAGGGGTATGAAGATGGATAGCTTGTAGCTTGTTTACATGCTTTAGAACGAACCATGATATATGTCGAATATCGGTCTCACCAATATTCATGTGATTTTTTATGATTTTTCTCACGTTCCGAATATGCTGCGTGTATATTCGTAGCCAAGAGTGATTTTCATCCCGCAGAGCCACATAATTTCCATCTGTGTAGTATAATTAATCGTTTTTCGTAGAATTCATCACCCTCCGAAGTGGGAGGAAGAATATATTGCGTACACAAATCAGCTTTATTCATAACGCGGCAGATTGTCTCAGGCTGTCGCAGGGAGGCTTAATTTCCACCAACTCGTTATGCATGATTATTAAACCTATGTTTGGGAAGACGTCTGTATATAATCGTCGTTGCATAATTCATCATGTGTTAGTCACCACAGTGATGCCACAGAGCGCATCTTAATTTAGCAAACAGGAACATATCACTATAGCCAAACAGATGTTTTGCTCTCTGTTTTATACGAATACACCAAATGTGTAATTTGATATAAATTTTGCAGGTTTGCCATCATCAAAATTCTTCTTTGTTAAGTAAATGCAACAAAATATCCACAACCGGGTCATGTTTGTTTACATTAACCTTTTACAAAACATCATAATGTGTAGCAAGCTTACGTACGCCGAACCCGTGTCGTTCATATGCATTTCAGAATCATCTATATACGACTCAACATGCAGCAATGAGTTGGCAGATGTATCGATTATTTGGAGATGGCATATGTTGTCTTGCGGGAAGGTATTGTCTGTTTCACATGAGATGTAATCATTTTAGAGGGATGCAAATGCCTCTAGTTTAAAGTTGAAATGGCGCATTGTTGCTAGAGTTTTCACCCGCTGCCAATATTCTAATACATGTCGTATTGAAGGAAGAGCATCATCCGATAAGCATGAAGGTCAGTACTAAATGATATCAAGTGAGTGTTAGCTTTGACACATTAGGTAAACGTGATTCAACCATAAGACAATCCATAATACATTATCATAGGCCAGACAGGAAACAAAATCCCAGTGACACCGAAGTAGCATGTGTTTTATGAACAAAGAAGCAATTCTTTTTGATAGAGCAATTTGTCTCGCATTTGTCTGTTAATAAATTTAAAGTTAATTAAGCTCCTTGCACCAATTAGTAATTGTAAGGTAATTCAACACGAGATTTAATGCAGATGTATCCCTGTCAATTGCTTGTACTTTTATGTATCAAAATAATCTTGCGAATAATCATTTGAAATGCCAATGCCAGAGCCATTAGGCCGATAGCCTTTCTTTTGTGATCTTAGAACAGGCATAAGATTTGGTACGTAGTACGTCCTCAACAGGTTATGTAAGATAATGTTACACTTGTTGCCTGATGTAGTACGTGAAATGCGCCAGGACTCGTATTGAAAATCCGTAATAGCATTATTGTCAGCTGTAACATGTCAAATGAACACTTGAAAAAATTATATCAAGGCATTACTGGTAGTTACTTTGATAAGTGCGGGTCAGAAGATATGCATCGAGAGCACTATTGCGAGAAATAATTCCCTTTTTGATTACGATAATGCTTATTTGGCGTTTTAGTGTGATGCCTTGTCAAATGGGAATGCTTCGTAAATATAAATATGCCGTACAAGTTTAAAAATAAAAAAAGACTATGAGATATTCGGTAACCTGTACTATAGATTCGTAGCTAGTATAATACTGTTCGGTTACTGCTACCGGGCTGTCAGTGATACTATACTGGGCAGTTTATACTACTCAACAAAGCCATATTTAATGGCACGCTGCTGTTATTGGACCTCTGAGCGAACAACGGTAGATAGTCACAGCCAAAGCGATCACTAGAAGCACTGGTACACGCCGTGCCTACGAGACATATAGCTATTGATGTCTCACTCGTTGTTTGACGATTGCATATTCACCTGACTGGTAAAGAAGAATTATCAATTAGTAAGGTGCTCAACCTATACCCAGTATTAGACCGGTCTTTACCCTTTTCTATTCATATCGTTGTCATACAATTCGTAGTAAAGTTGTTTTGTAAATTTAGCGAAGCCATGCAATTAATGTATAAGGAGGCACAGAACAATACTTTACTCAACCACGCCTCGCATACATCAATAACTTGCAAATGACTCTACGTAAAGAATCCGTTACTGTACAGGGCTCTTACTAGGTCAAATGTATCAGGAGTCTGGGATGAAATGTACAAGGGTCCTAGCCAAATGTTAAGCTACTGCCAGATATTTTGCAGGGTCCCAAATTGATAAACAACGACTTGAAAATAAGAAAGTAGCCAATCGTGACGAGAACGCCACAATATCAGTCACAAGGTCAGTTTATCATCATACAATATATGCAGTAGGTAAAGTACAGAGCTCATGATATTCAACATGTTCAAAGTATTGTCACCATCACAGGCGCTTGGTTTCGGATTTCTTGCTTAAGAGCGCCGAATTATTTTTTCTACTCGGATTGAGCGACTTAGTGCAAGAAAGCTTGGCGCGGAAAGCTGTGCGCCTTTTGTCACCGCCGTATACCGAACTGCTGGCTTCCCCTCCCCCACATCAATAACCAGACAACCCCGCTGTTTCCTCTTTCTCACTTCAATGTAATGCCCCGATTCTTGTTTTGGACCGATGGCGGTCACTGCTAAGCATACAGGAGAAATCCAGCTTGCCTCTTTTTACCCAGGCAGCACCGATTTTCAAAATAGTTTGATTATTCTGTGGTCGTTTTTTGAAGCTCACTGTACATACTATTGGCCAATCGCTCACATAAATCCTTCATGGGGTTCGATTGTTAATGTAGCTACATCTTCCGGATCAAATCATGACCAATGAACGTAGAATATATCAATTGGTTGTGTGCTGTTGCATAAAATCATAGCAAATTTTCTGTGTTTATTAATATGGTCTGTGCAGATACCACAGATCGCGACGTTATCACTACACAACCTATGACCAGAAAGAACCAAAAAGTTATTTTAGATACTTGATGACGCGTGTTTATGCATGCATTCTATTTGAGATGCAAATGATAGGTTTTATCAATCCATCGACAGATGAATGCCACTGCAGAGTTGCGTTTGTTATCAATAATCTAGTGAGTTAGATGGTCCTTCCCACTCCTTTGATATATCAATTATACCACTGGGTTTTGATAAAGCTTCGTGTATGGTGCTGTCACCCATATAGTACATTGAATTGCAGTCAACGTCTGAACATCATGAGAGATACGGGGGCAATTATGATGACAAATGGTTCCAACTATGCTATGTCGGCGTCACTCAGAGAGAATATTCATATCGGTGTACTCAATCACTGCGCTGATTTCTGGTCAGGTTCATGCCTTTTAACTTATATAAACCTATTCTAGCCTGTTCTGCAATTAATAAAATGATATAATTTCTTTCAAACAAAGGCGACAATATGTAATATATAGGAGGTGTTGTAGCCACCGAATTCACACATGTTAGAGCAAACAATTTGTCTCTGCAGCATGCCTCTGCAGCATGCCATACATGCAGAGAAGGGATTATAAATGTCATGCAAACATATACTTTCCCCAGTGAATTACTTGTAGTGAAAGTCATTAAGTGTAGCTAAAACGGAAAATGAATGCAGCGCTGCAATCACAGTCACACCCCCCCCCCCCCCCTCCAATCCCAAACATCGCTCAGGGCCCATGAAGAGCTGTTGCGATTGACGACCTCCCTGGATTGCGTTTACTAATTTCACGTTGTAGACCAACAAGGCAATCCAGCAATTCATATCTTTCCCAATGGCATACGTATCTACGACGTAGCTCACTAGTGGCGAAGATACATAAAACGAGTTGAATAAAGAGATTGTCGTAGTAATGATCGCTGGGATCGATTGCTGAAACTATTTGTTAGGGATGATGCAATAGCAAATATTTCGTTCCTTACACTATTGCTACCTAAGATAAAGAAGGTATAGCACGAATAAAACGGTAATTTTGGAAAATATTATAAAGCCAAATTGGTAATATTTCCGAGCCAAATGTGGAAAGTGACGCACTGGTGTATTATGAAAAATATATCCCATCAACATTGGCTCGGATCTTTGGATTTTCGCTACTATGTGATGGCAGACAGACCAGCTCCTGATCCTTGCGTGCGTGTGGTGGACGAAAGACGAATACAAACCTTAATACATTGCGAAATAATGCATCTTTTATTTCATGTCGTCTGACGTCTCGTGCACTGATTATATGTAAAAATATAAGTAACCAGGAATTATGATCTTTCCACAAGACACCCTCAGCGTGTCATGATTAATCGACGTTGGGATTTCAACACTCGTGGTAAAGTGGATAAAATAAACATAATCATTGGGTTTTGCTATCACCATGAACTAGTGTTAAATAATTGCGCTGCAGACTCTCAGAGGCCATCAGAGAAAGTTGCAGCTTGTTTCTATGTCAAGTTCTCGTCATGTATGTCAGGAAGTAGGTGATGTGCCAAATTGATATATGTTTCTTTTTACACCGCTCTTACAGAGTATAGCCTTTGTTGAATGGCATTTTCAGCTTAAGTCGCAGATGGTAACGTGTGTAAATGTAATTGAGCGACACACATTTGCATTGAAATTCATTAATTGGGCTGGGTTATTGAATTTATTACACAAGTAACCTAATACTGTAAATATCAAATAATTCTTAATGTGGACTGTACATATATAGTGTGGATGTACATCTGCGAGAGTGAATTACTACGGGTTGATATGGACTTTCAGCAGCAGCAAAAGTTTTACGTCCCTTGTGATAACTTTCCTGCAACTAATCATTGCTGGAATCTTTCACTAACATTTGCGAGGATTTAGATGATGGATGTCAATTTCGTTGGTCTCACATGTCGCCAATATAATGTAGGTGTATCTTACTGTTTGCATATGTCACAAGTTGGCCTCATGTCAGATTTTCCTATCCATTATTATTTGCTTATGTAACGGTTGGCCGCGATGTTATCACCACAAAGCCCATGATGCCCCAAGAGCATTTTCTATGCTTCCACTGTGCATCCCAAACCATGTGCACTGGGTAACATTGAACTCTTTGTAATCTAACAATAATTAGAGTAGGCCGAAGATCACTTAATAGTCTTTATTACGCTGAACACTATTTGTGAGAATTAACAGGTAAAATCAAGCACTGACTGAAGACGTTCACATTAAAGTTAACATTTGTTGCAAGGCTTAACTGAACTGTAAGAATCAAACAACAGAAAGTGAGCGGGGTTGAACCTACTTGCAACAGAAAAAAATACGAATAATCATTTAATACAAAAAGAGGCTGATCATTCGACTTGAATGAAGTACATTGTAACCAACAAAGTGTGAGATTTGTATTTGATGATGCGTCGCCTTTCAATGTTTTTTTTTCGTAAAATAAATTTGATGACCATAATTCACATATATATGTTGTTATATGCGTTGACTGCGAACCATACATATGGTACAAGAATACTGAATATCGTAGAAATGAAATGCATTTGATTCAAAGTATCTGATTCAAAGTACTAAGATAGTGATGTTTAATGGCGAGACATTCTAATTGACGCTTCGAAAACAGCCATGGCAGACACATTAGTATAGCTACTTTTTTTTTCTTCATATATCCAATCGTTACTCTTACTTTCAAGGTGACGCACGTTTTCACAACTCATGAAGAAACAATGATAATAATTAGCACGATATATTGGTGTTCGTGCCAGCATTTGCCCTAAGCAGCCGCTCAATGTCAAGTTATCAACTAAATGCTTCTAATTCGTGCTACTCAAAGCATGGGTAAGCAAGGCACTGCTTTAACAAAATACCTTGTTTGATTTCGTTTGCTTGTAGGTTTTATAGACTAACGAGACAATCAAGCAATCCCATGGCAACCTTGCCTTTACAAGGACTGAGTTGCATGCTGTAAGCAAATCACTACAAAACCAGCGGGCTGGCTTAATGCTAGTCAGGTGAATGCACTCACGAGAGCCGTTGTTAGAAAGCCTGAACCATTTATTCACTCGAGGGAAACAAAGGGCATGTATGATAATTTCAATAAGTTTATTCAGCCATTTATCAAGGCTGTTAATCCAAAAAACGTTCCTCCTATCCGCAATTAAGTGTAGCAGTAAGCATAACTGTCCAAACAGCTATGTATTAATCCAGGAGATACACATATATGCTTCTGGACGAAGGATTATCTGTAGATGTAGGAAGTCTTCCGAAAAGCCACATCCGATACCAGCAATACCAATATACCAAGATTAACAGCGATGGCATACGCCCCATGTTTGTATTTCTTTGTGAGTGCTTAATGGTGTTGTCTTCGTGCTGCCTTTGATGCAGTATGTATTTGAAGCTGAATGATATCTTGTGTACGGCGGCACTGGCAGGAGCAAAGATGGATTGCTTGTAGTTTGTGGAATGCTTTGTTCAGATAAATGATGCATTGAATGTCGGTAATATCTTGCATTAGACCATTATTCATGTGATATTGGTTGCCTTGATCAGATTTAGAGTACTGCGTGTACACGGTTAATCAAGAGATATATTCATTCTACAAGATCACCGCCGATAATGAAGTTAATTTAGCGGCAAGCATTTACATTGGAAATCGTTAGTTTGGCTGGATTATTGAATTTCTTACGCCACAAGTAGCTGAACACTTTATCGTGTAATTATTTTGAGGACTTTACCTATCGAGTGTGGATATGTAAATGCAAGAATTAAAAGACACACAGTTACTACGGGATGATGTTGACGTCAGGAGTTCGACTTCGAAGCTAGACATTCATGGGGCAGAATTTGCAGACTTCAAAGGGTATGTGTTTCGTATGTATCTATAATAAACCGTAACGTTTTGGGAATTTGCTGATCAAAGTATATATGAGAAGATTTGCGCCATGATTCCCCGCCCAGTAACGATTTTTGGGGAGCTGTCTCTTTTGAAGCCATGTAATATATTCAACTTCATCAATGGAATCTTTCCCGTAGTGACTGTGGCTCATTCGAGGCTTTATGTTTAATTATTCGTCAACCCAGAACATTCAGAATGGAGTGGTCGTTACTCTGTCCTTTCAGATATTACGTAAGACGGACACAGACAGATTTCCGAATGCTGTCAAGGAAACGATTGAAAAAGCGCGTGTGCCATCGATCAATTAGAGGGAGAAGACATTATGAATCATTGGCAAAACATGCTTCATGAATGATGCATCGAATCATTTAATCAAGTTAGAGATTCCGCTAGGCTCAATAACGAATATCAGAAAGCATAACATTCCAAAAAGCGATGCATTAATCCTGGCCACAGCCGAGACAGGTTGGCTTACAGGCTTCCGACCAAAGGAGTATCTATGGAGGTCTCCCAAGCAAAATAACATCCGATACCAGCAATACCTGGATTCCAAGATTTATCTTGTTCACGATGTTCATCTATTGCCTTCTGGCGTGTTGTTCACGCTGCAATTATTTACTTGGATATCGATGACTCATGCACGGAGGCACTGGTGGGTATATGTAGAACGATTGCGTGTAGCTTGTTATTATGCTTTTAAACGAACCATGATATGTGTCGATATCGGTCTCACCGTTGGTTCTACCAATATTCATTTGATGTTGGTGTTCCTTCTCATGCTCCTTCGATAATGTGCACATAGATTTAGCCAGGTGTAATGTTCATCCCACATAATTACTATCTGTGTCGTAGGATTAATCGTTGTTTTAGAATTCATCAATCTCCGAAATGGGAGGAAGGATACACGAGTCAGCATAACTGATCAAGCGGCAGACCAGAAGAGTGCAAATGCCGCTAGTGTCACCTGCTGTATGTAGACGCATAATTGACAATGTTTGCCGATAACGGCAAATGGTTGGCAAGGTTAAGAATCCAATATTAGCATGATAGGAATCGCATAATCCACAATCCTCACCAGTTAGGTTGTACACCTAACGAAAATGCCAACAGCTCAGCACTAGCACGAAGACCTGCTATTCAATTGGAAGTGTATTAAACTCCTTGCACCATTTGTATGTTATGTTGTGTGTTATCCAATGAAGTATCAATCGTTTAAATCAAACATAATTTGGATACGCAAAGACAATAATAAATATGATCAAGAGTGTTTGAAGATTGTTGGACCTGTACGGGTTTCATTGAGCCCGTGGCAAACATTTTGACATGCACTACATTCAGACACGGACTTCTAACGGGTGTAACCCCATAGGAGGCCCGTAGGCAGTAGAGCGGGGACCTTGAAGGCCTCCTACGGTTTCTAAGGGCCCGTGTAGCGCTCGTATTGGTTATTTTGACCTCGCGGCCATATCCCCGTAAAGAACCCGTACAACGCATTTGACCACAACTTCTTACTACGAATATTGTACCTGTCTGGTATAAAAGAATCAAGGTTAATGTGTATTAATGCTGACACCTCGCCAGACCTTATTCAATCACAGCGTTTTACTTTAGTCAGGTACTTCTAAAACGTCTTCCAAATGATGTAGCCATTTTTGTCTATACCCTTTCAAAAATATACAAACATTTTTTACAGCGATGCGTGTCGGGGTATGATGTCTGAATAAACATCGAAGTACCTCTTTATTGGACAGCAAATCAATGATTCTTCTTAACGTGTTTACGTCGGAATTTGAGTACAGACATCCAACACAATGGGGGTGTACATTTGACTTGATCCATTAACGTCGAAAGAAGCATGGTATTTGAAGTTGGACCTCGCAGGATTTATTGATAAGTGTATTGAAGGATGTGTTTATAAGACACCGAATGAGAAATTGATCTATTTGCATAATCAATTCCCGCAATTTAAGGCCACCACGTACTAATATTTAATTGCAGAAAACATGATGAGACATATCACACGCCTTTTTTGTAATTATGTTCGCTTACATGAGTAATGCTATATGGACTTATGTGGTGGCAGTGTGTTAGCTGAAAGTGGTGCCAACACTCCCTTTCGCTGTTCCATATGCCTCACTTATTATTGCTTAGTCTACTGGATGAATATATTTTACGGCCGTGCATGGCAGCTGTTTGTCTACATCACTGCTATAGTAAATAACCTTTCCAGATACGTTTACCTATTAGCTGTTATCAATCAACAACGCAATCATATTATGGCCGATATCACCCAGGAAATCAATACAAAACTGGGTGACTGGGTAAATATTGATTACATGCATACTAGCGCAGGTTTCGATCATATATCAATTCAATTCATGGAGATCGCTGTGTCAACGAATCATGATAAGTCGCTCACAAAATGTAGCAGACACACTTTTATAACCAGGGGTTATTTGAAACTAACAAGATTACCATCTGTGTATTATAACTTTCTAATTGATCAATCACAATGGTGTGGCTAAAGGGTTGTACATTCACTGTGATTTATCATATAATTATATATATTTGACAGGAAGGCTATTACTGGCTGGTTAAATTTTTCCAGAGTTTGCACGGTATCTGTTTTGCCTACCTTTACCTACTAAGCATCATCAGCACGTGTAAACAGTTAACCTTAATCAACAACTGACTTTGAAATCTGAATCACCCATTTACCACACAAAACAATGTAAATCACTCGAGAGCACTCATGTACACAATGCTTTCTCACCACACGTCTTAATGTATAAGTAAGAAAAGCAATTATTTTATCTCCATTTCCGCATTGCGTTCTTATATGACCGCACTTGAGCGACTCGTTACCGACTTATCAGTACCTAGATTTCGCAAGTTCACACCATGAGGCTGGTTATTAATATACGTACCACCGGGTAAATAGTAAGGTATTACATATGAAAAATTATATTAGCTCTTCATAATTAAGTATTGCTATGGCTGCTTTGCTGTACGTTATCACAAACACATTGTGGTTAATTACAATATTGCAAGGGTTTTCACGGCTGCAATTAGAATACTTTAGCTGATAAGTGCGGGAGGGAAATGCTAAATGTTATGCAGCGGCCGTTAGTTTTTACCAAACGCGTATTGTTGATTCCATTGTAGAATTATTTCTGTTTAATTTTCCATAAGCCAGACAACCATAAAACAAAACCTGTGAGTAGTACAGAACAGCAAACTATCAATCATTAATGCTTATAGTAGTGTATTCGGTAAAAAGCAAAGACAAGTCCCGGTCAGATTTGTTAATCGTTGTTGTTAGGAGCAATAGCTAATGCATCCGGCATGCACATAATAAGAATTGTATAAATTGACATGATGTATATGCCTGGCTCGCGCTCTCGTAATGACGGTTTCAACAGATAAGCGGTAGGATGAGGATAGAAAATTCAAGACAGATAAAAATTATGTGTAGTAATAAAAACAAATTTATTCATCAACATATACAATCATTAAGTAACATTTTTGTATGTTGCATAGTCATATCTTTGGATCAATATATTTGTGAACATAGAATATATATCTGATCCACATACACAGCGAATGGCTGGGGGTTCAACATAAGAATAAAGTGTGAAGATTTGCAATGCTCTTGTCATGTGAATTCAAACCAGTTGGGGAGCGCAACTTGGAGTCAAACGGGACTATGATAATTTCGTATTGCAGCCAAACGATCCTGTAATTACAACCATTTTCCGCGAAGATTATATTATGGCGTGTTATTGCTTGTAATGTTTAACAAATCCATAATTTCGGATCAAGCGCTGATATGATTGATTATTAATATACTCATTCAAACAACTCGTGCAAATTCGGATATTTTGCAGCTTGCGCTTTTCTGCACATGGTATGTGCTGGATGTCAGCCCAGCATTTGCTTGACATACCAATAAACGTGTGATCTAAGTGGTCCTTTCCATGGGATATAAATTGTACCGCGAGCTTTGGAAGAAACATGGTGTATGATGCTGCCATGCCTGTAGCGTATTGAATTGCAGCCAATTCCTAAATAATTGTTTTATATGCGCCATGTTGACGTCGACGAGAATGACTATTTCCATTTTAGCCACCTTATATCGCACAGGTGTTGGTGTGTCGATACATCTTATACTGAATCTCGCCATTATCATTTGTGCCCACTCTGCCTAGTTGCACTGAGCTTTTGAATATGTTCACCTTCTTGAATCCTTGCAAAGATTGTGAAGATACTGCTAATGATACACGTGCATTATTTCCTCTACACAGGTTATAACAATGTTTTCGACTACGCGTTTTGTTCATCAAACAACATTTTCTTTCTTTTGTATTCTATCCATATCTCTTATGTGGATGAAGAATGAACATTCAGTTAGATTTAATCCAGCATTAGTGTGATGGATTGTGTGGCAGATTGTCTGTGACCATTACAGCGAGCTACAGCTGGCACCTCTGTCAGATTATTGGCCTATATTTACCGCAGCATATTTGCTATGTCTCCAAGTGAGCAGAAAATAAAGTCAAGCAATAATTGCGTAGTACAGCAAGTCGTTTGCAGACTCTTGACATTAAACTCAATATTTTCATGTTGACTGATTGACAACAAGCTAGAACATTACAGCGCCATATTCAAAGCCTACAGTATAGGTATGCTTGATTGATTTCTCGTGATGTTTTGCATTATACTTCGCAAATCCGTAATCTAGTAATCGATGGGCTAAGTGACTCCCCTTGGTTATCAACCACAAGTCACTTGTCATAGTTATCCTTCATCTTTTGTATGCTAAATAGAGTCGTATTACAAACATTCTGTTTTCCTAAATATTTTATTGGAGTTAATGAGGCCTACTTAATGCTCCGTTTAGGGAGGAATACGATTTACTGTAGAGCAAATGGGCGGTTTTGTAGGGAATATACACGCAAACTAGTTTTTGTCGAGACTAGAGCCTAGGCGAATCCTGGCCTTGTTAAGCCCATACAGCCATATAACACAACGATCTCAAAAATATGTTGTTAATGTTTGTGGTCACTGTGTATCGGTCTAGTTATTCTTTCAGACCTTGCCGTCAAGTAAGCAAACACTTCCAATACTGCTGCATCCTATGTGCACATTTATGACCATTATCAAATTATCCAACAAGGTAATAGTGTTATATTAGGTCAATATTAATGTGCCTCTTGTGATGAAACAAGAGCTGGTAGGGGCATGTGGATGGATTGTTTGTAGGTTGTTTATATGCTTGAATCTGAAACACGATATGAGTTTGACCTGTGCCAGGAGTGATGATCATCCTACGCAATTTGTAAAATACATCATTCACCTAAGTGTTAGGATGTATACACAACCCATTGCGCAGATTTGCTGAGGCTATCACAGGGAGATAGAGCTGGCTCATATGTCACCATCTCCTAATTCAAGGTAATTAGGCTATGTTTTGGAAGGCATCTGTATATAATCATCGCTGAACTTTTAAGATATATCATCATTTATGAGTCAGCAAACAAGAATTAATCACTCTAGCCAAACATGTGTTTTGCTCTCTTTTAAACGAATACGCAACATGGGTAATTCAATATATTGTTCGAGTTTGCCATCATCAGACTGTTACTATGTTAATTGAATGCAAAAAAATATTCACAATCTTGTTTGTTTTCATTAACCAATTAGAAAATCATCATTATGTGTAAAGTTCACGAAAGCTGACCAATGATTATCGACGCTAGCTTTTGTCGGACATATGCATTTTGGATTCACTCACATATGATGTGACATGGTGCAATACGTTTGCTGTTGTATGGATTATTGCGATGTAACCAATTAGTATTTTATATCATGGCATATGCTGGTGTGTGTTATTCAATGAAATAACCAATAAATTGGATATGCATATTTATCCATAATATTTCTGGTACTTTTCATGTCCAGATATAAGGTATCTTAGAAATAATCATTTCAAATGCCACATGGCCAGCAACATTTGGCCTGCCTCCCACCTCTTAGAACGAATGCACGATTTGGTGCGTACTTTATTTCTAAACAGGTGTTGTCTAATAATGTTACACTTCCTACCTTATGTCATACGTGAAATGCACCAAGGCTCGTATTGAAAACTAGTAATTAGGCATTATTGTCAGTTGTAACATGTCAGCTAAACACATGAACATTGATTAATTTGGCATCATTGATGATTACTTGGATAATCAGCAGATCCGATGATATGCATCGAGAACATTAATTTGTGCAGGATATAAGATAATCACTCCTTTGCGATGGCGATTATAATTATTTCGTGTTTTTAGTGCGTTGCATTGTTAAATAGAAAGGCTGAGTAAACATGAATACGTTTGTATTAGTAGATTTAAGAGTATGTGACTATGGGATATTAAGCAGCATGTACTCACTACAAACTGTCAAAGTTAGGCCGTTGGATCCCTGCTACCCGTCAGTGATATAATACGGGCAGCACATATGACTCAACGAGGCCTATTTGAATGGCACCCTGCTGTTATTGGACCTTGTACACATGTGGTGGAAGCAAAAGACTCTCCTCCCGTTAAACCTCCGGTATAATGACACTTTCCCTCAATCGCTCTCATTTTATACTGCTCGCACATTGCATGCCCATTTACTCAATACACGACATAAGAGTTTTCAAACCGTTCTTCATTTAATCATTCAAGACTCATATCTTGTCCATTCTCTCAATACATGAAAGGACGAAATACACAAAATACAGGTTCCGAGACAGCCTTCCATTCAATTATTCACTCCTGCCACACTCATTCCATTCAAAACAATTTAACCAGGCCAAACAATTAAAAGACAATTTAAAGACCAGTCTGTGATAATAACAGCAGATAAGGCTAAGTCTAGTAGCACTAGAATATGCTGTGCCCGCGAGGAATATGAGTATTGATGTCTCAATTGAGATCCTCAACATGCTATAATGCGTTCGTTGTCTGACGACAAATATTTCACATGCCTAGAACAAAATAATCAAATAGTGAGGTGCTCAACCAATACGCAGTATCAGACTGCCCTTTGCCCAATTATATTCATGTAGTTTTCATATAATCCTTAGTGAAGCTTTTTGTAAAAGTTGCGATGCAAATCAATTTATGCATGAGGAGGCACATTACAATAATTAATCATGAGTCTGGAACCCGCCGGGATGAATTCGCAAATGTTGAGGGACTTCTGGATAATTTACGAGGTCCAAAACAGATTAAGGACTTAAAAGCCAGACATTTTCTGATCGTGATGGGAATTTCACAGCATCAGTCAAACGCTCAGTTTTCATAATACACTACATGCAGTAAGTAAAGTTTTCAGATGGCACGATATTCAAAATCTTCAAAGTATTGTCGACACCACAGCCGCTTAGTTTCGGATTTCGTGCATAAGAGCGCCTAATCACTCGTTTTATGCAAGTCAAGCGACTCTCCTCTAAGAAGGTTGGCTTGGAAAAACCTTGCTCCTGTGATCACCACCGCATGCTAAACTGATCGCACCCCCGCCTAAATAACCAGACAACTCCACATAATTACTCTTCCTCACTTAAACGTAATCCTCTGATTCCCCTTATAGACAGATGACGCCAACAAGTAAGCATATGGAAGATAGCCAACAAGATTCATTACATCCAGGCAGCCATAAAGAATACTACGATTTGTACAATAGTTTGACTATTTTTGTAGTCTATATTTAGCGCTCACTCTATATTTTACCAGTGGTTCGCTTAGGTATATCATTCAAGTACGCAAATGGTACAAAGGTATATGTAGTTTCATCTTCCTGAAACAACCATGACCAATTAATGTATGCCACAAAAATGGGTGAGTAGCATCACCACAATGCCTACGAGGCCACTTTAGCTATTTATTATTCTTAAGCATTGGTTGTGTTACGCACAGCGCATTTTGCAATTGCTGCAGATCTTGAATCGGGTACCGTCGTTGATCCATGCGCACTAATTTATTAAATTTGTTTCTTAATGCAGAACGATGACAAATGCTTCTAATTTTGGTAAACATCATGATTGTACAAAGTGGTTAAAAGAATATTATATCGGTAGCGTTTCGTTAATGTGTATTGATACTGTATAAACATCGTATCAGACCTGAACCAATCACAGCGTTTATCTGTAGTCAGGTTTTGTCTTCCACGTGATGCAGCCATTGTTGTTTACGCGCTCAAAGAATTGTTGATGGCGATATGTGTCGGAGCATGATAACCGACAATAAACAGAATAAGAGATGTAGACCAAACGTGTCGATAAAGATGGACGCAAAGTAACAATGTAAGAAGCAAAGGATTTCAATTTGGTCTGTGAAGGATTTGATAATGAACTTCATGACAGGAAATAAAAGTATTTTAATGATCACACATCACGCCACAAGATAGAGGAATAACCAATCACTGTTCAATCAATGAGAATTATGCTGGTCAAAGAGGTTCAGTCACTATCGATGTCATGTACAATGTTTGCTTAAATTATTCATTTGTGATGATCTTCTCTTGCTACTTACCATCTCGATGACTATAATGCAAAGCAAGGCACACGTGGTGTTTGAATTCCAACTTGTTAGAATTCTCTATCCAGTAATATAAACCTAAAGGCGAGGAAACACACACATATGTGCATTAATAATCCTGGACTGCATGCCATTTATGCAATAAAGAGGTATTGTATATAATAATTTAATGAAATCAAATACCATTCAATCCGAATGTGGCTTAGACGACTTTTTCTTAGCCGACCTCAGACGAACTCGGTGACGGAGCTGCTACTTGAAGCTTATGATTATAGGTGTTCAAGGCCTGGCACTTTTCAACTGCACAAATGCGCTATGATATATCTTTGTTCCTGCATCTATGCGCTTTTACATTTAATAGTACATTAAATATGAGTAAATCATAATGGCCTTCCAGGGACGCAGCTGTTTTCTGGACAGCACTGTTGTAATGAGTTTCTTAATTGCGCTTAGTTATTAGTTTTAATCAACAAGGCGATCAAAGAATGCTGAAATAACTCAATTGATTCTGCAACTCCAACGTTGCAACCGTTAATAAAATTATTTAGAAACTTACGAGCTGGCTTTATTTTGGCAAGGTAGATTCTGACACCTGGTTTGATCGTATGAGCACGTATGTCATCCATTAGGTCTTAATTACGCCTGCTCTATAATGTGAGTGATTCTTTGCTGATCAATGGTGTAAACGCATCATAATATGTCTTCCTTGTGCCCTAAGTGGGCCAAGCGGTTAATATAACCTTATCTTCTTTTGAGCCTAACATAGGCACTATTGTACAGTTACAGTGTTGCTGAGTTACATGATGAATAACTACATTCCTTTGTTACTTTGTCGAAAGCTGTGCTACATTGGCTATTCGATATATTGTGACAAGGTTCGTATGTTCACAGATTTATCATCCTTTACACTCGCAATACATCTTCGTCCTTGCTACATCTTTGACTACCAACTTTTTGTTCAATGACATAGAGATAGAGGATGTATCATTTGCTTTGTGCCAAAACACTTCCAAATGATGCATTGAATCGGATGCATTTTGTGGTGTTAAAATTACTCTGACATTTCATAAAGCGCCGCTTCAAGTTGAAGGTTCCTTTAAGCACAATAATGTTTATCAGCAAGCGTATCATTCCGATCAGTCTAGCATTTATCATGGCATGGCTGAGACGGGTCGGTATATTTGTTGCCGGCTAACGTAGCATATTCTTACAGGACGTCTAACAGATTTAAGGATCGCCCCTCCAGAGAAGCCACATCCACTACGAGTAATACAGGGACACCAACCATACAGAGTAACGGATATATAAATGATGTTGATATTCGGCATTCTCTCGTGTTCACGCACAATAAGCAAACGCATATGTGTCTTCGACTTTACGATAGCTGAGACTGGTACGGATATGTGCTTACGGCAAACGTAGTATTTGCAGATGCGGAAGTCAACATGGGAAATGCTGGGATACCAAGCGCAAAATAATAGTGAGCAATTCCCATTTCTTATCGTGATTGCTTACGGAGAGTTTGCTCACGCTCCAACGGAACTCAACACGCATCCACCTACTAGATGCATCAGTAGATATATAAGATAGGGTGCTGATGATGTTCACATTGATCAGTTATGCATTAATTGACATTGCAGTTCATGTCTGAAGCATTCAAGATGGTACATATATTGCATATTCTGGGATCCTGTTTTGAGGGATCTGCGTAGAATATAAAATTATGCAGACATGGCAGAGGTCAGGTCTGCTAGACTTACAACTTTATTAATTAGCTCTGTCGTTCAAATGGCGATGACAAATATGTTCACTCCTTTACTTAAACAATCATGAATCAATTAGAAGAGTTTACATTCAAAGTGGGTGAAATGGTGATCGGTATGCAACTGGCTTTTTCTAAACGAGAAGTATTGAGTAGGTTAGGACAAGTCGAAATGTTGGTTGCCAATCTATGATCGGTGACAAAATCAAACACTTAAGCAAAAAGACTTGTAACGATATACATACACCAGTTCTACTTAATATAAAGAAGAGAAATAATAAGCATCACAGTTGTTTCAGTGGACACGTGTAATCTTAGTTTGTGATAGCGTCGGGCAAAACATAATTTTGGTTACAGACAGAAAATATATCTTTATGACCTTATCAGCAAATCGATATATCTATTCACAATTTCGCTCAAAGGCATTATTTGTAAAACAAAGGGTTAAGGGTTTGGCTTTCAACAAGTAATTGGGTTTGATAAAAGTGTGTGACTCGTACATTGATTTATCTAAATAACGATTCAAAATAACTTCATATTTCGGTTGCTTGTATCTGCGGGAACGAATGCTTATGCATACAATGCATCAAAATTTAGTCAATTCGAATTCCATTCCTTTCTAGTGTTTTTTTTGACGATGGACGACGAAAATTAGACGATCGTGTGATACACTATGTGTTCGATGTTGTATGACACCTTGTATACGGTGACACTGATTGGGGCAGATATGGGTTTCTTGCAGCATGTCGAAAAGCATTCTTTGTCATAGGTAGAATGCCAGTCCTACTTGTTTCTCACCAATAACCGTATGATTCAGGTGATGTTTCCTGCGCCTTTGGGACAGAAGTGTATCACCTGACCTGTATTTTGGATGAAAAATGGTTTATAATGTGATTTGGTGCGTTCTGTCAACGTTGCTTAACTTCGCCGGCGCTCACTCATTGTAAAAATACATATCGAGAATTACGGGGCCGACTTGCCTGAGCGTCTTTTGTCACCTTTCAAGGACTGTAGTGCTATGCTCTGGATATGTATGTATTTTTTTTGTATCCAACTTTAATATATCATTTTCAATTAGGAGTTTTAGTTCATACTAGAAAATTACCATCAATGTAGTATGATTAATCTCTTTTAGATTAGATTTATCATGAAATAGTATAATGCATTGTGCGATAGACGTTACAGCGAGTAGCACTTGGCTTCCTTTAAAATTTCTCTTATAACTAGGCTTTTGGCTTTTTGTGGAGGTATCTATTTTAATAACCGTATGATTCAGGTGATGTTTCCTGCGCCTTTGGGACAGAAGTGTATCACCTGACCTTATATTTTGGATTTTTGAAACGATAATGCGATTTGCGCGTTTCTGTCAACGTTGCTTAACTTCGCCGGCGCTCACTCATTGTAAAAATACATATCGAGAATTACGGGCCGACTTGCCTGAGCGTCTTTTGTCACCTTTCAAGGACTGTAGTGCTATGCTCTGGATATGTATGTATTTTTTTTTGTATCCAACTTTAATATATCATTTTCAATTAGGAGTTTTAGTTCATACTAGAAAATTACCATCAATGTAGTATGATTAATCTCTTTTAGATTAGATTTATCATGAAATAGTATAATGCATTGTGCGATAGACGTTACAGCGAGTAGCATTTGGCTTCCTTTAAAATTTCTCTTATAACTAGGCTTTTGGCTTTTTGTGGAGGTATCTATTTTAATCACCGCTACACATTTGCAACAGCATGTGAGAGAATATTTTCACAGGGACGAAAGAAAAACAAAGAAGATTCAATCACTGGTTGCGTCTATTTTGCTCTTCTCTATATTCTATATCCCTCAGCTCCGAAAGTTCAAATTGGCATAGTCATTCTCCTGTGGTTTCGGAGATTTCTTCTTAATGTCACCGACTGTATTCCAAAAACATCCGATCCTATAGTAATATACAAAGTGTCTGTACTATCACTGAAAATTACAGGCTTGTGATTAATGTAATGCATTCCCAAGAAACAAAGGGCTAGTCATTGCTTTGCACAGCAAATTCAATTCATTGTTTTAGAAGCAAGGCCATAACTATACATATGATTCAGTCATTTACCCTTTCCACATAAGGATATTGTTTTTCGACGGAAAGTCATCAAATATACCAGGCCATCCCTACAATTTGCTCCGGCGCATGGTTTCATATCACGTGCCAGATTTCCTTTTGGCTCCTTTTCGTTTTCAATTAATGCGGCATACAGACATTCCACAAGATTGAAGGATATTTATCACATACTGTTCAATTATAGCTATTGGCTGCTGATATCAAGTGTTTACGTGTCACTGCTTTCAATGAAGCGGACCACCTTATTTGTCAGGGCGCGCTATTAATTTTTCCATATGTGTGCATTCGATATTTCTGCTGGCAGCCTTAAAGGTTCAGCATTATTAATTGTGCATGTCGATGATATCGTAACAAAATGTAGAAACATTTTTGATTAATTGCACTGACTCTCTAAATATAACCGATATTAGATTCACCTGCCGAGTAAATCAATATTCTGACATTTGAGACAGAATACCTGTTGTAGCGTTTCTACATCTACAATAATGTGGCGTTTGCAATCATCCTTGGCTGTGGTATGCATTTATGAAACCTTTAAAATTCCTTCTGTTTTTCTGCTAGCCTGCCAATGCTGTAATGGCTTACTGCTGTTTCATTAGAGTACCAGGATATAAGAAGCGCCTCAGTAATAGCCTTAAAAAACAAAGTTAAACAGAATACGAATTTCATGTAATTCCTTGCAAACCGTTGGGATCATGGCTATGTGTCCATGTGTGAATTGCTCGCTGTAGAAAAAGTAATAAACATAAAACACTGAATTTTGACATCGTATCCATCTCCACCTGTCTGGGTCAAAACTGTTCACAAAGTGCTTCTTGAGATATATAGCAATGCTTGAACATGGCAAGATGAAGTACATGCTATAAAAATAGCTTGTAGGCACTGATTTGAGAAGCCAAACCATCCGCACTTCGTGACGATATAAAGTGTATGTATGCATATATATTCCACAGTAACACTGCACAGTCCTCTTCTTGCCATTTATCGCTTTTCGGGAGAAAAGAGTTAAGGAATAAGCCTTGCGTTCTTTTGCGATACAATGCCAAACGCCTGCATCCAGCCACAATAAAAGAAGCGATTAAAATACCCGTGATCGATTAGTTGGAAATACTGCTCATTTATTTTGACTGATTCCGCGTTCAAACAACGTCAGTGGGTCTGCAAAACATGCACATACAGACAACTCAGAACATAATAATCGTATTTGGTATTCATAGTTTCGTATGATTTGCATCAAGGTTCTTTAAATAGGTACGTAAAGTTGAATTTACAATAGCTGAGGCTCTAAAATATGGGAATTGTTTTACATGTTGACATCTCAAACTAACTCCGTAACGGATTCTCTATTTACCTGTACCAGGTAATCACGGTACATTAAAAACCTCCAGCACAGCTAGGTACTTATATGGTTATAAGAAAAACCGCCAGTGTGTTGAAATCCGAATCACTACTAATACATAGGGAACTGTCATTGTGTGTGATTCGATATACCTTTGGTCGTAACACTATGCGTCTTTCTAGCTACTTGTGTTGAATGAGCCTATTAAACAGCCTGATATCAATTAAGCAAGTCTGTACATTTTGCTGCATCCTACAATAAAGTACAACGGGTAAGCATGACAGTTGCTTTTTGCTCTTAAATATAAGCTTTAGTGATTGCGATTACCGGTTGGCTATTATACACCGACAAGGAAATGAAGCAATGCCTATGTACCTGTGCAACTACCACTTGACAACCGACAAACCAATCAACACAAATTGGATCTGGTGTGATAAATGTTAGGGGTATTCTGGCACAAGGAAAAATTTAACACGTCCAAATACCCCGATCAATTTGTTGCGATTAACTTACGATCTCGTGTGATCTTGCTAGACCCAGCGGCGGAAAAGATAAATTTCAAAGCCTATGGTAAACATGACTATAAACAAGAATAACACTTTTTTTAATCATCTGTCATCCTGTAACATTTCATCATTTTGCAAAAACCTACGTGTTATTAGCTGATGACGACGTGCTGCTAGACACGTTTTTATCTGGTCACAAAATACGTACTTTTCCTTTTATCCATCATTCAATCTCTCTCCTTTGATTCTAGAAGGTAAGGCAAAATTTCTCAAATGATATATTGATTAGAGTAGTATCTTCTGATATGTGATCCGAATTTTTCCGACATTGCGATGGCGAATATCAACAAGCACATCATTCTAAACAAGATGCATTGATTTGCAATATCCGAGGTTAGTACGTATATCTGAACCTGGCATATAGTGGTGTATGTAGATACAAGGGGTTTAATTGTCCTCTCAGGGAAGCCACATACGATACAACTACTATAAGGCAACGATACATACATACATACATACATACATACATACATACATACATACATACATACATACATAAATAAATGAAATGACACTTGGGTTCGAGATGGAAATATCTTTGTGAAACTTAAGAACAGCTCAATCAAGAAGATTTCATCTCCTGACGAAATTGACCAGCTGAAATAGACAATATCTTGAAAACAACCAGTGCCCCTGCAAGGGGATATTAACCTCAGTATGACAAAATCATCGTCACCAGCTCTGCGAGCTAGCCTCGCCTGTAAATCACTACTAGAGGATCTCGACAACATGACCGTCAACGAAACGCACAAAAACATGAGGTACATCATCAGCTACAAATGGTGGACTTAGCAAACTCATCTGTCAACCAGTTTGGAGATAGTGGTGAACTGGATTTTTTGCATGAACACCTTCCGCATTCTAATTGCACGTATTATGAACCAGATGATTTTGTGAAACAAACTGAAACACACAAAAATGGAACATCATTCTTTAATTTAAACTGCCGAGGACTAGTATCACATTGGGAACAGTTCACAGAACTGGTAAGCAGTCTGTCTTCTGATGTATTTTCATTCGACTTTATTGGTTTAACCGAAGTTTTTAAAGTTCAATGCGAAAGTTTCTTAAACCTTTCTAACTATCACCAATTCATTGCAAATACACGTAATGATAACGCAAGAGGTGGCGTTGGCCTTTTTATCAAAGATCATATTGGATTTTGTAGAAGAGATGATTTATCGATCTTCATACCTCATGTTATCGAAACATTGTTTATAGAATATGAAAACAGCTCTAAATCCAAATGTATAGTTGGAATAGTTTATAGACCAAACACGGCACCTCTTGCCGATACCGACGTATTTTCTACCACTATCTTAGATATTATAAACAAGATTAGCAGTGAGAAAACAAAATGTTGTATAATGGGAGATATGAATCTTGATCTTTTAAAGTTCAAAATGCATGTGAAAACTGACAATTATCTTGAGAATTTTTTTGTGAATGGGTTTGTTCCAATGATTACGAGACCTACAAGGGTGACACCTACATCAGCTACACTCATTGACCACATATTTACCAATGACCTAACACAAGCTTCATCTGGAATAATCATCACCGACATTTCAGACCATTTTGGCACATTTTATATGACACAAACAGAGCAAACTGACAGCACGTGTGAAGATCCTACGCTAAGACGCAATTTCTCCCCCAAACAATTTCAACAGTTTCATTAATTATTTGGAAATAACCGATTTTTCGAATGTCTCAGAGCATGAATGTCCTAATCAGGCGTATGATGTGTTCATATATAAATTCAAATGTGCATTTGATCAAGCATTTCCGGTTCTAGGGCAAAAGAAAAATCGCAAAAGTATTATGCATCAACCATGGATGACTCCTGGTTTGATAGCTTCAACTAAAACTAAATTAAAATTATATAGGAAATACAAACAAAACCCGTCACAGCGCAATACACAGAAATACAAAATATACAATAGCCTTCTTAACAAGGTTAAACGTAAGCTCAAGTGTAATTACTATTCTGAAATGATAGAAAAATACAAAATGAACTTTGTGGTCAGTACTAAACAAAACAATAGGAAATGCAAAAAGCAAACAAAAAATGCCCAATAGTTTTAAAATTGATGGTGAACAAATATCAGATAAAAGTATATTTGCCAATAAGTTCAACAATTACTTTACCAATACATGTAAAACAATATCTGAAAGCTTACCCTTACCTAATGAACACTTCACTTCCTATTTGCCAAATCAACTGCCACACTCGATGTACCTAGAAGAAGTAAATGAAAATGAAGTTGCAACTGTAGTAAATAACCTAAAACCGAAAACAAGTTATGGCCACGACGAAATCAGTACTAAAACTATAAAATCAACCCTTCCAATAATATTGACTCCTCTATCACATATATGTAATGTATCGATGAAAACAGGAATCTTCCCCGACCAACTAAAAATATCAAAAATTATACCCGTATATAAATCCGGTGACGACTGCGTCTTTAATAACTATCGTCCTATTAGTTTGCTTCCAAGTTTTTCGAAAGTAATTGAAAAAATTATGTATAACAGAACCATGTCCTTCCTGATTAAATTTAAACTTCTATATAAGCACCAATATGGATTCAAAAAAAACAACAAAACTATTCATCCAATATTGCATTTTCTCAATTACTGCGCAGACGCAAATAATAAATCACCCAATGAATATGTACTCCCAATATTTTGCGACCTCTCTAAAGCTTTCGATATAATAAACCATGAAACACTTCTAACTAAAATGTATTCGCTTGGAATAAGAGGTCTCGCACATAAATGGTTTTCAAGTTATTTACGACTTCGTAAACAATATACACAAATACAAAACATTAAATCACCTGTATCCGATGTAGCTATAGGAGTCCCTCAGGGGTCCATTTTAGGGCCTCTGTTGTTTTTACTTTACGTTAATGACATTTCCAATGCCTGTAATGAAACAGTTCTCTCCTTTGCTGATGACACAACACTACTAATTTCATCCTCAAATATCAAAACAGCTTTTCAAAAGGCTAACAATGCAGTTAACAACTTAAAAACATGGCTAGTAACAAATGGTCTTGTATTAAACACTAGTAAAACAAGTTATATGGTAATAAGAAGACACAATAAGAAAATAGATATAAATAATTGTGAGATAAAAATAGATGATGAAGTAATCCACAGGATAGACACAAACAACGGTGCACATAAATTTTTGGGCATATTTATAGACGAAAAACTATCCTGGAAAACACATATAAATCATGTCAATAAAAAGATATTTCATGGCCTTTTATGCTCAAACAAGTTAAAGTCGTTCTACCTAAATCAGCATTACGCAGTCTATATTTTGCTCTTGTTCACTCACATTTATCCTATGGTATACTTGCATGGGGAAATGCTGGCAAAAAAATTTAAAGCGTACTGAAATACTACAAAAAAACGTGCTCTGAGATATATTAACAAATCATCGTATAACGCTCATACAGAACCCCCTTTCAAACGTAGCAATATATTAAAATTAAATGATCTCTATGAGTATAATGTAGCCTTATTTATGTACCATTACAATAATAACATGTTGCCATCATCATTCATCAATGCATTCCACCAACAATGCAATATCAACCATTTTTATAACACGCGTAATTCCCATTTAATGGTCACACCTATCCCGAATACCGAATTTGTAAAAAAGTTACCTCTATATACATTCCCTACACTTGGAACAAATGGCAAAAATTACTCTCTTCACTTTCAGTGTTATCCCAAGTAAAAAATATTTTGATGTATACATTCATAAGTAATTACCACAGTACCATTAATTGTTCAAACCGCCATTGTGTTGATTGTAATTTAATGCAGAATGATCTAAGTTAATTTATGCTTTTGTCAATATTTGGGATTTTGCCATACACTATTTTTTTAGAACAAATTGGTTGACCTATTTTGATTTCTAGATGTACCTCATGTAGTATTGCATTATTTAGAGATCGTCGGGGTGGTTGTAAGATAGCCATCTGTGGCTAAACTACGCCCGTCTCCTGACAGTATATGTGAGTTGTGAATTCAACATAAGTATGTACATGTATATTTATTGTCGGGAGACAAATAAATTCTTCTTCTTCTTCTTCTACATACATACATACATACATACATACATACATACATACATACATACATACATACATACATACATACATACATACATACATACATACATACATACATACATACATACATACATATACATACATACATACATACATACATACATACATACATACATACATACATACATACATACATACATACATACATACATACATACATACATACATACATACATACATACATACATACATACATACATACATACATACATACATACATACATACATACATACATACATACATACATACATACATACATACATACATACATACATACATACATGCATACATACATACATACATACATACATACATACATACATACATACATACATACATACATACATACATACATACATACATACATACATACATACATACATACATACATACATACATACATACATACATACATACATACATACATACATACATACATACATATATACATACATACATACATACATAAATACATGCATACAAACATACATAGAATGATTTAACACAAAAAAAACTAGCATTTATCATTTACTCATCAGGGCAACCATGGTGTAGCAGAATGCGTGGGTTTTGACGTAACTGTATTGTTAGGATTGATAAGCACCAGTTACTATGCATAAACCGACCAGTAATTACGGTTGATATTGGATGAGCAAAATATAATTATGCTACACACGGTTAATATTTCTATGATATGGTCAGCAATCTATTATTCCAATAACTTTATGTGGCAAACGACCGTTTGTACTGCGGAGCGTTATCTGAGAGGTTTGTACATGTTTTGCAAGCCAACATCCCCACCACGTCTCAGACGCGTGTTTCTTTATGATAGTCTACTGATCAGCGCATGCGTACTATCCATTCATCCATTTCCCTTCGTGTATAACGAAAGGCGAAGAAGCTCGTGAAATACTCTGATAGGAAAGATAGAAAGATCGCTTGGAGCTTAATGGTTTATGAGCACCGGGGCGGCCTTATTCCTTGGTATTATATATTTCTACCAAAATCATGCACGGGTATTTACATGTGCCGGCCAACGGAACAAATATGTTGCTAGACATAAGTCAATCACATCGTTGAAAGTGAATTTGGATATTGTTCCAAACTCTGCACGTACCTGTTGCTGTACCTGCGTGACTTATATGATATGTGGTTAGATTGTAGTGCTATTCTCAAATGCCAGAATATAAATATACAATAAATGAGTTTTTTTCGTTCCCAAATATAGTCATCTGGGTACAATAGTTTATCTCTGTATCATTGATAGCAGGACAGATTGTGTCGCCACCGCAGAGAGTTGTAGGTTACTCCCATGTCAAGTTTTTCTCATGCAACGTAAGTGGCATACGATTTGATGGTATATACATTTTTGCTGCCAAGCGTTGGACGTGCATCATGTAAGATTAATAAAATTAAAGACACAGTCGAATGTAAACGCAATTCTGCAGCAAATATGAATTCCCTAATTCAAATAACTAACAGGGTGAAATAATCCATGGCAAGTCGTTTCTGAGCTCTTAACAAGACAATTATTTTTCTAATTTTCCATTACCTGACAGCTGTTGTGTACAACACAATGTCGTTGTACCTTGATTATATTATTTTCCGTCGATAACTGGATATCATCGAATCAATATTGTTCATTGATTAGATAAAATAAGATACCACTCTCATAACGACCATTACAACAGATTTACAGTTGTCTAGACAATTAAGTATATGAGGCTCTTGGGAAGAAATAAAAACATACGATACGATATGATAGTTTTAAAACATTAGTCTACGAGTATGTCATGCAGACAATCGTCACCATGAGTCACCATTTGTCCGACCAATTAGCGATAAAAATTATAACGCCTTCTGTTGTGGTTATTCCAGAACGTAACGAAGGTTGAAATAAGACGTCATTTGGGCCAGCGGAGTAATAGTATCAACCCATTTCTGAAAATTCGCTTGCAAGTTATGACTGAGAGATGAAAAGGCTGGATCATCACGTAAGGCGCTCCATTTTGTATTTATGTTTTATGATACCTCGCTCCACGGCGACGCTTATGGGGCAAACGATAGACTGCTTGATTTTCAGGCCACATGGTATGCGTTATATATCAGTCAACCATTGCGTAGTTTATGAGGTATTTCATTCGCCGCTCGCATTCTAAATGTACTGTTGGATCCAACTTGACACATGTTTACAATGTGAGCATGTTGAATAACTGCTGACTGCTGATAATATCGAGGCCAACTGGCAACTCGATGGTTATCATGCTGTGCATGGATAACATCAAAATCTCCCTGCGCCTTGTTATAAACACAACCACATCAGAGATACAGAATATCAAAGACTGACGATATTATTGGCGTCGATGCTAATGGGCCTACATCGCACTCTCTTTTTTTGTGTCAATCTCCCAGCACGGTGTAATCAAATAGCAAAAACATTTTTACGAATGCGTCGAAGAAAATAGAGACACGACATTACGTTAGCTACTGTATTAATCATTTTGTAATAGCAAATATGCATACAAAAGATTATTTTTAAGATATCACATTGTAACATTAACAATGCGATTCAATTATGCAAATAGATACAACTGTGGTGGTAAAATTAATTTGGGAGGCCCAGTACCTTATCCGCTATTAGGTCACGTTTTGCTGTTGCTGGCATTTCATTACGTTAAAACTACACTAGGTTCTTTGTCCATACCTACATCATGTTAACCAATACATGATTACTTACTATAAACGTATGCTGAACACATCCTTGTATTATGTTAACCACTCAATGAGTCAAGAAAATAACCCAATTTGTTGTAAATAGTGATTGTCAAGGGTATATTGTTCTGAGATCGTCGTGTTATAATTAGTTGCATAACGGCAGCATGATACTATTGAGTTTTCAGGCGAATTACACCGTTTCATAGATGGGAAATCCATTTAACATGAACATCCAAGTCTCTAGTAACAAAATAGGTTTCCACATCCTGGGATCGAACCGACAGCGACATCAATGATTATCAATATTGTTGGCGTCGGTCTTAATAGACATACGCCCTACACTGTATCGTATCGTTTCCGGTTACAACTACTGGGCATATGGGCACAAAGTGTAATTGTCCCAACGCATTTTTTCCTATGCGGGATACTCAATGCAGGTGAAGTTAAGATATATCCTCAAGTATATAAACATCAGGGTGACACTAGTAACAGTCCTTGGTAATACACTAAAGAAACAACATGGCGTCCTGTGTCTTGACCTATGTATGTATTACATTTTACAAATGTTGTAACCAATATATATTAGCGCTAAGAGTATTAAGTCTTGTTGCACTTGCCTACTTACCTGGTTCCTGAACTGGCGCGGTTTATGTGTTCCTTCCTGAAATCGTGATGCTATTGCCTTAAGATCATCTGTGTTATTTGTAATAGGCTGTACTTGTTCCACAATATCATAAGATGTCTATTGTAATTAGGTTTTCAATTTACAATCACAGTTATGTTGATGGATGGGTATTGTTGATTTATCATGCATGGGTATTACTGATTGTGAATCTTCGGCCGACATGAAGAATTACAGTGATTATTTTTTACAGTCTCCCCCCATGCAAAGTTGTTGACATCACTATTTGATGGTTTCTATGGTATCATCCCAACCGTCGCACGTCTGACATGCATCCGAAAGTGAGAGTTAACACGATGACATGCATAGTTGACCCATAATCCCTTAATTTACTGCAGCTCTTCGAATTGCGTGAGTTACAAATAATCAATTCATTTTACTACCAGCAAAACAGATTAAGGTTAATATTGTTTCAGCATAGGGATTTCACGAGAGGAAAAAAATGATCTATGAAAACAGGTTCTGAAACGGTTACGCAGCATGGTGTCCTGCAGGGAAGAAAGGGTAGGATGGCCTATCGCTGCAGTTTATCTCATACACGCTTATCAGTTTGACGAACTCTCCAGTTAGGTGGTGACATTGTAGAATATAGCCATTTATATTTTCTACGGTTTGCCGGTATTAGGTTTTAGTGTTTAAGCATCTGATGTCGCTACCAATTACTATGAAGCAATTGTGAGCCGTAACAAACACATAACGTAAATAATGGCTTCATTATAGGATTACTCTATGTAAGTATCCAATAGCCAGGACAGCACACACATACCTAATTTCACTGTTAGTTGTGCATACCGTTGTATGTAAAGTGGTCAGTTATCCAATGTGCACACAATAGAAATTCACATTGCATACTAGTTTGATTATCCTAATTCTTAATAGGCATTGTTTTTATGACTAACGAAGATCATTGATGAAACGTTCTGAATCGGGCACCCTTAAGTATTTGTTACTGGATATGTCTTATATTGATAATTCTTATGGCGTTATTTTGCACTCAGTAGGATTAAAAATGCTCAGATTGTTCCAAATGATTTTGTGCAGATTTGGCAATGTCGTTGTAATATTAAGTCGACAATGTGGCTAAAATAAAATTTTTTTGAAAAGCTGTTATTTCAGGTATACATCTACCAAAGTTAGACAGGACTAGGAAAGTTACCTTCACTGGGGCATCCTATGTTTTAATCTGCAAAGCTATTGAAGATCAATTAATGTTTGTCAGAGGTATCCCCTTAGGTTTGTTATAAGCCGTAGGATATATAGCATAGCTGTCAATATCGAAACACGTATACAAACAGCCAGGATATATATATGACTTATACGACTAATCATTTGTAATTTACGGTCATGGGCATGCCATATATAGGGCGTTAGGTTTTAAATACTTATAAGGCTGAACACAATATGATATCGTACAAGAGCTGTTTCAAAATGTTCACTGAGTATTATTGCGAGGATTAAAAAGTAGTGTGAGAGGGCTTTAATACATCAGATTGAACGCCTCGTGAAACTCGACGATTTAAGGTTGGTTATTTGCTTTCCGAGCACGTCGATGCAGGCTTCCATGTAATCATCACGTGATTAATTGTACCATAAGCTTTGACGCTGGTATGATATCTTGTTAATAAACACTTATTTGATTATGCGTATCTGGGAGAAAGTGTTAATAACAAATTTCTGAATGAGGTTATTATAAATGCAAAATAGAATGAGCCTTCATTCTCATAGAAATTGACGAGCTTGGTATAACTGAAATGCAATGATTTGTGAATATTTCAGCCATGAGAATAAAGAACTGGCTACAATGGTGGAAACTTTACATTGTTGTGCTGTTGAGGATTTTTTTGCAACGATTCCGTCATGCCACACTAAATTCAACAGTTGTGTTACAATTACTCAGAACACTTGATAGGCCATAATTGTTTCATCGTGCGATATATACAAATATGATTAGAATTATGCATACGCAAATTTGCCTTGTTTGAATCAAGTTGCAGTTGATGTTAATCATGCCACAGATTTCCATAGCTAAGGAGATAATTACTTTGACTGTGGGAAAAAGAGTGAACGAAATATTGCCAAATAAACATGGATACTAACTGATAACAATTAATTATGCAAGTTTTTATCTTAATGAAGTGGCATAAAATACGTTTATCTCATTTGTGACCAAACGATTGGTATGCATTTTGGTGATTGCTGCGACCATTGTTACAGAAGAAGTACTGCGCACACGTGTATAGCTATAATGCCTATTAGTTAAAAGGAAAAACTGATGATTTTTTGGTTTTTCTGATCCTACTTAGCAATTGCAAAAATATGTGTACCTCTTCATTTGTATTGTTTTTGCAAAACATGAGAACAAACTTTGGCTTTGGAGAAATGCGCACTAAACCTTAATAGCTACCTGATAAAACGTGCTTTGTGAGTGCCCATGGTCGTTGGAGCAATGCCCTACACTGTCAACCTCAGTAAAACATTTCACCCTTTATCGGTAGGTAACATACACACTTACCATGGTACAGTTTTGCATGGAACAACCGACAGAACATATCTGCATAACAAGGGAGGGCAGTAACAATATAATTGTTGGTAAACTTAATTGAGCGATCAACTGCTGTCGTTGTCTGGGAGAATGCGATTATTTGCAAAGCTTAGGTATTTTGTCTTCTACGAATGCACTTCAGCTTTTTAGAAAAAAGGTAGATATTAACGAATTTATGAGTAGTGGGTGATTTTATTGGAGGTAAAACGACGTTGCTATTATGTGCATCACTTACCAAGTAATAGGGTGGATAAATAGTATAAAATAACCTGGAATATCAAACGTATGATAAAATATTAGGAACGAACAGGAAGAGTGACTACTATTATTACAAACTTGATTTCATTGGTAAGCATTCACAGTAGAGACTGGGTTTTTTTCACGCGTTGATGTGCAAGAAGTTGAGTGTAATATGCAGAACACGTTTTTGCCTATTCCGACAATACATGATAAAATAGCACGATAAATTGTCGATTCAATTACCATGTGATGATTAATTAATTTTCCGAATACGAGAAGGGCTTTTTATGTGCGGTGGAAGCAATTAAGATGGGCCGCAGCGAGGTAAGTAAACAAAAGTGCAATGCATATATGGCATTTGAATAGATACGTCATTTTCACAGCTACTGTAGAGGATAAGAAACCTTAGCTATGTTATTCGACAACAGCCGTGGAGGATAAGCAGCCAATGAATCAATATAAAGTCTCGGTTAAATGATGGCAAGAGTACTTGTACTTAGCATGCTGAAGACTGATGGAGAGCACGAGTTTTACAGACTAAACTGTTTTATTCCTGGCTTAACAGCCGAGGGCACGGATCATAACTCTCATATCTGTCTTGGGTTTTGCTTATGTCTTGGCACATTGTCTTATGTTTTCACATTAAGCACGTCCGCCCTGGATTAACTACGATGTTCTCGTTAAACGCGTAATGGCCCAAAAATCTAAATGAGTGGCGTCGTTTCCTGTTTTGACTTGAATAACGGCACATAAAACATGTCCTTATATTAAGTTAAGATATTGTTTATAAAATATGAGCACAAGAGATACATAAATCCTAAGCACCAGAACGGCGTTTTGGACACAAAACAGTGAAAATCCATTACGGGGAGCCCAGTGGCGGGTGTTTTGTTACTTCATAGATGATGTGGTCACAATCGTTTATTGCCGGGGATAAAACAGTTGAAAAGCATGGCGCTGAGTAAACGGCAATCGATCTCGTTGTTGTGAATATATTTGATCATTTGCGCCCATTCAGCGTGACGACGTTTGTCTAGCTGTAATAACCTACCTAACTGGTTCAAAGCATTATTGGTAACGAGTTGTATTCCTTTTCACGGCCAAGCGCTGCATATTCATTATATGTCAGAAAGTGAAATTCGCTTTTGAAGGTCAAAAACAGTATTTATGTTCAAATCCCTAGGCCTTGCCATCAAACGGGATGGAAATGTTGAATTCCAATCTCATCCTAATAACAGCGCAAGGAAAGATTTGCAGTTATCAATTTGGGGCCACTAAGAGTGTTCATTAACCTTTATTTGCACCAGGAACGGTCAACCGCTACCTTGATATTTTTACAACCGTTCATGCTGCACCTATGAGCACATAATGTTTAGAAGCGCTTAGGCTGTTAAGTTAGTACAATGTTCGCATCAAAATGAGTTGGGGGTGCAATGCATATGTGTTGTGATTTACCACACCATTGATATCTCAACTCAATACCTAACACATTTTGTATTCTCATAACCGATACGCCCATGCATTCTTTGCTTTTGTATTTCGATGAGAGGCGAGCACTAATATAAAGACAATGGAACCTTTTAGAGTGCATATTGAAATGTAGCACAAAGCCGACGAACGGGGCTCATGTAACTAAATGCTTTATTTACCATACGTCTGAATATTCTTAGGTAACTCTACATCGTTTGCTGTGGAAGCTGGTATACATCTACTTAAAACCAAGTATCCCTGACAGAACCACCGCACAAAAAGCCTCATAGCATATTCCTGCTCAGGATAATACCGACAAGTGATTGCCTAAGACGCCCAAAGCGGAATAGTTTTGTGGATGTTTTGTGCTGATGCATAGATACTGCGCACTTATATTGACAAACTTACTCGAACAAACCGCAGCGCCCGGATCTAAAGTGATATTACTGAATGAGATTGGTAAATGGTTATGAGGTTATACTCTTTATATTGTGGCAGTTGAAGCTGAGTGTTACAGTAGAAGTTGGCACACATTCCTACACATTGAATTGGCCGCTTAACCGCTGATAAACATTTGAGTGAGACTTAGAAAGTGAGAGAGAGAGTGAGTACGAGAGAGACGGAGGGAGAGAGAGAGCGGGAAAGAGAGAGAGAGAGAGAGAGAGAGAGAGAGAGAGAGAGAGAGAGAGAGAGAAAGAGAAGAGAGAGAGAGAGACAGACAGGGGGACAGAGAAACACATATACATAGTGACAAGAGAGAGAGAGAGCGAGCGAGCGAGAGAGAATAGAGAGATAAAGATAGAGGGAGGGAGAGAGAAGGAGAGAGGCTGCGCTCTTGCCAATATCGATTCATGCTATGATATTGGCATGCATTTTCGGTGTAATCATTATTAAGGGAACAAGATTTGCTACAGAGATAAATAATTTATATTTCTCTTCTCCATCATTAATAGACTAACAGGTTACAGGTTTTCCATATATGCTACGAGCCATGAAACGTGGTGAACGTTAATGTGCAGCATACATAACCACCAAAGATAAGGTTGGGGATAAAATTGGTTTCATATATAAACTAAATAATATCATCAAATGCCCTACTTATCGAATTCACACGTGAGTAATTTAACTCGATTTCTACCAGGTTCAGTGTCAATCCATTTTCACGCACAGTTAATTCACGCCGAGGAGACAAAACACCCCGATTAAGTTTTCCCTGGCGGATAATGTAAATTACTAGAACATGTAAACATTTCATGTGAACACATAAAAATGCTTTTCAATACGTGCCAGCCATATTAGCTGACCTGAAGCGAACTGGAAATACGACGCACCAACAGTACACCTACTTCGGCTTCAGTGCAACATTTATATGTACTGTCTCAGTGGGTCTTTGTTTAGGTACACTTCAGCGTTACAAAATTTAATGGTATTATCCGGCATAAGTTTATCTGAATCTCTTATTCGAACGACAGCATTATGAAAATGCCAAAAAAACCAGCATACAATAGGAAAGAAACTCTTTATGTTCGGACACTCCTTTATTTGATTTAGCGAACGTACACCACCTACTCCATGATATGTGTTAGGATAATGCACATACCATGTAATATTGCCTCCTGATAATTATATATCACTAACATAATTTAAATGCTTACTTGCTCGACTGCATGCCTCATGTAGACATGATCAGCAACTTGTTGCAGTTTAAAACGCTTTCAAACGGTCACGAAAATAGTGATAGGTCGTGCATATAATGCCATTCCAATAGAGTTGAATATGATATAGGCGACAATACAAGGTTTATTGCTGGGGCATGTGATCAATCAACGATCACGCTCCACATGCAATCAGGTACGGCATGTCAAGCAATCAATGGTTTGTCTCAAAGCTAATGGTAAATGAAAGTGAAGTACAATCCTTGTTACTCTTTCTGCCGTGTTATTCGGCAATAATTTATAATAAATTCTAATGATGACCGGTATCTTCATCAATCATTGCAAAGTGCTGCCACATGAATAATAATATTCAACAGATTTTATGCCTTCATGATAACTGACGTTTGGCATAACTCCGAAAGGCAGGATAGACAAATTGTGAAAGTTGATTGTCAATCAGCAGACATAGACATGCATATATAAGGCTTTTTTGTGAGTTTCTCTTACGATGAAATCATCAGACTGTTCGTTTGACAATCTAGTTGTCTGTAGCAAAATGAACGTCACGGTACTACTTCTTACGGTTTTCATGTGAATAATGTGCCGCAATGATTACCTTTCGAAATGTATTCGCAAGCGTTACGTATTCATGCAAACTTGTGGCAAAAATACTAACTACGACAAAGCGGTTCTACTGTCGATTTTACAGTGTTGACAATATGGTGTGATAATTTAGAGGCTTCGACTGTGACAAATCATTGAAATGGGCAGATAAATGTTACTATTTTCATCATATATGCAGCTTTACGCTAGAGTAAGAGCTCTGTCAATATGTATACTGAGTATCATAGAACGGGGTTCCAATAGAGCAATATGAATGGTAAGATGGCCATTCATATATCAGACTGTGTGCATATTGAAGCGCGTGAGGCAATTTAGAAATGCTGCCTCTATACTCCTGTGTGAAGCACTGGATTAAAATAGTATATCACAGTTGGAAACTAACGTACTTGTACTTGTGGGTGCTGTGACAAGTATTTGATGCCGCCGGTAAACATAGAGGCGCATGCTCTAAAATGCCAGCCACGGTCAAGCAGCTCGCCATTGATCTGTAGTTTATATGTAGCGTCCATCATTACCTTTTGTTTGGGCAAACTTGGACAAAACAAACACGTATGAAAAAAGGGCAGTAACGAGATGATTCGATGGTAAATCCAAATTGACATGCTTCAAGGGCATTTAGGGAAAAGAAACCTCAACGCCATAAAGTAAGGTTATAGCAAAACGCCCTGATCCTCCACTTGCTGTAATGGTTTACGACAAGAGTCTTAGTTATCAAGGTCAGCCATCGAATATTATCTATCGCGTGATGCATGAGCAAAGGAGTACAGAAATAACTGATATATGACCAACTCCAGCAGTTGGCGTGATTCGCTTCTAGCACGGCGTATAGTTCAGTAATCGCAACTTAAAACCTTCATAGCTACCAATAACTTTGAATACATCATTCATAGTCTCACCGGACCTAATAAGTTAGTGCTAATCAAACACTGTTATACCACATTGCGTAAAACCACACTAGGCAATAGTAACACCCAAGGAATGCCATCAAAAAGATTTTTGTGTTGAAAAAGATTACATCTCTTGGATAAACAGCCACGCTATCATACTAGCTTGTTTGTTGAGCGCAAATTTTATATCGTTTTGGCAAGCAGTGATGCACCAATGTCTACTAGGAGCAAATTTGTACCGTAGATTGCCAACTTTTGATCGGCATTAGCTTCCAGATTTGCGGATGTAAGTAATCTAAGCATTGGCTCAAATATGTCATTTCACTAAATCCCACATAAGGAGGATCAGAAATGGAACAGTTCAAGCAATTTTCTAATGATGTCTCGTGCCATCAGAATAAGTTTGCTGGTTATTCAGGGAGAGTCGAGTGTTTTGCCGGGGTTAGTTACTTTACGGCACTTTTTCGCACCCGTGGGACACGAACTTAACCCAATCCGGGCACGTTCCATCACTGCCATATCTGTCTTAGTTTTTGTTTGTGTCTGGGGCTCATAGTCATATTTATGCATCTTATCTTTTGTTCACATTATGCACGCCCAGACTGGATTATCTTAACTGGTCTAAATAAACTTGTACAGATACAAAATCCCGAATTATTTGAAAACATCTCTGCTTGGTCTTAAATAATTCAAAGTAGAACATGTCAACATATTCCAATCGAATATTAGACAATAGTATCCTAGAATAGTCCACTCACAGCCTCGTTTGGAGAAACCATGTTCGTCCTGGTAGTGTGCAATGGGCCTCCTAAACACCTAGCCATGTTCCGGTTCAGCCGCAAAGTTGTCAGTGGATTCGCGTTTAGTTGGGCATTTTCCGCTTGGGATTGACGTTACACAGTGGGGAAACACGCTGGGTTCTATAAATTACAAGTGCATATCGCGGAATCGTTCATGGAAACCATGAATATAGGATGAGGATATATTTGTGCAGGAATGAAAGGACGATCCTGTGCAGTAGAAATGATATCTGACGAGGTCATTATTGCACCTTAACGTTTATTGGTACAAGCATTAGCAGGCATCCGTAAATATGTATCGCTGTAAATGAAGAAGCATAACAGTTGGCTATGATATTCTTAATGTACGAAAACAACGAACTCGAAAACCGCATGCTTTGTCCACAACAATCAATAACATGCAAGAGGATTAACTCGATGAATACATACCTATATTTGCGGGCCAAAATACAGTATATCCAGGCCGGAAGGATCGAGATATCAGTTCTTTTATCTTGCAAGAACGAAACTAGGCTCCTGAGTTAGGATTTATTAGCCACACTACACATAGGCATTCACAAATTCACAATATTTTACAAACTAGTGCAAATGGGTGTAACTGATGCAACTTTTATGCACATTTCACCTTAAATGAATCTGTGATTTCAACATAGCATATCTGCTAATAGGCAAAATTTTGCTGTTGGTGGCATTGTGTGATAAAATGTAGATTTAAGGCACTGTTAATTCTTCACACGACGTTAACAAATCATAGATGACGTCATGGATTTTTTTTTGTCTTTCAAATAGTCTCTAATGATGATATAAAAATTTGAAATGATATTAATTGATAATTGGTTGCATTATACTATTTAATAAATTGTCGTTGACATTTTTGACAGAACCCAATTCTGTCAGATAGCGTTGAGAGTTATAAAAAAGGCCATAGCCATAATCACGGTGGTCGGAAAGTTGTTAGAATAATAAGCCAACCTATGTGTTGTGCTGTTATACGTCAAGTGAGGCAGATCGCTTTCAGACACTTCAGAATATACTTGATGTTTTGTTAGTGTGAGATTGGCATCAAACTTATAAGGCACGCACACAAAGGCATACTGCTAGCAAGTAGTCATGATGATATTGCAGCCGACTAACCGGTGCCGCGTCTGAATAAGGACAATAGACATGATAAGATAGGCATTGGAGCCAGGATGAAATAAACTTCTTTCTTTATCTAGTCACCTTCAAAATTATAATGAACAATCCATAGGCAAATTGATACTACATTTAGTCTTGAAGAGGCCTCATATTTTACGGAGATCTGAGTACAAAGTTGCCAGCTGCAGAACCGTATTTTCAAATCGTTTAATACATCGTAACTGACAGCAAGCAAAAATGCCTTATATTCGCAAGAATACGTGATAGCCCAGTGCTGACATTCGGCAAACAGCCAAAATTGATCACTAAACATTCACTATTATCATAATTCATTTCAAATGGCTCAAGCGCATGTAAGGATATAAAGGATGTACATGGTGTAATTTTTGGCTTAAAACATGGCGTATTGTATTGTATTGTTTACACTTAAATTTGATAGCGGGCTACACCAAGACCGCTTTCTTAGATGCGAAGTTAAATGCGACGGGGTCAACTAAATTCGATGATATTGTGCATGTGTTTTTTTATCAAAGTTAGATTTTTTAACTATACAAATGTTATTGTACACCTTTTCTTGTAAAGTGTTCTCCACAACTGAGCTTGAAGTTAAGTATGTCATCCACTTAAGTATCATTGTAATAGATGGGCAGGTAGGTAGGTAGGTAGGTAGGTAGGTAGGTTGGTAGGTAGGTAGGTAGGTAGGTAGGTAGGTAGGTAGGTAGGTAGGTAGGTAGGTAGGTAGGTAGGTAGGTAGGTAGGTAGGTAGGTAGGTAGGTAGGTAGGTAGGTAGGTAGGTAGGCAGGCATAAGATTTTACGGTACACCAACACTTATATGGTATATGGTGCCTCAGTAAGAGATGGATAAATCATCCTTATACAGCACACAGCATGATCACTGCCATGATGATGATGATGTGTTTGAAAATATATCATCATAGTTCACCTATGTTTTCCTGTAATCAATGGAACTTTCAGTAAATACATGGGAATAAGCGACAACTAATGCCAAACGCCTCCATTCAGACATTGTAAAAAATCAAAGAAACAATACAACATTACTTACTGAGTCTGCATTCTGCATGCGAAGATGAATATCTATGCGTGGTTCTAATTGAGCTCAGTACAATACCCAACACATGTTTCCCACCGTAGTGCATGAGCATAAAGAATAAATCTAAGCATTCTTTGCTTTTAAATATCGAAGATACGAGAAGTGTATATCAAGTTGCAGACAAAACAACTATCCGTGGTGAATATTGTATAACAGCACATTACCAACTAATGGGGTGCATGAAACGCGCAATGTGAACTAAGATATTCTATTAAATTTGAACAAAGTATAAGGTAACTCTACGTCGCATTCTGTCAAGACTTGAGCAACGCGGGTCAAGCTATCAGACAAAGAAGCACATCATGAAGCGCGACACGGTATGTTCATACAGTCACAATAACAAGGGTGTTTGCCTCCCAGAGCTCTGCATGTTTATGGAGCGGTTTTGTGACTAATCAATATATGCTATTTGTTTCGATTCACATGAAGTGTATATCACATGACTATGCAGTTATTAATGGTGGTGAATGCAGGGGGTGTGGTTCATTAAGCTACGGAGCTAGGTTGTGTGCAGGAGAAGAAGTCTATGCAATACAAATTGAGGCGGTAAGATGATGTCAACTACTAAATCATCATCAGAAACGGAGCAGCTTAACTTTATTTAATGTTATATAGACATGGGTGACACAACAGCGGTGTAATAGCTTATAGTTGCCTACGGATCAGAGCAAACAACTCATCAGTTTGTTTGAACGACAAAGGTATGTGTTTGATAACGAATTCCCGGTGATATGAGTAGGCTTTTCTATGGCCTTGGTCGTTTCATCATGTGATACCAAATAGTTGCTGTGTCATGAATGAGCCTTAAACAGCTGGAGACAGATTCGGGTTGTTAGACCAAGCATTACCAAAGAGAGCACATCATGAAGCTACTGAGCGGTAATTCGATAATAATTTAAGCTCGACGAATTACTTTGTAGTTTCATCATGTGTAATCTAACTGGGAACAGACAGTAATGATTGATGTGATACTAAGAAGTAAGGTTAGCCGATGCAAGAAAGAGGGTCATGTAAATCTATGTATTTAGTTGCATCTGATGAGCTTCACTACATATGACGAATGGGGTATATGTTGATAAAAATGACAGAGCAATTGCAAACAGTCCGCACTTGACTAACACTGACATTTATGTTCACTACGGAAATATGAGGGTATTTCTGATTTTATCTTGTATGGGGTGTAGTGCCTAAATAAACATGTGCCCTGCGAATAGATGTTACATGTGTTTAATGAGACTATAATCTATGACAATGAGCAGCTGGGACTGCCGAATGTTTGACCACAAGTCATACTACTAATTCCCATCTAGAACCATTATTTACTCATGCCATAAACATGGCAAATTACCTTCGTGGTCTTGGCTGATATATCGACGTTAAAGTGTCGTGGTAGTTAACATGTGACAGTTTTAAAATTGTCGAGGGATCTATATCTCATAAGTGTCGCGAGAAATGATGGATGTCACGCTTGACATGTAATTCATTTGGGACTAGGCTGATAGTGTTGAATGACATGCATGGAGCAAATTTGTTTATGTAATCGAGGTTGTGGATATATCTGTTAATTGTATAGTATGGACAGGAATCTGCGTACTCTATCTATGGTCTTGATATATTCAACTTCACTGCGCGATTGACGGAGGGTGTGCTTGTGTGATAAATTCAGCAAGCCACCGTGTTGTCGGACTGGATAAGGATGAAATGGAAAGTGTGGGCAAATTTGTTTATTAGAAAGACAGTTGATGCGTAGGCGGACTTCCGCTAAAACTATTTTGATCGAACTTATTACAAGTCATGTATGTATACATTAAACACGATGCGCTTATATTCACAGTAATTCATCTATTGTTGGCGATGACACGTGATTAAGTGCTGAATAAATCTCATTTATAACAATTGTTGGCACAGTTTATCCATAACTAACACACCTATTGCAACCTGCAAGCATTGCTTCGCCCGACATAATGACGATATTAAATAAATGCATGTGGAACATACCAGACAACATAATACCATACCCTCTGTTGTATGGCTACGATTGCTAATGGACTATGATACCTCCAGAACGATCACAGAAGAATACTTCGTCAGACATGATGTGAAACATAGAGTCATTATGACATCCACCTTTACAACTGTCGCCATATAGAACATTGACATTTTAACTAGGCTGACTGTATTGGTATGTACATCCATTGTTAGATAGAACATAGATTTATGCATATCGAGGTGCATCACGGAGGCGTTAGATTGTTAATACGGCGCTATGGTATGTCTGCAGGCAGGCTAGGGAGAATACATTGTTGCTTACGGCGCATACTGATGGGGTATGTATGTAAAGACAGCACAGGGTGTGAAAATACATCGAGGGGGACGTCACCATACAGACATACACTGGGGGAGACATACAGACATAGCGGACATACCTAGACAGAAGTACATACGTGGGCAGCAGTACATTGATGGTACATACTATACATAGGGGCATTTGCATACTTACATCCGAAATACGAGACTTGATGTACATACATCACAGTACATTCTTCCATACAAAATCCACCATAATAGGCATGACTACGATGCTTATCAGCATTTGTTCATGCTCTTTTTCAAGGCATATGTACAGCAATCCAACGCAAAGGCGGATGGATATGCTGGCGGCAGTCCGCCTTGACGTAACGAAGGAATGCATACGTAATAGGTTACCAGGGATTCGAATACTATGTCATGGCTAGCGGGGGGGGGAGTGGGCTGTGCGGACGATCTGTAGATCTGCAAAAAACGCTAAGGCAGACGAACAGGCGCTGGGGGGAATACATACAGTAATACAAGACATGAATATGATACGTTGATATAAGCATACAATTCATAACATACATAGGATCAGGACATACATACATCACATAACATACATACATACATACATACATACATACGAGACCATAGGGAGCAACCCGCATAAACATAAAGGAAAACGCCGAAATAAATACAGTACATACATACATAAAGGGCATGACAAACCAATAAAGAAATACAGACCAGACGGTAAGGGAAACTGATCGATCACATAATACCATACATACAGTCATACATACGGAAATACTTGGACATCCATACATACATACATATACAGGACATACTGCGTGAGAGTACTTAGGCTGTTTAGGGCGGCTAAAGGGGGGTAGCATGTCAAAATAACGGAAATTAATATTAATGATGTTTATACACAACATTATTGTACAAAAATGTATCACACGTGAGTCCGGTATAGATCTTAAAACTTGGATACTAGTTGGTCTGGATATGAGTTGGTTTGAGAACGTGTTGGTCGGGTTAAGAGTTGGTTTAGGTACTATTTGACACCAGTTCGGGGCGTTTTTTGGAAAAGAGCACAATTGTATGAGCGCGTGCACTGTTTTTCCCTCTGTATAATGCGATTGACTTTCGTCGATATCATGCGATCTTGTCAGGCCCAACGGCAAATAACCTGATCAAAGTCAGAGCCTCAGAGAAAAAACGATTATATAAACAAATAGTATTACTTTTTAGCTATTAGATGAATAGAAACACTGAAATATTTGCTCACCTTGCCAACATCTTAACTGCTATTAGCTGATAACCAAGCTATTTAAACATCCGATTCATATATTGACATTTTAGAGTTGTATATGTGACCTTCGTTCTATCATTCCACCGATCTCCCTTTGATCCATAGAGAAGATAGGGCACGTATCATACATCGACAACAACGAATACCCGCATGATGTATGAATTCAAACCATATCTTATGGCATATGAGTTTCAGACATTGCTTCAAGCTATTTATCAATTGCGAATATCAGCAAGCGTATAATACCAAGCAGCATTATTCTTGGCGATAGCTGAAGCTGGTACGTATGTCTTGTCTTACGTTGAATATGCGAATATATGAGGTTAAATTGCCATATCCACCGTTCCCCCTGGGACGCCACATCCAATACCACCACTATCACACGATGAATAAGCCTTGATAGCAACGGACATCTGAACGATGCGCATTTGCATCGTGAGTAATTACTTGTGTGTATCTCACACATATATTCTTCATCTGCTGTAATGCATGGTATTTACATATATCTATATGCATCATTATTTTGAGACCTAACAACATTATTTACTGAACGTGTGTTATTGACTTAGTTACTAGGGCAACAATGATCATGCAGGTGTAAGGAGACTGGGATCAGAGGTAAAATATATTTCTTGGTATGATTGATATGCTGCCGTTGCACCACAGAGAAGGAAGACAGAGAAAAGAGCAGTTACTTCGGTATATACTGGAGAACGATATATACACATATTAATCGTAACATTTTCTAATAAATATCATTAAGAAGAGAATGTTTTTTTTTGTATGGAGCGATATTTAGTATATAAACAATGTTTTTGGAGGGGGCATGCCTACATTGCACGTCAACCACGCCCAGTGCAGTTTTACAACCACGCACGGCTTGTGAAAGCGAGATTTTTGTCTTGCATGACATGAAACTCTTTCATCTCCATCTTCAAAACTAGCTGCAATGACTGGCGTTAGTATGTACGTTGATATAAATGCATTTATCGCGCATTTCGCTATGTGTCAGAATCTGAACTCCTGTTGATTTTTCCTTGATGTGGCGATGGCAATGAGAGAGACTTAATGCAGTCCAAATGTTCGAGGCCGCCAAAGCGAGTTGCAGATGCTCCTCTGTCAATAGGTCGTCATTAAAAGTTATTTGCGTAATTTTAGGTAGCATCTATTTTATTCTGAAAAATTGCCATGTTTCAGTTACTGAGAGCTACACCAGCGATACGCATGGCTGATTTATATTCCCCCTCGCAGAGCATATATTGCTGAAAGGCATTTGCAGTCTGATGAAGTTCAGGTACGATCGTACATAAACGCGATTAAGCCAAAAACATTCACACACTAATTCACGTTATCAAATGCGACCAGGTAGAGGCTTTTAATGGTTCAACATAAGCATTATCACGCAGGTTTAATAATCTGTGACCGACAACTTCAAATGGATATGCAACATTGCCAATAAATCATTATTTTCGGATCAGACAGTCTGTGAACTAGACGAATAATTATGTTCGTTGCCAAAGGCAAACGTTGTTACAACCAAGCGTTTGACACATAATCTGGTCTATAAAATACAAAATCGTTATTACTAACATACACCTTAGCGCATAGTTTGTCTTCATTGCTTGAGCAAATCAGTTATATGCATGGCGTAAACGTTCATTCACGACCCAACATTGTGTAATCCTTTTACCTCTACCATATCATTAGAACAACAGTTGTTATCTCTACTGTATAACTGCATTTGTTCATGTCAGTATATAACCTTACTGAGCCCTTCATCACAAGAGCACATGAAGACAAAGCATATACAAATGGACACACAAGGGCGCTTTTGTGGCGGTTTCTGACATTCAATAACTTTATTAAGAGTTGTAAGAAATTATAAGCACATACATTGCTTTGTATATGGTGGGGCATTGTTATAGAGGATGTACATGATCATATATGGTGTCTTGCGGGGGAGAATTGTCCATTTCGTTTATTGTATGCAGCTTTGTCAGTGAGGTGAATAGACAATTTGCTGCGAGATTTCCACTTGTTCAGATGACTATTGTTGGGGATTGGTCCTTAACTTAAGCAGATCAACACAGGAGGCCATCGATGTAAATGACTATATCATATTAGCTAACCAGCATACAGTAACTTTGTTAGTCGTGTATTCTGCAGAGAGCAAATGTGTCCCTGTCAGAATTGATTATATGCTAAGAGTTAACATCAGCAATATTTAACAAGGTCACGCAATGTGTACGCAATAGGAAATATATAATTCGACATTTTCATTAGTTGTATTAAATTGAGTACCACTCTAATAACGACGGCTATTATTGATCTTCCGTAGGCCAGTCAATCATTTGGAAGTTTTTCAAGCTCTTGGTGATAAATAAACCCAAACCCATTATAAATATACACTTTGTGATAGCTGTCATAAACAGTTAATCTAATGAAAACAACCGGGACAGAATATTAGAATAAGGCATAATCTAACAGGTAAGCACAGATTGGCAGTTTCATACTTTAAATAAGCTGTATTTGGTTATGTGGAGCGAGCAATTAACGGTCGTCATTTTTCTGGTCATCACTGCTTTTGGGGCGACGACTTTGCTAAATACACTTTAGTTAGTAAGGAATATGTCTATATGTTAGTACATGTCATCATGTAAGTAGTGGGCAATAGCCTGTACTAATAACAGAGTGTCAGAGCCGGGCTGCTGCAGCATTCTTGAAAAGTAATAGTTTGATTATCATAGCTTCTATTAAGATAGATCGAGGACGGCTACGCTGGCTCAATAAGGCTAGTTTGAATTATATCCGTCTATTAGTATACTGCCTACAGATACACATATGAATTATCGCAATGATGAACAGAAACCGATACTAATAGTCCTCGAATAAGTTGTGCATGATAGAGGAGTACTTAGATGATGATGCCTTACTGAAGTACTGAACCAGGCCTAGTCTGACAAGCAGCACGACGACGAAGACTTGACATTGCATTACGTAAGTGAATAGTCACGTTATGCCTTTGGAAAATCGTCACAATATTTGCTTAGAATTTATTTTGCATTAGGGCGCAGCGCTCCAGCCCGTTTAAATTACACGTATTTCTTCATTGATGTGATCCAAGGCATTATAAATGTACCTGTTTTTGCATGAATAAATTCGAGGCGTTCAGATGAGTTGCTCCTGGTACATCTGTTCAAAGATTACAACCCGACAGTCCAATGCCGACTTCTGGCCGCACCGAGCATGTCTTTGTTATGATCTGCAGTATGTAAATTCCGGAGCGTACATGGTTGTCTTAAGCCGTGTTATATTATAATATTTCATTAGATCGGTTCGTTGTGCATTGAATACTGGTGACGAATTCACCGATTCTCGTTGATAAGCACGTTGATATTGAGGTGTTTTAAAGTATTTGTGGTGTACAATAAACGGTTTCCTGTAAACAACTAGTACCTTTAACTATTTCGTCAGCAATGATATAACTGAAAGTGTTATTACGAGATGGAACTTCTTCAATTTCTGTCTGGGGCCTTGGTAGATATGAGCACTTCCATGTATTATTGATGTCAACCATTGACATGCGATATAAGTTGCGTCTGAGTGATTATTCTTTACCAGCACTCTAGCGTTTGCACTAGACTCGACACCCCTGTAATAGCCCTTGCTCTTATGGAAGAAGAGATAAGTGATATTACAATAACTTATCAAAACATAAACGTCCCATATAAATACTTCCATAGAACTAACCATGGATCAATCCATCACTCACAGTGTTTTAAGATTATTGAAACATTGTCATTGTTGTTTGTACCAAATATGAGGCAAAACTAAAAAAAATGCGATAAGGCTTAGGATCGACTTTGTTGCAGTTCCTAGTTCACAAAGATGATACCAGAAAGTGAGAACAGCAGATGTGTCAATGATACACTGACTACATCTAAATGTCCAATTTGGAGGTGATACGAATCAATCACATTGTTGATCCATAGTCTGGTTCGTGTTGCCTTAGAAAATAATGCCATATTGATGACGATAGTTAAGCTAGTGGCATTCACCACTGCAATAATGTGTTGATCAACAATCATCCTAAAGGGCAGCTCATGTGGCAATATATATAGTTGCTGACAGTGCCATCAGTATTGGTGATCATTGACCGAGGCCATGTTTAATTAGGGATATAAGCAAGCGCATTATTCCAAACGGCATTAATCTTGGCGATAGCTAAAACTGAGGTGTGCCTTACGTAGTTACTGTAGATACATGATGTTAAAAAGTCACATTAATTGTGGTAAAATCACTCTGATCTGAGAACCATGGTATCAATGGCAGGCGATATTATACAATATGTGTTGCAGTTCGTGGTTGTAACCTCTCAAATTGAACTACAATGTCGACTGGTCATGAGTCTACGCATATGTCCTTTACATGGCTAAAACGTTGTAATCATTTTATTTTACTTCACTCAAAACTATGTGCGCATATTTGAAGATTTATGAATGTCAGTATCGTTTATGCGAATACATTAAATCATTGCACCTATATTGTGAATGGGCGTCTGTAAAGATTTAGAGGCATATTTGCCACGCTTCTGGTCGGGTTTTCCCTTGTAGGATCTGTATCAAAAGTGTAATGTTATTCCTTTCATCTAAGATTAAAAGTATATTTAATCAGGAGTTTTATTCATCCAACAGGTTTTATTAGAATAAAAAGACGCTTTCATTCCATCATTCACTGCGACTTGGATGCAAGTTACGCGGTCTATTGGATTTATCATGAATAGGGATGATTGATAGCGCGACAGGCTGTTTGAGGCAGTCAGAGAGAGGTTCAGTTTGCTTCCTTGCACACATCTATAAATGTTGTTAAAGGTGGATGTAGTTACAGATACACATATATGTGGGGGCTATTTCAATGTCAGTCTTTATAGAATAACGGCTAACTGATCGATAATAAGCCATGAAACGTTAGAAACGTTAGAACATGATCCCCGTAAATAGAATACAAAATGGTCTTTGCCATTTGTAACAGAGCAAAGCAGTCATACAAAGTCTCTGTGCATTCAGTTTACATCAAACGGAGTAATTAGTTCGCGATTGTAGTCTGAACCGTGCTATTGAGATCATGGCCAGTACTTAACCGCATTATTGTAGGAAAATTTACATTTTGTCGTTTGTCTTGTCAATAGTGCCTACTTGCAATACGTATATTCCAAAGTGACCCTATAGCCTCTTCAAATAGCAAGGAAAAGAATGAGCCTGTCATTTGGATAATGTGTCACTGTCTCATGTGTTTCAATCTTGATTGTGCAATTTATCCATACTTATAAGCTAATGATAGATCCTTGATGTAAATCATTAACTTGTAGGGCTGTTTATGTCTGCGTAAGCATTAACTGCACACATCTGAGGCCATGTCATCGTATTTGGCCTGGCGTTAGTGGTAATTTCTGGTTTTGAATTCCCATAACTGAGATGACGTGTAATGGAAGCGGAGCATTATACGTAACAGCTATGCACATTCGTGTGATCTAATAGCTGTACATATTACATCATTCTACATTGCTTTGTAGATGATAGGTCTTTCGGCCAGGGGTAACTCCAAAAATGATGTATTTCGATCAAACCGGCTCTGACGCGCGACACGTAAAAAAAAACAAGTGTACAAAGCTTGAAAGAACAAACAGTATGCTGGTGGAATTATTCAGGTCCGATTCACAGAGCAATATTGCCATGTTGGTGATATTGATCACGTTTCCTAACTCTTGCGCATATACAAGACCAAGTGCTCTGTCCATGTGTGCACTAGTTATTATAGGAGGGGATAAAATAGTATGATATGGATTATTATGGAATCCTTTATACATCCAGTTGAACGCCTGGTGGCTTTGTCTTTGTATTACGGATATAATGATCCAGGCTTCCATGCAATCATCCTGCAATCAGTAAACAGTATTAGACGCTGTATATTTTGTGGTATCTTGGTTACACGTTCAAATTCATTAAGTAATTGCACACCTACTTGATTATACATCTGCTCGTGATTAATCGCTTATAATGAAAATCTCAACTTGCCGAGGTATTTTATCTCATCGGACTCAATCTGTGAAGGTTTGATATCCTACCACCTGGGTTGACAGATATTATGTTATGTTCCTGAAATAGGAGTAACTCTGGCAGGTGGGTGAAGAGTTGACACGAATGCGTGAGATTAAGCCATTGCTTTGGCTTCACGGCTCCTTGGAAACAGTTATTGTGTGCAACACACGTCCTAGCTGAACAAGCTTTGCAAGGATAGGGACATGTATATCTCTGCATATGTTGCGCAATAGCAATAATCCTTAAATTGCAAAAAACTATAGCTAAAACAATTATGAACCCCGTTTAAAACGAAAATGCTAAGGAAAATCGTTTAGTCGTAATCCATAGTAAACATTCAAACGCTCAATGGCAATATTTTGGATAGGAATACCAACTTGCACGCATACATTATATATATATATATATATATATATATATATATATATATATATATATATATATATATATATATATATATATATATATATATATATATTATAGATATATATATATATATATATATATATATATATATATATATATATATATATATATATATATATATATATATATATATATATATATATATATATTTATATGTTTATAGGGTGTTTTACATAGATCAGTGCCGATGTGGCATATATTACATGCCGATGGGATGGGTTGGTAGTCAACATCCTTCTCATTGTATAAGGATATGTAGAGGGAAATCTGTACCAATTCAAGGCATGGACCAGCGCTGTCATATCTGTCTTGTTTTTTGTTAGTGTCTTGAGCTCACTGTCTTATTGACGTATGTGTTTTCACACCATACACACCCACACTAGATTAACCAGACGGTGCTGCACCATTTAGAATGAAATATGCAGCTATGCATGCATCGCATGTGTATATCAACATGAGGCGTCGATCAAGATGCTGACAATGAGGTCTTGTTTGTAGATGGTTGTATTGCAGCTTACGGCTGACAAATTCTACCAGGGTAAGTCTACATCGCTTTCTATGAGGGAATGAATAACGGATTGTTATTAACAAGTAACGCGTATAAGAATACAAGCTATAACACATAACCACAACAATGAGCCGCATAAGGCTTATGACTTATGGATTATACCCGCAAGTGATCCCTTGAGTTTTTGAAAGCAACGCAATTTCATGGATGCCATGTGTGCATGCACAAACACGACACTTTTGATATCGAAGCACATTAACAGCGATAGCGAGAATTGTTTTTGCGTTGATTGACAACGGGGTTTTTGTCTGGAGCTCGAAAGGCGATGTACATATGTTTCCAAAGCATTTTATTTGTTTAGCAGCAGTAAAGTGATTCCCCATTCATCGATTAGAGTTTTTGACAAGATCACACAGATACGATAACAGACAGTTTTTCATAGCAATTATAAAACATAATTCCGTCACTTTAGTTTACCTTGATTTAAAATAGGTCAATATGAGCAAGTGTTGTTGCAAAATAATTGATGAATTGTCTGAATATAATTTGCTTCTCCCATAAAGAAATGATAAGATTTGGTCGTCCGAACAACTTGATTGCAGCTGATCTCATATTAACCAGTTCTACTCGACCACGAAAGACAATGTCTTCGGCTATGGTTGTGACAGCATCAATGCCGCATATATCAAGTGAGCACCAATGATCAAATACATTTGCAACGGAGATATTGATGCTACGGAGATGTGAAATGCTACAGATATGTTCGAATGGATGAATTACATTAAGATTATTAGAATGATTTTTAATTTTGTAATATAAACGTACATACATCCGTGCCTAGTGGAGATTGTGGTACTATTCGAGGTGTTAACAGTAACGGAGTTTAGAGAAAGACGCATGTTGCAGTGAGCGGCGTGAACATTGATACCAACGCCAATCTTTCTCACATGGGGTTAAATCTAATAAAAGAAACAGAGATATGTCGTTGTCACCTATTAAAAATTATGGATTAGTGTAAATATGGATTTGTGTAAATAAGGATTTGTTTTCCGGCAGCCAAGATAGTTTTCACTTATCTAGACCACAGCATTGCAGGCGCGGGAAAGTTATGCTTGTGGCGTTAAGAATTGTTAAAGGTCATTTACATTTTCTAAATGTGTTTCTATCATGCCATGTTGGCACGACCGCTACCTTTAGTAGACCAACCGACAACCTTTCATTGACTTTGGTCTATGAAAGGTATACCGCTGTGTCTACATAGAGTCAATGCGCATTATCTTTCAAAATGTTCGAAAATATTTTGGTTGGACCATTTGAATATGGTAGTCCAGTATAACTAACGTACCAAGATAATCTTTCACGAATGATTATATTTTGTTGAGACCTATTTCCGATTATTTGTCTCGACAAACCGCAAATGCATTCATGGAAAACACTGTCTCTATTGCTTCACTAATAATGATAATCTTGGATACGACAGAAAACAAGTAGGATACCATCATTGTTTTCCATCCACTTTCTATCCGGTGAAAACTGTTTATTCCTCACATTCTGAGCATCTTTGTTCGGGCGGTTTCCTACGCAAGCCAACACAATAGTACAAATGTTAACTATGAAATGTGACCCAACTATTTGACACTGATTTTCATCGGTGAATAATTAATAAACTGCATGTTAACGGGCACTGTCATGCAAAACATTTAAGACAGTGTCGATGTCTGTGGCCAATGTTTTAGCTTGACAACACCTTTTGTAAGCACCAAAAAACGCTAAGCCTTTGTCTTAGGTGCTTCGTGCTGATTCGTCGCAACACAGCATCAGTCCATAATGCTTTACTCAAATCAGTTTTCCAACATTTTTCCAACAACTTTATCCTGCATTGCCAAATGCGTAGTGGCAACTTACGGGTTGCTATGTTTAAACAAAAGCATTTGATATATAGCCTGTTAAAGCCAAGCCGATGGCACACAACTCTTGTGTGGTGTTTCTGAGGACAAACCCTAGTACCCTGAGCGTTTTGACGTCATGTTCGATTACAGTATCTGATAACCACTAAGATAGAAGGTCGGATGAGGCCAGGGTGGATGATGTGATGTTTATTGATGGCTGCGATAAGTTTATTGACCATTACTGAACTATGCATCATTCGACAACGAGACAACACTGAGGTCATATATCCTGCAGGCGGAAAAAAATAAACACCGCGCCTTGAATGTGAGGAATAATTCTATGACCTTGATGGATTAGAAGGTTGGTGTAATACACAGGAAGTGGAGGATCAAGGTGTTTGGGAATAGCATCATTTTACGGCAATGAGTATATGAGCCAGGGTATAACAAAATTAACCGTCATAGTTCCATGAATCTTCCGCTTAATGAGCATAATCAAATTCTCATTCATGGGGTACGCGGCGGGACGCTTGATCATGGTGCCTTTACTCAGGAGATGCTTCAATAGAGAACACTTCAGGGCGCTACTTATAAAGCCATTAATGTTTACGACAGTAATGAATACAGTAAATTGGACCGCTCTCGTAACATCGACATTGTTATCGTTAATTTCCTCGTAAATGAGTTAATAGTGAATAATTGATTTAATGTTTCGGTTTTAGAACATTTGACAAGCATTGACTCGGTTATCTCAAACAATTATTTATTATTTAATAGTCAGGTGTTGGCAGCGGTATGCACCTGCACATTTAGCGCATAGGGTTTGTTTTGCGCCGATTATATCTGCAATATTTATCCACTGTTTTACAATAACAAACCCACATGACTTTTAGCGGCTGTTGTTGGTGGCGGATTCACGGCTACCTGAGCTATCACTGCGCTGTCCTACGGATTGCATCTCAGTAGGCAATTCGGAACGCCAAGGGAATTTGTGAAATACCTGGACAAATCACAAATACAGAGCATATTCCACATAAATATCGAAAGATGTATGCACACTCCCATCGATTGACCCTTTGACTATGGCTCTCTTTACACTAGTAGGGATGCGCAAATGAATCGACCATAGCCCAAAAAACCAACGTTATTCTAGAGCATTAGGTGCAGAGCAGGAGTCTATACTGGGCTCATGTTGCTCAGTCGGAAACTGGAACCCGGAATGATTTGGGGAAGAAAATCACTGGTATAGCCACAAATAAAGATGATTGTAGAAATATTTTCCAGAACATTTCTTCTGTCAATTTCCCCTGTACCACCTTTCTCTGCTTTTTACTGATCCGCTCTGCTTGTAAGCAATAAAAACAACGTTATATTGGTGTGCACAGAGAATGTGGCAATTACAAAGTAGTGCTCATTACATCGACTTAAACTACAAGCATGACAGCAATCTTTCTAAAATACTGGCGACCACGTACAGGTATGTAAAATGTTCGATGTGTTACATAATAGTAATGTGGATATGTTGTTGCAGCTCCACGGTGCTAAGAACTCAAGATATTCGTTTATCCTGAACCAATGGCTAGGATGTAATTAAGAAGAAATATCTTCTACAATCGCGTTTTAACCCTAATGACTAGTTTACTAGCCAGGATAGTTTAAGTCAGATTACTGATCTCTCTTAAAAACAAGCTAGAAATTTATATAAACGACAAATGTTATAAGTAATGTTTCAACTCTCGTTAGTAGCCATTTGTAGATGATCATTAGCCTATGGACTTTACATAGAAAAGTTACTGTCTTTATGGTAAGTTAGACAACGCCCAATAACTAACTGCACTTGAGTCAGCCATCTGGAACTACGTACGTCTTCATCGTCGTTAGACTGACAGGGGTCCAACAACACAGCAGGATTACATAGAAATACTTCATATCTGTCATATTTCTACAACAATGCATTGTGTACCAATTCAAGGCATGGACCAGCGCTGTCATATCTGTCTTGTTTTTTGTTAGTGTCTTGAGCTCACTGTCTTATTGACGTATGTGTTTTCACACCATACACACCCAGGATAGCATATATAAGCTACCAAGTGCTATGCACACTAGATTAACCAGACGGTGCTGCACCATTTAGAATAATATGCATGCATCGCATGTGTATATCAACATGAGGCGTCGATCAAGATGCTGACAATGAGGTCTTGTTTGTAGATGGTTGTATTGCAGCTTACGGCTGACAAATTCTACCAGGGTAAGTCTACATCGCTTTCTATGAGAGAATGAATAACGGATTGTTATTAACCAGTAGCGCGTATAAGAATACAAGCTATAACACATAACCACAACAATGAGCCGCATATGGCTTATGACTTAGTTGGATTAAACCCGCAAGTGATCCCTTCAGTTTTTGAAAGCAACGCAATTGCATTGATGTTATGTGTCCTTGCACAAACACGACACTTTTGATATCGAAGCACATTAACAGCGATAGCGAGAATTGTTTTTGCGTTGATTGACAACGGGGTTTTTGTCTGGAGCTCGAAAGGCGATGTACATATGTTTCCAAAGCATTTTATTTGTTTAGCAGCAGTAAAGTGATTCCCCATTCATCGATTAGAGTTTTTGACAAGATCACACAGATACGATAACAGACAGTTTTTCATAGCAATTATAAAACATAATTCCGTCACTTTAGTTTACTTTGATTTAAAATAGGTCAATATGAGCAAGTGTTGTTGCAAAATAATTGATGAATTGTCTGTATATAATTTGCTTCTCCCATAAGAAATTGGTCGTCCGAACAACTTGATTGCAGCTGATCTCATATTAACCAGTTCTACTCGACCACGAAAGACAATGTCTTCTGCTATGGTTGTGACAGCATCAATGCCGCATATATCAAGTGAGCACCAATGATCAAATACATTCGCAACGGAGATATTGATGCTACGGAGATGTGAAATGCTACAGATATGTTCGAATGGATGAATTACATTAAGATTATTAGAATGATTTTTAATTTTGTAATATTAACGTACATACATCCGTGCGTAGTGAAGATTGTGGTACTATTCGAGGTGTTAACAGTAACGGAGTTTAGAGAAAGACGCTTATTGCAGTGAGCGGCGTGAACATTGATACCAACGCCAATCTTTCTCACATGGGGTTAAATCTAATAAAAGAAACAGAGATATGTCGTTGTCACCTATTAAAAATTATGGATTAGTGTAAATATGGATTTGTGTAAATATGGATTTGTTTTCCGGCAGCCAAGATAGTTTTCACTTATCTAGACCACGGCATTGCGGGCGCGGGAATGTTATGCTTGTGGCGTTAAAAATTGTTAAAGCTCATTAACATTTTCTAAATGTGTTTCTATCATGCCATGTTGGCACGACCGCTACCTTTAGTAGACCAACCGACAACTTTTTGCAGACTTGGGTCTACGAAAGGTATACCGCTATGTCTACATAGAGTCAATGCGCATTATCTTTCAAAATGTTCGAAAATATTTTAGTTTGACCATTTGAATGTAGTTGTCTAGTAGAAACTAACGTACCAAGATAATCTTTCACGAATGATTACATTTTGTTCAGATCTATTTCCGACAAACCACAAATGCATTCATGGAAAACACTGTCTCTATTGCTTCACTAATAATGATAATCTTGAATACGACAGAAAACAAGTAGGATACCATCATTGTTTTCCATCCACTTGACGGTGACAACTGTTTATTCCTCACATTCTTAGCATCTTTGTTCGGGCGGTTTCCTACGCAAGCCAACACAATAGTACAAATGTTAACTATGAAATGTGACCCAACTATTTGACACTGATTTTTATCGGTGAATAATGAATAAACTGCATGTTAACGAGCACTGTCATGCAAAACATTTTAGACATTGTCGATGTCTGTAGCCAATTTTTTAGCTTGACAACACCTTTTGTAAGCACCAAAAAACGCTACGCCTTTGTCTTAGGTGCTTCGTGCGGATTCGTCGCAAAACAGCATCAGTCCATAATGTTTTACTCAAATCAGTTTTCCAACATTTTTCCAACAACTTTATCCTGCATTGCCAAATGCGTAGTGGCAACTTACGGGTTGCTACGTTTAACCAAAAGCATTTGATATATAGCCTATTAAAGCCAAGCCGATGACACACAACTCTTGTGTGGTGTTTCTGAGGACAAACCCTAGTACCCTGAGTGTTTTGACGTCATGTTCGATTACAGTATCTGATAAGCACTAAGATAGAAGGTCGGATGAGGCCAGGGTGGATGATGTAATGTTTATCGATGGCTGCGATAAGTTTATTGACCATTACTGAACTATGCATCATTCGACAATGAGACAACACTGAGGACATATATCCTGCAGGCGGAAAAAAATTAAACACCGCGCCTTGAATGTGAGGAATAATTCTATGACCTTGATGGATTAGAAGGTTGGTGTAATACACAGGAAGTGGAGGATCAAGGTGTTTGGGAATAGCATCATTTTACGGCAATGAGTATATGAGCCAGGGTATAACAAAATTAACCGTCATAGTTCCATGAATCTTCCGCTTAATGAGCATAATCAAATTCTCATCATTATGGGGTACGCGGCGGGACGCTTGATCATGGTGCCTTTACTCAGGAGATGCTTCAATAGAGAACACTTCAGGGCGCTACTTATAAAGCATTAATGTTTACGACAGTAATGAATACAGTAAATTGGACCGCTCTCGTAACATCGACATTGTTATCGTTAATTTCCTCGTAAACGAGTTAATAGTGAATAATTGATTTAATGTTTCGGTTTTAGAACATTTGACAAGCATTGACTCGGTTATCTCAAACAATTATTTATTATTTAATAGTCAGGTGTTGGCAGCGGTATGCACCTGCACATTTAGCGCATAGGGTTTGTTTTGCGCCGATTATATCTGCAATATTTATCCACTGTTTTACAATAACAAACCCACATGACTTTTAGCGGCTGTTGTTGTTGGTGACGGATTCACGGCTACCTGAGCTATCACTGCGCTGTCCTACGGATTGCATCTCAGTAGGCAATTCGGAACGCCAAGGGAATTTGTGAAATACCTGGACAAATCACAAATACAGAGCATATTCCACATAAATATCGAAAGATGTATGCACACTCCCATCGATGACCCCTTTGACTATGGCTCTCTTTACACTAGTAGGGATGCGCAAATGAATCGACCATAGCCCAAAAAACCAACGTTATTCTAGAGCATTAGGTGCAGAGCAGGAGTCTATACTGGGCTCATGTTGCTCAGTCGGAAACTGGAACCCGGAATGATTTGGGGAAGAAAATCACTGGTATAGCCACAAATAAAGATGATTGTAGAAATATTTTCCAGAACATTTCTTCTGTCAATTTCCCCTGTACCACCTTTCTCTGCTTTTTACTGATCCGCTCTGCTTGTAAGCAATAAAAACAACGTTATATTGGTGTGCACAGAGAATGTGGCAATTACAAAGTAGTGCTCATTACATCGACTTAAACTACAAGCATGACAGCAATCTTTCTAAAATACTGGCGACCACGTACAGGTATGTAAAATGTTCGATGTGTTACATAATAGTAATGTAGATATGTTGTTGCAGCTCCACGGTGCTAAGAACTCAAGATATTCGTATATCCTGAACCAATGGCTAGGATGTAATTAAGAAGAAATATCTTCTACAATCGCGTTTTAACCCTAATGACTAGTTTACTAGCCAGGATAGTTTAAGTCAGATTACTGATCTCTCTTAAAAACAAGCTAGAAATTTATATAAACGACAAATGTTATAAGTAATGTTTCAACTCTCGTTAGTAGCCATTTGTAGATGATCATTTGTCTATGGACTTTACATAGAAAAATTACTGTCTTTATGGTCAGTTAGACAACGCCCAATAACTAACTGCACTTGAGTCAGCCATCTGGAACTACGTACGTCTTCATCGTCGTTAGACTGACAGGGGTCCAACAACAGCAGGATTACATAGAAATACTTCATATCTGTCATATTTCTACAACAATGCATTGCTTACACGTTGTAATAATCGGGCAATTAAGATTCACGAAAGGTAGCCACAGTCTTTCTATGGCTGTCTGAAGTGAATAAAGCATCACATACTGGTGTACTGTCCAAATGTTAACGTCCAGCTCTTCCTCTAAATATTGAGATTCCTCGAAGAAGCAAGAAACCTATAATCTTCATGAAATAATCAGTGGTCACTTCACCGCCTACACGAATGTTTAGTGTCAGTGCAAACGTTCAGGTTCGTGTCTATACAAGGGTGTATGAGAAGGCCCCTCGTACAAATAACATCCACAGCGTAACGTCACCCCACTTGATATTCCTATTGGTTTATTTTATGTATGGCATCAAATAGCAAGAGTTCCGGCGGCTTCTGAGGAAGTGAGCGCGTGGCCAAGAGTACTTCTCTGCCAGGCGCGTGATAACATTAGAGGCTAGACAAATGGCAAACAACACTCGAAATTAGAAAAGAATAGTGCCTGCTTGCAATACGTATATTCCAAAGTGACCCTTTAGCCTCTACAAATAGCAAGGAAAAGAATGAGCCTGTCATTTGGATAATGTGTCACTGTCTCATGTGTTTCAATCTTGATTGTGCAATTTATCCATACTTATAAGCTAATGATAGATCCTTGATGTAAATCATTAACTTGTAGGGCTGTTTATGTCTGCGTAAACATTAACTGCACACATCTGAGGCCATGTCATCGTATTTGGCCTGGCGTTAGTGGTAATTTCTGGTTTTGAATTCCCATAACTGAGATGACGTGTAATGGAAGCGGAGCATTATACGTAACAGCTATGCACATTCGTGTGATCTAATAGCTGTACATATTACATCATTCTACATTGCTTTGTAGATGATAGGTCTTTCAGCCAGGGGTAACTCCAAAAATGATGTATTTCGATAAAACCGGCTCTGACGCGCGACACCAAAACAAGTGTACAAAGCTTGGAAGAACAAACAGTATGCTGGTGGAATTATTCAGGTCCGATTCACAGAGCAATATTGCCATGTTGGTGATATTGATCACGTTACCTAACTCTTGTGCATATACAAGACCAAGTGCTCTGTCCATGTGTGCACTAGTTATTATAGGAGGGGATAAAATAGTGTGATATGGATTATTAGGGAATCCTTTATACATCCAGTTGAACGCCTGGTGGCTTCGTCTTTGTATTACGGATATAATGATCCAGGCTTTCATGCAATCATCCTGCAATCAGTAAACAGTATTAGACGCTGTATATTTTGTGGTATCTTGGTTACACGTTCAGATTCATTAAGTAATTGCACACCTACTTGATTATACATCTGCTCGTGATTAATCGCTTATAATGAAAATCTCAACCTGCCGAGGTATTTTATCTCATCGGACTCAATCTGTGAAGGTTTGATATCCTACCACCTAGGTTGACAGATATTATGTTATGTTCCTGAAAAAGGAGTAACTCTGGCAGGTGGGTGAAGAGTTGACACGAATGCTTGACATTAAGCCATTGCTTTGGCTTCACGGCTACTTGGAAAAAGTTCTTGTGTGCAACACACGTCCTAGCTGAATAAGCTTTCCAATGATAGGGACATGTATATCTCTGCATATGTTGCGCAATAGCAATAATCCTTAAATTGCAAAACTAAAGCTAAAACATTATGAACCCCGTTAAAACGAAAATGCCAAGGAAAATCGTGAAAGTCTTAATCCATAGTAAACATTCAAACGCTCAATGGGAAATATACATTATATATATATATAGGAATACCAATATATATATATATATATATATATATATATATATATATATATATATATATATATATATATATATATATATATATATATATATATATATATATATATATATATATATATATATATATATATATATATATATATATATATATATATATATATATATATATATATATATATATATATATATATATATATATATATATATATAAACATGCCGGTGGGATGGGTTGGTATTCAACATCCTTCTCATTGTATAAGGATATGTAGAGGGCAATCTGTACCAATTCAAGGCACGGACCAGCACTGTCATATCTGTCTTGTTTTTTGTTAGTGTCTTGAGCTCACTGTCTTATTGACGTATGTGTTTTCACACCATACACACCCACACTAGATTAACCAGACGGTGCTGCACCATTTAGAATGAAATATGCAGCTATGCATGCATCGCATGTGTATATCAACATGAGGCGTCGATCAAGATGCTGACAATGAGGTCTTGTTTGTAGATGGTTGTATTGCAGCTTACGGCTGACAAATTCTACCAGGGTAAGTCTACATCGCTTTCTATGAGGGAATGAATAACGGATTGTTATTAACAAGTAACGCGTATAAGAATACAAGCTATAACACATAACCACAACAATGAGCCGCATAAGGCTTATGACTTAGTTGGATTATACCCGCAAGTGATCCCTTGAGTTTTTGAAAGCAACGCAATTTCATGGATGCCATGTGTGTCATGCACAAACACGACACTTTTGATATCGAAGCACATTAACAGCGATAGCGAGAATTGTTTTTGCGTTGATTGACAACGGGGTTTTTGTCTGAAGCTCGTAAGGCGATGTACATATGTTTCCAAAGCATTTTATTTGTTTAGCAGCAGTAAAGTGATTCCCCATTCATCGATTAGAGTTTTTGACAAGATCACACAGATACGATAACAGACAGTTTTTCATAGCAATTATAAAACATAATTCCGTCACTTTAGTTTACTTTGATTTAAAATAGGTCAATATGAGCAAGTGTTGTTGCAAAATAATTGATGAATTGTCTGTATATAATTTGCTTCTCCAATGAAGAAATTATAAGATTTGGTCGTCCAAACAACTTGATTGCAGCTGATCTTATATTAACCAGTTCTACTCGACCACGCAAGACAATATCTTCTACTATTATTGTGACAGCATCAATGCCGCATATATCAAGTGAGCACCAATGATCAAATACATTCGCAACGGAGATATTGACATGTGAAATGCTACAGATATGTTCGAATGGATGAATTACATTAAGATTATTAGAATGATTTTTAATTTTGTAATATTAACGTACACATATCCGTTCCTAATGGAGATTGTGGTACTATTCGAGGTGTTAACAGTAACGGAGTTTAGAGAAAGACGCATGTTGCAGTGAGCGGCGTGAACATTGATACCAACGCCAATCTTTCTCAGATGGGGTTAAATCTAATAAAAGAAACAGAGATATGTCGTTGTCACCTATTAAAAATTATGGATTAGTGTAAATATGGATTTGTGTAAATATGGATTTGTTTTCCGGCAGCCAAGATAGTTTTCACTTATCTAGACCACGGCATTGCAGGCGCGGGAATGTTATGCTTGTGGCGTTAAGAATTGTTAAAGGTCATTTACATTTTCTAAATGTGTTTCTATCATGCCATGTTGGCACGACCGCTACCTTTAGTAGACCAACCGACAACCTTTCATTGACTTTGGTCTATGAAAGGTATACCGCTGTGTCTACATAGAGTCAATGCGCATTATCTTTCAAAATGTTCGAAAATATTTTGGTTGGACCATTTGAATATGGTAGTCCAGTATAACTAACGTACCAAGATAATCTTTCACGAATGATTATATTTTGTTGAGACCTATTTCCGATTATTTGTCTCGACAAACCACAAATGCATTCATGGAAAACACTGTCTCTATTGCTTCACTAATAATGATAATCTTGGATACGACAGAAAACAAGTAGGATACCATCATTGTTTTCCATCCACTTGACGGTGAAAACTGTTTATTCCTCACATTCTGAGCATCTTTGTTCGGGCGGTTTCCTACGCAAGCCAACACAATAGTACAAATGTTAACTATGAAATGTGACCCAACTATTTGACACTGATTTTCATCGGTGAATAATGAATAAACTGCATGTTAACGGGCACTGTCATGCAAAACATTTTAGACAGTGTCGATGTCTGTGGCCAATGTTTTAGCTTGACAACACCTTTTGTAAGCACCAAAAAACGCTAAGCCTTTGTCTTAGGTGCTTCGTGCTGATTCGTCGCAAAACAGCATCAGTCCATAATGCTTTACTCAAATCAGTTTTCCAACATTTTTCCAACAACTTTATCCTGCATTGCCAAATGCGTAGTGGCAACTTACGGGTTGCTACGTTTAACCAAAAGCATTTGATATATAGCCTATTAAAGCCAAGCCGATGACACACAACTCTTGTGTGGTGTTTCTGAGGACAAACCCTAGTACCCTGAGTGTTTTGACGTCATGTTCGATTACAGTATCTGATAAGCACTAAGATAGAAGGTCGGATGAGGCCAGGGTGGATGATGTAATGTTTATCGATGGCTGCGATAAGTTTATTGACCATTACTGAACTATGCATCATTCGACAACGAGACAACACTGAGGTCATATATCCTGCAGGCGGAAAAAAATAAACACCGCGCCTTGAATGTGAGGAATAATTCTATGACCTTGATGGATTAGAAGGTTGGTGTAATACACAGGAAGTGGAGGATCAAGGTGTTTGGGAATAGCATCATTTTACGGCAATGAGTATATGAGCCAGGGTATAACAAAATTAACCGTCATAGTTCCAGGAATCTTCCGCTTAATGAGCATAATCAAATTCTCATTCATGGGGTACGCGGCGGGACGCTTGATCATGGTGCCTTTACTCAGGAGATGCTTCAATAGAGAACACTTCAGGGCGCTACTTATAAAGCCATTAATGTTTACGACAGTAATGAATACAGTAAATTGGACCGCTCTCGTAACATCGACATTGTTATCGTTAATTTCCTCGTAAACGAGTTAATAGTGAATAATTGATTTAATGTTTCGGTTTTAGAACATTTGACAAGCATTGACTCGGTTATCTCAAACAATTATTTATTATTTAATAGTCAGATGTTGGCAGCGGTATGCACCTGCACATTTGGCGCATAGGGTTTGTTTTGCGCCGATAATATCTGCAATATTTATCCACTGTTTTACAATAACAAACCCACATGACTTTTAGCGGCTGTTGTTGTTGGTGACGGATTCACGGCTACCTGAGCTATCACTGCGCTGTCCTACGGATTGCATCTCAGTAGGCAATTCGGAACGCCAAGGGAATGTGTGAAATGCCTGGACAAATCACAAATACACAGCATATTTCACATAAATATCGAAAGATGTATGCACACTCCCATAGACTGACCCTTTGACTATGGCGCTCTTTACACTAGTAGGGATGCGCAAATGAATCGACCATAGCCCACAACCAACGTTATTCTAGAGCATTAGGTGCAGAGCAGGAGTCTATACTGGGCTCATGTTGCTCAGTCGGAAACTGGAACCCGGAATGATTTGGGGAAGAAAATCACTGGTATAGCCACAAATAAAGATGATTGTAGAAATACTTTCCAGAACATTTCTTCTGTCAATTTCCCCTGTACCACCTTTCTCTGCTTTTTACTGATCCGCTCTGCTTGTAAGCAATAAAAACAACGTTATATTGGTGTGCACAGAGAATGTGGCAATTACAAAGTAGTGCTCATTACATCGACTTAAGCTACAAGCATGACAGCAATCTTTCTAAAATACTGGCGACCACGTACAGGTATGTAAAATGTTCGGTGTGTTACATAATAGTAATGTGGATATGTTGTTGCAGCTCCACGGTGCTAAGAACTCAAGATATTCGTATATCCTGAACCAATGGCTAGGATGTAATTAAGAAGAAATATCTTCTACAATCGCGTTTTAACCCTAATGACTAGTTTACTAGCCAGGATAGTTTAAGTCAGATTACTGATCTCTCTTAAAAACAAGCTAGAAATTTATATAAACGACAAATGTTATAAGTAATGTTTCAACTCTCGTTAGTAGCCATTTGTAGATGATCATTTGCCTATGGACTTTACATAGAAAAATTACTGTCTTTATGGTAAGTTAGACAACGCCCAATAACTAACTGCACTTGAGTCAGCCATCTGGAACTACGTACGTCTTCATCGTCGTTAGACTGACAGGGGTCCAACAACAGCAGGATTACATAGAAATACTTCATATCTGTCATATTTCTACAACAATGCATTGCTTACACGTTGTAATAATCGGGCAGTTAAGATTCACGAAAGGTAGCCACAGTCTTTCTATGGCTGTCTGAAGTGAATAAAGCATCACATACTAGTGTACTGTCCAAATGTTAACGTTCACTCAGCTCTTCCTCTAAATATTGAGATTCCTCCAAGAAGCAAGATACCAAGAATCTTCATGAAAATAATCAGTGGTCGCTTCACCGCCTACACGAATGTATAGTGTCAGTGCAAACGTTCAGGTTCGTGTCTATACAAGGGTGTATGAGAAGGCCCCTCGTACAAATAACATCCACAGCGTAACGTCACCCCACTTGATATTCCTATTGGTTTATTTTATGTATTATGCATGATGGATTCAACTTTAGGAGATCTCGGATATTTATCTTTTTTCGACTCTATGCTTCGATGATTTGTTGTGTGAGACGTGCAGAAATTTCCTAACTCCGGTAATCAGAGCTTCGCCGACTTCGCCGTTGATTGATGTTAGCAACACTGAAGCGCAGTATACACGGCTCGACAGGTGTTACAATTTCGCGCCTCAGCATGATTCCGGGGAGATGGGATAATACCGTGATTTCCCAATGAGCGCTACGCAACCACATTAGCGGATGGTAAGCAAATGACTATTGAGAAAACCTTCGTTTTAAGACTTGTAAAGTGTGCGTGATATTAAGAACCTCCGAGTGTGGCCATGCTAAAGCAGCGGCGCTCTGTGAGGGACCATCTCAAGTGAAGTTGTTTCTCGGTGATATATCGACACGGTTGCAGTTACCGCTAGGCAAACTGTGCGTTTAAGGTGATATGGGAAAAAGACCGAGCTTTTTCTCGAGCTCTGATTGGCTGAGAGTAGGGTGCAATGCGATCAATGTATATATATATATATATATATATATATATATATATATATATATATATATATAGATAGAGAGATAGATATATAGATATATAGAGAGAGATATAGATATATATATAGAGATATATAGATATATAGGATATATATATATATATATCTATAGATATATATCTGTATGTATATATATGTATATATATATGTATATATATATATTAGATATATATTTATATATAGATATAAATTCAATTCATATATACTCACACACATATATATATATATATATATATATATTTATATATATATATATATATATATATATATATATATATATTTATATATGTATATCCATGTACATGGATAAATACATATCTAGGTCGCTACATATTAATACATATATATACATATTTGTCTTTTTGAATAAATATATCTACATATAACAAGAGGCAAAGAGAACCAGAAGATACTGTTAGATACTGCATGTCAGGTTGTGTGGCTCTTCATTCACTGCGGAATCGATGAGGGTAGACGGAATGGATTATTGGTGTGGATACACGTGGTTGCACATTCACTACGGTTTATCACGACTGGTTTGCATGACGGGCTGTTTGAGGCCACACTGCTTTCTCCCTCGCCAATTTCTACTCAAGCGATATGATTGACATATGTGTTTGCATATCGTCGTTATCATTTCCGCTACGTGCAGGGTTTTAATGTTATGTCAGTAAGTGAGGAACAACGTATTGTTCATTTATATCCGCTCTCTGAATGTACAAACATCAAGACTAGTCATATAAAATATACTCAGTTATGAATATGTGTTTTCTTGAAAGTTCTGAATTGGCCCACGTATTCGACCATCTGGAGTGTTAATCTCTATCTATCAAATATTTGCTGCCATTGCAGTGCCGCGAATAGACTTGAATTCAAACAAAAACAATTGATTAAATGCAAACTCACACGCTCATAACTAATGCTCGAGGATACAGCCATCAATTTGATACTTCATTCATTATTAAAATGGGGTTTTGTCACTTTCCTCTTTTCCTTTTTGTGGTATACGAACGCGTCTATTTTAGTTTTGCGTTGACTCATTTCGACAAGCTGTTCCACCTGCAAATAGCGGAGGTCATGCCTTTATTGGCGCACAATTGGTAATCACTCTTGCCGCTGAGCGCTTGGACGCCTTGACCTTGGCATAAAGCTGACTTCATCATATGATTATCTCTAATAAATGATTAATAACCAGCAGACTAATATCCGATGATGCGGTATGTCATGCTCAGCAGCGTTATATGTAATAAAACATTGGAAATGGCGGTGATTGCATAATGCTGGGCAGTGTTTGTTGTTATCCTAGTACATAAACTGCAGATATTGTGTTTCTGTCTTTACAAAAGTACACTGCCGAATACCTGACTGGGATTTTGGTTAACCTTTATGATATCGTGAATAGCGCCTCTCGAACCCGGTTGGATTTGATGCAGGCCCTTGCATTTTCGTTGTATTGTATCTTTTAAGAGGATTACTGCATGTTATGCCGTCAGCAATTCAACTACAAGAGGATATTTCACCCGTTTCTATAATCAAAATCATATGTGCGCTAAATACATAGCATAATGACTTTTTTAGACAAAGGATTTCCATGAATGCTTCGTCGGCAGTCATTTCAGGACGCATACAAAAGTTGTTTGCGGTTGCTAATGCCAAAACCCATCTATAAAGGCTGGTGGAGGAGAAAATATTTTAGTGATAAATAACCTATTGATTAAAGCAACAACATGGTGTGCATATTCAAACGGTGCGCTTCCTGTTCTGCAAACCTTTTCAGTTGTATAAAGCTTTTGAAAGGAACATGTATTGCGTTAAGTCTCTCATGTTCTATCTATCAGTGATATGCTAATCCACAGTGTCTGGAAAGTTATTAGGTATATGTTGGTGGACCGAACATTTCGAGACACAATAAAGGTAGTATTTGGCATAATATCTACTGAATATACGAGCTGTTATTGTTCATAAAACAGCAATATGCCTCATTATGCAGAATATTTTCAAACCGCTCAATGGGTTATATTGGAAAGTTATTGCTGCGCCTGGAATAAATTTGATAGTTGCTTGCTATATTTGTAATGCACTGTCTCATGTCGACAGATCACATGCGCTAAGAATTAGCAAGTAATGTAATAAGTTACTTGCAAGCTTGCAGATAAGATGGCAGTGTGTCTTTGTGGGATTTGCTGGTTTATAAGTACACGGTTAATAAGGAGTTGGTATATTGACGCCCATGCATCCAGCATATGGACAATATATCTTGACCATTTACACAGATGGGCTCCAACCAACGCTCATTGCGCATCCTATCAGTGAATATCGACCGTAAATCCTTAAAACAAAACCTAAAGCAAATGATATAAATGGACACTATGTGTTGGTATGTTGCAGCTAATTATCATACATCGTTAATATCCTTGGTCGATCACTTTGCTTGACCCTAGACAGGTCCAAGATGCGTCCTTTGCTCGTATAAGTATGATTAAGACTACGACGGTACCAATTGATTCTCTGCCGCAAACCGAGGAAAGCATAACCCGGTAAATGTAAATTTGATCTTACCCAGACGTCAGTTAAGCGGTATAAGAACACTTATCGCTACTGGTAGGTATACGATTTTTCTATTATGCAACAGCTATTTTTCTGTGCGTTTTGCCTACGCTTGATGCATTGTACATCCTTTCATTGATAGAGTTTGTTTAAACTCATCCTTATTTCTTTGACAACTATTGTAGTGTAGTAACATATGCCAAAAGTTTACCACTGTTTGCCCGAAACCACGGCGACTTTGTTTATGAGTCAAAGTCTTGTTAGTATTAGCTCATAGAAGACAACCAGCGAATGAATGCACAGGTAAAACAAACCGTTAAACAACATAACATTTGATGGCTTGTGCAACGTTCATTAGTATCATTTCAAAGGCAAACAAGAAAGACACCATAGAGGTGAGATACAAATGCACGAAATATAAAGTAATTGCACGAAGAAATAATATTCAGTGACATTAATATCTAAAATTACTTGTATAAACTCCAGGAGATACAACAGACACAGAATGAATGTTATTGTTTTATTGCGGGAATTGTTCTTCTGATGAATTGTCTCAACATCGGAATCATCAGGCAGAGTGCTTGGTATTACCTATATTATCTGAATCACTCGTTACTTTTGGTGCAATATTAAGACATAGCAAAATAGTGCCATGTTCATGACGCTGGTCAGGTTACGCAATCCTTGCGCAAGCCACTAGACGAAGAGCGCTGTCGATATCTGCGCTGAGTAAATGGCAGAGGATTAAATTGAGCAGTATGGATTGTATGCGGGCTCTTCATACATCCGGATGTATGCATAGTGATGCTCGCTCGTCATACTGCTTATTTGATTACCGTGCACATCGATGGAAACATTAATTTCATCGTCTTGCAATAAATCAATGCTATAAGCTTTGTTGCTAATGTTGTATTCTGGTTATATATTCGATGTGACTACAAATACAAACAGTAGACTTTGCATATTCATACTACTGGTTATGGAACGATTTGTACGCAAAAGAGGATAACTTGAAAAATGCTGTAATGATTTGGGCTTCACTGTTCCGTGTACTCATTACCAATCTACAGTACGATAATAAGCTTGATTGAATTGATTATCACTGTTTAAATGCCAATAAGATATGTATAGAATGAGGACGATATATAACTACGGAAATGAAGTTGTGGGTGCTTTTATTTATGCTGTGGCTCGTTATTAGAAACCCCTAGAATACCCTAGAATATTTCAATGATTTCGTTCGCAAACTAATTCTAGTTCTGACAACCAAGAACTCCACTAACTGTAATATAATACGTGCTGCTAAGCAATTGAGGTGACGGAACGTTTCTATTAATCAAATTCGTGATATTTATTGGCTCTACTTGCTATGTATAAGCACAGGTGTACTTGTGCACCTGGCATATGTCCACCTCTGTTTGCAGTCCCATCAATCGACGTGATAAGCGTTTGCCGGTGTCTTTTGATGTGGATGGCAGTTAACCTATTATAGCTATCAATATCCTTCATATTCTCACCGATGCATAATAGCTGAGTATCAATCAAACAACATTAACCAGCTTGATTGAACCATGTTGGCGAATTGGCTGTACCATGATCAACGCCACTCAAGAATATCACAGCGACATTGCGATTGTACAATGAGTTCAAATAGGTTATATATAAAATCATTTGGCTGAACAGAAATGTATCAACACTACGCAGTCGGTATAAAGCAAGCAGTGAAGCAGTGATGTTTTAATGCCGACTAGTAAATATGGATAATCAGTGCACTATGCGGTACATATTTCCGCACTTGCTATTCGTGATAATACGATTTGATAAACCTTTATTCATAATACTGATTTGACATGTTTTGTTAAACTTTTCACACGACTGAAAGGACTAACCACTATTCGACAGTTTTACTAATAGTGGTTTCTCAAATGTGTTTAAATGACCATTTGGACACACGAAACTCCTACATATTTATCGAGATAAAGTGCTGTTAAAAGCTGCTTTAAATAATCATGTATATTATTGCTTAACTCTTTTCTGACGTATGTAATACGCGCTCATTATTGTAATCTAGTAACTGTTTTCTATGCAAAATTAACAGTCATTAGCCACCTCATAACTTAAGTGATCCTTTGAAGGTTATCAAAATTGATGTCTCACTGCCGTTAGTGAATATGCCTACGGGGATGAGCCGAGCGATTTTTTTGGTAACGGAAAATAACGGCCTTCGAGAGTATGAAGTGGATACTGTATACTACGTGAGTAATAAATTTGCCGCGTGAGACCCTTAAATATAGTTTTCACGGAAATATATAACTAAGCATGTTGTGGTTCACCCTAAACGCTCTAGGCTCAATGATTATAAGGTAATTATCTAATTATTGGCAGTATGCATTGGCAAGTTACTTGAGCTTTTGCGAAGCACTATGTCGTAGACTCCAACCTTTCGTGGACAAATGTTTTAAGTACATTTGTGCTTTGATTATTTATTTATTATTGATTCGGCATATCTTAAATGATATAATGTAAAAGTTTAATGCAAATGAAAATGTTTTTGTCGCTTTTTATTCCTGGTATATACTTTTGTTATGTTCTGATTGATTATTGAGTACGAAACGTACCTAAGTTTGCTTATCGTAGCCCTTATTGAACTTAGTGACGTACCAGCTTATTAAGTATTAGCTTTGCATTACATTTTCATCAAATGTTGGAGACGTATTATCAGTGATCTGTCCATTAATATGTTTACGATTAGTTGCAATAGGGCAGCATGTCGCAACAGACATAATCACGAATATAATGCTATGTTATAATGCTACTCATTGTCATTGTAGGCGATGTGATTAACCGAACAGTACCTCTGACCTCATATGAACCGCAGTGGCAAAGACGAGAAACAGTTGCTCGAACCACAAACCTTGATACCCAATGTATAAAATACAATGCTGAATTTAACAACCAGGATGTCGTTATATCATTCACTTTGATTACATGACCTTGTTGTTGTATCTGGTGAATGTACCTTACCACGAGCCGCGTAGCATTGCTTTATTAGTTGCCATGTTATATTACCCTTACATCTCAGTTAACAAACACAAATGGTGCGATCCTGCAATGTGCGAACAAAATGACCAATTTAGATTGTTGCGATCATGTGAACGATGAAGAACAACATATCTATTTACTAAAACAAGACACACCGGTGCGATTTAATTTAGTCCACAGTGTCTCGGTGAGCAATATTGTCGGCACCACTTTGAATACTGCGTGGCCCATGACACCTTGGTGTCGTTTTTCAATGATGCCGAGTATGGTCTATACAACAGTATTTAATCCCTTAACGATTTAATGCAAACAATCAATACATTTATATATGGTTATCTGCAAGTTAGAGGTTACTTTGCTCTAAACGTGTTGCATATGTTCTGGTTTTAATTGTTCATTGCGACCAAGCAGCCTACTAGAGAGTCGCATATCACACCACACTGCCTTTGGCTTAATTGCACCCTTGCCGATATGTGTAAGATGCTGCCTAACAGGTCGATTTGTAAGATGGAATAGGATCTCGGCCTTTTCGTGAATGGATATTCATGATATTGATGGACGATTTGGTAGCGGAATTCCAAAATTGAAGCCGACTTTGCCGATGGCTCGGTCATGAGATGGGGTGGTGTTGTTTTTGCTTGTCAAAATTGGGCCACTTCATACAAACGATTAATCGGCCTTCGTTCTCAGATTGAGACAAAATATAATGTCATCAAAACGTCTAGTCTATCTGCGCTAGTCAATAGAAAACCCGAAGCAAGGAAGTAATCAATTAGCGTGTATATCATGCCAATAACATAGTACGCGCTAAAATGTTTATATATTTTTATCATGAAGGAATTAAACAAGCCTCCATATAGAGATGAGAGAGATAAGTGTTAACTCAGTTGAAATTATATGGTGATTGATGACCTACTCTAGCGACAAATACAGCGGTAACGGTTACATAGCTAAACGAAATATTGTACCGTGCATAGCTGCGTTGCATGTGAAATATAGTCTATGTTATTGTATGAACCACACTGACCAAATAAGTCTTATTGCGTTATCCCATTCAATATATAAAATGATTTTGCCACGTTGGAGGCAATCGCAATGCTGAACCAAGCATATGCGACATATTAAGAGCTTGTTTGAGTAATAAAGCCAAACGGCATCGCAATTTTCAGTATATTTGATGTCAATGTAACGAAATCGGACATAATTTTGGTTCACTGTGCTTTGTACGCGCGATGCAAAAGTTACATTCATATTCTTTGTTTGCATATTTGATTATATCTATTTAGCGGCCTGATGCATCTATGTGGATAAGGGAGCTAGATTGCATTGTTATCGACGCTTCATCAAATGAATGTCGTATGCCTGTGTGATTTGTTCATATATGAGTTCCAGATACAATCAAAGTTTCAACATATGAATGGAGTGTGTCAGTTCTTTATCGATATTTCATGATATGTATGGAAAAACTTAATTACACATTCATTAAAAGGTGACAGCAAAATAGAATCCAAAAGATTGAAAGGTAATTAAGTGTCGCTGCGTCGACGCAATTAATTACAAACAATTGCTGAATGCATTGCATGAAGTGTACTACATGATGTTTGAGGCAATTAAACCTGGCAGAATAATCCTGGCAGAGTAAGCTCGGTAGAACAAGCCTGGCAGAGTAATCCTGGCAGAGTAAGCTTGGGAGAGTAGACGAACGAGCAAACACGTGTATTATAATAGTCTGCACAATTGTTCCTTATTTTACCCACTAAACCAGTCCCCAGTAGAAGAAAACTTGTTTGAATTGCTCCCTTCGCTAGTCACAACTTTGGTCCGCAAAAAGTTTGCAATCAAATGTGAGCCTCAAAGAATTTATACATGAAGTTAAACGATTAGATTTTTTACACTACTGTGAAAGAGTTGTCACGATAGTAAACCACATAATCCATACACGACTAAAACTCTTTCAAAACAGATTTTGAAATTTAACAATACTGTCATACATGTTCTATGTCGCCGACCACGTCCCTAATTTGAAAGCACGGAATAAAATACCGCAGGAAAATGCTATCGATTTCAGACAGTACCTTGCACTGCTTGTTTAGTCAAGTTCGTTCTTTCGTTACATGATATGTAACCTAAAACACATAGTACAGCGCATTGAATTGATCTACAGAGTGATCAGCCATGTGCGATTGCTCTACATTTCATTATCCTATCCTGTCATACAACAAACAGCAAAGCATGCGATTGAGTGCAATATCCATATATAATCATATGAAGCAACACGGAGCGTTTGTGCAATGTCAGAGTGATGAGTACATCTTCAATCCCTTACAACCATAGTATCGTTTCAGGCATTGCTTAAGAAGCATAATGAATATATATTCACAACATTTGTGTTAATTAACCATATTTAATGACAGCCCTACAACCATAAAATATGAATTCTTCTGCACAATTCTATGAATGTCGATCCAAGTATTTATCCAAAATAACACCTCCATTTACTTAGATATCGTGGTACCCCTTTCTTGGCATCTCCACTGGGTTCAATAAATAATTCAGCAGGATCAACACTAAGCAACAAACTCTATTTCATACTCGCCGGGATATTCTTGATTGTGGATTTGAAGTCAATCTGTTGCAGCATAAATTAAATGGTTTGGACCAAAAGTGCCGACATAAAGTGATACTGCATGCTAAAATAAACGCATAATCAGTATTAATTTGTATTTCTGCTTAGTCAGTAGTTCGCAAATCACATACGCCGCTGCCAAGTAGATAATTGTTTAGATTTCTTGGCAAACGCAAAATATATCGTACAGCCATTTGACCGTTATATAGGCTACCATCATAGCTATTACGCTTTATTCATTTAACGAGACAGCTGGTTTATTTAAATATTATCAAATGATCGGTATTCTATGCATGCAAATTGCATCATAAGGAAAATGGGCTTCACCTAAGCGATATCTTCAATTACATCTTGTGACGTTACACAATGATAGAGTGAATAAAATTGCAACTACGAAATAAAGGATCAAAGGACAACCAACTCGACAACTGAAAAACCCTTTATTACAAATAATGCCTCATTATGATATCCATTGTATTCAGTTGATATGCATTATTTTTCTCCTTCACTATGCATAGATCTGGTAGCAACACTGTGTGCAGCTAATCTACTATAGCAAGTATTGATAAGATATAGAAGCTGATCACAAACCAATTTCTAATGTGGCATTGCATAACGATTTTGAAAATATCGAAATTATTTATGATACCATGCCATTGGTAGTCACCGATGGTTTAACGTTCAACTTTCGCGGCATTAATGATTCCATGTCCTTGTGGAACACGTCAAATATCCACCGTTTATTCGCATCTTCAGTATTGATGAGAGCCTAATAGTCAATCTGTCAGACCGACGTGTATTTAATGATTTGTTCTTTTCAATCATATCAGGACACAGCCGAACCAATGTTCACATGCATTGGTGTGCTCAGTCCAACACGTAGTTAACATGCCCGGAATCAATTAACATTGCTATATATATATATATTGCTTTGTTGCATTGTTCGTCATCGGTATGCACTATGATATGCAGCAAATAAAACATGCTGCGAGCTCGGAGCCATATTATTACACAAAATATAATAACACATACGCCACGTGATTAATGGATGCTAGATACATAGCGCTAGCAATGAAAGTTTAACGCATTACAATTACCATCATTACTTTGTTAATATCACTTCAAGTTGTCTCCATTATTACAGAGGCTTTATCTGAGAGCTTAAATATGACAATCTATCTGACATGCCGAGCTAACATTTTATGCTTTTATACATTAATTAATGTACTTTTCGTGGGTCAGGACCGAGTCAGAAACAATGACAATTGATGATGATTTATATGCGAAATGCGATAATGCCATTTATATGCTTTGTTGGCTACTTTCATATTATCAATGTTGACACATGATACACTCAATATAAATATTAGTAATCAATGCAACAAAGCCTCCTTAATTAGATGACGTGTGTCACTGACATAACTGTAATCACAACTCTTTGACGTGCGACAGCACAGCAGCATTTAGCTGATACAATCGCACATCTTCAGTCCAAGAAACTCAGTGTTTGAATGCTATATTAGATAACGATCACATGTTGCATTATATTACTATGTTATAAATGGCATTTTGATTTAGTGCTCGATTCTAAGTTACATCAGTCATCAGGAACATGGTATATTGACCGTTATAAAACTTGCTTTCTAGATGAAGAGAGAAGTGAAAATAGTTATAAAGGGACCCAACGTCAATTTCAACAACGAGGCGATATCGCGACGGTGATAGATGAGGATGATTGAGGTGATTGAGCAGCTTCTCTCATGTTCCAGAGCTCACGCGACACAAACACGGTGCCCAGATCGGGCTGCCAAACCAACGTCGTTTTCCCGAAGGTCCAGCATGTAACTACTGAGCAACTACATAGGATGCATTTCCCTTCAGAGATGGGACCGCCATCATCCGAGTCACGATTGACCAGTCAGCTTTATGTACCTTGGGATCAAACCCACAACCTGTTGGTCGAAGAGTGATACAATTTACTGCTGTGCTACGAGAGCCAGCTCCCCAGAATAAACATGCGCGCCATCTAAAACATAGTTAGCTACTGTTTGAAAATCGTGGCACATCAGGATGAACGACTATAACTACCTCTGATGTGCATTATGTATCGTAACATGGGTTGCATATTGATTTCACAGTTATGATAAAGGACGAGAAAACTTAAGTTCGAAGTTTTAATTATTTATATTGCATTAAATGAACATATGTCCCTGGTGTCAATCGCAGGTTGCGTCAGTACTATTTTGACAATTAAAGATTGTGTATTGAACTTTTGATGAATATGCGGCCACACTCTATACCGCGCCAGACAACAATCACCAATTTACTGTATGCATATGACTTTTAAGCCAATAGCATCGTGTGCTTATCACAAACGGTAGCATTCGCTATGATAAATCACCATTCACCGTGAGTCAAGTCCCAAAATATTCCAATCAAACGTCTTTGTATTTTGCTGGTTTATTGTTCAGAACTAAATGACCAGGCGAGAGAGTGATCCCTAGTTACACATAAGTAAACGGTTTGTCGTTCAACATAGTACTTATACAACGTAAAAAATAAAGGAAAGCTTCCGATTTCTGAGTGAGGCGTCTTTGACAATTTTCGCCGGCTTTGTGATTACATTGTATTGATTCTCACACGGTTGCAACGTAGTCAATTATAAACACAAACCGCAATTCTTATATAATCATTAGTAACCCCCTAGCAAAACCATCTGATATCTAATTATTCCCCTCATATGTTAATACATATGCATAAACAGGTGATAGGTGTGCTTTACGTTTCAGGATTGTTTTGCAATAAAGATTTGTTCAAAATTCAATTTATCACCCATGGCGATATTTGGGCTGTTTTCAGTGACAAATCTCAGCGACGAGTCAGCGATAAGTAATGGTATTGTTTCTAATGCAAATGTTGTGAGTTAGAAATCGGTCTGAGAGATAGCGATTATTTAAAAGATGGCCCACTTTGCAGTGCTATCTCTTCGTACACAGTACGTGTTATCTGCAATATACCAACAAGATTCAATGGAATAGGGAACTATGTTCTGACAACGACAACGCCGGCTATAAAAATCCAGTGAAGGTTCTTCTGAGCTTGGTGAGATAAACAGCCTAAAACCTCATCGTATCTCTAGCGACCTTTGGACAGATATTGAAATTTATGTGTCTCTGCCGTTGGTAAATTTGCCTCCGGGTTCTAAACATGTTGTTAATGTGGCAGGGCAGAAGTCAATATATTTCGATGTGTGAAGCGTTGTCAGGCTTTAACGCCGTAGTCATTTGCCTTGAAAGTAACCTTGATGAAACTTTTTCTGAAACCATACATATGTTGGTCACATTTTGCGTGTGTATCAAATAAAGCAGTACGTGCTTGAATACAAAAATATTTGCTAATCAAAATATTTTCTCTGCAGTTGAATAATTATTTGTAGCTTATTTTAACTAATTATTGAGCCAGTAATTAAACGCAAAGTTACTGCTTACAGCTCCTGTATAATCATATCTGAAATTAAAAGAAATGTTTCAATTCAGCAACAACAATAATTATTCATAGAACGGTTAATGTGAGACTGCAGCCCACTTTGGAGTCTTTTCGTAGAGGAGACCCTCTAAACATTCTATGAAAGAGATTTCGCGGGTGCATCCTGCTCATACGAGATACACAAACATATTAACGACACCTATCTGGCAGTATGATCACGTGCATCGAAGTATGCATGTAAACAGTATTGTAGGATATGCATGACAAAATGGCCAACTGCACCAGCAGCTTTTTATTCCACGTTACTAGAATCACTTCTTTCCTTCTATCTGTTTGCTGTCAATTCCGATAACTCGCCCAGGGTTGAGCGCTTCAATGCCATGGTTAATGCACATGTTGAGACAAACCCAAACAGTAATGTTAAAAGAGAGAAAAGCGATGGCCAGATTGATACATTTGAACTTACTGTTAATATTAGAAGAATGAAATTGCAGCTGGATTTGTTGTTTAGATATTTAACATAGGTATTTTCAATAAAAGCACCTTATTGACTTAGGTCTACTTGTCATGTCTTATGACCTGAACGTATGACCTGAATGAAGTGAGAAGCCGTTTTGTATGTTTATTTCAGGGCTGATTGTATTATGTGAGTAATTTAGGTAATGTGTAGGCTCATTTTGGTTTCAACTATATGAAATATATGGGGGCCCAATTGTTCTAATGTATCTTGATTACTTTATTTTCTGATCGAGTTACTTGGTAATACGAAGTAGACATTTAAGGAAGGATCAAATATGGCACCAATATTTTCTTCTTCAGTCACTAATTTCATGCTCCTTAATATTGTCCGAATATTCATCCATTGGTTAGTAAGTATCAGGTGGGTGGATGCACAAATAATGTATTATCACGAGCTTTTCGTGGTAACCATCGATCAGGACATAAACGCATTCCGGGTAGTGGTGACATATAACAAAAAGCACGTTTAGTTAAATATATTTAAGTCGAAATGTAAGTACTTCGGCGATAACTAAATGACACAAGGGACACGATTATTATATCTAGAAACTGTCTGTACGCTTACGCCATGCATTTAAACCCTAAGACAAATAAAACTATTATGTTTTGAAATGAATATCATGTGCAACTGACCAATTCAGCCGACTTCCCTCACCCCTCCCACTACTTCTCAGAGCTCCAGCGCGTGCCATCTATATTTGTCCAGCATGGTGGGCAGGCCTGGAAAACATCGAAATCACTTACTGCTAAGTGCTTCTGCCAGTGTTAAATAGTCTATAACCGTCATGTACTGGTATCATTTTACATTTAACCTCCAGCTCATAGGAGCATTTTTTAACCACATATTGCATTTTCCCACGATATTGGAATCATAGGCGAATAATCGGGAAACACTACATCACACCCCACAATCAACTTGCAAGCATGCATTTTTTAGTGTTTTGTTATTGACTCAATACCACCGATTCTCGAAGAAATAAGCCTAGCGTTGAAAGCGCTGAATTACTGCAATTGTAAATAAGCAAGCAATTCAAGATATTAGCCTGACCGCGACTGCTTGTGGAGAAAATGTAGGCTTTGCTCAACCCCTACCACGCTGTCGTGTTGGTGTATGATGTAATAATGAAACAATTTCACCTTGACACTCATTATATGATATCCTGCGAAACTAATTGTGCTTTTCCAATTGAACATATTCAAGAGGGTTTATCATATGTCACCGCTTTCATTAGTACTTGTAGCAATTTGCTAACATCGACATTTGTGATGCGTTCTAGTCGCTGTTGCATAGTGGCAATGAAGACGAGTACACGGTAATGGGAGCTAATGTACTAGCATGGGAAGGTCAAAGCTGAGTCGGTAATACTCGTTTACATTGCAGCTGTATGCTGACATACGATACAGAACAAAGGTTCGCTAATGTGTTGTTTGAGTCAGTCCCAAAACCTACTTCGGAACACACGCCTGACTCTATGGTACCAACATGCTTTGACATGGATAAGCGGTTACCCATTACGCAGATAAGTCTCAGATTATTCCGGGCAAGAGATAAACTGAACGCCCCATTAACAAAATGCTAAGTTAATGTTTCAGACCGAACTTAGATCTCGATTCCAACATCATGAACCGCATGGCGAGGTAATCATTATCAATGTAAGATCCATCAAACACAGCCTAGACAGGACTGCTCCTTGAAATCGTCGCCGTCTTAAAGGGAAATGCTACAGTTCACTGCCGCGCCACCAAGCGGCCGTCGCGTAACTGCGCGTCTTTTGGCGGGAACCACCTTTGACGCGCTGCGCACATTTTCGCGCCCGGTGCGACCGTGTCTGCGCCGCAACGAGTTGGTTTCAAAGAAATTTGTGCGCACACAGCGACGATTTATTTCCTTTGAGTTTAGATCAAAGTCACACCTCATGTACGACACAATCCAAGTTCAAATATAAATGACCTATGGTTCAGAAAGAAAATATACTTCCACTTGGTCTCTGGCCTGTGCTACGCATAATCAAGATGAAATATAAAGGAAAATTTGTCAAGGCGAGCGTGCTAGAGCGACGAAGAGCAACTGCAGCTCGGATGGTGAATCTAAATAAAGCGGTTATCAGCAGTTGTGAGCATGATCTTCGATCTGATGAATGTGGTGACGATGTGTCGTGTAGTCAACAGACTGACGATTACCATGGGGTAGTTTCACTCCCACGGCACAACACAACAGAACAATTTTTTTGTTATGGAGGTTCGAATATTGTAATACACCGCACTCAGGGAATACAACCGAAAATCCATTGTGGCTTCCCATAGACTACGTGGACCTATCAATTTTTTAATTTCTGCTCATAGTACATATACTACTGCACCATATTACCAAGTTTAGTTCAAAACTCATCGGTCAAATTTTTTGTTACGGAGGTTTGAATATTGTAATACACCGCACTCAGGGAATACAACCGAAAATCCATTGTGGCTTCCCATAGACTACGTGGACCCATCTTTTTTAAAATTTTGGCTCATAGTACATATACCACTGCACCATATTACCAAGTTTAGTTCAAAACACATTGGTCAAATTTTTTTTATAGAGGTTTGACGTCATTCTGGAGAAAAATTAACAATAAATTCATAAATGGCTTGCCGTAGGGTGCGGCGAGACATAATTTTTTTCTCGATTTTTTGTAAAGCAGATACTGTGCTGTCTGTATGTTAAATATAATGCAATTCGCTGTATGAACTTTTCTGTAGAACCAAAATATTATCAAAAACGCATAATTTCCATACTCAGAAATTTACACCGGTGACCTATACTTTTTATTCTACATTTCGTTAGCTTTATATACGAGCTTACTCTCTGCAAAAAATCGTGAAAATCTATGTACGAATTTAGAACTGTCGCAATTGTCTTTAATTGTCAATCTTGCTGCACTCAATGTGAAACTGTTACTGACGTCATTACTGACGTTGGTAATTTGACTGCTTTTGAGCCACGACTAGGTATGATGTTATCATACTTATTGTGCTTAACTAGATTTTGAGGTCCACTGAATCTCTCAGACAAAATGCTGATAGTGATAAACTTTAACATGGACGGTAAAAGTTGTTAGGTCCCTGCATCTCTCTTTAACTAAGCAAGGCAAAATAATCGACACCCGTAGTTTATGTACGGCAATCACTTGTCAACCTGGCAGCTAATGGTGGTCGACTCTGTCCTAACAGCGCCAGGTTTTCATACGCCTCGCATTGTGCATGCTGCTAACACTAGCAGTTGTAGTTTCTTGAGTTCACAGAAGTGTAATTTTCTATGTTAAAAGTGATCAAGACGTGAAGTAAAGCATGTTGATTTTACCTTGCAAGAATTTGGGAATTGGCTTAGGCCAATTTGGTGCACGTGATTAACGCATAATGGAAGATTAAACTGCTCAGGTGAGAATGGTGGATACCAAAGCTTGTTATAAATGACTGCCCCAAAGAAACATGGCCCACATTTGTACAGTACATCTAGGAGTAATAACGCAGGTGAAGCAGCAATGTGACAAGACGGTTTGTCAGCTTAAATTTGAAGTGATTTGAGTTATATCAAACATAATGCGGAGTCAGGATTCGAATGGTGTTCTGGTTGAGTTTACAAGGGGGTCATTAGATAAAAGCAAATTGGTTGGTAAAAATGTTAGAGCATGGCGCTTTTCAGTTAACGAATTAAAGGCTCAAACTTTACAAATATTTGTCAGCTCGAATTGCTCATGACACACAGGTGGCAATAGCAGAAGATTGACTGGCTCAAACAACTCATCAGGAGACCTCGAAAGAGCTTAAGAATATTCTTCCCTGTTAGATTAGCTTCCTATTATCAAAGATTTTACCATATAGGGGAGATTAATAGCCGAATACGTTTTCAATAGAAAGAATTTAAACCTAAATGATACATTGGAAAAGGTAATTGTCTAAATTCAATAGAAAGCAAAAGTTAGATGGTTACTTAAAGACTTGTTAGGGACAGATTAAAGTCCCCGTTTGTAACATTATCACAATTATGTGGGGTAATGCTTTCAACCCTATGATATATTGTATTGAAGCCAATCTAGCTCTGTGGAGCAATTACGAGCTGATAATAATGTAGCCAGGGGCGTACAAATACAACAGTCTTGTTTCAAGTAATAATATAGAATATGTGGCTTCTGAAATCAATGCCAATAAAAGCAGAACTTGCATTGGATTGGAGATTTACAAGTTTCATAAAATACTAGTTTTGAGATTAAGCAGATGGAGGATGTTTTCCAAACATATTTTACAACGTTACTTTAAAATGAAACAATAACAGTGTCGATGTCAAAGACTGTTACATATAATTCGCGTACCGTGTTCGCTCGCATTCACTAGCAGATGCGGCACAAAACACGTCGGTTTAGTCCAGTTGAATTGAGAGAGGCGAAACACATATGCATGATTCAGACGCATATACAAATCTAACGACTGGACTACATTCTGCCTAATGCTGAACAGATACACTTGGCTTGTTTGCAATAGTCGCTTCACCCTCTATCCACCTCGTAAATCAAAATGTAAAAAATGCAGAAGATAGTTACATAGTTTAATCAGTTCATGACCGCTGAATGAACCGGAATGCAAAAAGTTATGTAGCTAGGATCGATATTTTGCGAATATTGCATGCTAATTGATTTTCTGATGCATTAAACTATTGCAGGAATTTGCAGTAAGAAAAGAAATACAAGAGCAATGTATCATGGAAATATGTGCATATTGGTGAAGTATTCATATAGCATTACTACACTACTGTTTGGTGTTGAACGAAGCTGGAAAGGAAAGGACACACATACTGACGCAGATGATATATCTTCCAACAGTGAGTTAAAATTTCATACAAACGTAAGTACCTGAGTTAATGGTGCCTATTCTCTCAGCATGCAGTCCGATAGTAGTTGTTGAGAAGTCTATCATCTCACACGCAATATAAACAAATATGAAAACCAGCTATACGAACTGCAAATCTTGATGTCTCATATGTAAGTTACAAGGCCTAATTTAATAACCAAGATAGTCGTTTATTATTTCAATTGTTACCATGACCCTGTAGTTTGCATCTTGTACACTAAATTCTTGTTCGTTAATAGGTGAATATTAGGGCCGTTGAATGTTTGGCACTATGTGAATGATTAAGGAGAATCTAGGCACATCATAGATGTAGATGTATTGTCAGATCCACTGCTACTAATTGTCATATACGTACATGGCGGAAGCTGCATTATGCTCTACTGCCGATCAAATTTAAATGAATCGAATTACTTACGTTTCAATTTTATTTCAATTTATGTGTCCATGGACGCGGTCAAGGTCACGTGGGTAGGTGCTTGGCCTGAAATGGCCATTACTTACTGAATCTTGTGGGGTATAGTGTTCATACAATGTAATCGGTAGTTGACGAATTCATCCATAAGGTCGGATAAACTATGAATTCACTGTGATTGATAGCCACAATACATTAATGCCTATAATGTATATGTTGCGACGGTCACTTTGGGTGCAATTTTGAAGGCCATCAATGCACCTCTATATATGGCAGTGTTAATTCCACAATCAAACCATCACCATATGAATGGAAAGTTGTACAGATATTGTTGAATATTGTTGTTATACTACAGCTTAATGACATGTGACTTCACATTAATATCCCGACAATATCGCAATTAAGGCATTATCACATCCGACAAACCGGAATAATGTCCTTCCAAACTTACTGATGACGATATTGGATGATGTTTCAAGCAATATTGGTAACACATGACATCAAATCTTGACAACAATCGAAATCGCTTGCCAGGGTAGATATGCTCGCAAACAAGTTTATCATAATGGTAAACAAACCAGTGCATAGTCTGCGAAAAAAATTCATACTATGTTGTTATTCAGTCATTAAAAACAAACTCTGCAAACAATTCCGTGCCTATATTACATATGCTTTGAGGAAATGGTCGGGATGGAAAATGCTCCGATTTGAATGACCAATTTGACAGTTACTGCCCACTGTAGGTATATGACTCCACGATAAATAGAAATGCTACCAATTTCGTATTTGCCGGTTCATGTCCGATATTTTTAAATTAATAAGAATACAATGAGAAAAAATCTTTTTTATTACCAAATTGTTTTATTAGCTTTCGTTGTACACTTATATCGCACATCATTGCGATGATTATACGAAGACTGTGTTTTTAGTTGATATCATTGCTATCGTAAAAATATCGGAATTCCGGCTGTTGCTATTTGATGAGTAGCTCATGAGATCAGCTCAGATTAAGTCTTTAAATACTACTACTCATAAAACCCCGTTCACGATCTCATAAATCTAATGATGACAAATCAGTAGATAATGCCTGTATGAGGTATGACTGACGCAATCTTCTCATGTCATTCAGTAGCCAAATAAATGAATAGCATAGACATTAAGCGATACATACTCATATAATTTACAAATAATGAATCAAGTGTCTACATCATTGTTTGAATCGATATTCTCTTTTTTATGCAGGTTGGTGAATTTTATAATCCACTAGCATGTGTTAAATATGCGGCGGGTTATATGTCCTGTTTCCACAGTTAATGTTACTTGTCAAAGGTTTGATTTAATGGTTTTGCCACCCACACAACATCAGCCGACTGAATATAGTACAATACCATTATTATATGAGTGTGACCCAACATGACCACACAGCAATATATCTTACTTTAAGAGGATAACTGGAATGCCTGAATGTCCTGCCTGTAGCGGCATACATGCTAGAATTGAAGTGCATTGGGTGCAAGTAGGTAGTATAAAGGGAAGTCTAATGTCTTAAAGCGCTTTTAGGCAACCCTTTGTACCTCCATTTCCCGCATATCCGACGTTGTTATCATGATATTGGGGCGTAAATATGGTATTGTCGTTGAGTATCTTGATTGATTGGAGAGCTACTATATGTAATTATGATCTGCCACACAAAGTGCAGCATTAATATGCATTTGTTTAAGGATAGCCATTAACATATGTTAAATAGTTTAGCAATTATTGTTACTGCACATTTTTATTACGCCTTACAATCACCTAGCACAGTAGCTGCATTGGAATAACTGAATGTGGTAACATAGGCAATTAAAAATAGTCATCTGCCCTACGACATGCATATTCAAAGTAAAGTCGGAACTACGATACAGCCTACAAATGTTTAGTTCGTGACAACAATGAGTCTGCATGGACGTGTGTGTGCTAAATACGGCTTAGTTATCTTACGCATTTCTCTCACTTTATCGTCATCTGCATACGAGGGGCTTCTAGCATGCACAGTTCACAGCAATACCACAAAGCCCCATGACCATCGAGGGTTTATATTCATTGGTAGGTGTGAACATCATTTACTAGCATGCTGCTGTATATGTTGACCAAAATGCACTTTTTTTTACTCATTCACAAACATTGCTGTTGCACAGTGCGCCTCTAAGTAAGTCGTTTTTGTGTATATGCATTATATTAGTTTTTTTAGAAACAAACACGCAGTAAGATAGTATTTATGAATTAAATGCATTCAGAGAAGCCTACACCAACATAAAACCTCGCTGCGGTACGCTCATAATTAAATTGACGATTCCCACAATTAAATGCAGCATTTGTTCTGAGACGAAACAAATGGAAACGCTAGCTTAACAAACATACGTTATGTGGTGTGTTAAGCATAGTGTCGCCAATAGTGCGCCCATAGCTAGTCATTCTTGCCGTATAAAGTGTACAAATGCATTGCTCAGCATTGTGATGTATCTGGCGGTTTGATTCAATCTTCCAAATGTTTGGATCCACTTACATCGGGTAAAGCATTATCATATTGCTCAGGTTAGCTACGATAATGACCATTGGGGATATTAAGACGCAACATATGTCGTATAAATAACATTGATACAGAGTCAGAATAGAGTAATTATCAACAAAGAAAGCTGATGAATTTGTCTGTGTGTTATCATCAAACGAAATTATTATTGACAGGTCTAATGATTATATTCCGTTAACAACTGATAAGGGTTAGGATTACAGGTAAATTATCTGATTTAGCTATATATTTTTGGTATGGTCTATGTATCCTACAATTTGATTTAAGCTTGATTATACTTTCCGCGTGAATGGAATATTTTCACAACAATATAACGAGTCCGCTTTTGATATTGATTTCCTTAATAAACTACATCATCGCGATTTCTCTATTAGTTACTCGCGCGGCTAGCCAATAACGAACGCAGTCCGTCTAAACTGAACGTGTAAAAATACAAAAGCTCTACATTCATTCATTAAAAAATGAGCAATCGATGCCTTACGAACTTCACCCTTTGGATAAAGTATATTCAGAGCTTGAGATAAAGGTCAGTATATGCCGTCATAAATGAGAAAATGCTATCGCCTAGCGAATCACTGTACGCGGGAAGTACGTTGGAATAGTGGATCGTAACATATTAAGTGTAATGCACCCTCGCGTTTTGTCACGAATTGCTATTCGTTACGGCCTTAGACAACTGTTAGCCGATATTATCTTTAGAACTTTTCCTCTAGCTTCATTTATCTCAAAATAATTACATTTATCCCGGAATTAACCTTTCCCAACTTTAAGAAGCTCGGCTTTAGAAGACATGATTATCTTTTGACTGGCTTTAAGTCGATTATCCGGTTGATATTTTTATAGTGACGGCACCTGATGGTATGATTATGTAGCAGCGATGGAAAGAATAATGTATGGTTGTAGACTACATGACTTTGATGTTGATGGGCATATTTCATCAGCATATTAATACAGAGCATACAGCAATGCAATCGACGAAATTATCAGGGTAAGAATTGGTAACATTTTGCATATACCTTGGCGTTAAAGTATGATTATCATGGCTGATTCAGTGCGAAAACAGAAAGAGGACAGCGTTAGCTCTGTCTTAGCGTGATGTTAGGATGGATATGGCTTTGAAAAACAAAATGTAACGGAATTTCGTTAAATTATGTTTGCCTGATGTGCGTTTTCAACAGTAATACAATTGCTGCACACTTAAACAACTGGAATAAGCATCCGATTGCTTTTCGCCAAAGCTGAGCATTACCAAGAGTAGTTAACATACTGTCGATTATTGCAAGTCTAATGTAAGTTTATCAGCAAAGAAATTGAAGTTCTGTGCTATCCTAACATCAGTAGAACTTAATGATGAACATACTGATTTGGTACTAATAGGGTATTATTTTAGGAAATAGAACACATTGACCCTTGTGGTAGTTTAAAACAATGGTAACTAGTGCACCATGTTGTAGAGGCAATCATTGATTGATTTGTAGCGATTTTATAGTTGACCTAATGTATTCCTTCTGCATGATACATTGTTGCATACTTAAAAAACATGGAAGATGTTATCTGTTCCACGTATATTTGTTGCTATCATTTAATGATGGATCGGTCACTATTCCGTATGTGGCTTTATGAAACTGCTGCGAATACGTGGGTGCCAATGGCTGTGGTGCGAAATTATTTGTTACGGGTACTGCCAGCACGACTTTCAATCTGCATACGAAACAGCCCCATTGCATGCAAGATAGTGCGGTGCTGAACGATGCTTTGGAGCAATCATTCATAGCGCATCGTATTTTAACCAAATTGCTCCCTATATCTTATCATGATCCAACTAACAGGATATTGTGTGGCAAAGCTATTCTTACAGTGGATTTAAGCTGTGTGTAGAACGAAACACACCAGGAAGGCCGTCGTGATGTTTATTGGTCTGTTTTACTCCTCGTCGCTTGGTTGAACTATGATATGCAGCAAATGCTCAAACTAGGAGCCATGTTATTGCACATAACAGAATCAAATATCAGCGGGTAGAGTATTTAGTGAATGGTTGCAACATTCATAATAACTGTGTTGAGGGTCTAATGTTTTACAATATTATTGTCGTTTAATAAGATATTAAAGAAGATGCTGATAAGTGTGAGCTTATCTGCTCAAATAGGCCATCAAAAGACCCAACGAAGCGTGTAGTTAAAACCAACTTAGCAAACTTTGTTTCAAGCTTTGGGCAACTGCGTATTGACAATCACATTACTTTCCAAGGCGCTTTCTATATCATGTTTGTGTCCTTATACAGAATGTGTAACGCAAAAAAACGCTGATTGCCCTAATAATAAGCGTAGTCAGGCAATCAAAAAATAATTGTTCTATAGCAATGATAATATGGCACACCATGCGTGCCGGCTTATTGCTTTCAATGTTTTATTTGTGAGTAAATTCCACGGTCGCCTTTCATTGCTAACATTTTTATTTCGATTATTGCCAGGGATATTGTTGGTATTAATGAGAAAGCATACCACAAAAGTGACCCCTAGCCTAATCAACACTAATTCTTCTGTAAATGCAATAAGCTCACGAGGATAAAAAAGCATAATATAATTATATATAGATATATATATATATCATATATTTATATATATATATGATATATGAATATATATATTGATAAATATATATATAGTATATATATATAAGCATATATGATTGATATCATATATTTTGTATATATATATATAACATATATAGGCATATTCAGAATATATATATATTCATATATATATATGTTATAGCAATACGGTCGCATTTCATTGCTTTTTATGTATATATATATAGAGATATATATGTATATATATATTGCGCTTATATATGACTATCATACAAACACATATATATATATATATATCTACAATATATACATACATATATATAGATACAGATACATATATATATATATATATTATATAGGATATATATATATATATATATAAATATATATAAATGATATATACATTATAGCTATCATATATATATATATATATAAATATAATTATATACACAATTATATATATAAATATATATATATATATATATATATATATATATATATGTGTGTTCTGTACAAATCTGTACGCTTATTTGCACGAAATAAGTAATATATATATATAAATATATATATATATATACACATATATATATATATATACATATATATATATAGTTTTTATTTCGTACATATAAACGTAGAGATTTGTACCGAATCAGTGCAAGAAGGAAGTAAAGATTAATATCGTAACGTGTAAATTGTGGACAGGAGCTCGTTAATTTCTTTACTTTGTAACTTCGGCATCTATTTACTAATTATAGTCCAATCGTAAAAAAATAAAGTTTTCTGACAGCTGATTCAATTACCAAACTTTGATAATTGACATATGCTTTCAAAATATTCGTCATTTTCAAAGCGCGTTCAGTTGGAAAAACAAATTGCACTTAGTCAGTTTTCGTCAAATTTGTTGATGGCTTGTAAAATAGTATTTTTCGGTCAAATGGCCATAAAAATTGTGCCCGCTGTAGTCATGGATAGTGCAAATCTAATCCTCAAATTTGATTGATATCGACATTTTCACTTCCGGTTACGAACGAATCATATCTAAAACGGGACGGAAATCTAAAGTAAACGTGTCATTTGTCCGTCGTTAATGATCATATCGTGAATTGTATTGCATGCGAAAAAAACCCGTTCAATTACTTATGTAAAACCAACTCTTTTGCGTTGTAAATTACCGATAGTTTTCGCACAAACTAAGCTTGAAGTAAAATGTGTGTCACTTCTGCTGGATTTTCACTGGTTTGTTAGCAGCAGCCTGCAAATCGAGAAGTTCTTCTCGTCTCATCGACATACGGACAAGCATGGCACGTTGCGGTAAAATTAATTATGAAACGAAGATTTTTCCTTCGAGCGTGCATGTGTGCATGTGTGTGTATCACGTGATATGTTCATAAAGCTACATTATCTGGTGCAGCTATTCACTGGTTGTTGCGTTCCAAAACCCCAATACCTCGAAATTCAGGAAATCGAATTTCGCACAATAGTTGGAATGTTTGCAACATTAACGCGTGATCCGCTTTTGGTATTACTGTCAATTATACTGTCCTCTACTTATGCTACATTTTGATTTTGTTAAATGGTTGATCATTCACATTGCAAACAATTGACGAGCCCTCTACATTGCTGACGCCGTCAAGATTCCAACGAATTGTGAGACAAGGTTGGAGGTAACATAATCGACATAAATATTTTTTTACACCTCAGGAACTTCAGCCTCTGGATATAGTTTCATGCGCGGTGGCACATCATTGAGTTCTGAGAATCGGGTTAGAAGCAAGCATATCTTTTCTGATTATCTTGTCAATATGGTTTAGGGTGATTGCTCCTGAGAGTGCGATTATAAAGCATCAAAGAAAATCCGCACGTACCATCACGGACTCTATGGCTTTGATCTTGAGATGTAGATTGCGGCCTCAATCTTATGCAGTGCATATATAATCCCGCCAGTGTAATACTATGGAAAGAATTGTGCAGGGATGTAAAATGTTACATATGTCGAACACCAATCTTGGTGCTGGTATTTACAACTACATCGGCTCTATGAAACGATCCGGCTGAACTGAACTGCAAATTGCAACAGCAATCTCAACTTTGTTCATCTTATTTTCTCGATTTTGGCATTTTGCATTATATTATCAAATTATTACTTCTGATCAATACATTGAATGAACTACATCCGCCCAGCTAAAAGTAATTTCATAATCCATATCGTTTAAATCCTTTAAAATTGGCTGATAAAATGTCGCCTTTGTCTTGCCAAAATTATAATGCATCTGCAAGATGCCAAATATATGATACATATGTACTTTTTTGTTGCTATTCATTCTGTGCCGCTGCGTACCGATAATATTTTCACTTTCCTACGAAGACGAAGTGGAAATACTTTGGCTGCTGGTATCAATGTGATACTACCCCGCCATGGCTCTCATTCCAATGATTTATCTTTGCACATTTGCTTTGAATCATAGCAGTATAACGTGAATGGGGGGAAAAGTAAGAGTGGCATTTAGATTATTCTTCAAAGTAATCTTTAGATTTAATGATAACTAATGCATCCCGACCCCTTCATTGTCGTGATCGAGTTACTCGATATGCAGTGGACATTGTATCGACTGACGGCGTTATCAAATGCGAATGATCAACAATGACATTTGCATTGGCTTTAACAATCATTATTTGGATGCATCATATTATTGCTTAAATATTCATCCATCGGTCTTTGTGTATAAAGGGAATGAATTCACCAATGTTTGTTATTTATGGCTTTGCATGCATTGTTACATGTCGCAAATCAGTTACAATAGTGTTATGAGGAATTGAATAAGCAAAAAAAAGTTCCGTTTCTGTGAATTTGTTATGACAACATATTGAAGCATGAATGGTTTCCATGGTTTTGTATCTAAGTATTCCGTTTCTGTAAATTTTTCATGATGCCCTCTTAAATGAGAGTAGAAGCTTAACCAGCGCGTTTTTATGCTAATAGATTGAGGCGTAAATGGTTTCCTGGTGATGTTGCTTCATGACACAAACACCAGGGGTTTAGTCTCTAAAAGTCACGAAGTATGCCTCTCTGATATGCGTTAATGTATAACACGAAGAGTTTATAATGTTGATGCTTTGTCTATCTGCGAACTTCATGCTTCGCAAAACCCTCAACCAGAATCTATATCATGTTTGGAACTGAACACAATGTACGATTAACCTCTCAAGCAGAGAGCCCTTGACGTACAGCCCCCACCCCTCCTCCACAATGTTCGACAGTGTGCCGTATGGACAAATATTCGTCCACCATGCTTGCAGGGCCGGGATATCATAAAAAGCAATCGCGTTGGGAAAGGCAACAAGCGACCATAACCGTCCTGTAATGATGTAATTTTGCTATATACTAATAACTGATTGGAACAATATAGTGTATTTGCTCACGATATCGGAATCTTTTGAGAATATCCACCAACCGTTAGCTTGGCATGCATGTCGCTTTTCAGTTATTGCCTCACCATCAGTGACACTCAGAGGAGTTAAGCTAGTTTTTAAATCGCCTTGTAAACTCGATAGTAAACTAAGGGTAACAGGTTTTTTACAATATAGGCCTAATCAGTGTGTGGGTTTCCTCGTGTGATTAGGTAACGTAAATCGGAGTATTTGAGGAATAATATTTTATTCTTTTCCCGGGAATAATATTTTTCTTTTCCCAGCATAACATTCGTTTTTGTGCCAATGAATGATAAAGTCTTAAGGTATGATCTCAGTTTGACACTCATTCTGCGTCTTCAGTCAAAGCGAATCGAAACTAATAAGCCGTTCAATCGAACTATTTGAGGAATAATATTTTTCTTTTCCCAACATAGCCTTTGTTTTTGTGACAATGTATGAAAAAGTCTTAAGGTATAATCTCAGTTTGACTCTCATTCATTTCTTTTCCCAACATAACCTCCATCCGAAACTAATCGTACTATGCCAATGGAGAATATTCAAGAGGGTGTATATATTTGTTACATTTCTATGATTCGATTAGTACTCGCAACAATAAGATAACATCATGTTTTCATGTCATGTTTGCGCAGTGACAATAGCAGTATAATGCTGCCTAATGTTTAGCGATAAGCAGAGAAGCAGGTATGCGCATTAGCCTTTTCGTGAATATTGAACTGATACACATTCGTGTAAGATACCAACCAAAATCCGTCGCAGGCTTAAAATGATATAACTTAAGCAGTGCTCTTGATTTGTCATAATTTTGACACATGTTTGGTCTTGCAGTCATGGACTTATCTCGTTGTGAAATGACAAACTCATGATCTGCATACATTTACCTTGTTATTCAATACCCGCTCTAAAAACACTAGGGCTTGGGATAGCGGCTGTTCTTGAATACATTATTGAACCATTAAATTAGCACTGAAGAGCAATACAAGGGGATGAGAGTTAATTTAGCAGCATGGTTGTCCTCAAAACGGTGCCCGTAATACTCTCTTCCATTACAGCCATATGCTGACATGCGGTTCATACAAAACGTTTGAGGATGCATGTACAATATTGCCAATACGATACCACCTTCTAGTCTGACGCAATAGTATCGACATGCTTTGACAAAGATGAGCGTGGCTAGTTAATTGTTATTAATGGAAGATATAACATTGAGACACAGCTTCCACACAACATGTTATGTTTGACTGCTTTTCAATATGATCGAGAGCAACTGAAACATAGACAGGGAAAGTTGTTTGGTCCCCCTTTTTTCACTTTACCTGCGTGAGACATCCAAATCGACATCCGTGATTAATTTACGATATTCAGAAGAGCTAACGGTGGTCCGCTTCGGTGTTAGATCGCCCTGTCTTCGATATGCATGCCGCTAACTCTATTACTGTAGCGTAATAACTGGAGTTCATACTGGACGTGAACTGACCAAGATGCAAATTAAAGAATCTAAATTGTTCCCAGTAAGGATGCCAATTTATTCCTTGTGATTGACGAAATTGAAGATGCAAGAGCTACAGTGAGCTTGAAAAAAACAAAAGCGTGATGTAAATTTATCTTCTATAGAAACATGGCTCAAAATTGCACAGTGTATCCAAGAGTAATTACGCAGATGAAACAGCCATATAACAAGAAGGATTTTAAGCGGTAGCTGAGAACTGGGGTGGTATAAGTTATACAAGGAATAATGCACAGTCAGCATTTGAGTGGCTTTCTGGGTATGCATCAAATCGTGACAGTGCAAACGGACCGCGTTTATCTCAAATATCAACATCTATTTGCCGAGCTAATCGGTTGGCAAGAATTTCATGGCATGGCCTACCGCGGTGAACCTATCAAGTGTCTGACCTTGTCTAATATTTCTCTGCTTATTTTGCAAGCTGTATTCCTGGGCACATACGGCGCACAGAAGATGAAGGCAAATTACAAAGAATCCTAGAATGATTAATATCATTTGGTCATGAGACATGAGGCAATGGTAGAAGATTGACAGTATCACAAAACCTCTCTTATGACTTTGGGACAGCGTATCATATTCCTAGTTGCTTCATTCAAGATGCAAGCATTTATTCATTTCATTATATTCAACGTATACTACCATGTATATAACTCATGGTAGATTAATAGACGATCACGTGCACAATAGAAATTGTTTTTTGATAAAAATTGGGGGAATGGATGGTAGGCTGTCCGCTTTTCCTTGATATGCGGGAACGAAAAGATAACCCCTTGTGTAGTTTTGTATACAACCGGGGACCACACCTAATATTATATTGGATATTGAAATGGGCAGATCGCATTAAAGACAATTCGCATTAAACACTCGTTGATCACTTATTACTTTCTCAAAGAATATCTAACAATAACTACTTGCAATAATATTACCATCTTTTTTTATTCTACGCTTTTGAGTTGTATCCATATTTATCGTGAGGCGGTAAAAGTTCATTCTAGATTTATTGCCTAAAATTACCATACGACCGTCTTTTACTTTATCATTCATGGATTGTTGGCAAAACATATGGGTCGAATACATCATACTTCAATAATGTCATGAAATATACTTCCTAGGTCTCACTTGAGATGCTACTTTTATTACGATGCACCGTATGAATCTTTGCTTTCATGGCGCTTTACTAGTTAAGTACACTGACATAAATTGGCCTCTTTGGAAGTAGTCGCCTTGTCCGACAAAGAAACACTACGTACCTATAGTCTGGTCAGCAGGTCTGTTAATTTTCCATTTGGTATGATTTGGTTATATGCGTGATTATTTGACGTTAATGACAACAAGATACAGCAAAAACTTTATGGCTGATATTAACCCCTTTGATGATACTACTTAGATAATTGTAGCACAATTCACCATAGCAACTCTCATGTGCTGAATTGTTCACTTACATATTTCCAACCAGATTATATCACGATACCTTGATTGTTGCATACAACACTTCCATCATACTATAATTTCTTGCGTCATTCGGCTACAAAAATGCCACATTCTACCCTTTCAAAACATAGCGTGCGGTGGATAACATCCTCAAAATACAACATATGTCTGTGCCTAACCAGTATTTGTCCTCGTGTTTATTTTTGCTTTGTTTTAACATGCTAATAAGGGTCAGTATGCTATATCCTCCAAGCAAGGTAAATTTAACGACTTTAATGGAATGAATTTGACAGAAAAAAGGGATAAACTGAACGTAAAATCGTGCATGTACTGTTAGAGATCCAAACCTGCATTACGGAGACACAACAAATTAAATGATTAGAGCTTTCTCAAAATCAATCATCAACAGAAACGTCTATGTGGACCACGGATGCACGTCGTCTAACACAGCTAGTGTATTTAACTTATTATTGGATGCGAAGTGTTACTGAGGAGATAATCTACACTCAATCTGTGGTTTGTGACGATCGGCGTCTTTAATATCAATGTCAGATGTGACTGTGTTGGCTGGGTGTCGCATATAGGTAGCAGAAGCAACCACCTAATTAAGCTTACCATGCGAAGTTAGACATAACTCATCGATATATCAACTTCATGGAATGCAGCCAACAATTTCTTTTTAGCTTTTGAAAAATGTAATGCTCGGTTTGGGTGATTTATATCACTACCATCTCAATCGTCGTAAAATATAAGAGATGTTCGTCGTGTCCCGGCGCTTGTCTTGATAATTCAAGAAATGCCATCACTTATAAACAGTAAGCAGCTGTGTGAGGCTATGGCACATATTTCGATTTTATATCTTTGAGAATAGTGAGGTAACTCGAACATTGTTTGATAATGACGCTTTGTATAGTTAACTGTGGAAAACAAAGTGATGATGATTTTTTTGGATTTCCTGTCGTGTAGTACAACAAATGCGGAACCTGTTATACGTGCATCTCAAAACTCAATTGTACGCTTTTTATGAATAATTTTCTCGGGATAATGCGGCCTTTTATCTAATATGTCGGTTTGCTTTTCAGTGTTTCTTTACGAACCTGAAGTACGGAAGTTGGCTGGAAAATATTCAGGAAAATGAGTGATGCTCATCAGTGTTGAAAAGGCAAGGCCCGTGCTGTTACGGACGTTTTTTATCCCATCGTTGATCAACCTTCATATATGATTAGCCAGCAATATGATTGTAGCATCAAACTTGCCATCGGCATCAAGCAAGCAGACACATAATCCAGCATACCCGTGTTATACTGTCAACATCTGATTCACATTTTGTTCTGATTCAAGGCAAATAGAGCTGATTTCAAGCTACAATAGTACCATGTATTACCTTACTTTTTCTTGCTAGATTGTACACTCATTATACCGTAAGAGTAGAGATATGTTTTGTCAAATGCAATGCAATCATCATAAAATAAAGGGTCATTTGGCCACGTAATACAGCTCGACACATACCACAGAAAAAAACATAACAGTCTGAGCATATTGCCGCACAAGCTACGAGATAGAAATAAAAAATAATTCTTCTATTTCGGTATGATCGCATCACGAGATCCTGCCGACGCTAGGTGTTTGCCTTCAAAGACATTGTATGACACTGACGTCCCATGAGATTTGCACGAATTGGCAATTTATTACAGCTATGTATATAGGCCAGGGATGTAAGCGAGTCGTCCACGTGCACGTGCAGCGACAGTGTTTTTTACCTGGTTACTTTGGTGGCGCATAAACTCAACATAAGCGCACAGAAAGTTCAAGTCAAATATTATGCAGAGCACTTCGACAAAGCATCTCAATGGATGAGTGCAAACCAACATGGAAGAGGTTTAACCATATCATGAATACAACACTTCTACGCATCGATCCGTACATCTGCTATGAGTCGTGTAAAAACCATCTCGGTCGCCTAGTTCATTGTCGAGTACACCCTAATGTCGATAACGACTAAGTGGTACTAAAATTCTTAAAGCCCTTTGGTTTGCAGGATATTATTCAGCAGAATATGTGTTTTTAATGAGCCTGCAATATGTACACGAGAAACTGTATATTTGTGTAATAAAACACCAAGCAACCGCTTTATGGGTGAAACTGCCTCTTGCATACTTGATATTGCCGAACCATTGCTTGAACTACGGTGTGCGGAACTGCTTAGAGCGTTACTAATGACGAATTGGCTGAATATAGCGAATATAGCTAAAATGAGGACATTTTGTTTGAATGATAGTAGGCCTTTGTTTCGTGCTCATGTCTTTGTGAATAGTATCAGACTAATCGCGTACAAACGCAATCATCTTACTTAAATTCCATTGGTTCAAAATCTGTTTAGAAATACAGGGGAGGCTTAAGATCCTCCCTGGAATAATCCGACGTACAATCTCAGCTATGTTTCAGCACAAAATAACCTATAACAGCCACGGCAACACACGCACGATTTGTTGCTGGACCACTGGTGGAACAATTCACCGGCGTATAATACATTTTAAATGTGCAAGTCGGCTATTTTGTGACAAACGTTGGTTGCCACTGCTGCAACACTTAAATTCGCATAATGATAACAAGTGAACGTTAGCAAGCTTCATTAAGACGAAATGTACTCTTGGGTACATTTTAAAGTTAGGATATGGCAATGCGCTTATTAGGTTCAATGGCCTATTGGCATCTGGTCCGATCATTTAAGCAAATCCCTTTACAATAAGATAGTGTCATGGCAGATATTGCTATCACATAGCCATAACCTTGGGAATTGATAAGGCAATGTTCGGTAAGGTACATACGGAGAGTCATTGGTACGTTCAGTTACCCTGCTACGTTTTGACGAGGTAAAACATGGCTCCATATGTAAAGTGAAGTTTGTCACATGGGTGGATCCATTGCGATCGTTTGGGTGACACTTTCTTGTTTTTACAGATAGCTACTATCATTTGTACAACAGCTTTCACCTATAATAGGGTTACTGATTTCACATTTCTACGACAAAAACGCGGGCAAGTCCTTTTCCATATACGCAGGCACAGTAGCGTCAATGTTCACTCGGTATATGTACATTTGACCTCATATTCACTGCTCAATACGTGCAATTCCTTAAATTGCAGAATGAAGGCGATTATCTTACGTAGAAATAACCAGTCCCCAAACGATGATCTCACGCACGAGAGGTCTAAATGTGTCCTTTTGTCACTTACGCTAATTGCTACGTACCTGCATGTAATACCATGCCCGATATCATGGTCCCTGCAGCTCTTCTGTGCATTACTTTGCAGCCATTGTTAATTTTTGAATTTCAATGAGTAGCAGGTATACATTATACCGTAACTTTCCTCTGAATTGTGATAATATACCGCTCTGGTGATATATCATGATTATTTGCGGTTTTATAACTTATTGTTTTATCAATTGCCCAAGATGTCCAAGGAATATGTATTAAAACCCGCAACTGAAATATGGCCTCAAATATGGATGGCGTACTCGAAAAATAACCTATGACAAATGTAGCTTAACTCAATATACATCATGTCTTTCAAGTGTTAACTTTATTTTAAATACATTCAATGATCGATGGGTGACGCGTAACTGTTTCCTTACCTCAGTATAGACCAAAGAGAACGGTGGTTTGGTTAATGAGCCGTCAGGTATTTATGTCCAATTCTCGAATGCAAGGGTACAGAAAGTCACGCTGGAAATATTATAAATACCAACAGCGCAATATGTTTGATGATGCATTGGAAATGCACACAACACACGACTTACATGATTGTACGCTGGTTGTATAGCTAAGCATTAATTGGTGAGTTTGATGTGTTTTGATGTTCCAGAGGCAGTGCAAGGTTAGTTGGACTCGACCACTATTATAACACATACCATAGCTCACAAACACGTTTACTATGTTTATGAGAACCCATGTACTGTCCAAAACTATTACATTTCGTGACAGGTTTTCGAGTTATCGAGGTCACAGAGTTATTCCACTCGATATGTAATAGTTATACGTGTTTCATGTGTTAATATCTAAGTACTGTAGCAGCGCATTTATGACCACCTCTGTTTACAAATCAATCAGTCGGTGTGATTAAAGGAATCATCTGTTATATAGGTCAGCGACCACCTATAAGCCCATTATAGCTCAGTGTGACCTTAATTACATCCGTCCTTTTGTCATCATGCCAGACATATATATATATGTTCATATATATATTAATATTTATTTAAAGATTGATATATCAAAGCATAAATATGTGTATATGTATACATATATAAATTCATATATATATATATACGTTATGCGCTATCGACCGATTAGCGCCATCGATCGATAGCGCTGCGCTATCTATAGATCAGTCGTTAGCGCAAGCATCGGTAGATCGCGCAGGTATCGATCGATGGCGCAGGCAGATCGACGGATTGTATGTCTATTTTTGATAATGACAAAGTTTTTTTTTAATTTCAGGTTGACGCCAAGTGCTGATTAAGGGACACCTCACCGATTGTTCTAAAAATTGCCCGTTTAATTACCATTTTCTATGTAAATATTTATGATAAATTCAATAAAAATTTTATCAATTGATAGTGATACAATGAAAAAATATAAATAAATAAATTGGTTGTAGTGTAATGTTGACCAGTGTCTCCGGAAGTCCAGCTGCTTGAACTAATAAAAATCTTTAACACATATCAAGACAAAAATCGATGAAGAGGTTGATGACTGGTTGATCTCTTATTTAATGATGTATTCAGTCGATCTTTGATTCACTGGCATATGAATTTACCACAGATTACGGCATTGGCAGACTTTACAGAGACTTTGATAAACAGTTAATAGAAATGGTACAGGAATTGTCTGTACACTTAAGCGGTAACACAGTTACGCAGTTACGCACTTAGGAAGTTACGCAATTACGCAGTTACGCAGTAACGCACTTATGCACTTACGCAGTTAGGTAGTTACGCACTTACACACTTACGCAGTTACGCAGCTAGGTAGTTACGCAGTTACGCAACTACGCACTTACGTAGCTACGCAATTACGCACTTACGCAGTTACACTAACTCGTGGAGGTATGCAAGATATTTTGTTGGCACTCACTCAACAACAGGTTAAATTAGTTTTGATTACTAAATAAAACATCTCTTTTCGAATCACAACCGAACCTTTACGTGGATAAATGTATGTACAGATGAAGGATAATACTAGCGTTTGTTGACACTACTCTTTCTCACTACTTGCTTTGATTAAGAAAACATAAAAGATATATACAAGACATACTCCCATATGTAACACATGTTCTAGCGTTTGTGAGCCCCCTAGTGAAGTCGAAATTACAATTATCGAACCCCTATAGAAAGTGACAACAAATAGGATCTCTTAAAAAAATACACCCTCGTTTCTTGTTACTTAAATGCACTTAGCGCAACGATAGTTTTCTTATAATTTCCTAGGTGTACGAACAATATCCCCCGTCACCCCAAAGATACCCGAATTTATCTTTCCTAAGACAAACAATTAAACCTAGAAGTCATGCCAAGCACATAATCGTGTGATAGAACAAATATACCAGTTAAGTGGAAGCAATTTACAGAAAATAGGCGGTTCTCTCAGTTCTTTCTCTGTCAGAAGCCAATCTCGGAATACCTCGTGAGCGTGGTGAGCTAAAACTAATTAAACAATCTGCGCTACCACTAACAAGGGGGAAACATCTCCAAACTCGGGTGCTGATTCAACAAAGTTTACAAACAAACAGGGGTAAGATTTTCATTGGCTGTCCCCACCTGCAACTCTTAACAGCTCTACAAATAATTTGGCAGAGATACAATTAAAGACTTCTGGGGGCCATCGACGGGTAGAACTGAGGGAACGCTCAATCCTATAGCGATAATATTACACTAACAAATTACTTAAAGGGATATATTTCCGTTACAGTATCATGGAGATCCATTGCTGAATCAGGCATATGTTTCAATTTGCTTTATATGTCTTCAGGCCTAGGTTCTAAGAAATCTGCTAAATTACTGATGTGATTGGGCCAACAGTGACTATCGACCTCATATAGTACTGATATATAGTGACGACATTCGTAAAAATGGAAAAAGAGCCAGCTTTTCGAGAACACATGCAGGAGACCGTCGACCCCCAAGCTGCTTCAACAAAGAGCCCTGTCATCAGTATGATGCCATAAAATCTCATCTTCTTGATCCAAGCATCGAGGTGGACTTGCACTTCCGACATTTGGTCAAAACACGAAATTTTCAGATTGTCGACCTTCCTGGCCTTGGTCTTAATCAAGTTCTGGTCATCCCAAACGTGCAGAAGATACAAGTTGAGGGAAGTTCCTGCGAGTTGTCCATGCTGACAACGTGTTCGATGTCGTAAAGGGTATTCACATAGACGAACTCAAGCACAGCGGGTACAAGAAAGTGATGGACTACGTGCTGCGCCCCTACTTCGGTGTGACACGAGGTTTCATCCAAGAATTTTGTAAACAGTGTCCAGTGTGCCAGCTGAGTCAACCGCAAGTTACAAGACCTCCTCTTCGGCCTATCATCCAAACAGATTTCTTGGAAAGAGTTCAAGTCGACCTCATTGATATGAGACATTCGCCGGACGAAGACTACAACTACATCAGCCACTTCATGGACCACTTCTCCAAGTATCACGTGTTGTTTCCTCTCAAGCAGAAGACAGCAGAAGAAGTGGCAAGGCTTATTGAGGAGAGGGTTTTAGCCTACTTCGGTCCACCAAACATCTTCCACTCGGACAATGGTAGAGAATTCGTCAACCAACTCATCAAGGCGCTGTTCGAGAGATGGGGTGGTGATACAATGTTTGTCAACGGTCGACCCCGCCATTCCCAGTCCCAGGGCCTCGTGGAGAGAGGAAATCGTACAGTCAAAAAGAAGATTGCAGAAATGAAGCAAGATGAAAAGATCGACGATGATGCCTTGCAGTACCCATGGGCTTCGTGGCTGCCACCTATACAATTTTCCATGAATTGTGCCAGGCAAGAGACCATCAAAGATGCACCATACCACGTTGTCTTCGGTAGAAGCGTCCCAGCTTGATTATTTCCGGATGCTGGGGATCTGATGGTTGAATTCGAAGGATGTGCACAATGGTTTCACGGTACATATTTGAATTTAACTTAGAAATCTGCCCGACAGTGGAAACGTTGCGATTCATGTTTGTGTGATGAACTCTAAAGTTATAGACTATTCGCTGGATTTTAACTCTTGTACAAAAAATAGGACTATAGCATGACTTTAATGACATTATTTCACATGTTTAATGATTTTGATTATTGATAAACTGTTGAGAATAATGTGTAAAATAATCAATTAGCATCGTTGATTTTTAATGTTGTTCCCAATTTGGAGGTCTGTGACATCATTTTAACCGTTTTATTCACCTGTTTTAAAGTCTGCAAATAGCATTCACTTCACTCATTTTATAATTGTGTTCTTTATAAGGATAATGATTTAATCCCACGTTGTAACGCATGGCATTCAATTTATCAAGTATCAACATGTAACCGATTTTTATAATAAATTATTGATAATTCTTGAGTTAACTTCATTATTTTTGGGGATCTTACTGTTGTGCAGAAACACACATCAATATTAGGCATTAAAATAGTATAATTGTTGCATGTACGGTTTGAAGAGGCCTTTACCGGGAGCACCTGTGATCACGTTTCTGGTTGTTTCGCATAAACTTTCGGCATTTTTATCTTCATTTCTGATGCACATTTTTATAATCCTTCATTCTACCTGTTGTTATCTCTGCTAGTCTAACTAATCGACCGTTTGTTTTACAATTTGTGCTTTACTGATCTCGCCAAAAAAATGCCCCACATCCGAGTTCCCTGAGGGCATGGAAACTTTGCTTTTAATTCTCCCCCTATGGCTTAATGACATATGTGTCAAATACCTCAAGATTGACACCTTTCTTGTGAGACGTGAGTTCCTCTCAGTCCGATCCGGGAGTCTGATAAACAATGAATTATTTGTCAAACAATCGTTAATCGACAATTATCACGCAATGAGCATGTTTATTTGGCAGTTTCTGTAGGCACACAGATTACAGTGTGTTATAACTGTTATTATTGAGCTGAGTTACCGGTGCCAATGTGTGTCCTGGTGAGATAAGAAGAAAGAAAAGGAAAACCAGAGCATACATATGAAGCCAATTTACTTCTTTAAAGTACTTTTTTTACAACAAGAGAGAACGGGAAAATGACACTGATCATGAGTTGGTTAGATTCGTCAAAATTATTCTTCATTTAATGCAGATCGTCTGGAAATATCAAACTGCAAAAAACGTAAGTAAATTAAGTGAAATTTGTGATGTACTACATAGTAGCCTATTAGGGGTGAAGTTAAGAGAGTATAGGGCTTATCATGCTTATAGCTTAGTAAAAGAAGAGACCCATTTATTAGATTCCTTTGTTACCTTTGGTACAACTTCGTCACTAAATCTCCCATGCAAACTCATCAGTTTCCCTTTGAAATCATCTAAAGATGCAACAAGCATACGGCAAAATCCTGCAGTTCCGCTTAAAATCTAATCCTACATGACCCACGAACTATCGATTGATAGCGCAGCGCGATCTACCCATGCTTGCGCAAACGACGGATCCATAGATAGCGCAGCGCTACCGATCGATATATATATATATATATATATATATATATATATATATATAGAGATATAGATATAGATATATATAGATATATATATATATATATATATATATATATATATATATATAGATATATATATATATATATATATATATATATATATATATATATATTGTATATGTATATATATATATATACATAGATTTATATGTTGATATATATATATAATTACATATATATATTTATATATCAATATATACACATATATATGTTTATATATATACACACACACACACATATATATATATATATATATATATATATAAATATGTATATGTATATATATATATATACATGTATGTATGTATGTGTTGCAATATAAATGGAGACATACCGACATACATCGAAATACATGTATTTAAATATGTATATATATAAGCATATATATATTGATATATATCTATATATATGTGTATATATATATGTACATATATATATATCAAATCATATATATATATATTATAAAAAAAATATATATATGCGTATGCGTAAAATAAAATATATATATAAATATATATATATATACGTATATATACGTATATATATATATATATATATATATATATATATATATATATATATATATAAACATATATATGTATAAATTTATATAAATGTAAATTCATATATATATATACAATTCATGTACATAAAAGTATATATATATAAAAATATATATATATTTGAATATATATATATACACACAATATATGTATATATGTATATATATATATAGGGAATATATATACATATATATATATATATCTATTATATATATATATATATATATTTATATATATATATATATATATATATATATATATATATATATAGACTATATATATATATATATATATATATATATATATATATATATATATATATATATATATATATATATATATATATATATATATATATATATATATATATATATATATATATATCTATATATATATATATATATATATATATATATATATATATATATATATATATATATATATATATACATGTGTGCATGTGTGGTAGTTGCAATATATTGAGACATGCAACTAAATACAAAAAATACAGGATTTTACCTGGTCAAACTTAGTGTACAGCCATGCGTATAATATGCATTGTGATATTTGATGAATTAATAACGGACTGGTTAGAAAAGTAACCAATGGCGGCCTCGAGTGAATCCGCCAACGTTTATACTATACTTGCGGTTACTCTGATCGGCGTTTTATTGGTTCACATTCCCTATCATACATAGTCACTAAGCGTTGAGAAGTTTCCGATTATTTGTCTCGATAAAACACAAGTGCATTTTTGGATGCGTTTACTTGTTATCATTGTTCGCAATACACTATCAGTCCATGATGCTTTTCAGTTTTTTAGCACCTTCATCCTGCATTGAAATAATTGTACATTTTATTTTTGCCTTCTGGCTGGTATTTGCAACTTACGGGTTGCTACGTAAAACCCAAAACATTCGATATGTAACCTTTAAAAGCCTAGCCGATGATGCGCAACTCCTGTCTGGCGTTTCTGAGGACAGACCCTAGTGTTTCGACGTAATGTTCTATTGCAGTGTTTGACAGGCACAAAGAAATAAGGTCTGGTGAGGCTACGGCGGATGATGTAATATTTATTGGGTAGCTGCGATAGATTTATTGGCCATTACTGAACTATACATCATTCGACAACGTAAGCCACCATCAACTTTACACCACGCCGATTGGTGACAGTGTAAACAATGGCGGTCATGAAACAGCTGAGACAACACTGTGGTCATATATCCTGCAGGCAGAACCTATAAACACCGCGCCTTGAATGTGATGAAATTTCTATGATCTTGTTGGATTCGAATCTTGTTGTTATGTACAGGAATTGGAGGATTAAGGTGTGTAGTAATAGCACCGTTTTATGGCAATGAGTATATGAGCCACGGTATAACGAAATTATATTGATCAATGAATTCAAATATATAAGACCGTTAATGCTTATCGAGTAATATTATGGACGCAATTTTCCATTTTCATCTTCAATATATCCGCTTTTGTTATATATGCGCTGCTATCTTTACGATAATATACGTCCTTTATGTCTTGAAAGTGAAAAGACTAAATTATAAAGTTTTTTTAAACATAAAATGAAATAATTGATTGGCGATGATGTAGAACAAAGAAGGGTGGTTTAACACATTGGCCGAATTTGTAGATAAATGTAGAATAATACAGTAACGGAGCGCAACCCAAATTATAATACTTACATTAAGTGTTGATGGTAATATTACCGTGTCGGATGTGGGCTTAAAAACAGATACAACTTTAAGCAACAATATTGGTTATTTCCAAATTTTTAATCACTTCAGCCGTATAATACATGATTGAAGCCCCAAATTGCTAATGTCATCAGTGCATTTGCCTATAACTTCCCTTTGTAGTTGTCTCCCGACATGGTGCCATTACTTGCGAGAGGCTTTAATATAGAACCCTTCAGGGTGCTTCTTATAAAGCCACTAATGTTTACGACAGTAATGAATACAGTAAATTGGACAGAACTCGCTATGTTCACCTCATTATCCTTTGTTCTGTCGTAAGCGAGTGTATCGAGTTATTGATTTATTGTTTTGGTTAAGGACATTTGATAAGCAACGATTTCGGTTATCTCGGGCAATTATTTATAATTTGATAGTCAGCTGCTGGAAACGTTATGCCCACTGCACATTTGGCGCTTTCAGTTCGTTTAGCGCCGATAACATCTGTCGTTACCATAACAAACCCACATGACTTTTAGCGCCCTTTTTCCTGTTGGGGACGTATTCACGGCCACCGGAGCTACCACCGCTCAACCTTACGAAATGCATTAGAGTAGCCAAGTTGGTATGCCAAAGGAATAAGTAAAAGAAAGCTCAATGTACAAATAATATTTACTACCAAAACGTCAAAACACTTGATGTATTGCATCATATAACAAAAGTTACGGCGGACGTGAGCGCGCGGCCAAAAGAAATTGCCTCTCAGGCACGCGATAACATTAGAGGCTGGAAAAATGGAAATGAACACTCGATATTAGAAAAGCATGATTTCAAGCTGTGTTCCACATGAGCACGATAACGGTGGAAAATGCCTAACAAATTGTAAATACATTCCAATGATAAACAATCTTAAACCCTAATATATATATATATAGCAGATATGCAGATATGGAAATATTTATATATATATATATATATTTTATATATAGATATATATAGAGAGAGATAGATATAGATATAGATATATATAAATAGACAGATAGAGAGAGAGAGAGAGAGAGAGAAGAGATATAGAGGGATTTAGAGGAAGACAGAAAGAGAGAGAGGTAGAGACAGGGATAGAGATATAAAGAGAGACAGATATATAAATAAATATATATATATCTATATCTATGTATCTATATATTTAGATATATACATATTTGTATGTATCTCTATATATATTTAGATATCTATATATAGATATATATATATCTCATATATCTATATCCATATCTATATCTATATCTCTATATATCTATTCTATATATATATATATATATCTCTATATATATCTATCTCTATATATATATATATATATATATATATATATATATATATATATATATACATTTATGCGTGTGTGTATGCGTGTGTGCGAGGTTCTTTCTTATTATTGATGCTTGTGAATGGCAACAGACGCATACTCCTGCATACCGATGACACACTGCATTAAAGGAATGGCGGGCTTTGAGACGATGTCGATCAATCTCCCGATCCTTGCATATTTATTTTTAACAAGAGACAAAGAGAGCCAGAAGATGTTATGAAATACTGCGTTATGCATTTTATGTTTTATGGCACCTTGTTTGCTGCGACATTATTGATTAATCGCGCTTTATGATGCCTGACGTACGCCGAATTGTAGACCATTACTGATAATTACGAGTGAAACTGTTGCACGATTGTCATTACTCTTGTGTTGTGGTTGAGATAATTGTGAGGAACGCTATCGGTTGATGAAAAATCCATCCCAACAGAGATACTGGATATCAACCTTCTGGCGACAACAAATCTGTCAATTGTATTCACACAGTCGCACTCTGTGCAACCTTAACACATCGGGCTTCCTCTTTTCGAATGCTGCACGTTATTTACTGCGTGAATTCAAACGAGTGAAAATAATTTTGCCCCGATGATTTAACTTATTCTAACAAATGTATCTCCCTATTTATTCTATGTTATGTTAGTAAAACATTATGAGCACCAAAACCCTTGATATTGTATGTTTAGCATAACAAGGATGTGGTACATAATTGTGAAAAATATTGAAGCTATCTTATCTTAAAAAAAGCTAAACAAATATAGTACTTAATGCGTGTCAAATTGATGTACCATGTAAGTTATTGCGAATGTATAGCAGCACTGGCGCCGACTGAATGAACGATCTTGGAATTATTTGGATATTTCTCATGCTCAATATCAAAATAATTTTATCCAGGAGGTTTTCTCATCCAAAGAGAATACTTTTCTGTGTATTATAATCAATATCTTTTTTTTATTCAATCACTCATGTTGGTGTGGATACACGTTGCGCGTTTACTTTGGTTTATCACGACTGGTTTGCACGACGGGCTGTCTGACTGCCAATTTATACTCATGCGATATGATTGACATAGGTGTTTGCTGTCGTCGTTATCATCTCCGCTACGTGCAAGGTTTTAATTTTATGTCAGTAAGTGAGAAACAACGCATTGTTTATTTATATTCGCCCTTCGAATGTACGAAGATCAGGACGAGTCATATAAATAATATTCAGTTATGAATATGTGTTTTCTGAATTGGCCCACGTACTCGACAATCTGGAGTGTTAATCTCTATCCCCATATTAAATATATTCTGCAATTGCAGTGCTGCGAACAGACTTGAATTCAAACAAAAACAATTGGTTAAATGCAAACTCACAGGCTCAAAACAAATGTTCAAAGATACAACCATCAATTTGATACTTCATTCATTATTTAAATGGGGTTATGTCAGTTTCCACTTTTTTATGGTTTACAAACGCGTCTATTTTAGTATTGCATTGACACATTTCGGCCAACTGTTCCACTTGCAAATAGCGGGGGTCATGCCTTTATTGGTGCACAATTGTTAATTACTCTTGCCGCTTAGCGCTCGGACGCCTTGACCTTGGCATAAAGCTGACTTCATCATATGATTATCTCTGGCAAATGATTAATAACCAGGAGACTAATATCCTATTAATCTGCATGTAGTGTACGCCGTGAAAAAGCTGCAATTTGAATAGATCCTGATATGCTACGGAAATATTTACTAGACAGAAGAGGTCATACGTCAAATGCGTCCTCGTTAATACTTGTGTAACTGATTTTAGTCATTGGAGTGTTTTAATATAATAACGTATTTTCGAAGAGATAACACTAGCAGGAAGAGACTCAGTTGTAATGGAAGTTAATAAGCATATTGTTACACAATGGAACCGTTCGTACAATCACACCCTGCAATGCATGAATATCCTAACCTACAACGAATTTGTATGTATTGTAGGCTAGCCAATTCTCAAGCAGACGATGTCCGAGCTGATGCTGTAACGCTGGCAGTAGTAAGCGAGATATACAATAAACAATCAGGCGTATAGATGATTCACGTTTGAGCGATAATGGTTTTTATTTACCTGCTTAACGTCCAGCAATGCTTTGGCAACGCAATGGAGGTGTGCATTGATAAAGATCAATACACCGCGTAAGTAATGTATTGCTGGCAGCTGTGTTGACTCAATGAGGCCTATTTGAGTGTCACACAGCTATTGCTAGATATCTATATGTATCACGAAGAATTTTCACAACGAGGAAACCGAAACAAAAGTTATCTACCCACGTCTTATATATTGCATGACAACGAAATGTGTTTTGGCATTATGAAACCAATTGAATATCAGTATTACACATGATGTGTGCTCGTGCGCTTTCTACTTTCTGCAATTATACAGTTAGCTAAATAACTGAATCCTGATTTGATTTGAAACGTCTTTTTTGTTCCGACAATTGTGAGAGGATTTTTTTTTGAGGATCACCTTCCGGGCCATGTTATTGAAAGATTGCAACCCTTGCGTTTGGTGCTTGATTCCAACAGTATCATATCAATACGTTTTTATTCATGCAACTGCAGCAGATCGCTAGCAGTTTTGTGTGGTCTAATAATCTTCAGTTGTGCAATGTCAGATCACTGCGCAATATACATAATTAGTCAGGGACAAATCACTATCACTCCTGACATCTAGATTACTAATAGGTATAAAGTTGCTGCATATATGGAGTTGGTTTGCGGTAGTCCGTGACTTATATTATTGTTTATATATAGGATATACAAAAACCCAATACTTAGGACACCTTTACATTCTCGTGAGTTATCATGTTATAGGATTACACGCAAACAAGGTTCAATTACTTCCGCCGTACTTAATCTGTAACTGAGAAACAGGAATCTGATATCGATTTTTCCTTAGTACCCTGCGTTGTTGCATACTCTCGGTTCAAATGATGCCTAAGGGTTGTGTATAACAACATATTTGCATTCATAGTGTTGAATAACAGCGAAGCGTTGTTGATCTTAAAATAGTTTGCTGCTTCCACTAAAAGACATTCATACAATTCAGCAAGTTCACTCTCAGCAAATTCTGCTTCGGATCTGCTAACAGTGGAATTAGACAATATAGATCAACTGAGTATAGTCTGATAGCTGCACATTGGTGAGGGTCCATATTTCGCAAGATTAAGCCTTTACAAGCCACCTTTTGATTACATCATTGAAACTACAGATTCCTGGAACCGTAACGATTTATGGATAATACATACAGACGTTAATAAATATAGCGGTTCTTCCTTATTTTCTGATTATCATCTATTTAATTTACAGCCGAGTTTACGTATGCGTGATGCGAGGTTTGTTTCCAATTTCGTTGCTTTGTAATCTGCAAGTTTCATCGTTTACCATTAAATCTATCATGGCGACGGCTTTGGTGTTTGTGATAAGTAAATACATAAAAAATAAAAGAATATTTTGAGCACTAACATTTTCTGGATATCATTAATAAACATTCAATCGATGTTATGCGATGAAGTTATTAACGAAAATCTGCATTCAATGATGAAAGTCACCGTCTGTGGCTCAACAGTATAAGCTGCACTGGTTTATTATGTTGTCATCAGAGTTACAGAACAGTTGCTTCCACGGAAAAGTTGCAGACATTCTACGGACATAGTTTTGAGTATATAAGTTTCAGACTTTCAGTAATTCTAGGGTTAATATAGTTCCCATCCATAAAGAGGTTAAGTGACATAATAATGTTATTAGAATATGCCATTTTGGTGAAACGCATTAGCTATTGGATAAAAATGTGCTTCTTGTATCCACTGAAAGTGAAAACCGTGTGTATGAATGTGGTTGTGCAAGAATAATTACCTAATGTTTTTGATTGCCATGTCAGTTTCAGCGACACCTATGTTTAGCTTACCCCTGTGGATGCATTTAGACGACGTGGATTTGGATAGCTACTTTTCGAGTATGGCCAAGCAAATGTTTTGTGCCCAAGCAAAGCAAGGTTATTTGCAGGATGGAATCATCAAGTTAGGTGTTTGAAAGTTGTGTTAATCAACAGCAGACTGCACATTATGGCGACTGAGATGAAAGCTATCTTGCATAAATGTAGTTAGCTACTCATTTTGTCGGTATGGAATTTAACATTGCATTGTTATGTTTATATCTTGTTGCTATCAATGACTTTCGAATAATCTTAAACAAATTGGTTGTGAATAAAGAATTCCGATTCAATTGAACCCCGCATGTTTGCTCACATTTGGATTCAAAGTTCGACAAAACGTTAGACATATAATCATTCGAACAATGTGTATTACCGCGGTGCTCTAATAAATTATCTAATATTTGGACGGCTGCCATATAGGGGCAATAAATGCTGATGAGTAAAAGTAGATTTTGAGGCAATAATGGTATGATGATGATGTTACGTAATTCTTGAGCATACCTTTAGAGCACGAGCTCTGTCAAAATATGTACTGACCTTTATAGAAGGGGATAAGTAAGAGCGATAAGGATAGTTGCGTGACACTTAATATGCGGGGTAGGGCACACAACGATGCTCGCCATAATAAGGCTTTTCACATATCAATGTTGGCTTTCATATCAATATCTTGAAATCAAACAAAACAATAAGCATTGGTGCCGTTGTGGCAACAAGGTAATACATTGAGATTTGCAAATTTACTGCACTATTTTACATTCAATAAGCATCAGCCAATTCAGCAAACATATACGGAACTTGCTCTGCAGTTTCTTTGAAATACTAAGGTCTGCTATTTTCAAACAAAATCAAAATTGTGTAGTAAATATATGTAAAACCTGTCACGGGACCATCCTCAGAAACACAAAATATACAAAAGCCTTCTTTACAATGTTAAGAACAATACAAAGCGGATACCAAGAGTGTCACAATGTCTTAACTGATACATGTCAAAAAATATCTGAAAGCTAATGAGCACTTACTAGCTTAATCAACTGCCACACTCAGTATACAAGAAGTAGCTGAAAATTAAGTCTCAGGTGAAGTTAATAGCCTGAAACGACAAACAAGTTATGGCCACCACGAAATAAACACTAAAACTATAACAGCAACTCTTCCAATAATATTGACACCTCTTTCACATATATGTTTTTTTTTAAAACTGTAATGTTCCCAGATCAAAACAGAAAGTATGAAGTATCATGCCTGTGTAATAATCCAGTTATGACTGCGTTTTTGTCAACCTATTATCGTGCTGCCAAGTTTCACAAAAGTGAATAACTTTTATAAGCCCAAATATGAATTCCGAAAAAAATCCAAACATTATTCATCCCATATTGTATTTGCTCAACTACTGCGCATATGAAACGGTTCTTTCATTTGCTGATGTTACTACGCTACTTATTTCATCCTCACACATCGAAGTCTTTCAAAGGGCCATCAAAACTATTTACGATTGTAACACATGGCTTGTTTCACATGGCTTTAAATTAAACACTAAGAAAACAAGTTATATGGTGTTAAAGGCTCAGCAGAAACTTAAATTTAGACGATAAATTAATCAACAGGGTCGACACATTAACAGTGCGCAAAAAGTTCTGGGAATATTTATACACATACAACTATCCTGAAAAATATCGTATCAACAAAAAGATCTATGCTGTCCTTTTCATGGTCGAGCAAGTAAAAGATGTCCTCCCTAAGTAAGCATTTCTATATCATGCTCTTATTCATTTACATTTACCATATGGTATACTTGTATGGGGAAATGCCGGTTATGGTAACTTGAAGATTCTTCAACAAATGAAGTTGTAGATATAACATGTACTTGAACGAGCGTGCAATGTTTGGAAATAAATGTTAGTTATCCGCGGCTGTAAAAGACGAACGTTGACATTCTGATTGGACCAAATATCACCTTTGTGTTAAGCAGCAAAGCCCGTTTCCTCTCCTAAAGAAGTAGCGCTTAATTGGTAGGTCATGTTTCGATTACCTCTGACCAACAGCGCCTGTTAGAAAGTAATTAAAGGTAACTACTCGTACCACAACAACAGAGCTCGCCTGATATGGGGGCATGCAATAGCTGATTTTGTAAAGGACTGCTGTAACAAACAACCTTTACTTGATTGCTTTTACTTATTAGCTATTTAAGACCGACAAGGCTATCAGGCGATCAACATTTTCCTTAGCGACAACAACTCAGGAAACTTAGATGGAAGTGACGAGCTGGTTAAAGATAAGTGATTCAAATTTTGGCGCAGAGAAATATTGTAAGATCTCTTGCACCATCAGTCAGACCCATTAAATAATGTCATATATATATAAAATATGACATATATATCATAAATATATATGCATATATATTTAAATATCTGTTTATAAATACATTTTTAGATATACGTATATATAAACATATATATATGTATACACATGAATACATATAAACGTATATATATTTTTATATATTTATATACATATATTTAAAAATGTATATATATATATATATATATATATATATATATATATAAACATATAATTGCATTTAATTTGGGTGGTCATACAGTAATAAAATAAAATAAATAAACTAACGCAACGATTACAAGCACTGCTAAACTACGGAAATAAGAAGCCTGCATATCAATCGCTAAAAGTAACACATAATCACCACCATAAAACCAATTTAATTATATGCATATTAAATTAGTATATATATATATATATTTATATATATTTTTATATATATATATATATATGTATAAATATATATATATATAAATATATATATATATACATATTTATATGTGAATATATATACATATATTTATATATATCAATATATACATATATTTAAATTTATGTTGACACATATATGTATAAAAATTTATATCTATACATATATATACAAATGTATATATATACATATATATATATATATATATGTATATGTAAATATATTTATATATATATATATAAATATATATATATATGTTTTATATATATAAATATATATATATATATATATATAAATATATATATATCTACATTTATACACACACACACATATATTATATATATATATATATATATATATATATATATATATATATATATATATATATATATATATATATATATATATATATATATATATATATATATATATATATATATATATATATATATATATATATATATAACTACGCAAATGAAGTTGTGGGTGCGGTTAATCATGCTGTTGGTCTTTAGTAGAAACCCCTAGAATGCCTAGCATTCTCAGAAGAAGTATTTGAACGTATCCATTACCCGGTGAAAATGATATGAAGTCTACCTTTGAGAATATCGCAGCATAAAATAGGGCGACGTCATTCAGCATTATAAAATATTGAAAGCCTCTCTCTACATATTGGCAGTAATTGTTAGATAGTTTTGATCAAGCAATACGAAGGAAGTAAACAGCACTGCAGCAAATATTTCAATAAACAAATTCTAGCTCTGACAACCAAGAACTCCACTAACTGTAATATAATACGTGCTTCTAAGCAACTGAGGTCACCGAACGTTTCTATTAATCAAATTCGTGATATTTATTGGCTCTATTTGTTATGTATAAGCACAGGTGTACTTGTGCACCTGGCATATGATCACCTCTGTTTGCAGTCCCATCAATGGACGTGATAAGCGTTTGCCGGTGTCTTTTGATGTGGATGGCAGTTAACCTATTATAGCTATCAATATCCTTCATATTCTCACCGATGCATAATAGCTGAGTATCAATCAAACAACATTAACCAGCTTGAGTGTAACCATGTTGGCGAATTGGCTGTACCTCGATCAACGCCACTCAAGAGCATCATAGCGGCATTGCGATTGTACAATGAAACCTGTAATGCGCGCTCATTTTTGTAATCTAGTAACTGTTTTCGATGCAAAATTAATAGTCATTAGCCACCTCATAAATCAAGCGACCATTTGAAGGTTATCAAAATTGATGTCTCTCAGCCGTTAGTGAATATGCCTACGGGAATGAGCCGGGTGATTAGAGGTTTTTGGTTATGGACAATAACGGACATAAAAGTGTCAGATAATTGGATGTGGTATTCAACATACGATTACACTATGTTAAAGCGATTTACTGTATAGTCGTGACATGCCAAGCAATTTGTTGTATACATTTTGCAGTTGTTTTGGTAATTTCTATATATTTAGCAATATCGTAAGGTTTTGTTGGAAGGGTAAAATATTTAATGCTAAGTAGCCTTAGAGAGTGTGGAATGGAAATTGTATACTACGTGAGTAATAAATTTGATTACACCTTCTGTGTGCCTTTGCCGTTTGAGACTCTTTAGTATAGTTTTCACGGAAATATATAACTAAGCATGATGTGGTTTACCATAAGAGCTCTAGGCTCAATGACTATTAGGTAATTGTCTAGTTATTGGCAGTACGTATTGGCAAGTTACTTTAGCTATTGCGAAACACTAGTTCACTGTTTTTCTCATCTCGTGTATAATACAGCCTGACCAGACTGGTAACATAGAAATTGGTTTAATTTCGCTTCTTCATCGACATTCTTATCCCCATAAGACTTCTAACAATAGATACTTCAATCTATTCACCGCGGCGATATATTATTTCTAATAAGTCGAAACTTAGATCTGGGTGGATTGGGGCTGGGGTCTTTTATACATTTGGTTAACGGGGATTTCTGAGTGCATTATACTTAGATGGGATAAATCGTCGGCATATGAAACACGCATGTCGTGCTACATGAGTAATTACACCGGATCATTCGTTTTTATAAGTAACGAGGTATTTTCTTGACAAAACGATCATCTGCGAGAGCTTTAAGTTCTGCTGTGTTCGTTTTTCTGAGCATATTAAACCTCGCTAATATTCATTCTCACGATTGGAATAGACGTCTCTTAGTTACAAACATAGGTGATCAGCAAGTTGTTTGAAAAATAACAGGTATGTTATACACATTCTAAATACTGGTGTCTTAGGCGTTCAACATACGGCGAGATTTGTACATTGCAAACCATGCTGGTCAGCATAAAAGCCTTAACACATTCATGTCATGTGCGTCCTTCTTTTACTTCGGTAGTCCTTCTATGCTGTATTAACAAGGTTCCTAAGATGAAACTGTTAAATTTTTATATTAACAACATGCACTAAACAACGTTCCAAACAACGCGTTTGTTGATTTATTGAAATGATTGCATTATGATTGCTGGGAGAATTTAAGCCTTGATTTCACAGTTAAGGGTACTGAGATAAGCTTCGTTTATGGTTAAGATAGCAAATATGTGGTATTAATGGTGACTGCATGTCTGCAATTATCAAAACCAGTGGAAAAAGGCAGCCCTACGATGTAACAACTGATTTATGCTCAGAGAAAACGAACTGGAAGCTATATGTTATTCTGATTACTTAGTATCGTCATTACTTGTACAGTCCCGATTATAACCATATTCGTGCATGTCGAAGGTTTGAAGACCTTTTTAATTACACATTTAAAACAACTCAGATACATTATATATTATTATACTTTTGGCAATAATCCTCATGTTGGAGTCGATAAAACCATAAGATATATATCTAAATAGATTGTCCTTCGTATGCTATCAATAGAACGTGTGTCACTTTCGACAAAAAAAAATTAATGCCACTTTATAAATCAACATATATAATTGCATGTGCGAGGCAACATACCTATGTTAACTACTAGTAAGCTTTGTGACATATATCTTAGCCTCAATAGGCATTATATAAGCAATGTCACTCCACATTACTTGTAAACAGAACAAGATAAAATTTATTTCGGTTGCGTGTTGTTAATAACGAAGGGCTGAACACAAATGTCGGTAAAATATTTGGGCGATACATGGAATGGCAGTGAGAAAATAAATTTCGGTACGCATATCACATTGGTCTGTATTTTGTTATGCAGTCGTTGGAACGGTTACGCTCCTTTCATTACCAAACGGCTATCTACGTGCTGCATATATGTTGCAATTATAATTGTACATTGCGATCAAACCGCATGCTAGAGTCGCATATCACACCACACTGCCTTTGGCTGAATTTCACTCTTGCCGATATGTGTAAGATTCTGCCTATAACAGTTCGATTTGTATGGTGGAATAGGATCTCGGCCTTTGCGTGAATGGATATTCATGATATTGATGTACGATTTGGTAGATAAGTTCCGGAGTTTAAGCCAACTTTGCCAACGGGTCGGTAATGAGATGGGACGGTGTTGTTTTTGTTTTTCAAAATTGGGCCACTTCATACTAACGGATAATAGGTCTTCGTTCTTGCATAGAAACAAAGTATAATGTCATCAAAATTTCTATCTGCGCTAGTCAATAAGGAACTCGAAACAAGGAAACAATCGATTAGCTTGTATATCATGTCAATACATAGCGCATGCTGAAATGTTTATATATTTTTATCATCAGGAAGTTAAACATGCCTCCATTAAAAGATGAGAGAGACAAGTGTTAACTCTGTTGCAATTAAAAGTTGATTGCGGAGCTTTTCTAGCGATGAATACAGCGGCGAAGGGCACATAGCTAAACGAAATATGATACAGTGAATAGCCGCTTTGCATATGAAAGATAGAATATGATATTGTATGAACCAAACTGACCAAAAAAGTCATATTGCGTTATCCCATTCAATATGTAAAAAGATTCTGCCATTTAGGAGGCAATCGCAATGCTCGACCAAGAATATGCGCCATATTAGAAGCTTGTTTGAGTAATGCAGCCCACCAACGTCGCAATTTACAGTATATTTGATATCAATTTGTTGTTGGTGAGATCGCTTTCATTGGCTCGCTATAACAGTATAATTCGCTTGTTTATAATGTCACGAAATTAGACAAATTATTAGTTCACTGTGCTTTGTACGCGCGATGCAAAAGTTACACTCATATTCTTCGTTTGTATCTTTGATTATATTCATTTAGCGGTCTGATGCAAATGTGTGGATAAGGGCGATAAATTGCATTGTTACAGAAGCTTCATCAAATGAATGTCATATGCCTGTGTGATTTGTTCATATATGAGTTCCAGATACAATCAAAGTTTCACCATATGAATGGAGTGTGTCCGTTCTTTATCGATATTTCATGATATAATTTGAAAAACGTAATTACACAGTCATTGAAAGGTGACAGCAAAATAGAATCCAAAAGAAAGAATGTTAATTAAGTTGTTATCTAATCTGAAGTGTCAGATTATCCCCCACAAAAGCTTTGTTGTGTCGCTGCGTCGACGCGAAATATTACAAACAATTGTTAAATACATTGTATGAAGTGTGTTACATGATGTTTGAGGCAATTAAAGAATGGCAGATTAAGCCTGACAGAGTAAGCTTGGCAGAGCAGCCGTACGAGCGAACACGTGTATCATAATAGTCTGCACAATTGTTCCTTATTTTACCCACTTAACCAGTCCCCAGTAGAAGACAACTTGTTCGATTATCTCGCTACGCTAGTCACAACCTGGTCCACAAAAAGGTTGAAATAATATAAATTAACACATAAACCAATTATGTTTTTTTCACTACTGTGAAAGAGTTGTCACGGTAGTAAACCAAAAAATCCATACATGACTAAAACTCTTCCAAAGCAGATTTTGAATTTGCGCTATACTGGCATACATATTATATGTCGCTGACCACCTCCCTAAATCGAAACCACGGAATAAAATACCGCGGACAATGCTTTTACTGCTTGTTTAGACATAATTAGCCATAAACAATCAAGTCAAGGTCGTCTTTCACTCTCTCAAATATTAACTATCTGAACACAAATTGTGCCGAACATTGAATCGATCCACTGAGTGATCCGCCATTTGCGATTGAACTACCGTTCATTTCGTATCCATATCTTATTCTTTCACCCCAGTCATATAATTAATGTACTTTTCGTGTGCCAGATCCGAGTCAGAAACAATTGACGGTGATTGATATGCGAAATGAAATAATGCATTTATATGCTTTGTTTGCTACTTTTATATCATCAATTTGGACACATGATACACTTCTGTCGATAACAAAATGTTAGTTATCGATGCAACAAAGCCTCCGTAATTGAATGATATGTGTCAGTGATTTACAGATGAACGGTAGGATGACTGACATAACTTTAATCATAATTCTTTGACGTGCGACAGCACAGAAGCATTTAGCTGATAAAATCGCAATTAATGCCTTGTCACATCTCTATTCCAAGATGAACATCTCCGGTGAAAAACTCAGGGTTTGAATATTGCTATTAGATAATTATCACTTATTGCATTATATTTCTATGGCATAAATGGTATTTTGATTCAGCGCTCGCATGATTCTAAGCTACATCGGTATTATAAAAACATGATATGTTGACCATTATGAAACTTGCTTTCCACATTGAGCAGTCGAAATAGTTATATAGGGACTCAACGTCACTTTTAACAACGAGGCGACATCGCGACGGTGATAGATGAGGATGATTGAGATGATTAAGCAGCTTCCCGCGTGATCAAGCGCCTACGCGGCACAAACACGGTGCCCTGATCGTGCCGCCAAACCAATGCCATTATCACGTAAGTTCAGCATGTAACTACTCAGCAACAACATAGGGTGCATTTCCCTCCAGGGATGGCACCGCCATTACATGTGATCATCCGAGTCACGATTAACCAGTCAGCTTTATGTACCTTGGGATCAAACCCACTACCTGTTGGTCGAAGGGTGATCCAGTGTACAGCTGCGCCACGAGAGCCAGCTCCCCAGAATAAGCACGCGCGACATCAAAATCATAGCAATGGTAACAAACATGATTCAGCATACTGTTTATAAATATGAATATGGCGCTCAATAGCATCGAAAACGGCAGCATTCAGGTTGATAATTCAGCATTCACCGTGATGTCTACATGAGTCTTTCAATCAAGCAAACGTCTTTGTATTTTGCTAGTTTATTGTTAAAAACTAATTGACTGGGCAAGAGAGTGATCCCTAGTTACTCATAAGTAAACGTTTTGTCGTGGAAAATAGTATTGATACGAATTAAAAAATAAAGGAAGGCTTCCGATTTCTTAGTTTGGGCGTCTTCGACAATTTTTGCCGGCTTTGTGATTACGTTGTATTGATTTTCGCAACGTTGCGGCGCATATATAACGTTACAACTATTCGTATGTAGTCAATTATAAACACAAATTACAATTATTTATATAGCCATTAGTAAACCCCTAAACCATCTGATAAGTATGTATTCCCCTCATGTGTTGATACAGCTGCATAAACAGGCGATATGTGTGCTTCACGTTTCAGGATTGTTTTGCAATGATGATTAGTTTAAAATGCAATCTATCACCTATGGCGATATTTGGGTTTTTTTTCAGTGACAAATCTCAGCGACGAGTCAGCGATAAGTCATGGTATTGTTTCTAATGCAAATGTTATTAGTTAGAAATCGAATTCGGTCTAAAAGACAGTGATTATTTAAAAGGTAGCCCACTTTGCAGTACCATACCAACCAAATACACTGGAATAGTGAACTGTGTTCTGACGACGACATCGCCGGCTATAAAACTCTAGTGAAGGTTCTTTCTGGCTTAGTAAGACAAACAGCCTAAAACCTCATCGTATCTCTAGCGACCTTTCGACAGATATTGAAATAAATGAATCTCTGCCGTTGGTAAATTTGCCTACAGGTTCTAGACAAGTGGTTGATGTGTCAGAGCAGAAGACAATATATTTGGATACCTGAAGCGTTAACACACTTTATCGGCTAAGGTATTTGCCTTAAAAGTAACCTTGATGAATTAATTTTACTGAAACTATACCTATGTTGGTCACATTTTGCGTATGTATCGTATGAAGCAGTAAATGCTTGTATACAACCATATTTGCTCATCTCTTTCGCAATTTTGCGTTCTAAACACCGATTATGGCAGCAAAAAGGCTGTCAGTTCTTTGATGTTTAAATTTCTTCTTGTATTTTATAACGCTATGCAATTTGTCTACCGAAGTTTTAGCATTTACCAGAAACCAGATTTTGTGCTGCATCTACCTGCTGCTAAAATGACAGGCGAAGTTAACAAATGCAAAATATAACTGTGCTACAGCCATTGTAGTGTCACCGGCCCGATTTATTATATTCATATTATATTTTATGAAGTCGCCCTTGCATTGCACCTGGATGATTACAAACGATATGTTTAATGATAAAAAAACATTAGTATTAATGAGAACATGAACACTTCTTATTCCAGATCCTCATCCATTCATTTGTTTTTATTATAATCAAGACCACATAGTGCGTTTACAAAATTATGAGCATTGTCTTAATGGATGCAATATATATCGCGTACTGTATGCATGTTTCGGTAAGTATGGTACTACCCCATGACATCTGAACTAATACGGTATTTCGCAGGGAAAGTATGCTACATACTGCTTACAAGCCTATCGGGAAAGAGCTGAGACGATGGCATACATCAGAGCTTTAATCGCTGTCCATCCGAAGTGTGAGACCTTTGAGTGGAGACTCAAAGAAATTACGAATTAAGCATTCTTCGATCAAGACAAAATGCTGCAAGCTCAATATATTCTATGCAGTTGAATAATTATTAGTAGCTTATTCTAGCTAATTATTTAGCAAGTAACTAAACGCAAAGTTACTGTTTAAGTTTTCTCCTGCATAATCGTATCATATCAGATATTAAAAGAAATATTTCACTTCTGCAACTACAATAATCATTCATAATACTGTTGATGTGAAACTGCTGCCCGCTTTGTAGTCCTTTCGTAGAGGAAACCTACTAAACATTCGATGAAAGATATTTTGCGGGTTCATATTGCTCATAAGAGATACACGAACATATAAACGGCACCTATCTTGCAGCATGATCAAATGCATCTAAGTATTTGTGTAAACAGTAATGTAGGATATGCATGACAATATGGCCAACTGCACCAGCAGTTTTATTTTTCACGCTACAAGTATCACTTCTTTCCTTCTATCTGTTTGCTGTCAACGCCGCTAACTCGCCCAGGGTTGAGCGCTTCCGTGCAAAGGTTGGTGCATATCATGAGACATTTATTCCAAACCAAAACGGTCATGTAACAAGTTTCAATAAAAGCATCTTATTGACTTATGTCTACTTATGATATCTTATTGACCTCTAACGTATGACCTGAATTAAGTGAAAACCCGTTTGCCGATTGTTTATGTTTTTAATCAGGGTTGATTGTATTATTTGAGTTATTTAGGCAGTGCGTAGGCTCATTTTAGTATGAACTATCGAAACCAGGCAATATATGGGGACCCAATTGTAAGCGCACTAATGTATTTTGATTAATTTATTTTCTGATTGAGTTACTCGGTAAAACGCATCAATATTTGTTTCTTCATTCACTAATTTCATGCTCTATTGCCGAATATTCACCCATTCGTAAGTGAGTATCAAGTACCTGATTGTAAACCAAGCTTATAAGTTTGTAATGTTATCACATGGTTGGCATTTACTTATTTTGATCGTAATAACTGTACTTCGGCGTTAACTGAATGACGCAAGGGCCACGGTTAAAAATTATAGCAACTATATGTACGCTTACGCCATGCATTTAAACCCTAAGACGGAAAAAACTATTATGTTTTGAACTGATCCCTATGTGCAGCCGACATTCCTCACCCCTCCCACTACATCATAGAGCTCTAGCACGTGCCACCTATATGGTGGGTCAGCCTCGAAAACTCGCAATCAATTACTACTCAGTGCTTCTGCCAGTGTTAAATAGTCTATAACCGTCATGTGCTGGTATCATTTTCTATGTAACCTGTAGGTCATTGGAGCATCGTTTTAACGACATATTGCATTTTCCCACGATATCGGAGTCATAGGCAAATAATCTAGGAACACCACACCACACGCCACAATCCACTTGCAAAGCATGCATCTTTTTAGTGTTTTGTTATTTGCTCAATACCAACGATTCTCGAAGGAATAAGCCTAGTTTTGGAAACGCTACTTTGAGTGTAAATAAAGGAAAGCAGGCTATTTAAGACATTAGCCTGACTGGTAAGAGGGTAGTGGTTTCGTTGTGTGATAAGCGAACGTAAACACAGACCATTATTTTGCCATCAAATCGCGAGTGCTGAGTAAATTTAGGCTTTGCTCAACACAATCCACGCTGTCGTGTTGGTGTATGATGTAATAATGATATAAATTTTACCTTGGCACTCATTATTTGATATCCTGCAAAAACTTACGGTGCTTTTCCAATTGAACCTATTCACGAGGGTTTACAGATATTTCATATTTCTTCGCTTTCATTAGTACTTTGCTAACAATGACATGTTTCATGCATTCTAGTCGCTGTAGCATAGTGGCAATAAAGACGAGTACAAGGTAATGGGAGCTATTGTACTAGCATGGAGATTCTCAAAGCTTAGTCGGTAATACTCGTTTACATTGCAGCTGTATGCTGGCATACGATACAGAACAAAGGTTCGCTTACGTGTTTGTGTTGTCACTCCCATTACCCACTTCGATACCACTTTCATGCATCTATGGTACCAATATGCTTTGACATTGATAAGCGGTTGCCAATTACGCAGATAAGTCTCAGATTATCCCGGGTTAGAGATAAACGGAAAGCCCCACTAACAAAATGATAGGTTAATGTTTCAGACCGAACATATATCTCGATTCCAACATAAATGTAAGATATAACATTTAGGTACAGTTTCCGAGCAAAAGACCACATAAGAATCATGTTGACCGCTGTGGCCATGACCTGTTGACTTTGCACATGTTGCTTTGAGCTATCCTCAATGGAAAATAAATCAGAGTATACTCTTCATCTTTTTTTTTAATTGCTAACGGTTGTGGAAGAGTAGAAAACATATGATAAAATATTATTTGTTTCACGTTTGACAAATATAAAGATTCGAGTAATGGTAACATTACATTGGCTGCCTACGTTGCATTCTTCCCTCTCACGATGTGTATACATAATGTGTAAATACCATAAATAATTAATTTATCTAACTCCACAAGAGTTTTGACTTTTTCTGCTTTCTCTCACTTCCTTTAAACGCATAGTGACGAACGTCTGTTGCCGATATTTCAAGAAAGTATTCACACACGAGCTAATGTAATCATCCAGCACCTTCATCTTATTGCGTCATTCATGAATTCGGTGTATCCATCAAACACAGCCTAGGCAGGACTGCTCCTTGAAATCGTCACCGTCAATCGTGCTGCAAACAAAGTGATACAGATACTGACGTGATTACTGACGGTGGTGATTTGACTGCTCTTGAGTCACAGCTAGGGATGTTATCATGCTTATGTGCTTAACTTGATTTTGAGGACCACTGAATCACCCGGACAAAACGCTGATAGTGAACAAGTTTAACATGTACGGTAAACGTTGTTAGGTCCCTGTATTTCTTTTTTAACTAAGCAAGGCAAAATAATCGACACCCGTAGAGTATGTACGGCAATCAGTTGTCAACCTTGCAGCTAATGGTGGTCGACTCTGTCCTTACAGCGCCATGTTCACAGAAGTGTAATTTTCTTTGTTGCAAGTAATCAAGACATGCAGTAAAGCATCTTGATTTTACCTTGCAAAAATTTGGGAATGGGCTGAGGCAAATTTGGTGTATTAGCGTTTCTTGGACTAAGCAAATTGGTTGGTAAAAATGTCAGAGCATGGCACGTTTCAGTTAACGAATTAAAGGCTCGAACTTATCAATATTTGTCAGCTCAAATTGCTCGTATGACCATTAACATATTTGATCAAGACACACAGGTGGCAATAGCAGAAGATTGACTGGATCAAACAACTCCCAATGTGACCTCTAAAGAGCTTAACTATATTCTTCCTTGTTAGATTAGATTCCCATGATCACAAATTTTACCATTAAGGGGAGATTAGTAGCCGAATACGTGTTCAATAGAAAGACCTTAAACGTAAATAATACATTGGAAACGTTAAATGTCCAAATTCATTCTAATGCAAAGGTTATGTTTAGAAAAATAGGAGATTTGAGATTAAGCAGATGGGCGCTAAGCATGTTTTACATCGTTACTTAAAAATGAAACTATAACCATGTCGATATCAGGGACTGTTAGATGTAATCCGCGAACCATGCTCGATCTCATTCATTAGCAGATGCGGCCGAAAATACGTCAGTTTAGTCTTGTTGAATTGAAAGAGGCATAACACATCTACATGAGAAACAGACGCATATTCAAATCTTGCGACTGGAGAACATTTGGCATAATGCTGAGCAGATACGCTTGGCATGTTTATAATAATCGGTTCACCCTCTATTCATCTCGTCAATTAAAATGCAAAAAAAGGAAGATAGTTACATAGTTTAATCAGCTCATGAATACTGAATTAACTGGTGTGCAAAAAGTTATGTAGCTGGGATCGATATCTTGTGAATATTTCATGCTGATTGTTCTGATGCATTGAACTATTGCAGGAATATGCAGTATGAAAAGACATACAGGAGCAATGTATCATGGAAATATACATGTTGGAGAAGCATTTATATGGCATTATTACAGCACTGTTTGCTGTTGAAAAGCAACGAAGCTGGAAAGGAAAGGACACACATACTAATGCGGATGATATATCTTCCAACCGTTAAAATTTCATACAAACGGAAGTACCTGAGCTAACGGTGTCTATTCTCTCAGCATGCAGTCCGATAGTAGTTATAGACAGTCTATCAACTCACACACAATATAAAATGGGAAAACCAGCAATACGAACTACATTCTTGATGTCTCATATTTCTCATAAATTGGTGCCTAATTTATTAACCAAGATGGTCGTTTATTATTCTAATACATTACATGACCCTGTGGTATGCACCATGTATACCAAATACTCTTTCGTTAATTGGTGAATAAGAGGACCGTTGAATGCTTGGCACTATGTGAAGGATTAAGGAAAATCTAGCTACATCATAGATGTAGATGTATTGTCAGATCCAATGCTACTAATCATCATATACGTATATGGTGGAAGCTGCATTATGCTCTACTGCCGATCATATTTGAATGAATCGAATCACCTACGTTTAAATTTTATTTCAATTTATGCGTTCATAGACACGGTCAAGTTCACATGGGTAGGTGCTTGGCCTGAAATGGCAATCAATTACTTAATCTTCTGGGGTATCGTGTAAATGACCAAATCATCAATAGGACGGAAAAACTATGAATTCACTGTGATGTATAGGCAGAGTACATAAATGCCTATAATGTATTCGCTCCGACGGTCACTTTGGGTGCAATTATAACGGCCATCGATGCTGTGTATGGCAGTGTTAATTCCAGACACAATCAAAGCATCACCATATGAATGGAGTGTGTTAGTGTTTCACAGACATTGTTGAATATGGCTGGCATAACAGCTTAATGACATTTGACTACACATTATTATTCAGACAATATCACAATTAAGGCGTTATTACATCCAACAAACCGAATTAATGTCCCGAAAAACTTACTGGTGACGATATTGAATGATGTTTCAAGCGATATTTGTAACACATGGGATAAAATCTTGACAATTATCGAAATTGCTTGCCAGGGTAGGCAACCCCGCGAACAAGTTTATCATAATAGTAAAAAAAACAGTCCAGTGCATAGTGTGGGAAAAATAATTATATCGTGTTATTATTCAGTCATGTAAGACAAACTCTGTAGTAAAATACAAATACTAAGATTCACATCCTTTGCCTATATTATATATACTTTGAGAAAGTGGTCGGGATGGAAAATGCCCCGCTTTGAATGAACAATTTAGCTGTCACTGCCCTATTGTAGGTGTATGGCTCTACGACCAATAAAAAAACGCTACAAGTTTCGTAATTGCCGTGTCATATTCGACCACTCTAAATTGTTAAGCATTACCAAGTTGTTTTATTAGCTTTCGTTGTACACAAACATCGCACATCATGGCGATCATTATATGAAGACTGTATTTCAAGTTGATATGTATCGGAATATCACGACTTCTTACCCGAATATCATTGCTACCGTAAGAATATCTCTATTAGTTTATTACTTGCTCGGCTAACCAATAACGAACGAAATCCTTCTAGATTTAGCCAGTCAAAATACAAAAGAACTACATTCTTTTGTTAAGAAATAAACAATCTATGCCTAACGTCTTCTTAGCTGGAGACTAGGGTCAGTATGTGCCGTCATAAATGAGAAAATGATATCGCCTAGCGAATCACTGTCCGCGGCGATGTACGTTGAAAGAGTGGATCTTAACATATTAAGTGTAATGCACCCACGGGTTTTGTCACGAATTGATATTCGCTACGACCTTAGACAACTGTAAGTCGATATTTATTTTGAATTGTTCCTCTAGCTTCGGTTATCTCAAAATGATTACATTGATCCCGGGATTAACCTTTCCATACTATAAGAAGCTCGGCTTTAGAAGACATGATTATGTTTTTCATTAAGTCGATAATCCGGTCAACTACATTTTGTGGTGAAGGCTCCTGAGAGTATGATTAAGTAGCAGCAAAGGAAAGAATCACGTATGATTGTAGACTACATGACTTCGACATTGATGGGCATATTTCATCAGCAACCTAAAAGAGCATATAGTAATACAATCGATGAAATTATCGATTAAGTATTGCACAGGCATGACCCCTATATGAACTTGATAGACTCCCGGTAATATATTGCATAAAGCATGTCACAAAGGCATCATATGTACATCTAATTAACGAGTAAATACATGGTTTTCAACTAATTGCTTTTACCTCTATCTACTTCATAGACGTCCGCAATGTAAGTGAACAATATTTCATGAATAATATGCAACATACGTCAATAGGAATCCTAGTCGCTCGCATACCGAAAAGCATCAGCACTATCAAGTGGCCTAACTAAGATGTGCAACACTTTTATGATCCGCGTTCAATGCTTGCAAAGCAACCCCGTGTATTTTTGACCAACCGTTTAGAATAAACAAATCATTTATTACATTGTCAAACTTGGCAGTGTCCAAGTAACATTGCACATTCAAAGCGACCGCAAACCATGTGGGATGACTATAGGATTACAATGCTAAGGCGCATCTTTATAAATATATATATATATATATATATATATATATATATATATATATATATATATATATATATATATATATAGATATATATAGAGATATATATATATATATATATATATATATATATATATAGATATATAGATATATACAAAAATATCTATATATATATATATATATATATATATATATATATATATATATATATATATATTGTATATATATGTATATATATATATATATATCATACATGTAAATATGTATATGTATATATATATATACCTATATGTATGTATATATATTTTTAAATTTATATGAATATATATACATGAATATCAATATATCTCTATTTATATATATATATATATATATATATATATATATATAGATAGATATTTATATGCATAAATATATATACATACATGCTTACTTTCATATATGCATAAATATTTGTGTGCACGATTATACACATAAATATATGATATATAATTGGATCTATGAATATGTACATATATACATATATAAATATTTATATGTGTGTGTTTGAGTGTGTGCGTGTGAGCATATTGTGTTGTCTCACAATATTTGGTATCAAGCTCTAGCTCTGAGCACCACAGGGCATCATCACTATCCATTTGTTAAGTATTAGACTGCTTGCCCCATCACATACGCATCTTAAAGAAGTTGACAAAGTTTGGTAACTTTATGGTAAGCTCGAATATGAAAAGATAGTACAGGTTATTCAAGATGTGCATTTGCCCACTGCACGTTAGTCGCGGTTTATGTAGAAGATGAAACGGAAAACGGAATTGAAACGGAATTCAGGTTGTTGACGGACGTCGTAACCCTAATAAACTTAGAGAAGTGGGTGGGACAGTGTATGGCTTGAGGTTCAAAGAAAAACGTGGCGCTATACAGAGGAACAATTGAATGATCGACCTTGTTAATACTGTACATCCTAAATTACTCTCAATCTCTATTATACGGCACACTCGTTACATCGAATATGGCAGAAATTGTTTGGTTGAATCATGATATGCCGCAAATTCTTAAGCTCAGTTATTATACACAACAGAATCAAACATCAACGAGTTGATTAAATGGTGAATGGTTGCGACATTCATAGCAATGGTGTTGTGTCTCATGATTTACCATATTATTGTCGTTAAATAAGATGTTTATGAACATGCTGATAAGTGTGAGCTAAGCGGTTAAAATAGGCTTTCAAAAGACCCATCGAAGCGTGTGTAAAGTTTGTATATGCTGTATATAAGTAGTTATGCCAAATAGTGTCACAGTGTATTGTATGTTCGATACTAGTTACATGATTACAGACGTTCAAAGCCATGTGTGACTTGATATGTTAGTTTTCTTTTCAATACACATGGTTGGGTGCGTGTGTGGGTGTGTGACAATTAAATGTATCACGTGATGTCTTCATAAAGCTATATTATCTGGTGCAGCTATTCATTGGTTATTGCGTTCCGAACCTCCAATACCTCGAAATTAGAATTTCGCACAATGGTTGGATATTACTGTCAATGATACGCTCCTCTTCTTATGCTACATTTTGATTTTGTTAAATAGTTGATTACTCAAATTGCAAACAATTGACAAACCCTCAACATTGCTGACGCCGTCAAGATTCTTAGTAATTTTTCGACTAGGTTGGAAGTAACAATATTCATTCAATCGACCCAAATGTATATTTTATGCCTCAGGAATGTCAGCCTCTGGATATAGTATCATGAGTGGTGGGACATCACTGAGTTCTGAGATGTGGGTTAGAAGCAAGCATATCTTTTCCGATTATCTTGTCAATAAGGTTTATGATGATTGCTCTTGAGGGTGCGATTCTGAAGCATCAAAGAAAATCCGCACGTACCGTTACGGACTCGATGGCTTAGATCTTAGAATGTAGATTGCGGCCTCAATCTTATGCTGGGTAAAGATAATCTAACCTGTGTCACATTATGGAAAGAATTGCGCAGGGATGTAAAATGTTACATGCGTCAAACAGAAATCTTGGCGTTGATATTCACAAACACATTGGCTCTATGAAACGATCCGGCTGGAAATCGTAGTACTGAACTGCATATTATAACTGCCATCTGGACTTTGTGTATGATATTACCTCGATTGTGGCATTTGGCATTATATTATCCAAATATAAGTTCTTAACAATACATTAGATAAACTACATCCGCCCGGCTAAAAGTAATTTTATAATCCATATCGTTTAAATCCTATATAATCATTATTGTCTTGCCAAAATTATAACGCATCTGCCAGATGACGAATATATGATACAAGTGTACTTATTTCTTGCTATTCGTTCTGTACCGCTGCGTACCAATAATATTTACACTAACAACGAAGACGAAGTGGAAATACTTTGGCTGCTGGTATCAAACTGAATTGACCCCGCCTTGGCTCTCATTCCATTGAATTATCTATGTACATTAGCTTTAAATCACAGCAGCATGACGTGAATGCGGGAATAGCAAGAGTGGCATTTAGATTATTCTTCAAAGTAATCTTTAGATTTAATGATAACTAATGCATCCCGACCCCTTCATTGTCGTGATCGAGTTACTCAGCGATACGCAGTGGACATTGTATAGACTGAAGGCGCTATCAAATGCGAATGATCAACAACAACATTTGCATTGGCTTTAACAATCATTAATTGGATGCACCATATTATTGCTTAAATATTTATCCATATTTATCCATCGGTCTTTCAGTATGAAGTAAATGAATTTACAAATTCGTTTATCTATGACTTTGCGTGCATAGACTATTTACATGTCGCAAATCATGAATAAGCAAAAAAGTGTTCCGTTTCTGTAAATTTGTCATAATGCCCTTTTAAATGAGAGTGGAGGCTCAACCAGCGCGTTTTTATGGCAATAGATTGAGGCATAAATGGTTTACAGGTGATGTTGATTCATGACACAAACACCAGGGGTTTTTGTCGCTAAAAGTCACTAAGTCCGCTTTTCTGATATGCGTCAATGTATAACACGAAGAGCTTATAATGTTGTTGCTTTGTATATCTGCGAACATCATGCTTTGAAAAATCCTCAGCTGGAATGTACATTATGTTTGGAACTGAACACAATGTACGATTAACCTCTCAAGCAGAGAGCCCTTGACGTACAGCCCGACCGTGTGCCGTATGGACAAATATTCGTCCACCATGCTTGTAGGGCATGGATGACATAAAAGGCAACCGCATTGGAAAATTTGGCCTTTTACTAGTAGCTAAAAGCAACAAAATAGTGTAATAGCTCACGATATCGGAATCTTTTGAGAATATACACCATTAGCTAAGCATGCATGTTTCTTTTCAGTTATTGCCTCACCACCGGTGACACTCGTAGAGTTAAACTAGATTTTAAATCGCCTTGCAAACTCGATAGCAAATTAAGGGAAACTGTTTTTTTCACAATATAGGCCTGACCAGTGTATGGGTTTTCTCGTGTGGTTAGAGAACGTTACTCAGCGCCTATAATAAGCCATTCAATCGGAGTATTTGCGGAATAATATTTTTCTTTTCCCAACATTACCTTCGTTTTTGTGCCAATGTATGATGAAGTCTTGAGGTATCATCTCAGTTTCACACTAATTCGTTTCTTTTCCCAACATAACCTTCGTTTTTGTGCCAATGTATGATGAAGTCTTAAGGTATAATCTCAGTTTCACACTCTTTTATTTCTTTTCCCAACATAACTTTCGTTTTTGCACCAATGTATGATCAAGTCCTAAGGTACAATCTCAGTTTCACACTCATTTCTTTTCCCAACATAACCTTCGTTTATGTGCCAATGTATGATGAAATCTTAAGGTTTAATCTCAGTTTCACACTCATTCTGCGTCTTCATCCGAAGCTAATCGGGTATTTATATTTGTTACATTTCTATGATGCTGTTAGTACTTACAACAATAAGATAACATCGATGTATATCATGTTTTCGTGTCATGTTTGCACAGTGACAATAGCCGTATAATGCTGCCAAGTGTTTGGCGATAAGCTGAGTAGCAGGCATGAGAATAAGCCATTTTGTGGATATTGAACTGATACACATTCCTCGTGTAAGACATAGGATACCAACTAAATCCGTCATAGCCTTAATTATTAAGAGAAGATATAACATTCAGGCACAGCTTCCACGCAACATGTTATGTTTGACTACCTTCCCGAGCTTTGCTGTCTCATATAACCCAATAAAGCTTTAGTTAAAATGAGCCAGAGCAACTTAAAAATAGATAGTGAAAGTTGTTTGGTCCCTTTATTTCACTTTACTTCAGCAAGACATCGTAATCGACATCCGTGTTTAATGTACGATAATCAGAAGAGCTAATGATGGTCCGCTTAGGCGTTAGAGCGCTCTGTCTTCGATATGCATGCCGTTAACTGTATTACTGTAGCATATTTTCTGGAGTTCTTACTGGACGTAAACTGACCAAGATGCAAATTAAAGAATCTGGATTGTTCCCTGTAAAAATGCCAATTTATTCCTCGTGATTGACGAAATTGAAGTTGGAAGAGCTATTGTGAATATAGAAAAAGCAAAAGCTTGATGTAAATTATTCCGCCATTAAAACAGTGCGCAGTGAATCTAAGAGTAATTACGCAAGTGAAACAGCCATATAATTAGAAGGAATAATGCACATTCGACATTCCAGTGGATTTCTTCGTATGTATACAATCGTGACAATGCAAATGAATCGCGTTTATCTCAAATATCAACATCTATTTGCCGAGCTAATCGGTTGGCAAGAATTTCATGGCATGGCGCACTGCGGTGAACAAATCAAGTGCCTGACCTTGTCTAATATTTCTCTGATTATTTTGCAAGCTGTATTCCTGGGAACATACGGTGCACAGAAGATGAAGGCAAGTTACAAAGGATCCTAGAATGATCAATATCATTCGGTGATGAGACAAAACAGGCAATGGTTGAAGATTGACAGGATCAAAAAACCTCTCTTATGACTTTGGGACAGCGTATCATATTCCTAGTTGCTTCATTCAAGATGCATGCATTTATTCATTTCATTATATTCAACGTATACTACCATATATATAGATTGATAGACGATCGCGGGTACAATACAAATGTTCTTTTGTAAAAAAAATGGGGAAAAGGATGGTATGCTATCCGCTTTTCCTCGATATGCGGGAAAGAAACAATAACCTCTTGTGTAGTTTTGTATACAACCGGGCGCCGCACCCAATATTATCTTGGACATTGAAATAGGCAGGTCAGACAAATCGCATTAAACAGTCGTTGATAACACGCGGACTTTCTCAAAGAATATCTAACAATAACTACTTGCAATTATATTACCATGTTATTATTCTGCTCTTCTGGCGTTAGTATCCATATTTATCGTGAGGCGGTAAGGGTTCATTCTAGATTTATCGCCTAAAATTACCATACGACTGCCTTTTACTTATTATTCGTGGATTGTTGGCAAAAATATGGGTCGAATGCATCCTACAGCAAATATGTCATGAAATATCTTTCCTAGATCTTACTTGAGATGCTGCTCTTATTACGATGCACCATATGAAAATGTGCTGTAATGGCGCTTCGTTAGTTACGTACACTGACATGAGTTGGCCTCTTTGGAAGTAGCCTCCTCATCCGACAAAGAAACACTACTTACCTATGGTCTGGTCAGCAGGTCGGTTAATTGTCTAATTGGTATGACTTAGTTATATGTGTGAATATTTGATGCTAATGATAACAAGATACGGCTAAAAACTTTACAGCTGATATTAACCCCTTATAGAATACTGCTTAGCTAATTGCAGCACAGTTCACCTTAACATCTATCGTGTGCTTAATTGTTAACTTACATATGCCAACCAGATTATATCACGATACCTTGATTATTGCAACCAACACCGCCATTATGCCATAACTACTTGCGTCATTCAGCTACATAAAAGCCCCATTGTAGATAACACCACCTAAGGTTTCATAAGCCCTTTCTGTTTCAAGTGTGCTATATAATGTGAGGCTTTATCCATGTATTGGTTGCACTCTTCAAGCTTTTAAGCATTACCTTGTGTTTAATTGCCAATATAATCGACTATCAAGGCAGGCGCAGTTTGATGGGTAAATTGCTATTGAGGGGCTAGATTGACGGTCGGTCAACTAGGTGTATTCTATGGCTTATCGTGCAAATCACATTATCAAAGCGCAATATCCGACTTTTTAAGATTTATTTGAGATGGCTTAAAAAAATGTCACATAATCTTTTGGAGAAGCCGGAATTATAGCGCAAACCACGAAATAAAATTAATAATTCAGCACATCTGACCTAGAGAAAGCACCTTACATTTGATATCTGATCTGCGATATGTATATTCGAAGTGGGTTCGCCAAAAGCGACACGATTTTCAACCATTAGTTGATAATCAAGTTAACGTATATGATGATGATGGCAGCTGTAGTGAGTTAAAAAAAAATGGGAGAATTATGCTTGCGCTTTGGATAAAATACCACATCCTATTCATCACGCTGATATTTCTCCAATACATTTATATATAAATATAAATATATATATATATATATATATTATGGATATATATATATATCCGATATTTTTATATATATATATATGTATGTATTATATGTATGTATATATTTTATAAAAAAAATGTCATATCTCTATCTTTATGGAGAAATATAAATAAGTATAATTATAGCGCAAATATATATACGAAATATATATAATATATATATATATATATATCTATAGCATATCTGTGTCCCCCCTGTCCGATATGCATCATTCTCATTCAATAGCTCTACGATTTCCCGCTGCTTCCTTCATATACTTTCGTTTACGATGTGCTGTGGAAATAACCGCCAGCATGAAATAGTTACAAAACAAATATCCCATCTATGTAGCTTGCTTTAAGGAGTGGCATAACTTTGCTTGTTCAGCATTCGTAATGGCATTCAGCTATGCAACTATCGCTGCGTTTATAGCATTCGTGAGGGCAAAAAGATTGCGGAGCGATTGTTTTCAGGGCTGCAAATATGTTGGCTTCATGCTAGACAGCAAATAAATTGTATCTTTAGTCAAAACTTACAATGTGCATTTGCTCAGTTTGCTAAGAACATTTCTTGCACATTCAACAGGTGTACAATGCCATTTAATAGTGCCAAATAGATTGTCAATGGTTATTAATATATATTCCATTACTTCCGTGAATGTATCAGCAGCAACCTGATCATAACAAGTTTGTCAATAATGGCAATGTGTTATCTACATTTCGCACTAACCGAAACAGAATTGAGCGAACATAATGATATAAAGCCTAGTATTATTTTCTTATTTGGATATAATCGATATCGGATGTATTGTGGATCACATTATAATGAGTACAAACACATGCCACTGTTAAGGCAGCTATTGGTTACCATTGTTAACTTACAGGCGTTCACAGTTGTATTCATATAGGCATGGTTTTTTAATCACAACCTGAAATCATGGATCCTGATGATATCCAAATTTTACATTGCAATGTAATTTGAACCCGTAACGGTGTTTAATAGTGCGGATCGTTGTTGAAGCAGCGGTAATCAAAATGAGTCACGTAATATAAATGCGCGAATCTAAAACTATAAATACGTAACGCTTTGCATTAATGTACAATTACATAATGTCTTTTCACGATCCACTATCTGCATCAGTCAAAATATCTGTCGAGTCGAAACACTCGATTTACCTTTCCTGTACAAGGAATAGTGTTGAGGGGAAAATTTAAGCACGACTAGCATTGCAGTCATGCAGTCACCATTAATACTACATATTTGCTAGGTTAATTATGCACGACGCATTATTCTGTACCCTTAACTGCGAAATTGAAGCTACAAACCTAACAACAAGCAAAATGCAGCCATATTGTTACTTTGAAAATATAAGAGTTTCAGCTTAGGAACCGTGTCAATGAAATTGCGCATAGAAGGATCACAGTCGCACACGAAGGGCAAAGATGTACATGCCATGAATATGTCACATTCTTAATCATGTCTGTGATTGATAACTTCAAAGCAGTTATCTAGGGCTTTACTGCACCAGAAGCAGTTCAGATATAAAATCTCCCCTATGTAAATGATTTTATGCTGACCAGCATGTTTCGATACTTGAGGATTAAATAAGTGGCTTTGTGTCATTAGCAAAGGATATAACCGTTTCATTACAGGCATTTGGAATGTCATTGAAGAAATTAGAAAAATGGAACCGTGAGGGTCACCTGTAGATACATGGGATAAAGGTGATTAAATGTTTTCTATTTGTGTCTACTGTTTATGCATTCATGCGCGAGACCTCTAACACCAAGCGAAAACATTTTTGTTAGAAGTTCGTATTCATTGGGTGATTTATTGTTATGATTTGAGCGAATGCAAAATTGGATTAATTGGTTTTTGTTTATTTATGCGTTTTGTACTGTGACGGGTTTTGCTTGCATTTCCTATATAAATTAAATTTTGTTTCATTTGAAACTAGAAGTAGTATAAATTTCAAATAAACTGCAGAACATTTTCAGCGTACGTATGTTGGATTGTTTGATGTTAGTTGGGTGCAAAATAATGCAATAATTTGGCGAATCTAAATGAATAACCTTGTTGCCACAACCGCACAAATGGTTATTGTAATTATTCATTTTGACAACATCGATATGCGAGGAGCGCAGATAAGAAGTCTTAATATGACGAGCATAGTTGTGCGCTCTACCCCGCATATCAAGTGTCAACCAAAAATCCTTATCGCTCATTGTTATCCCCTTCTACAAATGTCAGTACGCATATTGATAGAGCTCTTGATCTACAGGTATACTCAAGTATTGCGTAACGTTACCTGCGTCAATATCATAGCACCATTGCCTCACAATCTACTTTTACTCATCTGCATTTATCAGCAGCTATTGACAGCAATGTACATATCAGATAATTTATAAGAGCAACGCGGTGATACATGCTTTGTTCAAATAAAAATATGGCTTTAGTTTTTTCTCACGAATACAAGCAACTACTCGGCTACTTGGGATTCGTTATATGTGTAATTATGCACCTCATCTAAACATCGCATTGCCCATACTGCAATATTGCATGAATCCGCTTTATCTCAATTTGTAGTCAAGCAATTGTTAGCTAAAATGTTCAGGATTATGTCAAAATGCCGTATCAAACATTGCTATTCAGCTAATCAAACTGTGAATTCCAAAGTGAAAAAAATGATTTCATGCAGGGTTTGATTGAAACGGAATTCTTCATTCAAGACCAGTTTGTTCAAGACTTTTCAAAAGGCCTATATAGCAACAAGATATAAACATTACAATGCTAAAATCCATACTGACAAAATGAGATTGCATGTACGTCGCCATAATTTGCAGTCGGCTGTTGATTATTGCAATTTACAAACACCAGACTTCATGATTCAATTCCACGAATAACCAAGCCGAAGCACCAAAACCTTGCTTGGACATTCCCGAAAATTAGCTATCAACATTCACGTCGTCTTAATGCGTCTCCTGGGATTAACAAGGGGCTATGCTAAACGAAGGAGTCATTTATATTGCCATGGCGATCGAATACATCAGGTATGTTTCTTTCTCGACCACCTTCGTGCACACGGTTTGCTCTCTCCGTTGATAGAAGAAGCACATTTTTGGCATATTCTAATCTCATTATTATGCACTTCTGTTTATAGATTGGAACTATGCATACCCTGGAATTACTAATAGACTAAAACCAATTATGTTCAAAGCTCTGTCTTTAGAATGTCTGGAACTCATCAGTCAAACCAACAGTTCTCTAACTCTAATGATACCATTATAATTCACTGCAGCTAATACTGTTGAACCTCAAGGGTAAAAAAATCCATTAAAGTCATGCAAATATGTCCCACAGATTAACTGCATTAGTCAAATATATGAAATTATATGTTACCAGCAGCTCAATCGGACACAGGTATTAATATTCAGGAAAATATAGTGCTAAAAATATTCTTTCATTTTTGTGTATTTACTTCAATTGTGCTGACCGTAAACCTCTTGTGAGCGCGTGGGGGCGTGAGCGCGTACTTTTCATCTAGGCGCGCGATGACTTAAATGGCTGGACAAATAACAATGACCACATAATACTAAGAAAGCATGTTTTCAAGTTGCGTTCAACATGAGCACTGCCTGAAAAATTGCATCAATATTTCCCTGCTAAGCATATCACAATGACGGCTTACATATATATGCTAAGCATATGCTCTTCGTCTGCAACATGTTGGCATATGTAAACATGTCTGCATACGAAATATTTTTTCACATTGTCAATTAAATGCCTCTGCCACTGTATTTCAAGATGTATGGCTCCTCATTGTCAGCGACATCGATGAGGGTAGACGGATGGGTTATTTGCATTATTGATGAATCACGGTTTATAATGCCCTGAGCACCCCGCATTGTAGCCCATTGTTGATAAATACGAAGGAAACTGTTGTCACGATGTCGGTGTTGTTTTGTAAGTTCCATTGATTATCAGTCTAAAAGAGCGACGGCTTAGGTGTTTGCACATGTCTGGGGTTTGTGTCAGCACAATTGAAGTAAATACACAAAAATGAAAGAATATTTTTAGCACTATATTTTTCTGAATATTACTACCTGTGTCCGATTGAGCTGCTGGTAACATATAATTTCATATATTTGACTAATGCAGTTAATCTGTGGGTCATCTTTGCATGGCTTTAATGGATGTTTTTACCCTTGAAGTTCAACAGTCTTAGCTGCAGTGGATTATAATCGTGTCATTGGAGTTACAGAACTGTTGGTTTGACTGATGAGTTCCAGACATTCTAAAGACAGAGCTTTGAACAAAATTGTTTTTAGTCTGTGAGTAATTCCAGAGGGTAAGCATAGTTCCAATCCATAAACAGAAGTGCATAATAATGAGATTAGAATATGCCATCTTTGGGATCAAAATGTGCTTCTTGTATCAGCGGAGAAAGCAAACCGTGAGCATGAAGATGGTTGTGAAAGAAAATACCTGATGTATTCGATCGCCATGGCAATATAAATGACAGGAGACGCATTAAGACGACGTGAACGTTGATAGCTAATTTTCGGGAATGTCCAAGCAAGGTTTTGGTGCTTCGGCTTGGTTATTCGTAGAATTGAATCATGAAGTTTGGTGTTTGTAAATTGCAATAATCAACAGCCGACTGCAAATTATGGCGACGTATATGCAATCTCATGTTTCCGTACGTATTTTAGTATTGTAATGTGTATATCTTGTTGCTATATAGGCCTTTTGAAAAGTCTTGAACAAACTGGTCTTGAATGAAGAATTCCGTTTCAATCAAACCCTGCATGAAATCAGGTTTTTCACTTTGGGATTCACAGTTTGATTAGCTGAATAGCAATGTTTGATACGGCATATTAGCCTACAATTGCTTGACTACAAATTGAGATAAAGCGGATTCATGCAATATTGCAGTATGGGCAATGCGATGTTTAGATGAGGTGCATGATTACATATATAGCGAATCTCAAGTAGCCGAATAGTTGCTTGTATTCGTGAGAAAAAACTAAAGCCATATTTTTATTTGAACAAAGCATGTATCACCGCGTTGCTCTAATAAATCATCTGATAGTTACACTGCTGTCAATAGCTGCTGATAAATGCAGATGAGTGAAAGTAGATTGTGAGGCAATGGTGCTATGATATTGACGCAGGTAACGTTACGCAATACTTGAGTATACCTGTAGATCTATCAATATGCGTACTGACATTTGTAGAAGGGGATAAACAATGAGCGATAAGGATTTTTGGTTGACACTTGATATGCGGGGTAGAGCGCACAACTATGCTCGTCATATTAAGACTTCTTATCTGCTCTCCTCGCATATCGATGTTGTCAAAAAGAATCAATACATTAAGCATTTGTGCGGTTGTGGCAACAAGGTTATTCATTTAGATTCGCCAAATTATTGCATTATTTTACACCCAACTAACATCAAACAATCCAACATACGTACGCTGAAAATGTTCTGCAGTTTATTTGTAATTTAAATTCTGCTAGTTTCAACTGAAACAAAATTTAACTTATAAAGGAAATGCAAGCCAAACCCGTCACAGTACAATACGATTAAATACAAAACATACAATAGCCTTCTTAACAAGGTTTGGGCGTGAGCTTAAGTGCAATTCCTATTCTGAAATGATGGTACAACGCAAAGCAGACACCAAGTCTTTGAGGTCAAAACTGAGCCAAACAACGGAAACTCAAACCACAAATTACCACAAAATTTTGAAAATTGATCGCGATCAAATATCAAATACAGATTGCCAATGAGTTTAACAATTACTATACCAACACATGCTAAACAATATCTGAACGTTTGCCCTCACCTAAGAAGCACTCCACTCTCTACTTTCAAATATCAAATACAGATTGCCAATGAGTTTAACAATTACTATACCAACACATGCTAAACAATATCTGAACGTTTGCCCACACCTAAGAAGCACTCCACTTTCTACTTTCACATTTAATGTACCTAGAAGAATTAACTGAATATGAAGTTGCAGCTGTAGTAAATAACCTAGAGTCAAAAACAAGTTATGGCCACACACGCAAACTGTACAAGCAACCCTTCCAATTATATTGACCCTTCTCTCACTTATATGTATCATTGAAAACTGGAATCTTCCTAGATCAACTACAAATATCAGAAATTATGCCCATGTTAAAATTCGATGATTACTGCGTCTTTAATAACAATAGACCTATTATTGTGCAGCCAAGTTTCTCAAAAGTGATTGACAAAATATGTATATAGGAACTATGTCCTCCCTGGATAAGCTTAAACTATTACTTAAGCACCAGTATTGATTCTCAAAACCAACAAAAACCAATAAATCCGATATTTCATTCGCGCAAATCATAACAATAAATCACCCAATGAATACGTACTTCTAGCAAAAATGTTTTTGCTTGGTGTTAGAGGTCTCGCGCATGAATTCATAAACAGTAGACACAAATAGAAAACATTTAATCACCTTTATCCGATGTACCTACAGGCGACCCTAAGGGTTCCATTTTTCTAATTTCGTCAATGACATTCCAAATGCCTGTAATGAAACGGTTATATACTTTGCTGATGGCACAAAGCCACTTATTTCATCCTCAAGTATCGAACCATGCTGGTCAGCATAAAATCATTTACATAGGGGAGATTTTGTACCTGAACTGCTTCTGGTGCAGTAAAGCCCTGGATGGCATGACTGCCTTTGAAGTTATCAATCACAGGCATGATTAAGAATGTGACATATTCATTGCATGTACATTTATGCCCTTCATGTGCGACTGTGATCCTTTTATGCGCAATTTCATTGACACGGTTCCTAAGCTGAAACTCTTATATTTTCAAAGTAACAATATGGCTGCATTTTGACACATTGCCATTGTTGACAAACTTGTTATGATCAGGTTGACGCTGAAACATTCACGGAAGTAATGGAATATATATTCATTAACATTAACAGTCTATTTGGCACTATTAAATGACATTGTACACCTGTTGAATGTGCTTGCATCGTTTTTAGCAAACTGAGCAAATACACATTCTAAGTTTTGACTAAAGATATTATTTATTTGCTGTCTAGCATGAAGCCAACATATTTGCAGCCCTGAAAACAATCGCTCCGCAATCTTTTTGCCCTCACAAATGCTATAAACGCAGCGATAGTTGCATGGTTGATTGCCATCACGAATGCTGAACAAGAAAAGTTATGCCACTCTTTAAAGCTAGCTACATAGATGGGATATTTGTTTTGCAACTATTCCATGCTGGCGGTGATTTCCAATGCACAGCGTAAACGAAAGTATATGCAGGAACCAGCGGGAAATCGTATATATGTATATGTATATATGTACATATAAATATATATATATATATATATATATATATATATATATATATATATATATGTATATATATAAAATATATGCATATATATATTTAAATATATGTATATATATATATGTCAATATATATATAAATATATATATATATATAGAGATATATAAATATATATTTATATCTATCAGATATAGATATATATATATATATATATACATACTCTATCCCTATATATCCCTATATCTCTCTATCTCTATCTCTCTATATCTCTCTATATCTTATATATATCTCTATATATATATCTATATATATATATATATATATATATATATGGCATACTAAAATATGGCTAATATAATCGTCGCTGCATACTTTTGGTGTTGACATTATGAGGGCTATTGCTTAAAAATTCAGGTGTTGGATGATTTTTTTACCAACACGAATGGAGCGATCCTACAATATGTGAACAAAATGGCCAATTCAAATTGTTGCGATCGTGAGGATGATGAAGAACAACATAGCTTTGTACTAAAACAAGACACACTGGTGCGATTTAATGTGGTCCACTGTGCCCCGGTAGGCAATAGTGTTGATACCACTTGGAATACTGCATGTGTCCATGACACGTTGAATACTTCCATGCTGATGATTACCAGAGTTATTAAAGGAACTTGGTAAAATTTAGTTTGAACGCAAAATATTTCAAATAATTATTCTATGCATGTTATTTTATTGCATTTAGCAACACATGTGTTTCTGCAGACAGGTCAAATTTAAAATAATGTCATATCGTAAAAACACGTCATTTAATAACATTGAATTCCTTAGCCACTAAGCAATGGTCGAATATCAGATATAACAAAATGCGATAGGTAACAGAACCATGAGTTTTGCACTAATTATCTCGGCTTTGGTGAATAATAATTGAATCTATAACTGCTACTGCAACATCAAGAAATTGTTGTGTCGATTAGATCCAAGCCATATTGTGGTTTGTCTTATATGCTAACGTCAGTTTAAATATGTATACCCCACTAAACCAAGACATCAAATTGCTAGGCTTACCTCAGATTTGTTCAAGCAGCTTAATTACATGATGTTAACAGTATTTGCTTCCTAAACCTCAATATTTGAAACGTTTAGCTGCCCGCTGTAAGTGTAATGTTATATAAATATGTCGATTGCATGCTCTTTTCGGTATCCATCATACATATTTTGGGTTTGATTATTTAATTACTCTAATGACTACTAAGCGCATCGTTGGCATTTGTCATGTCTTCAAGATTGATTGTAGTTGTGCGGCAAGGCGAAATATAAAGAGATACAAAGTTAATTCATTCAACAACGAAATGGTAAAGTACGCTTCCCGTTGTTCAACCTTCTGGTACAGCACTTACAGTGCTAGAGCCAACATGTTACACCTTCCGCTAGATAACGTCATTTACTCAGAGTTCCTTAAAAGATGTAAGTGCCTTACTTCTTTTGCATTAGTCAATATCTTATATAGTAACAGCTTTTGTGGGTCAATTACAAAGCGCAGAAGAGAAGGCCCGTGTTACATTATAAATTCCGTTACTTTGAGGTTTAGTGCATTGCAAGGAAATACAATGAAAATCGCTTTCTAGGATTTTTTTTCCGTTGTGGTATTTCATTGGTGCCAAGTATGATAGATAGCATAACTGGTTGGTACAAATATGTCAGTAAATAATTGACGACCGCTTTCTACCAGCATATACTGAGCTTAAGTTTTGTCAACTGTTCCCAAAAATGGTACATACGTAGCCTTTGCTGTTACACACCACCAAAATGTGAAATCAGCAAATAAATGACTCCCCGGATAACGCGTTCCAGTTCAGATAACAACTGTTTTTATTCTTCACAAACAGAAAATTAGGTGATCGTCACTACCTCAATTGCTCTCTATACTACATTCCAACTGAAACAATAATGTCAATAATATTAGCCATTGCGGTTCCACAAATAGAGCTAAATGGTAAAGCATTAGATCACACACAATCCGAATAAGCCATCTTATATTAAAAATGCCGAAGTATTTAACCGTTTTACGTGCTGATATGCTGTACGCAATAAAACTGTATCCCTTAACGATTAAACGCTCCAAATCAACACCTTTATTTGTTGGTTATTTGCAACTTAGAGGTTACCACAACAGTATCACAAGAATAGCATTCTGCGTACGCCAAATGGAAAACTTGGCACCCAATGCGCAAAACCATTAATCTTATGTAGCGAACACGGCCTCAACTGTGTTGATGCTGTACAGCCATGATTATAACCGTATTCGTGCATGTCGAATGTTTGAAGACGTTGTCAATAACGCACTTAAAACAACTCAGGTACAACACCATCATATAAATATGCTTTTGACAATACAGCTCATGTTGGAATCGATCAAACCATAAGATATATATCTTAATACATCTTCTTTCGATAGAATATGTGTCATATTCGCCACGCCATAGGTAATGCAACTTTACTAATAAACTTTGTGACACCCAGCATAGCCTCAATGGGTATTATACAAACAATGTCACCCAACATTTCTTGTAAACAGAGTATGATAAAATAAACTTCGGTTGCACGTTGTCAATATCGAATGTTGCATATAACTATCGGTGAACTATTCTGCAAGCTGCAATTAAGCAATATATAGAATGGTAGCGATGGAATAATTTCTATTGAGAATCTCACATTGGTCTGCGTGTTGTTATGCAGTTGTTAGAACAGCTGCGCTTCTCTCAGCGCCAAACGGCTCTCTACATGCTATATATATGTTATAATTTCACATTGCGATCACACAGCTTACTAGAGAGTCGCATATCAAACCAAATTATTCCATTCAATATATAAAATACATTCTGCCACGTTTAAGTCGATCGCAATGCACAATCAGGCATATGCGACATATCAGGAGCTTGTTTGAATAATGAAGCCAAGCGGCGTCGCAATTTGCAGTATATTTTATACCAGTAGATATTAGTGAAATCTCTCTCATTGGCTTGTTATAGTTATATCATTCACTTGTATATCTTAGATGTCATTTAACCGCCTGGTGCATCTAACAATCTGATGTACATAATGGCACTAAATTGCAATGTTACAGAAGCTTTATCAAGTGAATGTCATATTGGCTTTTTCCAATTTATGAGGTGATATGATTGACAGAACTCTAATTTCAACTCTTTGACATGTGACAGAACAATAGCATTTAGCAGATAATAAAGTAATTAAGGCGCTGTCACATCTGTAGTACCAGATACACATTTCTCGCAATGTTGGCAACGGCAGCATCCTACGGTGCCTTTAAGCTTCATCACGCTTATATCAGAATCGTTATCGTGATATTGGGAGTCTAAAGATTATATTAAATTTTGAAATTCATGTACATTTTACTCATTTAGTAGGTAAATGCAGAGTGTGTATTATCATGCCTATTTAGGGTCACATCAAATCACAATTCAAAATTAATGCTGTAATGTGCGTTATATAAAGATTTCGAGCAGTTCTACGGCGTTAGAATAAGGAATTGCCCTCAGCAATGTAGATTATGAAATGAATACTGCTAATAAAACACTATTCATGTCATATAAAATGCGTTGTATTGAGACACAACAGTTGGAAGGTGGATGACATTTTCCTAGCAACATTTCTTTGAAATAGAAACATAATACGGTAGATGCCACGTACTGCTAGCTAACATCCGCGTAAGGGACAACAGTTTGACTGCTAACAGTGGCAGAAAGGACAAAATAGAACGTCTGCTTAGAATTGTTAAATCTAGACTTGACAAATACATACGCGTGACAAGAAAATTGTGCGCTGCGGATAATAACCCGTTAAACCACATCCAACATCGCCATTAACGATTCCCCCATGAATTCCCCCATGAATGTTTTTTAGTTGTAAAGGAATGACACAGTTGCGTAGCTGGGATTTATATTCAGCAAATACTGCATGCTGATTGTTCTTCTTCCTTAATTAATAAGTCGAGACAATGATCAATAGCAACATACACGCGCAAGTCATGACTTGCAAAATAGCCTCACTACAAGGTCAATATTAGGTTACTTTAAATAACAATTTGTTAGTGCGTAAGCATAGATGACATTATTCATTTTGAGTAAAGTAAAATTACTACGTGCACGCCTGTCAGCTGCACAACGTTGGAATATTTCTAGGTAGTTACTTTTACCTTAGTGAGCGTCAATACATGCATGAGTCAATGAAGTTATCATCGGTTTTAAAGGATTATTAATAATGTGTTATGATGACATAAATCTACCTATCGTAGCGACATGCGGTGACATGGGGCCCTATTGTTTAAATCAAGTGACAAGATGTGGTAGCTTTATATCTGTATGGCGTAGTGGCAGGGCACAGGTTGCGATATGCGTGATTTATTGTGTGAAGCAACACTGAGTGTTATTCCCCTACAACCGTTGTATCATAACATGCATTGTGTAAGAAACAAAGAGTATAATAGTGAAATTGTTCACAATCATAAAATAGAAATTCTCCTTCGCAATTCGAACCTCCATAATCGCTGATCCAGGTATTCATCCATATTAACATCTCCATTTACTTTGTTATCGTGTTACCCCTTTCTTAACATATCTACTGCGTTCAATGAATAATGCAGCAGGATTAACACTATGCAACAAAGGCTACTTTATACTCGGCGGGATATTCTTGACTGTGGAGTTTTAGTCAACATATGTTGTAGCAATTATTAAATGTTTTGACCTAAAGAACCCTGGTAGAATGATAATGAATTTTAAAATAAACGCTTTATCAGTATTAATTTGTATTTCAGTAGTTCGGAAATTGCTGCTGCCTAGTAGATAATTGTTTAATTCGCTGGGCAAACTAAAAATATATCGTACCACTCTCAGCCACTTGGTCGCTATATAGGCTACCTTCATAGCCATTACGCTTTGTTCATTTAAAGCTGATAAACTCAGAGTGATCGGCATTCTTCCCATGCAAATTGCTTCATGAAGCAAATGGGGTGCACCCGAGCATTCGTTCAGTTATCAGAATGCCGGTTGAACAACCTGCACGCGAAAATGTATTCACGCCGTTGTATTGACTCCGATAATAGCATTATTATCAAAACATCAAAGTTGTTCGGCGGTTCATATCTGTTAGCGCATGCTGCCTTATTCAACCCTCGAAAGTGTTGATCTTCGGGATTTATACTGACAACAAATTAGGTTATGTGAAACATCAATTACGAGACACTATAACTATGGCTACTTTTATTCGTTAGACACGACAGCCGCATATAAACTGGCAAATGTACATCCATAAACGGGGCTATTAGCATACCAATACACGCGTAGCGTAGCATAATGTCTACTTGGCTGATGACATTTGCATCATTCAATTTTCGATGATATACAACATTGTCACGGCCATATAAATGAGAAGGAGTGCCTAGCATATCCAATGTTGACAGTCAATCTGATAGACAAAAGTGTATTTAATGACTTCTCAATCATATAAGAAACAGACAAACCAATCTCCACATGCATTGGCGCACTCAGTCAAACTAATCCCATATGACCCGGCGGCAATAATACAGTTTGCTTTTAAAAGATGCGTTAGCAGCTGTTCGAATGGGTGTATCGAAATCGGTCAAACTGTTTCGGTGTTTTTGGTATTCATTAGCACGTGCTAGAACCGCGTTGCTTGTCTAATGCTGTGTACGGTGTTGCGACGTTCTATAAGATATAATGATTATGTCTCACTTGAATTCAATCCATATCTGATCGCAAAGCCAATGGCATGTGTTGTTGTGATACATACTATATCAAGGTAGCAGGGTGTGATGTATTCTGCTCGATATATTCAAACCTCTTCCTAGAGGTCATGAAGATCAGAAAAAACCTCCAAAATCCCCCCCCTTCCCCTCCCCTACGGTTTTTTAGTACTACAGGATGTGCCATACCCAGTCAATATATTCCACGATGTTTCTGTACAATCGATGTTTGGTAGCGCGTTGATTCATACTCTCTTTGATGTAAATCGGCCATTACTGTAGCAATAAAGGCCAGGAATAATTTGCGCAAGATGCATGTCATTACCTGGTTGTTAAAATGGTATATAAACCCGGTGATGTACCTTTTGACATGTCCTCGCATAAAACGCAGATGGTATACCTAGTTACCTGAAGTAATAAAATAGTAATACTTTACATGTGCTTTGTATGGGGATGGTGTTGTGCACAGGCGGAAGGTATGCAAGGTAAGCTCGGTTTTACGTCAGTGTTTGGTTTGATATGGCTTTCGAAAATCGCGTGATGTCTGTGACGTCCAATAACCATAGGTTACTCGACTGCTTAACATTGCGCTATCACGAGTAGAAACAAAGACAGCACCTGATTACTTTCGGAATCAAGTTACCGTTGAAATTTTTATTTTTATGTTAACTTGATCAGTACATGCTTACTAGGTACTAGCTGGGTATTAACCTTCACATTATAGGACACACAAATATCCCGTCCAATATGTTAGCCTAATGCAATCGCAATTGCTGCGCTAAGTTCGGGATGATATCTGTGATTGATTGACGGACCCAATGCATTACTGCTGTATGATACAATATGACATACTAACAACACGTGGCCTATGTGATCTGTTCCACGTACATGTGTTGTTACCATTTAAGGATGGACCTGTTAATATTCCACAGGTTATGTCAAATCGCAAATTGTACTTTAATAGCTGACACTGAAGTGTGTAGCTGATATAATTCGACAAATACTAGCTGTAATCATTCTGATTGACCTCTCATCACCTCGCACCTAAAGAAAACACAGCGGTAAAGATGAGAACTAGTTGTAAATACCACAAACCCTTATGTTTCATGTTTTACTTGATAGCCAGGATAGGCAGGATGTATATTTCTTATTACATGGCATTACAGCTTGGATCTGGAAAATCGAAATTCGGTCGATTGCCCGTGGAATATTATATCATTCGATGCAATAGTCTTTTTACCTGACAATTGGGTGACAAGGCAAACTTCTGGCGACCGAAGCCAAACACTCATATGTGAATTAGAGAACCTATAAATGCTGTGCCACAGTGTGGGTTATGACAGATTGATATAAGCCCTTACGGATGCAAATCTGTGTAAATAAAAACTTTCGCCGCGACTTATCATACAGCAATAATCGATGATTTCATTTGTTCAGTAGACGTTAATTAAGTCCGTGTTTATTGGACATCACAATTAGCGTGGCTATGTAGATCCGATACACAGCCCCACTACATAATGCTGATCGATGCTTTCAGACACTTACTTTTTAAACCATACCACTTTCTATACCTGTTCATGCAACGTTACCGTTGATAAATGCTAGGTGTAAAATATCATTGGATAGGCATTGTTAACATCAAGATTAAAGTTTTCTCCATTATTTACGAGGTATTACTAGCCGGGCTGTTGTGTCTGAGAGCTTAAATATGATAATCTATCGTTCATGCCGAGCTAAAATGTCATGTTTTTATACATTAATTAGTGTACTTTTCTTGTACCTAGATCAAGTCAGAAACAATGACGGTGACTTATATGCAATAATACCGTTTATATGCTTTGTTGGCAACTTTTATTTTATTAATTTTGGCGCTTGAGGCACTTCTGTGGAGAAAAAAGAGTGTCAGTGATTTACAGATGTGCAGTAACATGACTGACATAACTTTAATTACAACTCTATGACGTGCGACAGCACAGTAGCATTTAGCTGATACAATCGCAATTAATGCCTTGTCACATCTCCAGTGGCCAACTCAGTGTTTAAAGGTTGCTATTAGATAACGATTACTTATTGCATTAGCATGTTATGACATAAATGGTACTTTAATTGAGTGCTCTTCGTCTTAAGCTTCATCGGTAACCTGATATATTGACAATTATCAAACTTGCTTCTCAGAGTGAGCAGTTAATATGGATACATAGGATTTTACGTCACTTTCCATAACGATGCGATATCGCGACGATGATGGATGAGGATGATTGCGATGTTTGGGCAACTTCTCACACTTACTAGTGCTCACATGGCACAAACCCGATGCCGAGATCCAGTTGCCAAACCAACGCCATTTTGACGTCGTTTCTTTTAGTAATATTTCATTGAATGCACATATATCCCTGGCGTCATCGGCAGGTGGCGTCAACATTATTTGGATAATTAAAGATTGAGTATTGAACTATGTTTTAATGAATATGCGGCCACACTCTTTTCCACAGAAGAAAACGATAACCACTATACCGTATGAGTATAACTTTTAGCTCTATAGCACCTTGTTCTTGTCGCAAATGGTAACATTGAGTATGATAATGCTGCATTCACCGTAATGTATGCATTTGAGGCTTTGAGTCAAGTTCGACAATATTCAAACGTCTTTGTATTTTGCCAATTCATTGTTCAAACCTAGTTGACTTGTCGTTCAAAATAGTATTAAAAAGTAAAACAAAAACGAAAGCTTCCTATTTTTAAGTTTGGGCGTCCCGGCAATGTTCACCGGCTTTGTGGTTACATTGTATTGATTTTTCACAACGGTGCAGCGCATATATTGCGCTACAACTATCCGAATGTTTAATATAATAAACACAAATCACAAATATTTATATAATCATAAGTCAATCTCTCAACCAATCCATCTGATAACTAAGTATTATATTATACAGATCAATGTTGCGTATGTATCAAGTAAAGCAGTAAATGCTCGGATGCAACCATTTATGCTCATCTCATTCGGGATTTCGTTTTCTAAACACCGATTATGGCAGCAAAAGTCTGTCAGTACCATTTGCCCACGGAAGGTTAGCATCTACCAGAAACTTTACATGACAATGAATTCGTGCTGCACATACTAGCTACAAAAATGACAGGTGAAGTTAATAAATACAAAATATAACATGTGCTATAGCCATGATAGTGCAACCAGCCCGATTTATTGTATTCATATCGTATTTAAGATGTCGCCCTTGCTTTGCACTTGGATGGTTACAAATGATATGATGAATGATATCAAAACATTAGTATAATTAAGAACATGAAGACTTCTAATATCAGATCCTCATTTGATTTTAGGATGATCAAGACAGCAAAATGCGTTTACAATTATCATGCAATAAACCGATGTGTAAGCAATTATGTGCATGGTCTCGATGTTTGCCATATATATCGCTGTGTATGCATGTTTCGATTAGTGTGGTACTACCCTATGATATCTGAACTACTGCGGTATTTTGTTTGGACAGTATGCTATTTACTGCTTACAAGCCTCCCGGGAAAGAGCTGAGACGATGACATACATCAGGGTATTGAAAATGAATCGGTTCGCGTTAGAAGTGTGACACCATTGAGTTTCGAATTTAGCATGCTTCGATCAAGACAAACTGCTATAAGCTAGATATGTTCTACACAGTTAAATAATTTATTTGTAGTTTATTCTTGCTAATCATTGAACCAGTAACTAAACGCAAATGTACTGTCTAGGATCGCTCCTGCATAATCTAATAATATCAGAAATTAAAGGAAATGTTTGATTTCTGCATCTACAATAAACATTCATAGTACTATTGATGTAAAGCTGCTACCCACTTGTAGTCGGTTCGTAGCGGAATCCTACGACGCATTTGATGAGAAAGATCTTGCGGGTGCATCCCACTCATATGAGAACATGTTAACGATAGCTATCTGGCAGCATGACCACGTGTGTAAATAGTAATGTGGGATATGCAGGACAAAATGGCCAGCTGCACCACGTTTCAAGTATCACTTCACTCATTCTATCTGTTTGCTGTGTCAATACCAATAACCCGCCGACGGTTGAGCGAATTCACGCCAAGGTTAATGCATATCTTGAGACATAATCTTAAACCTAACAGTCATGTTACAAGCGATAAAAGCGATGGCCGGCTGAATACGTTTGAATTTACTCATAAAATTGGAAGTGTGAAATTACAAACTAGGTTTCTTGTTTAGATATTTTAATATGAGTATTTTCAATTAAAGCACCTTACTGACTTATGTCAACGTGTCACACTGAATGAAGTGAAAAGCCGTTAGTTTATGTTTATTTTAGGGCTGATTGTATTATGTGAGTTATTTAGGCAAAGGATAGGATTATTTTGGTTTCAACTATTTTAACCTGACAATATATGGGGGCCCAAGGGTAAGCGCACTTATGTATCTTGATAACTTTATTCTCTGATCGAGTTACTCGTAGATACGAAGTGGACATTACAACTTGTTGTGGCTGGCGGCACTTAAGTACGAATGATTAAATATTGCATCAATATTTGCGTCTTCAGTCACTATTCTTTATGCCCCGTAATATTGTTTGAGTGACTATAAGGTGAGTGGATGCGATATAGAACCTTCGATTGAAATGTAAGTACTTGATTGTAAAAAGGGCTCACACGTTTGTAATGTTATCACATGGGTGGCGTTAACTTATTTTGGATCGAATAAACAAATCAAGTGGTTCATTACTGTAATTATATCATGCTATTATCGTGATTGAGAGTTTAGGCTTTTCATGAGCTTTTCTTGGTAACCAGTGATTGGGACATAAACGCATTCCGGGTACTGGTGCATTATTACAAAACCACATTTAGTTTTGTATTTAAGTCAAAGGTTATGTACTTCGGTGATAACTAAATGACATTGGGGACACGGTTAATATATATAGCAGCCGCCGGTACGCTTACATCATGTTGTAAACCCTGAGATAGAAAAATTATGTTTTTTAACTATGTGTAATTGACCAATCCAGCCGACGTCCACCCCCTGTCCGCTCGCGCTACATCATAAAGCACCACCTGTATTTGTCCAGCATCTTGGCAGTTCCTAGAAAACATCACAATCCATTACTACTAAGTGCTTCTGTCAGTGTTAAATAGTCGATAACCGTCATGTACTGGTATCATTTTACATTTAACCACTAGCTCATAGGAACATGGTAAAGCGATATATTATATTTTCTCGCGATATCGGAATCATGGGATAATAAACTGGGAACATGACAGCTTTGTTATTTACTCAATACCACCGATTCTCGAAGGAATAAGCCTAGTTTTGAAAACGCTGGTTTACTTTGAGTGTACACAAAGAAAAGCAGGCTATTCAAGATATTAGCCTAACCGGTTAGAGGGTAGTGGTTTCGTTGTGTGATAAGAGAACGCAAACACTGAACCATTATGTTACCATCAAATTGCGAGTGCCTGCAGAGTAAATTTAGGCTTTGCTCAACACAACCCAAGCTCTCGTGCTGTGTTTGATGTTATGATGATATAATTTCATCTTGACACTCATTATAAGTGTGCTTTGCCAATGGAACATATTCATTAATACCTGCGGCAATTCGCTAGCATCGACATGTTTCACGCATTCTAGTCGCAGTAGCATATTGGCAATAGGAGTATAATTGTGCCTAGTGTTTAACGACAAGCATAACAGCAAGTTTGTGCATTTTCCGTTTTATGAATGCGCTCATACATATTACTCTTGCAAGGCAAATAATATCAGTCGCAGTTTAAGAACAGAATAATTAAGGCAGTTGTGTTTATTAGTCATACATCTGATGTGCTCTGTGCCATACTTAGTGTCATGCTGTGATGAACTTATCTTGAAGAACAAATATCTTACCCTAGATCAACATCAAATCAACATTACCATTCAGTGAAAATTGCTAATCGCGCATGTTCTTTCTAATATGCTATTGCACTATCAACCTGACACTAACGATGAATACAAGGCAATGGGAACTAATGTACTAGCATGGAGATCTTCAATCTGCGTCCGTGATACTCGGTTTCCATTAGGGTACAGAACAAAGGTTCGCTAATGGGTTTGTGTTGTCAGTGCCATTGCCCACTTCAAAACCACTTTCACGCTTGACTCTGTATTACCAACACGTTTTGACATGGATAAGCGATTGCCCATTACGCAGATACGTCTCAGATTATCCCGGGTTAGGGAAAAACTGAAAGCCCCATTAACAAAATGGTAAGTGTTTTAGATCCAACTTCAGCGACGACATTTATCAGAGCAATTATTATAATCAGGATGTGCGTTCTTTATTCCTACACGCGTGGAAACTAAAGGTTATATCTAGCATTAATAATAATTATATTGCCCTGCGGTGTTAGGTAGTTGCTATTAATGCAAAATATATCCTTTAGGCTCAGTTTCTACGCAAAATACTATATAAGAATCATGTTGACCACTGTGGCCACGATCAATTGTCGCTTTTAGCTGTCGTCAACGAGAAATAGATCACAACATACTCATGATCGGCCATTTTACAGAGCCAACTGTTGTGGAAGAGTAGAAGACAAATTTTGAGATATCATTCGTTTCACGTTTCAATACATAAGACCGAGTAATGATAACATTATATCTGCTGCCAACATTCCCTCCTGCCCTCTCATGATTTGTATACATAATGTTCGAGCACCCACAATGATTAATTGATAGCATCGTTAATTTTGCCATCATAATGTACTGCCCTCTTTATGCGCAAATTGCTTATTTACCACCACTATTACGACTACGAGCTCTCAAAATCAATTACCTAAATCCGCATGAGTTTTGTCCTTTAATTTTATGCGCACTTTACTTGGTATTAGAATTGCTAGCGTCTAACGTCGATAATCAAAGGAAGCATTCATACACAAACTAATAAAAACATCCAGCGCCTTCATCTTAATGCGTCATCATATATTCGGAGTAGCCATCAAACAAAGCCTAGACAGGACTGCTCCCTGAAATCGTCTTCGTCTTAATTGTCAATCCTGCTGCATTCAATGTGATACTAATACTGACGTGATTACTGACGTTGGTAATATGACTGCTTTTTACTACTCGGGATGATGTTCTTCTGCTTATAGTGCTTTACTAGTTTATGGGACCTTACTAAATATCCCCGACAAATGATGGATAGTGAACAACTTAAACATGGACGGTAAAAGTTGCTAGCTCCCTGTATCTCTCTTAAACTAAGTGAGGCAAAATAATCGACATCCGTAGTTTATGTTCGGCAACCTGGCAGCTAATGGTTGTCCTAACAGCGCCATGTTTTTATACGCTCGGCATTGTGCATGCTGCTTACTCTATTATTGTATCGAAGTTTTTTGAGTTGATAAGAGTGACATTTCTTTGCTGCAAGTGATCAAGACGTGAAGTAAAGCATCTTGATTGTACCTAGCAAAGATTTGGGAATCAGTCGAGGCCGATGTAGTGCATATGATGGTCAAAATTAAGATAGATATGCTGAGGTTAGTACGAGGGATACAAAAGCTTGATATAAATGACTGAAACATGGCCCAAAATTGTTCAGTACATCTAGGATTAATTACGCAGGTAGAACAGCCGTATTACTTAGACGGTTATTAAGCTTATAACTGAAGTTGTTCGAGTGACTTTTTGTTTTGCCATATATCTAAGCCATTTAACACTGACAAAAGATAAATATGTTGGTAGCTTGCAATAACATTAGTGCTAAGCATCAATAATATAAAAGGGACGATGGTAGAATTTCGGTGTATCGGACTTATCTAATTTGTTTATTTCTTAGAACATATTTTCATAATTATATATGGTCCAATTCAAGAGTTGCCAGACGATTTTATCTTTTGAAATTGAATGATGGTTTAGCGCGCTAAGACGTTTGATGGGCCTGCACAATTACCCAACGACACTACCGACAATGTTCGGCGTGCTGTTAAGCAGTAATATGCTGGTCGGTGACTGTGTTATTACCATAAGTTGCTGACGTTGATCAATCACCGGTAGTGTCATCCGTAAGACTACTGCGCAATAAAATAGCACGCGCGGTATCTTACTGTCAACGTTGTTGATTGAAGAGGCTGTTCTACTTTATTGCGGTTCACTTCAAGTGACAATGAAAAAGTCTTGCATGGAATAATAAATTGATGTCACGCAATCCTGCTTTCCTCAAAAAATGGAAACGCCATAATCATCTCTTGTGTCGTTTGCATATACACCCCGGGACCGCACGCGTGAGTATACAATTGTGATGACACCCAGGATATGTCGCCGAAGCTGGGGCGAGTTGAGTAAAACTAGCGAATCCCATCTTGCTGTAAAGTTCTTGCTTTACGCGTTCCAATTTAAGAAAGTATATGGGTGTTTGTTGCATATTTTTATGCGAATATCTGCACATTCCAGTGGAATATTGACAATAAAGGTTAATAATGCACCGAGCTTCTTGGCAGTGTTTACATCTTGCAATTAGAGCTAAACTACATGTTTCATATATGATACAGTTATACCTTACCATCAAACCTAAACATCATTTTCACCATTCACGTGGTATATATGTCTGTTGTTGGATGCAGAAGTTAGGAGACAAGAGGGGAAATGCCTTCAGCCCTTGAATATTTTGTATTGATATTAAAAACAATTATGAACTGATATTATTATTGTCATGGGCGTACAAAAACGCTAATGTTGTTGTAAGTAATTATATAGGCTATGACACAATGTGGAGTCTGAAATCAATGCTAATGATAACCAGATAACAGAACTTGCTATCAACTGGGGTTAATATGTTTCATAAAATAGGAGTTTTGAGATATTTTCCAAACATGTTACATACAAACGAAACTATAACATAGTCATGGACTGTTAGATCAAATCCGCGTACAACAGTTCCATGTTCGATCGCATTCACTAGCAGATGCAGCAGAAAATACGTCAGTTTAGTCTAGTTTTGCGAGGCACTACACATATGCATAACAAACAGACGCATATTCAAATCTTAAGTCTGGACTTAATTTTGCATAATGCTGAGCATATACACTTGGCTTGTTGATAACAATGTTTCCACCTCGTCAATGATAATGTTAAAATGCAGAAGATGGATCAATAGGTGAATCAGTTGATGACTGCTAAATGTGCCGGAATTCGAAAAGTTTTGTTGCTAGGATTTATATTTGGTGAAAACTGCATGCTGATTGTTTTTCTGATGCATTGAACTATTGCAGGAATTTGCAGTGGAGAAAGAAATACAAGAGCAATGTATCATGGAGATATGGATATTGGAGAAGCATTCATATAGCAGTACTACATTTCTGTTTTTTGTGTTGAAAAGCAACGAAGCTGGAAAAGAAAGGACACACATACTAACGCGGATGATATATCTGGCAACAGTGAGTTAAAATTTCATACAAACGTAAGTACCTAAGTTAATGGTGTCTATTCCCTCAGCATGCAGTCGATAGTAGTTATGAACGGTCTTTTACCTCACACGCAATATAAACCAATATGAGAACTAGCTGTATGAATTGCAAACATTGATGCCTCATATGTAAATTACAAGACCTAATTACCAAGATGGTCGTTTATTATTTTAATAGATTACATAACCCTGTAGTTTGCATAATGTATACAACATATTCGTTTAGTCACATGGACCTTTGAATGGTCGGTACTTTGTGGATAATGACGGAGAGTATAGGTACTACAGATTAGGTTTAAAATAATTGAATCACCTACCTTTCAATTTTGTCTTAGTTTATGCTTCCACCCGACACGATCATGTTCACGTTGGTAGGTGCATAGCCTGTAATGGCCATAAATTACTTAATGTTGTGGGGTATCGTTTTCAAATAATGTAATCGATAGTTGACGAATTTATCCATAGAGTCGGAAAAACACATTCGCTGTGATGTATAGGCACAGTACGTTAATGCCTTTAATGCATATGCTGAAATTATGTAGGCCATCAATGCACCTCTGTGTATGGCGGTGTTAATTCCGGACAGTATCAAAGCATCACCATATGAATGGAGTGTGTAAAGGTTTTGCCGATATTGTAGAACATGGCTGGAATCACTCGTAGTTCAGCTTAATGCCATGTGACAACACAATAGTATTCAGCAGATAATATCGCAATTAACGTGTTATCACATCCGACAAACCGATTATTGTCCCGAACAACTTACTGGTGAAGATATTGGATGATGTTTCAAGCAATATTTGTAACACATGGCATCAAATCTTGACAATAATAGAACTTGCTCGCCAGGGTAGACATGCGCGCAAACACGATAGTAAAACAACCCAGGCCAGTGCATAGTCTGCAAAGCAAACATTTATTCTATGTTATAATTCAATCATCAAAAACAAACTCTGCAGTAAAATTACAGAGTCATATCCCGTGCCTATATTATATATGCTTTGACGAAGTGGTCGGGATGGAATAAGCTCCCCTTTGACTGACCAATTTATTCAGCGACCAATAAAAAATGCTGCCAGTTTCTTATTTGCCGGTTCATGTCCGATCACTTTAAATGAATAAGCATGCAATGGGCAACACCTTTTAAGTTACCAAGTTTATCTATAAGCTCTCGTGGTACATCAACATCGCACATCATAGCGAAGACTTATTCCTTAATATCTTTGCTATCGTAAGAATATCGGCATTTCACTCATGCGGCTGTTACTATTTGATGTGAAGCTCATGATATCTGATCAGATTAAGTCATTAGATACAACTACGCATTAAAATCAGATGTTGACAAATCAGTAAAATATGCCTCAACCAGTTATGCAGCGCTAACGTGATCTTTGCATATTATTCAGTAGCCAAATAAACGAATATAGCATTTACAGCATCTTTTGAATCGACTATATATTTTATGCAGGTTGGTGAATTGTGAAATTAACTGGCATATGTTCGATATACAGCAGTCAGCGTTTCTCAGGCATGGAACGTGTTTGAGAGCACGATGAAATTGTTATTGTCACCGGGGTATTGCTTGATTTGTTGCTGCCATATTCGATATGAGTTTGGTAATAAAAGTTTGATTTACTGGTATCGTCACCCCAACAACATCAGCCGACTGAATATATGATGGTTACTTCTGAATTAATGTACTTCTAAAACCCATTCATATAGTCGAAACATTTTTAATTTATCATTGCAAATGTGAAGCAAAATAGTTAATTTAACAGTTGAGTTCAGCACATAATTATTGTGTTTGAATGTTCTGCCTACAGTGACATAACTGCCACAAATACGTAATATAAAGTAAGACCTAATATTAATGACGCTTTTCAGCATTCCATTGCACTTCCATTACCCATATATCCGATGCTGTTATCACAATAATGAGAATGTAAATGTGATATGGCCGCTGAGTGTCTGCATTGATTTGAGAGCCACTAGTTTTGATTATCAGTGGCCACAAATAGTGCAGCATTACTACGCGATATCCAAACTATATGAATAGTTATTGATATATTTTTGATTATTTGATGATATGTGTTACAGCACCTTCTAATAAAGTCATAAGTATGATGGAAATCATCTAGCACAGAATTGTGGAATTCATGACTTGGGTAACACAGGCAACTAAAAATAGTCTTTCTGCACAACGACAGGCAGCATATTCATAATAAAGCCAGGCCTGTGATACATCCTAAAATGGTTAGTTCACGATAGCAATGTGTCTGCATGGACGTGTGTGCAAAACATGGCTCGGTTATCTTATGTATTGTCTTTCATCTGCGCTAGAGGGGCTTCAGATATCTATAGTTAATAGCAATGCCTCAAATCACCTAGACAAACGAGGCCATATGCATTAGGTTGGTGTTAACATCGTATATTAGCATTCTACTGTAAATGTTGACAAAAATATAGTTATTTATTTGATACTTCAAAACATCGCTGTTGCGCAGTACGCCTCTAAGTGAGTCGTTATAGTGATTATGCCTTATATGGATGATTTTAGCAACCTACACGCAGTAACATTGTAAAGATAGATAAATGTCATTCGCAGCTAACACCAACAAAACCTCGTTTGAGGTACGCGCATCATTAATTTGAGAATTTATGCAACATTTGTTCTGAGAAGAAGGATATGCCTAACAAGCATACGTTTGGTCCTGTGTAAGGCATACTGCCATAAAAAGTGTGCGTCTAACTATTAATTCCCGACGCTTAACTTTAAACAATGCACTGATCATGCTTTGTGATGTATCTGGCTAACTCCAGCATATTCGTCTCAGGCATTTTCTTAAATAATCTGTTGCACTCACGGTTAACTTTAACAGACACAAGTCTTTTATGAAGCCGTCGTGAGTCCAATACAAAAGAAAGCAGCAATCGACGACAAACGAACTTCAACCTTTGGTTCAAGCATCTTTAGAGACAAGGGTCAGTATGTACCATCTTCCATGAGAAAATGTTATAGCCAGGCGAATCTGCGGGACTGTACGTTAGAAAAGTGGTTCTTGACATTTTAAGTGTAATTCACCCTCACGTTTTGTCACAGATTGCTTTTCGCTACTGTCTTAGAAAACTGTTCTTCGACATGTTCTTTATAACTTTTGCTCTAGTTTCATTCATCTCTAAATGATTACATTTATTCTAGAATTAACCTTTACCAAATATAAGAAGCGGCTTTAGTAGACATGAATATTTTTTCTGACTGACATTAATTCGATAATCCGGTCAATAACTTTACGATAATGGCTCCTAGGGGTATGATTAAGTAGCAGCGAAGGAAAGAATCAGGTTTGGTTGTAGACTACATGACTTCGATGTTGATGGGCATATTTCATCAGCTACCTAATATAGAGGATACAGTTATACAATCTATGTTATTATCTGGTACAGAATTGCACATGCATGTCCCCCATACAATTTTGATAGACTCCCAGAGATATATTCCAATCAGCAGATCACGCAGGCATCCTGTGATCATCTAATGATTGATTAGATAAATGGTTCTTGACTAATTGTTTTTACCTCTCTCTACCTCAAAGACAACACCATGCTGTTGCTAAAATAATAACTAGCTAATGTGCAGAGTATAACATAAGTAATATGGCACATACGTCATTCAGAATCCTTGGCACTCGCATACAAAAAAGCACCAACGCAATCAAGCGGCTTACTTAAGTAGTGCAACACTGATATGACGCAACCCCATTCAATTCTGACTAACCGATTAGAAAAATTGAAATCGCATAATATATATATTGTAAAACTGCGTGATGTCCCAGTTTATTTCACGGCCAAAGCATCTAGAAAATAACGTATATCAAGAGCCTGTACAAAAAATAGACCACACGCACCCAAAAACTTTCCCCCTACTCGACGCTATTCTTCAATAAATGCCATCGATATATCGTTTCCGAAAAATCGCGATACGATGTATGCCATTTTGAAAAATAATAATTCCCGCGATTTTCAGCATTGCCTTGCCCGGTGGGATTCCCTAACTCGGTGGGGAGGGGGGGGGGGGGGCACTTGCCCTAACTCGGATATATATATATATATATATAGATATAGATATAGATATAGAGATATATATATATAGAGATATAGAGATATATATATATATATATATATATATATATATATATATACGTATGTATATATATATATATATATATATATATATATATAAAATATATATATATATATCTATATATAAAATATATATAAATATATACATATATATAAAATATTTATATATATACAGAATATATATATATATCTATATATCTCTATATATATATATATATATATATATAATATATATATATATATATATCTCTCTCTATATATTAAGATCACATTCAGGTTAACTATACTGTCTTTCATACACTATACCCTGAAGATTCTTTGTCGTTACATCGGATATTTAATTAATGTTGTCATTTACATAACGTTTGCTGGACGATTTCTCACGACTACAGTGTATATAGTAAAACAATGGACACGCGTGTGTTTGCTATTTGTGGATATTGAAAGTAAAAGGGATATAGAGAGTAGATTAAGAAATTTAGACAAATAATATTGCCTAGCTGACAGCGGAAATCGGATATTTCCGTAATATTAAGAAATGCTTATAACTATATAAATACAAAGCCGAAAAGTTAAGTCATAAGGACAATTAATATTCTGACATATCTAGTTAATGCCATATCAGGAAAGCAATAGCATATAAGTTGCAACATAACACATATTAGTTGCAATAACGGTTTTACGGTTTTAGATCGCCAAAATAACATACGTTGCGTCCGGTTTTACGCGATAGCGAATAGACAGTTATGTGACGATGTATAGAATGAAACGGAAAGTTTTGACAAATATAAATATTTGTACGAATCAGTTTCCAAACCACACCTAACCACATTCCTTAAACATTAACACATTACATGCTGCGTTTAGTACTGCTAGAAAGCATTTCGGTCACAGAATTCCAACAGTCAAACCTAGACTATCAAAAATATATTTGCATGGCAAACAATTACATACTCTTCGGACTGATGACAATCGTTTCAACAGCAATTCATGTGATCGGTTTTAACCATAGTTAATAATAATGACTCTAAACTACCATCAGGTTATTGCTACTGGATGCAACACAATAAAACATCAAGAGATTCGTTTGGTTTGAGATGAATTAGATGTTTTGAAATGCGCGGAATGTTGCTTGTCTCGTGCAGTGTACGGTGTTGCGATGTACGGATTCCCAAAAATGATTACAGGCGCATCATTCAATCCATCTATGATCTAGTAGTCTGTGTCATGTATCTTTATGATACATATTGTACCACGGCAGCTGGATGTAACATATGTTCAAACCTTTTCCTAGAGGTTGTGTAGATCATAACCAACCTTCAAAATATCCGCCTACGCATATAATGATGTAAATCTGTCATCATTGTAGAAATAGCTGCAAGTAAAAAATTATCAACGAAAGGTGCGAGCCATTACCTGGTTGTAAGAAACATTTCATACCTTTGGCGTGTGCTTTATGACACGCCCGCCACCTAACGCAGGGTATATACCAAGTTACATTGAGTGATAAAATGGTAACATTTTGCATATGCCCTGGCATTAAAATATTATGAGCATGGTTTATTCAGTGCCAAGACAGAAAAGAGACAACGTTAGCTCTGTCTAAGCGTGATGTTAGGTTGGATACGGCTATGGAAAACTCAATGTTCTTCAAATCATGTTTAACTGAGGCACGTGATACACTCATCCAGTCAACTGTAAAGAAACGGTTGCACACAGAGACAAGTGAAACAAGCCTTCCCACAACTTATCGCCAAGGCTGAGCATTGCGAGGAGTAGTTAACATTGCAAGTGTAATGTAAGTTAGCTCAATAAAGAAATTAATGTCCTGTGTTATCCTAGCATCAGTAGAACTTAATGATGTACATACTGATTTGGTACTAGCAAGGTGTTAAGTATCGTATTTCAGCAAGAATATCCAGGCTCTTGTGGTAGTTTAAAGTAATGGTAACTAGTGCACCATGTTATAGATGCAATCATTGATTGATTTGTGGCGACTTTATAGTTGACCTGATGCATTCCTTTTGCGTGATACAATGTCGCAAACTAAAAACACATGGCCGATGTAATCTCATGCACGTACATTTGTAGTTACCATTTAATGATGGACCTGTCAATATTCCGTTATCAAGTTCCCATCGAACAGAAGAGCCCAGAAGCACTATATTTAATGTCAGCAGCTGACAGACAAATAAGAACCGTATAACATTCCGCGAATACTAACTGTAATCTTTTCGTTATAATCGACCGCCCGTCACCTCACACCCTATACAAAGCGCGCCCATAAACATGAAAACCAGCCACGTAAACAACTAATCTTGAAGCTCCATATTTCAACTTGAATTCTGTGTTTGAAAAAGGGTTGTCGGGAATTTTGCTTTGCTTCCCTGACATTTAACTGCTCACCTGGGATATCAAATTCCTGTCGTTTGCTCCTAACTGGGTCGCAAAGTATTATATATTCGATGCAATACCATATTTGCCTTGCAAGGAAATTTTTAACGAGCCATGTCTAACATGTGGCTGCTGCTATTACGTGGGTACCAATGACTGTGACTTGCCAGTATTTGTATTTGATACTGCCGGCACGACTTTCAGCGCTGCAGTAAAATCTACATAATTTGGACATCGCAAATTCACATTGATATGTGAATTCGAAATAGCAGCACTGTATGCACGATAGTGTGGTGCTGAACGATGTTTTGCAGCAATCACGCATTACGTATAGTATTTAAACCAAATCGCTTTTTATATGTTATCATGATCCAACTAACATGATTTCATTTGAGAAAGCTATTCTGACGGTGGATAGAAGCTACGTGTAAACAAAACACTGGGAAGGCGTTGCTATGTATATTGCTCTGTTTTATTCTTCGTCGTTTATGTGAGCCATGCTATGCAGCAAATGCAATCGTTTTGAGAGCTTAAGCTTTTGAGCCATGTTATTACACACAGCAGAATCAAACCTCAGCTCGTGGAGTATGTGGTGAATGGTTGCGAGATTCATAGCAATGGTTCTGAGTGTCTAATGTTTTACAATATTATTGTCGTTGTATTAGATGTTTGAGCAGATTCTGTGAGGGCTAATCGGTTAAAATAGACCCAATGAAGCGTGTGTAAAGTATGTGAGGGCAGTATATAACGAGTTAAGCAAAGTAGTGTTATATCTTTGATACTATTTACATGATTTCGGACGTTCAAAGCCAAATGTGATATGATTATTTACTTCTTGTGTCCACCAAATGACTTCCTTTAAAGCAAGCCCATTTAATGAGACTTTTGCTTAACAGCTTCTTCGGTTTACCGATAACTGAATCAGAAAATATATAAATTAACAGTGATTTATAGGCGAAAAACAATGATGCTAGAGATATGCTATGTTGGCTACGTTATTTTATTAACATTTGCGCTTATTGTAGAGTTATCAATGCAGCAAAACCCATCTATTTGATGCAATTAAATATTTGCTTCAAGAGCGCTTTCAATATTTGATTTGTGCCTTCAAACGGGGTCTTTTTGTAATGTAAACAAGTGATTGAGTCGAACGTCTATGCAGCGCAGATGTTTAATCTGTCCTGATTGTCTTCGATAAAGGAATTAATTGTCATTAGAACTGCTATTCAAATACAACGTGTCTTCAATTGATATGCGCTATCACTATCGATGTATATGCATGTCTGTGCATGTTCTGGCAATGCATGATACAATCTCGTTATAAAATGTAATATGAGTTACGATTAGATTATGTAATGAACCTGATTCGTGATAAACTGTGCGGCTGTAATAGTCCCGATTGGCTACAGCGCAATATGTCGGTGAAGCGAGCATTTTGGACCGGAATTATTGACAAGGCACTTGCAGTGAGAGAAACAATTTTTTTGAACAAATTATATCACAGTGACAAATTCTCCCAAACTGGTGTTCCTTCTGTATTCATCGATTGCACGGAACATCACCAGTCACCATAAGTACTATATTCAAACGTGCCGCGTCAAAGGGAAAATCAAAATCTTAGCTTACATATTGCCAAAATGCTCAAGATGTTTACTTTTACAAGCAGTGTAAATTTGGCCGCGAAACACAAAAAGAAAATCTTACAGTTAAATTGCTCTTTGTAGTTTAGATACGAGGTATAGCTATAGACTTTGGAAAAAAAAACATATCACCAACAATGAATTATGCAAGGAATCAAGAGCCTATCAGGCAATGGGCAGACCTTCTACATAAAGGCTTGCCACAGCCTTCTAATCCAGTTTGCTCCAAAAACCTATGCTTTCAGTTACCCTGTTCTACTTTGCCAGTAAATCTTTCAACTATCCCAGTCTGCTTAGCTTAAAAGTTGGTAACTAGCTAGATATTACCTTTCTTTCAAATGTAGGATTGTTGTTGACAAGTGGATCCATAAACAAAAACATAGTGGAATAAACAAGCCGAAGTATCTTTCCTCACGTCATTCATTCTAGTCATGAATAAAGTTAATTTACTACTGAATCCAACTTATCACAAAACATCCAATAAATCAAACATGAAAAGCACAAACTTATTCCTATAACAAACTGATAGAAAGGTTTTGACAAATATGATATTCAGATCAATCATTGCAAATTATGCATTTCAAACAAAATGCTGGACGACAACAGAGAATAACAGCGCAGGGTGAGGACATGTACAGCCTCCACTACCCCAAACACAACGGAGGAGGTTACACAGTGAGGAAAGTGCTGAATGATCCAACTTATGATAGGGATTGTTTCTAAATTTCACTTTTATGTGCAAATTATAATTTGTAATCTCAAATGAACAACTAATACATATATTCAATACAGGCTATGTAGAAGATCTTTTGGCAACAACAGTCAGCATATGCAAGGCCAGTGACATAAATGATGAGGAGATGGAAGCATTGGAGATCCCACCCAATCTGAACTCCACCTTAGAGATCCCAGAAAAGCACCAAGCAGTCAATCAGTTCCGCTCTCGCTTCTCTGAGTGATAGTTCCATCTGAATATCCCACATAATTGTTTTCCTCCTCTGGAAATGTTTTTAGAATGACCAAATTCACACAGGATGGTATAGAGATGCGATTTTTCATGCCAAGAAAATGGTAGCACCACCTGATGAACTGCCTATATCCAGCGTAACGCTTCCAGCTGTAACACACAAACAAACACAAACCCTTAAACATCTTTACAGTGCTGAATAAATATGATATTTTAACCCATACATCGATTTGATGTTAGAGTCACAAAAATTGTGTTATCCTGGTATAAACTGTATTGATAATTCAGTCTGAATTGAAAACGTCATTCGAGTAAAATGACCCAGTAGTTTGGGGATTTTTTTTCCAACATAAATTTATAATTTGGTGTTTGTTGTCTGTCAATACTTACTTGTTTCCCTTGTATGGACCATGATCCTGCTTGTAGGCGTAGTACACTCTCTCCAATACATCTTCATTGGGACATACAGCAATAAAATTTGGATACTGCGTCACACATTTAATTTCTGGTAAATTTTATATTTTAACCATCACTTTCTCCTGCTCCACACATACATACACTTTCCATGACAGTTGGCATGGTTAAGCATACTCCACATTGGCACCTACAAACCAGGGATTCAAAAACCTATCAAATACATGCATATACTCTGTCCAAGACTACGATTAGGGTGGTCATATAAATAAACATAAATACATGTATACATATATATATATATATTCCACAAAATAGGTTTATAAAACTATATATCGGGATGTATAAATATGTATATATATATATATATTGATATATATATATAATATATATATATATATATATATATTTCAAACATTTGAGGCAGTCATAATGTATATATAAAACTCAAAGGTAAAGAATAGTTTCGTATATTAATAAACACGAGAATATATATTTATCATACCTGTACGGCACATTACCGATGAATATTTGATTGTTGTATCTATCGATTCTGATGTTAACGACTCCGCCGACGACTGACTGAAGGTTAAGTTTTTTCAATTTACATTAGGTTCGGGTGACTTGTTCACACCACCGTTAACCGAGCATAGAGTTCTCTATCTCGAATATAAACCGTGAAGTATATATATATATATATATATAATGATATTTTTATATATATATATATATATATATATATATATATATATACATAATGGGCTATATAAGACACAGGACGTATATATACATATATACTGCATCATACATATATGTACATATATATATAACAAATATATTGCAGCCTACCAATAATGTAAATATATACAATATCATGAATATATAACATTAATTATAAATATATAAATATATATACATATGTATATGTATATATATATAAATATATAGTCACATGTGCATATATGTACATATGGTATATATTTATATGAATAATAAATATATACATATAATATATCTATATATCTGTATATATATACCCCCATTATATATATATATTTATGCGCTATATAGAAATATATAACCCCCTATATATATACCTATTGATAATATTGATATATATGGGTCGACGTTTGTTATTAGCAGTATTTGATTTGTGAATCGACAATGTATCTATTCATATCTGATAAAACCGTGTTAATGCCGATGACTGACTGAAGGTTAAGTTTTTTCACACCACCGTTACCGAGCATAGAGTTCTCTATCTCGAATAAAACCGTGAAGTATATAGATAGATATACATATTAATATATATATATATATATATATATATATATATATATATATATATATATATATGCATATATATATATACATATATATACATATATACGTACATACATATATGTACATATATATATATACATATGCATACAAATATATACATATACAAATCTATATATTCAAATGTATAAATATATATATATATATATATATATATATATATATATATATATATATATATATATATATATATATATATATATATATATATATATATATATATATATTGATGCAGCGTGATGTATGTATACTTGTATCTATCATATATTCTGATGTTAATGCCGATGACTGACTGTTTTTTCACACCACCGTTAGCACTGATCTTATGTTCCTACACCTGCACCATTCATGGTACTATAGTGACACACGATGCCCTATTTGTAGCTTTTCAACATGTATACACCCTCCGTAATTTACTATTTGATTCAAGATTGGATGTAAATTATTCGTTGAAAAGTTTGAATTTTACCTACATTGCATTTTTAACTGTCAACGCACTGTGCAAAGGCAGTATGGTGTACGCACTACATTACGCTGCTCACAAGCTGAAACCGATTACGCTTAGAAAGAACCTTCCTCAGCAATAGTGCGTCATGTGAACCCCAGCATGTTGCGACTGGCCATAAATTGTTCGAGCAAGAGCATGAATTTGCACTTGTCGAAATAATGTTATGCATATCATGTTCTCTTAATTGACCCTAACGAATGTATCGAGTTGTATCGTGAATCGTTATTCTGGAGTATACACGGCACAGTCAGTTCATGTCACGCTACCGTTAAGTACGTTTTGCGAAACAAAGGTAGTCACAAAATTGTCTGAGGTTTAGTTTTCAGGCCATGAGATAAACGCTGACTTGCTGTTGGCCCGGATTTCAGTATCAAAATTCAAGGAATGCTTATGGTCAGGCTTAATGTCTATATCCCAGGAAGGTCGATTAATCCTTTTTACAGAAATTTTAGATTGATGTTAATAAGCCAAATAGTAGTCAATCATCACAATTAAGTATAACACAAATAACATCCACGATAATGTATGCACAACTCGCAACATCTTTATGTTGTTCCAATTTCTTAATTGATTATTTGAGAAAACCTCACCAATAACTCGTAACACCAATTATGTCGCGTAAAATAGCATCGATATAACGTCTCAATTAGGTAGGTCGAATGAACGAATTTCAGTATATGTGTGTGTGTGCGTGTGTGTGTAAGCAGTGCACGTTACACGTGCTTTGTTCATAAAGCTATATGAATATTACGTCACAGGAACTTCAGGCTCTGAAAAAAAGCAACATGAGTTGTGGCACGTCACTGATTTCCGATTATCTTGTCACTAAGGTTTATGGTGATTGCTTCTGAGGGTGCGATTATGGAGCATCATAGAAAATCCGCACGTACCATTATGGACTCGATGGCTCAAACTTGTGCTGGGCAAAGATAATCTAACCTATGTAATGATAAGAAAAGAATTGCACAGGCATGTAAAATGTTACATGAGTCAAACCGAAATCTTGGCGTTGTTATATACGAACACATAGGCTCTATGAAACGATCTAGCTGGACATCGTAGTACTGTACTGCCAATTAGAACAACAATCTGGACTTAATTCATTTTTGGCATTTTGCATTATGATATCCAAATAAAACCTCTTACGTTCAATAAACTATATTTCACATCTGCTTGGCTAAAAGTAATTTTACTCCCTTAATATCATCAGCTGTTTAATATCTGTCCCGGTAAAATACCCGAATTCTCGTAGTAGTTCCACAATGCATATGCATGCACTTAACAAGGTAAATAATAATGCATCTGCCAGCGATGACGAATATATGACTCATATGTACTTATTTCTTGCTATTCATTCTGTACCGCTGCGTACCAATAATATTTCCACTTTCCATCTAAGACCAAGATCTTTGCTAAGACTACGAAGTAGAAATACTTTGGCTGCTGATATCAAACTGATTAACTATTTACCATGGCTCTCATTCCATTGAATTATCTATGCACATTCGCTTTTAATCACGTGAATGCGGGAATAGCAAGAGTGGCATTTAGATTATTCTTCAAAGATTCCCTTAGATTTATTGATAGTGTAAAGATAAAATTTCTTAGCTTATGTGCTCCTTCGTTTTCGTACTGTTACTTACTGCCTGTAGTTGCTGGAGTGGGGACTAATCAGAGGAAATCAACGCGAGTCCTGAAGTAGAGTTGCTTATTTTGTTTATTTAAATTTCAAGAATGAAGCTCCCTGGAATCTCGCGGTCCGAATCTCCATGACTAGATGAATCTGGACTCCTTACTCCTTATAAAAGTCCCCGATAGACCGGGCTGAAACGATCCCCACGTGACACGACGAGTCCACTTGGAGGGTGAACTCGCTTGTTGTGAGGATTGGTACAATCAGGGTTACACCCCTCCCAAAGAGTGGTGTGATGTAACCCGGGCTCTCGTGCTGATAAATTAGGTGGGGAGGCTTTTTAAGAACGTATGAGCCAGATTAGTATTATAACAATAGCTAATGCATCCCGACCCCTTTATTGTCTTGATCGAGTTACTCAGCGATACGCAATGGACATAGTATCGACTGAAGGCGCTATCAAATGGGAATGATCAACAACGACATTCGTATTGACTTAAACAATCCTTAATTGGACGTACCTTATTAGCGCCTAAATGTTCATCCATCGGTCTTTGTGTATAAAGGGAATGAATTCATCAATATTTGTTATCTATGACTTCGCATGCATTGTTACATGTCGCAAATCAGTTTCAATAGAGTTATGAGGAATTGAATAAGCAAAAAAGTGTTCCGTTTCTGTGCATTAGTCATAACAAAATATTGAAGCATGAATAGTTTCCAGGTGATGTTGCTTCATTTAAAAAACACCAAAAGTTTTGTATCTAAGTGTTCCCTTTCTGTAAATTTGTCATGATAATCTCGTATTTGAGAGGCGAGGCTCAACTAGCGCGTCATATGGCATTAGATTGAGATGTTGCATCTTAAAGTCACAAGTTATGCCTTTCTGATATGCGTTAACGAATGAACACAAAGATCATATAATGTTATATGTGGAAACAAAACGATAACCCCTTGTGTCGTTTTGGAATACGGGTCAGAGCCCCCCGGGACGATGCGCCCCCGGGACGATGCGCCCCTGTGACGATATGCCCCCGGAATGATACGCCCTCGTGTTACAGAAAGGAATATTCTGAATGCTACATATCTTATTCAAAAATGGAACAGTAATGATTAATTTATATTTGTGGATATGAAATCAATTTAAAACATAATCCAGAGAAACCATACATCACACCATCGTCTCCGGATAGAGTGCTTTAAGAGTGTTTGGACTCGGTGCCCAGGGCATTTGCAGGGGCACCTGGTACATGCAGTCACCTGACTTGATGAAGCCAAGTGCACTTAGCAGTTGGGCGAATGGATGTCAAACGGCGTCGACATATCATGTCTTGGCTTAGGACATTATAGCCAGCTGGTGCGGTGACGCGAAGAGCAAGTGCCGCTTGCCATCCACGCGGATGAAAAAATCGGTGGGGACACCCGAGGACCACACCTAATATTGTCTTGAATATAAAACAATCGTTGCTCACTTTCACAATCGTCGGACTTTATCAAAGAATATATAACAATAGCTACCTGATATTATATACCTATGTTATTATTCTACGCTTATCCATGGCATACAGGTACACATAATGTTCCATGGATTTGATAATAATAGTGTTGATTTGTTTCTCAAGCTTCGCAGTGCTGACAATTCTAAACTTTTGGGACATTCGTATGTCTTGACAAATCACATGGATTGGGCCGAATTAACAAGAGATAGCCTTTTCAATCGCGTTGCGACCCCACATAATAGTTAACCGGTCAAGATAGTTTCAAGTCGATATTCATTTTGAGGGAAAAGTTTTCAACTAATGTTGTAACTTTTTTATTTTGGTGATCACTGGCAAGGCACCTACGGACCGAACGGAATTTATGTTCTTGCCGCCCATCACCATACGGGATTGGTTTGCCAACATTGTAAAACATTGTAAATCATATAGTATCATTGTTGTTCTATGCGTCAGACAAGATCACCGAAATGCATTGTTCGAATATGATGTATGACTATCAGAAACAATTGAAGAAACTTTATGAATAAATTTAGACAAACGTATTCGAGTAACAAAAGAATATGTACGTCACGATGGTGCTAGTCATTATACTCAATAGAATGCAGCCTCGCTCAAACAATGACTGTCAATTACACTTATAGGAATTTATCTTAGTGGTGATGCTGTTTCATGGACTCGCAACTCAATGCGTGATGCAATTCTGGGGAATGCATATCATCATCATGGTTCCAGTATATGTAGTTTAGATTACGCCATGTAATACATTCAGGCGATAAGAAGGCAATATATTTTGTGTAGTAAAGCATTTTTATGTCAAGCTACCCCGTATGACATCATTGGGATTGGGCAATGACACTAACTGACACACAACGGGTAAATCTGGTATAATTTTGCCATTGCATACGTGAATAACTAAGCTCATCATCAGTTTTGATTGATAGTAAACATTGCGTTGTATTCATATTTATCGTCAGGCGGTAAGAGTTCATTCAAGATTTATTGCGTTAATTTACCGTACGACCACCTTTTACGTTATTATTCATGGATTGTTGACATAACATATTGGTCGAATGCATCCTACTGCAGTGATGCCATGAAATAGCCCCTCTACGTCTTACTCGAAATGCTGCCCTTATTACGATGCACCGTATTAATATTTGCTGACATGGCGCTTCATTAGTTACGTACACTGACATGAAAATAGCCGCCTCGTTCGACAAAGAAACACTACGTACCTATGGTTTGGTCAGCAGGGTCTGTTAATTGTCGACTTGGTATGACTTGGTTATATGCGTGATTATTTGACGGTAATGAGAACAAGATACAGCAAAAACTTTATGGCGGATATTATCCCCTTTGATGATACTAATTGTAGCAAAATTCACCATAGCGCCTCTTATGTGCTTGATAGTTCACTACATATTGCCAACCACTCTCAATCACTGTTATGGTGATGGCGCCTGTGGTGCGATAAATATCATGGTTGTGATCTGACAATGAGAAGTACGTATTGTGCGTGCGTTTCTCGGACGATATATTCCATTCCGACATACAAAATCCTCTTAATTAGGCCGCTATTTCTCCAAAACATAGGGTACACGGTCAAGGCGTTGATATCAATATTTGTTACTTTCACCTTCCATCTATTACGCTTATAAAAGTGTCAGTCCTTTTAACCTTTCAAAACATAGCGTGCAGGGGATAACATTCGCAAAATACAACATTTGTCAGTGTCTTACCAGTATTTGTCCTTGCGTTTCGTGATTTTTTTGTTTTGACATGCGAATAAGAGTCAGAATGATCTATCCTCCGAGCAAGCTAAATTTAGCCACTTTAATGGGATGAATTGGACAGGGGATAAACTATATCCAAAACTAAAAAGTTGCAAACGATACGTAAATTCATGCATGTTTTGAAAGGAATAAAAAGCTGCATTGAGGTGAAACAAATCTTAATAAATAAAAGCTTTCTTAAAACTGATCGTGAACAGAAACTTTCATTCAGACCAAGGATGCACTGTGTCTTAGACAGCTTGTGTATTAAATGGTTACTGAGGAAGTAATCTACAGTCAATCTTTGGTTTGTGATGATCGGCATCTATAATATCTAAACTCTTTACCGTGTAGTAAAAAAGACGAACGCGTCTCCTCGAAGCCGTGCATTTTTGTTGATGGTAACAATTGTGCCTATATAATAGATTTTACTCTCCAATAATTTTAAAGTTACAATCTAAATGATAAATTCTACGACGGTGTGAATATGAACTTCGCGCTAATATGTGTGTTGTGATAGAGAACTTCAATTTGCTGTTCACCAAGTACCGGTGCTAACCCATATCTTCAAATTACTTTCCCGTGAAATTGATATAACAGTTTTTGACTATAAAGCATGTCATGTAGACTACTAGTTAACTCAAACTATATATACAACCCCGTCAAGCCTTTATTTCGTATATCACGTCAATACTTCTCATTTCCATAAGCGATTGAAGCGCTGAACTTGTTAACATCGACGGTTGATGCTTACACTTGACACAAGTTACACAAGGTCACACAATGAGTAACTGTATTGCTGCAGGAACTGCCATTTGTGCTGACAAAAGCGGTTCGTGTTCAATATTACGGAGCATCATCGTATCTAAAGAAAAAACATAGAAGGCCAATAATTATACGTATATACCAATAGCTATATGATGAACGGTTAAATGCCATGGTATCCTATAAAATAAAGCCAATACAGTGTTATTCTGACACATGCCGCACGAATCGGATGATGACTGACAGAGGTTTAGCTACCTACATTCCAGAACGAAAGGTTTAGAGAAGCATCGGCATCCAACGAATGTGTGCCATTAATCACACCTTCAATCGTTTCATACTTTTCACACTATCGTCGAGATATGGTTTTACAATACGAGCCCCTTTACAGTATAAATCCGATATAAATATACTGACTTATTCTGAATACACATTCCCGGTTAATATACTTGATATATGTACAGCGCCAGACACATGGTGAGTTATAATGCACAGAAGCATGATATGACCGAAGGTGTGATTATTAGCACACATTCATAGGATGCTTCTCTATATCTCTCGTTCTGGAATGTACGTATGTTTACTCTCTAGATACGAAGATGCTAGTGAATAAGTGCCCACATAAATATATAAGATATGCTTCCTTCAGAACGTTCTCCAGGGTCTCGATATTGTCAATGAGTAGTGATCCCATTTTGCAACGATTGAATGCATCACGGTTTATACAGTAGTATGCAGTAATAGAACAGGTTATGGCATGTTAATAGCCAAAGCGATTAGGCCAGGGATGTAAACGAGTCGTTCACGTGCACGTGCGGCGTCAGTGCTTTTTACCTGTTTATTCTCGTGGCTAATAAGCTCACGGAAAAGTCATTTATTATGCAGAGCCCCAAGACAAAGCATCTCAACGGATCAGTGCATACCCTGATGAAAGATGTTCACCCATATCATGAATAAAACACTCCTACGCATTGATCCGTACATCTGCTATGGGTCGTGTAAAACCATCTCGGTCGCCTAGCTCACTTTCGAGTACACCCTGGTGTTGATAATGACTTAGTGGTACCAATATGCGTTAGCCCCTTGTGTGCAGGATATTGATCAGCAGAATATATGTTTTTAATGTGCCTGCAATATGTGCACGAGTAACTGAGGGTTCGTAGCAGGATATGCGCTACTTGGGTAATAAAACAACCGCTTTATGTGTGAGACTGGTTATATCAGTGCTTCATTTAAAATGCTGATCTTCGAAGCCATTGACAGATTCAATATTTGGCTGGATTATAACAATCAATTGCTATCTGCTCTTTGTTGAATGGGGACCAAATGGGTGCCTCTGTATTATAATGTGTGCAAAGTCAATGGGGAGGACAGTTCAATATATAATGCGACAATCGACAAGACATATCTACTGCGAAAAGGCGGTCAAATATGCACAATTGGCTGAGAATTAAAACACCACATATACAGCACGTTCTGTTCACAGCGTTTCATCCGATACATCAAGCGGATGTCATAGTGACACTGACTAATTTTTGTTAATCAAATTAGTGTGGACATCTATCAATCGCTTTTGCAGTTTTTGCATACGCCAGGATTAATATTGCTCCAAATGCATTGGTTTTGTGTGTAATCAATGTAGGCACAGGCACTAAATTCAATACCTGAAGTCAGCTCTGACAGGTGCACAATTTACGACTTGGATTTGTGCAGGGCAGAACATGAAAGAATTGCTGCTGATGTCCTTTATGCTAATACAGCAGGCTGCTTCGCTACTCGCGAGACAACTACACGGGTCATTAAAGATTATCTGAAAGCCTTTTTACCACTGTATTATCTCATCAATCACATCGTGTTGACATGAGTTAATCACATTGCCCACTTCACGCTGAACGTCCCGATTATTCCGTGCTCATGAGAATGAAGCCACCGAATAATGATAGCCGCTGCTCAGTTATTTGTCGGCGGGTGATAACGACATATTTGCTGGTAATGAGACAACCAATAGGCTGGCAAGAATAAGGCGCCTTGAATTTTATCAGTATATTGGCGTTGAAGCACCGTTATATCCCACCAAGCCCAATAGTTAAGGCAAAGTGACAGCCATTTGCTATTAGTTAGTCCTCTTTGCACCCCATTATCCGTTCAGCTATAACACGAGCAATATAATCATTAGGCGAAAGAGTCACTTGTTGTTTCGACCACACCGGCTTTTTAGGTATTTATATTATGCAAGTTAACCTTTAGTTGCGGTGACGACGATATTAATCCCTGATATTGATGGTTAGTCTGATATATGCGACACAACACTGACGCGGAGAATATATATTTTTGCCTTCCCGTGATATAGCCTCCATAGAAATGTGGTCTATGCTAACATACGCCAGCCGGTTAAGTATCACATTATACGTGTCATCATATTATACGAGCCAAACCCAACCAGCGCCATTATTGTACACATGTTTGGTGTCATTATTAATATAACAAACGCTATGCTGAACATAAGTGACAACTTACATAAATCGTCTTCTCGCCCTGACAATATGGATTCTCATTTACATGACATAATGCTAACCCGATTTAGCGGTTAAACTAAACTCTTGACTTTGTACGCAGATTCATACCAGAAACCGGCTTACTTAAGTTTATGGGCACCCCCACATTAAAAACGGAAAGCTTGTTTGTTCTTATTGTCTTGGTGTGCCGCGCGGTTGAAATATTTTCAAATTTACTCATGACTAACTGGTGAAAGTATATTCATAGAACTTATTTAGGTGTTATTATAATCCACTAACATAATGACACTCCTTTGTGATATTATTTCCTATTGGTAATATTTCTATTGAATATAAATCAATTTATGAGCATATACAATCATAGACGAATGCAACACGATATAGATGTCAGTCTTTATTCATCATATACGACCTAAGAATTGATTTAAAAGCAGCAAATGAACAGGATATATTGATTTTAGCACATATCGCTCCAGCGCTTTACCGCTGTATATCGTATACCATTGTGAGCTATTGGAGATTTACAGAGTGGAACAACCAAATAATGAATTTGTCTAGTTACATTGGCATCTCCTACTAATTTGCGTTTGAAAATACCAGAGACTGCAAGTGGCATGTTATCTGTAAAAACTTAAGATTATAGCACAATATTTATTCACTTGTCTAATACAGAATATGACTTGATTTAAACAATGTGCTGGATTTAGAAAGAAGTGGAGAACCTGTAATGATTCTGCAACATTGTTTTTGTAGATTCAGTATTGACTCTATATATTTATTTGCTGTAGTGCCCCAAACTTCAAATCAATATGAAACATAGGGATAAATGAACGAGTAGCACAGTATTACAAAAGAGTACCTGTTTCTAATACTTTTTTTTCCTTACATAAGATACCAATGTTTTTGGATATCTTCACTTTGATATATTGAATATGCTGGCTCCATGACATCTTCGAGTCGATTTTTATCCTTTATCCCTAAGAAGGCTGTTGAGTATTCATGATTTACTTACTGATTATTTATACAAAGACTTGCTTGTGGGGAGGCATTTTTCGACCAGGTTTAAATAGAGCATTTTGCGTTTTGCTAACATTTAGCGATAATTTGTTAGTGTTCAACAAATTTCTGCAACTCTAGGTTCATATCCTTGATCATTTTATCCATATTATTGCCAGAAATACACATTTTGGTTTCATGAACAAATAGTATAGAAAGTACATACATGGTTTTTGGGGGAGGCCAACAGGAGGGTTATTCCTTCCTATTGTGTCTGGAAGATCAGAGACCGTGGCATGTGCATTCATTAATTAAATTGAGCCAACTTGCTTTCAAATTTAAAGGAAAACCAAACACCTAGAATGGATCACGTACAAGAAGAGGCCGGGATAGGGGTCGTGGTACAGATTATGACAACCTGTGTGTAACTGAGATTGGTTCCTATATTATTTAAATTGGATTCTTATCACTATTGCACTCAGTATATCTGTTAGGACTGGGAAAGATGTTCGATGAAATTGTTCATCAGGACAGGTGTCCGAGACGCAAGGAAGAGATGGAGGTTGGAGACCAGCCCAAAGAGGTAGCAGAGGAGCCTTAGCTTCTTCAAACAAGGTACTACTGGGCTTGTTTTACCTAACTGAATCGCTGACTTTTTCCGTAAATAGGGTGCCCCAAGTTGGGCTTTATTTCTACTGGCTCTCATTGATTTGTAGACCTCGACAGGCCGAAAGCGAGTCCTCTGCCAACCGGTTATACTGGCTTTAAACTAAGTAGATTTGGGTAATATTTTTAGCTTAAATGTTTTTAGCTTAAATGATTTAATTTGTAATTAAAATCAGGAAATATCTCACCCTTCTGGTTTTTTTTGTGTGGTTTATATTACTGTCCCAGTATTGAAATAAACGGTATTTGTGGTATTATTTGTACTGAACATTTTTATGTCTATTTTGTTTTAGTATTATGTAATTTTGCATTCATATATCAGTAAATTATGATGCATAAATTAATGACCCAGGTTTACCACTGTTAATTAGCCATGACACGTTATCTTCATATTTGACTTTCTATGGCCACAATTCTAGTCCTGATGAAAAAAAGAAGTGACATTAAAATGCGTTCATGTATTATTTATTTGCCAATTCCATGAGTTCTATTACAGTGGATTTGCACACATACGAATGTAACTAATAAAAGATAAGTACATTTCACTAATAAAAGATAAGTACATTTCAACAACAACAAATTTCCCAATCTTATTCTTCATATAACCAGACACCTGCAACTCAACTATTTCTTGGATAGAAAGCATTGGCACAAGTGCGATGTTCCGACTGATGTTGTGGGGGTCATCAGCAGAGTGTTTTGGGTGTTTTTGGTGAATGCTGTCACATTGCCTGTGCCTTAAGATTTATTCCATCAATCAGGTATACAGATGTAAGTCTTGGCCACTTGGCAGAGAGTTCACTCTTGTTGCTCGTGTCATTGTCGTACCTGAAAGTTGATATTAATACCGGTTAAAGTAAGTCAATAACATAACAACAGGTCAACATTCCCAACAGAAGGCTCCCATGCTACTATGGTGCCGCCAATGATAGGGCAGTCAAACATCACACCGATGTTGTTTGAGCAAGCCATTTTGTGCCGTTCTGTGCTCTAATGTAACTGGCCATGGGTAATCGAAGTAGGCCTATTATACGAAAAATGAACCAAAACACAAAATACCATTTAATATGCCATTTCATAGCAATATTACTCAAAAACGATGTAATATAGATACAATGACAAACCAATCCTGCCTCGTGTGATAAACAGGGAGTTTGTCAAGAGCTTGTCCAAATTATGTGCCATTTTTGGATGATAAAAATCGCAACAACTTTCTAACTGACATATATCAAAAATGATATCACAAAAGTCATGAGATGCCCAAAATGAGACCTTGCATATTTGCAGGAACCAATGGCATATTTGATAAAAGCATTTTGAAATTTTGATAGGCCCTTATATTTGATTCAGTCGGTTACATTTATACCAAGTCTACTTGGAAGAGCCGATTCAACAGCAGGATCATTCATAATATACTTACATGTTCAGCAAAAACACCGCACTTCCTTGAATGCTTCCCATCTGGCACACTGGGCCCCTAAAGAGACCCTCGTGTTAAACTGCAGCTGCTCTCGCTCGCTTCCTTCTTTTGGTTGTACAATCTGTTTATAGCTTCTTTCTCTCTCCACCTTTTTTTCGTTTCTTGCTAGTTAGTCTATCTGTGTTCAACAGATCGACCGTGCTAACAACATGAGGCATACAGCTGATGTGACAATGGCGGAGATAAATTGAGCACTCAAGACCACGTGAATCATTATGCACCCGTCGATTACATAGACTACACAATGCAGGCATTGGTATAACATGTTTAAAAGTAAGTTATTGCAGTGGTTTAAGGAGTGGGTGAGATTAGTGGAATAATTTAACACAAATAAGTTTGAACAAACCCATTGATTTTATTTATGAATTAAATGATTTGAAAACGTCGAGGAATTACGTAAAGTTGTTAAACCTTGATAATTCTTGAAAAAACATGACTATTTACAATTTAATCGAGTTGAAGCTGATGGGATCGCCTTTAACTGATCGAGAGATTTGATTTGTGTTACTTTGCCTTTCTAGTCCCTGATTAGGATATTGCCGCCATGGCTCTAACAGTCTGTGATGTCCTTATTCTTTTTGAGGCTGCGAGCATGCCATAAGATTTTTGCGCCATTAGTTGTGAGGTCTTCGTTGATAAATACTTTCGCGGAACTGTTGCGTAGCTTGGTTCGACAAATATTCTCTCTTTCTGGTACGGTATGTCGGCTTCAGTATAATCGGTCGTGGTCCCAATGCGATGTATCCTATCAAAATCCTCAGGTTTAAGTAAATGTGTGGCACACATTTCCTTGTAGACGAGTATCTCGTCGCCCACATCTTCAGTAGTTGTTTCCTCTACGCCATTGCTCCAGCACATCATTTTTGCCCCGCAACTGGCTAATTATCTTGCCGACTGTGTCGATGGCGCTGTCTTTGGTTCTGATGGCAGCCCTGAGATCTGCAATGTCTTTTTGCAGCTGTCATTCAGAATCGTAGATCGAGACGTTAGCGAGTTATCAGCGCCGGCGGGTGTTGATTCTTGGCGTGTAGCTCGCTTCTTTCTATGTCTTTCAGACAACACAGCGTATTATCAGCATTATGTTTCCAAATGTATGTTTCACGAAAAACGATCGGAGATCTTATGGTTCCCCTCTGATGATGTTGATCACTCACGCGTAACGAGTAGCTTCTCTTTTTGTCTTTCCGACTACACATCTTTTCCATAAAATTTCTCTTACGCTTTCGATGATCCCGCAAACAACAAAATGCATTTTTCAGTTCCCCGTACCATCCTAATCAGAGGCACAATGTACATAGCAAGAGGTTAATCTCTGTTAACTAAAATATCAAAAATACGCGGAGCACCTAAAAATGTAGTTTGTCTTTAATCTGTAGTCCTTAAGTAAAGAGGCGCACTGGCTCTCATATCAGTGTCGCATTTCAAGCCAAAATTTATGAGGCTTCTAATTATATACTAGCGCTGGAAGGTTACATGGAATGCAATGACACAGTTAGGCATATTTACGTTATACAATCATTAAAACTACTGACCGTCCATGCAACCTGCTGCAATGAAATGATTATGGTCAGGATGCCCTTTTTCGGTGCTGGATTTTCGTGGATGTAATCTGGTTACACAAACCGAATTTTAATCAACCTATGATTCCTGGCAATCACAACGGAATCATTGTTTTACCGTGCAAAGTTGACTTTTAGAACGGATTCCTTTTTTGACTGCATTTTCATCTTCATAAAAATGCTTTAGTAAATATCTTCGACTAAGTCGAGACCCAGATCTATAGGATCAATCTTGCATTTGTTTGCGGTACTAACATATGATGCGAATACCGGTAATGATCTTGTAAGTTTTTGAACCCTGACGTGATATGGTCATGTTATAATACCGGCGGAAACCACCTACCATTACATTCGTATGTCTTCGTAGGTGCGTGCTTTAAGCATCAGTCTAGACCGCTATGCCATTTAACGATGGGGAAGGCGGTTTCCATCCATTGAAATTATGAGGCACTGCATGCAAAATGTCAATCACAGGCGATATGTGGAGTCATTATTGAGTATGCTTGTAATGGACGATGAGCGCCAATTTGACTGTAAAAAGGCTCAACATACGTGAAGTTACCTACTAGGGTTTCTTCCGGGTGTCACTATTTCCGGATGAATACCAATGATGCGTTTTTCTCTTCTGGCAATGTTTTATTTTTGTAGTATTTTTTATGCCATGTCCAATCCGTATTGGGTTCTTGAGCAAATATGGTTATGGGTTATTAATGCGCACGTGCGGCAATCATCCATCCGTCCTGTTTACTTACGTGCCGCATACAATCCGCGTATTCAAGTCATGTAAAATGCATAGCACATCTACAAAGCATCTCGACGGATAAATGCGTAGCTACATGATGGATTGCTTCTACACACCATGAATAAAACTCTTCAATGCACTGAGCAATATGTCAGCTAACACGTGTCGTCCATGAATCGATTAAAACCACCCTTGTCATCCAGTTCACTTTCAAGTATGCCTTATGTTGTTACTGGGAGTCACCTAGCATTAGACCCTCGCATACAATTCACTATCTGTATGCGTTCCTATGAGATGGCGTTGATAGCGATGTTGCTTTTGCATACACACATAGTAGCGGGTCAGGTGGCGATGTTTTGGCCTTCCACGATGCCTTTTAGTTTAATATTACGAGCGAAATTCAACTTATTACCATGAATAAGTGAATTATTATTTACTAGGGTCATCATCGCACATAAAGCTAAAATGGCTCAGTGGACAGACCACACACGTTTTGAGTTGGATGATGATGGAAAAAGTATTATCATAACAGCTACCCATCCATCCCGTACAGATAATGCTCTAGCCTGTCTGATTGGAATATATTTTGCAATATGCCAGCTTTCTATAAATTTTGAGTTATATTTACATTTACTCACAGTTTACTGGTCATTTCTGTCAATGTAACGTTAGGTATTGAGATGATAATTCAACTAAATGGTTGGATAAGCGCTAACACGTAATTATATGGCCTAGTTGTCTCTGATGAACCTGTATATTCCATGTATTTCGTTTCGGAACACATGTGACCTAAACCCGATGTTTATGTCTTTAATGCAACAAATAATCTGCTGAATGGAATCTATGCTGAATGGACGTGACACCTTTGCAGTGAAAAATGTTAACGTTCAGCAGCACATAGTAAAAAGATTACATATGATCACAATTGTGCAATTATTATTATCAAATAATCCTTAGGAAAATGATGCGATGATATTTAACGGTGGAACCACTTACTAATAGAGCTACTATCAAGCGCAGTAAAGGTAACATCTGAACAAATGAAACGCTAGCCATTAAGTTAACTCAGATGAAAAATATTTTGTAGGCTTTGAATCTGCACGTCGTTAAAGACATATTTTACTGCTTTAAAGTTCTACATCGTCAGAGGCTTCAGAGATCATTTAAATGAAGCACTAACATGAAACAGCACCGTATTGGCTGTGGTTCTGCATCAGGTATTCATATCGCAGCGCAACAGCTACTTTTGCCAAATAACGTTATCTATGAATACTGCTCCAACAATGTGACCGCGATACCAATACAATTTCTTTTCTATGACCTCGAGAGACGCATATTATCTCTTACCACTGATGGGTTTTGCAAAGGAATTGTAGTCATTATTGCGTATGTATATAAGCATTGTCTCGGTGCTCGGCTTTCCTAAGCTGCTCCACCAATAGATACACACGTTAGTGTTTGCGGATAAATGGCCGAAAACAGCAAAACTATCGGCTATTGTGACTAAATTTCCAAAGGCAGCAAAACATTCACACTAAAGTTGATGATGTTGACATATAAGAATGAGAGCATTGCATGATTTTGTCATCCTGTCTTGTTCAAATGATACCTTCCAACAGTAGAATCGTTAAACTTGTTATACATAATTTGTTCAAGCTGGAAAACAGAGAAACACACTATTATATCTGCCCGGCAGAAAGGACCTGATGGAAAGGTAGTTATGCATCAGCAGACATGGCATCAGTCACCCTCAAGTGACGCAGCAAATTGTTGATAAATACCTTCTTTTGTGTGGTTACGGCATTTATCGAAAGCCAGCCCTGAAACCATTGGGTTCATATGTTATCAAAGTCGGAACATCGACATAGACTATTCGACAATGATACACCTCTAAACCTACTTAATATTGTACCGATTTTTTCACACTAAGCCGCTAGTTGATGAATTATAGTGAGGCGTTGACATTCACGAATTGCTCTATTATCGTTACGACCGCCAATAATTGTGTGCCACAAATGCGTTGGTCCATGTCGGAACACAATCGGGGTTAATTATATACATAATGCATAGAACGCTACAAAGCACCTATAGGTATCGCCATTGTCTCCAATACCTGGTTGCCAACGCTCTTTCTAAAGACCTTTGTCATCTGAACAAAAGCTTGCATCAATAACTTATTTTTTGCACACACAAACGGGTAGTTATATAAAACTTCGATCCATCCATGAAATAAGCCGCAGTGAGTCACTAGTGCGCATGATATTCTGCGCTGGTCGAATTACTGAAGAGTTTAAAATCGGCAAAATAAATTGGACAAACACCAATAGCGATCTTTCTGTATTGATATATTCTACGATTATCATCCATTGCTAATGGTTATTCAAACGCTGCGACCATCTTTGCTAAACAATATGCCACTTGAGGTTGGTTAAGCATATCTCGTATATATTTAGTACACCGTATCACCGATTCGGCGAATATTTACGGATCTGTATTACAAATGAAAATAAGTCTAATTCAGGCGCACTATATTCGAGATACAAGATCAATAAACATTCGGTTCTACGGTTCGTTCTTGGTCGTGTATCATTAGCTTGCACCTCTACCAGTTAATATGTCTACTTATTGGTTGACATTAGGAGTGGATAATGTTTTGTAATCCGATGAGATACAGCTCTTTCGACCTCAGAAGAGCCGTGCAGGGCACGTTTATAAGTGTATTATCGAGCAGTACTTCTTTTGTAAGGTCCGATTCGTTTGCACGAGGTTCGGTTTAAAGTGAAAATATGGGTCATGGGAGGCTACAGCGCTGTTTAATATGCTTGAATTGATTCCGTCACTAGTTCAGCAAAACGCGCACTCATTTATACGGTGACCACAAAATATGGAACCAGTTTCAGCATATATACTGTTATTGATCGAGTAGATTTTCAAGCTGTGATGTGATATGACCATATGTGGAGCATAAACAGAAAAAGGACGCATATGTGATCGCAGTTCCCGCTCGATGCACAAGGATATAAATGTGAACGCTATGAATCTGGGTTGTGTTCTAGATTACCTTTTGGATGATTGAATTCAATCATCGGGTACTTTCAAATTGCTTGAAATAAGTTTGAATGTTGATAATTGGAACGCGTATGTACGTGCCTATTTGTTCAGGAATGAAACCAACAATATATTTAAGATGAATGACACCTATCTTTGTGATATATATGCACTTAATTATTCTGAAAGGTATTAGAATATATCATTTATACATATTTTTAATACTAGTAATTACTCTAGCAATATTTGTTATGTTTATATTCAGCACAATAACTTGAGCGAAGATATTTTGAATATTAATATAGTCGTTAACCGTCAAATATGCTTCACCAGAATAAAATCAATTTATTCTCTATTTTTTTTGGTATGGTATGGAATGGTTGCTTATAAGTAGGAGCGTAATGCCACGTATCTCATACGTAAGGCTTTTAAGGAATCAAATGAGTCACACCTACTATCATGACGTTAATGAATATTCATGTTCACAACATGCATTCATGTTCGGTAATGACCTAAGCAAGGCTATGAAAGGCGCAATAGGGTTGCAATATAACTAGCTGCGCCCCGTTACACATATACTTCATTCATTACCATTGCGCGCACTGGTATATCCTGTTCAAGTGATTAATCATTACCATTATAAAAATATTACGTAAATGGACTCTACATTGCTGCCGTGTTTTTTGTGTTAGAGTGCATCACGAATTATTAGTATTAAAGGCAATTTTGTGCAGTGACACCATGTGTATCATATGGGGGATAGAATTAGAACAAAAACGATATTGAGTTTAGCGAGGCACAAACAATGTCATCACACACAGTAAATTGCATACCCTGAACTACCAATCATATAATTGATAACTGTACTACAAGCAAGATATGCACACCCTGATTTCATTCACCACTATCATGCTATGTAATGCAGTGACTCAAAGTATTACAGTATTATATACTTCAGCACAACAGAGCATTAAATCAAAATCATAGTACGACTACTATTCTAGGTTTTCTACCAGGTATTGTCACGAGATGTACAAATTGCACTCGAGGTAAAGTTCTTAACCGACCGGACATCTCACTGCTTACCCTTTAAATTCAACACATCTCAATACAGGCTACAGCTACACTGACAATTCAAAGATGTTAGATTATCGTTGCTCATGACAAGCCGTATTACCGTAATGTTTTATGACAATGATTGGTGTGCACTTCACCATAATGCCCAGGCAATACTAGGACGGTTGTCATTCAATGCGCATGGTCATTAAAGTGCAATTCGAGAAATAGTCTTTTATCGGCTCGATCATGCGTGAATATTTACAATATAAACCAACAATAGCATAGGCTTAGGCGCACACTCGTGGTTTCTGTGAAAAAATGATCTGCATTGGGTTTTTATAGGCTATGCTCATTTCATGCATCGGCAGTGACCCGTACAATTGAGATATTGAAAGCTCCAATCAAATTCCTCAGTGGAGTCAAAATGCCTTTCCGTATCATAGGGCGACATTACCTACTTAGGGCGCTATTCTATAAAGTTATTTACAATTATGATTGTGCCAATACAACGACATGTTAACACTACCACTAAATCACTATAGACCTCAATATTTATTTAAAGGCATCATATTTATAAGCCACTGTTTTACAGAGGTATATAGAGGAAATATCTAATAAAAAAGATGATAACAACGACACATAAGCTATATACTCAACTATACAATGTGTTTATGTTTATGTGCTGGAGAGGTTAAGGTCGGGCTATGCAGGACATGGCCTGTGATGCGTCTGTATGTAGGCATATATGATAAATCAAAGTGTTTATGTCACTAAGGAAAGTTGGAATTCGGTTATACCTGGCTATAATTAAATTTCAGTGGCGTGCAGTAGTGTATATATAATTGCAACACACAGGCATAAATTAAGTGCCACACTCAAGATAATGATTAAGTTTCATCTTCAAAGTGTGACGAAATATTGATTCCCCATGATCCCAAATGCACGAGTAGTGCTAAGGTATTACATTTGATTCAAGTGATTACATTTAAAGATTCCGAAATAACTCTCATCGAAAACAGTGATGCCATTTCTTTTGTCCTAAAACCTCAGTATACTATTGTTACTGAATATCGCCAATATCGAGGTACTAACAAAGGCGTTGAGCAATTTGAAATATCATTTAACCCTTCACCCCTACAAACATTAACCCCTTCAATAACAACGGACGTTTTACAAGAATGCAATCAAAGTTCCTAGAGTTCTATGCCATTGTAATATTTATCAATGAGTCGGGGAATCCATATCTATCCTCTCAACACTATTTGGCTCTGCAATATTCCCAAGAATATCAGCTTTGTTAATGTTACTTATTTTGCTGTATTACTGGTTCGTATCAGCTAAAATGGTGTACGCTTAAGAGATTGGAATGATCACAGTGCCAAACGCGTCGCAGTTCCCAACGAAAGGATTGCTGTTGTATCCGCTGCATCATAGTTATCCGTGTTAGGTAAGTAAATTATATAATTTGCGTATTTATCACCTGCGCTGAGCTCTAGAAAGACAGCCTGAAGGTGAAACAGATCGATTTTAATCCCTCTCTACACCGGTCAATACGTTGTTTACGCTGCATTTACGAGGCTAAGCGTGTGCCTGCTAATATCAATGGTGCCAATTAGCACGCGAGAGAATACATTAGAATTGCTGATAAGCCTTGGCAGGTGGTTACAAGTTTTGTCCAATGTGACTTCTCTACTGAGACGATTAATGCGTTCCTAAGGAGTATTCCATCTGCAGAGGGAACACGTATGCATGCCTGACTCAGCTATCGCCAAGATTGATGCAGGATTGTTTGGGCTGATATTCGTGATTGTGCTCTATTGTACTTATCAGTAGATGAATAGCGTTGATATATGTCTGAATAATTCGACATCACAATGCATATATTCTGAAATGTGATTTAATCAAAACATTACAAGTAAGGTAGACACATATTTTTAAATATGAGCTGTATCAAAAAGTTTCCTACAGCAAGGGTTTTATGGTACTTTTGACAGGGTGAGCATATAAAACACTGTATCTGATTACCTCACAGCTCCGAAACCGTACCTCTAGGGTATATCATTTATTTACCGCATCGTCTGACTCCAATGTGGTATTTTTGACTATGCGTCTAACTATATGATATGAAGTATTAAAAAATGCTTTCGTCTCCGCCAGCCATCCTCTTGAAGACAATCTCCCGATACAGCTGTCGTTATTTGGCCACGTTGGATTGATGTGGGGCATCGCAAAGTTTTCTACTGCACATATTTCAAGTGGCAGTTAAAGAGCCCAGTTGGTGAGATCAACATTGCTCAATTGCCTTCTCAGTCTGTAAAAGCTAGAAAGTTATTCAATAAAAGAAAGCAGCTGTCCCGCATGGCCCTTAGAGATTAGCGTATTATTAAAACTGAGTTATAGTCAGGTTACTCAAGGTTTTATGGTGATTGTGGTACGTGTTAATATGATAATGTACTTGAATGTGCGTAACAAAAAGGGCCACGCTGGTTCTCAAATTAAGCGCGCACCTTTAGAACACACTTGTTACGTTGTCTGAGCTAGCAACTTAACCACAGTCTGAGTAACATAGGAGTCTGTTATCTTCCGCTACGCAAGCCATGTGGCAAGGGCGTGCAAAGCCATTTCCCGTTCATCGACTGTGCTCCCTACATTCAGCATTTGTTTGATATTCTGCAAAGCCAACACATTTTTTTGTTATATATCGATATCAGTAGACACTGAATGTCTGCATTGGGATAAATGCTTGGCTGTTGCAATTTTAGTGTTTCAAGTTTCTTTGCAGCTTCTTTAGATAGTTGCACAAAAAGTGACCACTGGAAACCATACTGTTATCCCCTCAAGTTAATGATAAGCGCTTTACTCCAACAGACCATGAACCAAGTTTCGCATTTCCATTCCAAAAAACTGGTAATGCAGTTCGATTAGGCATGCTTTGAGAATGCTGTGGGAGTATATCTGAGTGCACACTAAGGTCATGTATATAAATATAGCATGATTTGCACAACAAAGGAGCGCACGTGCACAAATATATCGGATCAACAAGCTTTCAACAACTCATGAAGCAGGTGCGCGTCATATTGTAGTGGCAGTTGCTGTCCTCAAGAGCGGTAGCTTTTTCTATAAATCAATTATTAGCGTTGCTTTGCACTAGTTCTTGTTTTCTACATGCGCCGTGAATGAAGGTTTGGGGCCAATGCATTGTTCGATGTCCAATCATTACCGGAATACACACATTGATCGGCAGTGCATCTATAATGCATACAATGCTACAAAGCAGCATGGCATATGAGAACGTGTCTACGAGCAAACACCAGTGTCGTGTGCAAAAATCAATACCTGAGTGTGAGGCCCTACAAAGGACCCAAAGTCAGCTCTGATAGGTGCAAAGTTTATGGCATAATACTGCGCAGAAGTGGGTACTTTATGCTTTAATATGCTTTCTTTACGAGCTTCCCTGACCTTGCTAACCCCTTGTGCTTATCAAAAAAGGGAGGATACTACAAATGGAAAACGAGATAATGCCGCCGTAGATGACGACAGGGTGCAAATTCCAGTAACATCAGCCATTGGTTTGTAACTTCATGATTTGTGAGCGACTATCGTTTGGGAACGATAAAACACCGCTCTTAACCTTCAGCGTTATGCTTCAAAGAAAGCAAAATCATTCTTCACCCCGTTTTACCAAGCGTGCTGCCTTTGTTCATGGCTTAGTTTCATTTTACTGTTGCTTGAAAAATTATTAGAACATGACGATAACTAAGGTTTCTTGAACGAGCAAATCATTACGCTCTTACTGTGGGTCGACAAATTCATTACATAATATATCACGGATTAAAACAATACGGGAGATGAGCATGCATTACCGCTGATATGGATGTATTTCACAAAATCTTCAACAACACACGACTTGGATTATTCGGTCGTCACTTTGTTAACAATAAATATCCAAGAAAACAAGGACAGGAGATATTATTCGTTGGTCAACAATTGCACTTTTTCTCTAACATGACAGGTACTCTGTCAGATGTGCCGCATCATGCTATTATGATCCTTTAATCAACTTAATTGCTTAATATGGTTGATAGTATTTGAAGTTTAGCTACAGCTATGCTTCCTCCATTGCGCTATCGTCTATCCCCTCAATTCGAATTTTGCCTTAACCCTACGTGAATGAGACACGTGAATGAATCTTTAACTTTACATAGGCACGAAAACCCAGTTTCAGTGCTGACCCATGCGACTTTATGAATCAACCTTTGATTATACGATATGAAGCACCGACACAATCACCATTCGCGTTACGATACATGAGTACAAGGTGACTGATGTGCCAATGATTAAGCTGTAGGTTATCAGGCTGCGTTCGATGCTTTGTAATGCAGGAGATAACATACCAATAATATCAATCTTCAGAAACATGAGCGGCTATCAGATAATAGCAAGGTTATCATCATAGGCAAACAGCTTGCAGACAGTTAACTGTATTAGCAGGAAAACCCCTCGTTGGCATGCTGACTCATATACCAAGGTTCTTGATTCCCGTGACTTGGCAGGTTTGTGTATGGCGATCAAGGTTCGAAACACTGTTGTTAACAGAAGTCTTGTTAATTGTTGTTTTAATCGCCAGCATATCCGAAAGCATGCCAACTTTAAAACAAATAGACTGTCAATAAGACGGCGACCATTACGCCTACCTGTGCAAGGCTTTCTTTCAACAAGGCAACAGAGATTAGTTGAATTAAGGGTATCGTACAGCGGTTTCCAATTATAAGAGTTGCTGCGTTATAATCGGATGAAAGACAACGTTATTGTGTACTTAAGGCGCTACCGATGTATCCAGGAAATTATGCTTCACCACAATATGATAAGTTTAATGCAATATATCCGCTATTTACAGCAAATGGTTGCTTCTGCAGAAGCGCGTAACACAACGGACCAATGGATATATCTTGAATATTGATTACAGCATGAATCATAGCAACAATAACACACAACTTGAGTATGTCAATCGGTACTTCGTCAACTGTAACTCATATCTTTTTAAATTGCTATGATCAATAAATGGATGTTATTTGTTAGTTTGCGATAGCAACAACAGGAATAAAATATTGCAAGCAATAAACATACCGCGTTGCATCATTCATCACACTGGAGCTCCACAATAGTACCACACCTGCGTGACAGTGGAGGTCAAGCAACAAGCGAAGCTATTTATGACACTTTTGGGTTGCAATACCGCTGACCTATGCTTCATCACCAGCTGTATGCATTCATCACCTCTGCTCACCTACGCTGATGCTGATCTATTGCTGTCAGAACGTAAATGACCCGTATAAATGAGCCGTGTGTAATTTATACGGTGCGGCACAAATCTACGTCTTGCTTTTATAGGCAGCGACATCATCTGATATAATGTTAGATATACCTTCACTGACGTTGCGAAGTTCATGGAGGGATGAACACGCGCACTATACGTTGTAATCCTGGAAACCTTGATAAAGCATAAAGTTTAAATTGAAGAAAATGTTAACTTACTCGATTTAATGAGCCATAAGACGCGTCTACACAAAGCTAGCCATCATTAAATCGACAAGTGATCTGCAATATTGTTATGTATTGCTCATTTTCATAATGTACATGTGATGTATTGCTTACTGCAGTGTGCAATTATAGATAGATAGACATCAGAACAGAACAGCATTAATATGGATAACGCAAATGACAATTCACCATATATTGTTACGAGTATAGTATGAAGCCAATGTGTTCTTTACCAACTTGCCGGTATTGGCATTTGACTACTTACCATCAATCTAACATGTAAGCAATTTTAACGAACGCAACAGCCACATTGAGGACGCCAAGGATGTTGAGAATCGGTGCTCAAGATGAACCCAAATACTAAATATGTATCTACGTTATGCGATATGGCTATGTTTGATTTATGTCCCGGCAGTAACCAAATTCACTAGGATCTATTTTAAGTTTATTGGCGGGCTATTGAACGACACATCATTCCACATAAAAGACACAAACAATAGATATCACCTCGATTGATTGCGTTTCTTAGAGAGGTGGTCATACATCAGTTGATATAATACATCAGGCCTAGAGTATTAGGTACAAAACCACTACATAACACGCGTTGGATGTATGGAAAAGTTTAATGGCCTCAATGGCTAAGAAGGATGTCCTAGTATTTAATGGAAAAAGGGAAGATCTCAAGTCGTCGGCGTAAGAGCACTATGGAAAGTGTGTGGGCTGTTGTATGTGATTTAAAAAATAGCCTACTTTATCCCCCCAAATCCTTTCAACATTGAATTGTAAACCATGGACACTTCAAATGTGTCCGGTACATTCGACAACCACACTCGTGGCGCCTTTTTGACATTTCGTTCTCAAGAATTTATAATCAATCAAGTACCTGCTTTATCTTTTGTTGATTGCGTTGGCAAAACCAAAAATACATAATCAATAGATATTTACTAGTCACACCATCTTTTCAGATAAAATATTTTTAATTTGCTTCTAAAATGCTGGATACCAATGATAAGCTGTTTTACTATTAAAATCATACTCATAGCATAGATACAATTGCCGCAACATAATTAAAGCAATCTAAATGAGCATATCATCACCATATATTGTAGAGTAGTGCAGAAATAGCGCTTATTAAAACCTTATAGAAATTGCATAATATATATCAAATAATTAATGGTATGTTGAACTGCGTTAAGGGGCCGTCTCAATACTGCGTCTCATTTATCAAGCTGATCATATAGTGGTTCTCATACAGAATGCTATTCATCTGTCTGTACAGTAGCGGCAATGTAAAAAAATGACAATCTTCAATAGGCTAAGGTTGTATGTGTTGTGTGTGTTCAATGCTTTATCGATGAAGAATATGCAATCAATATTTGACGATGAAACAACATAAGCATCAATTTATTTGACATGTACTTATTGTATGATTGAGCGTGAGAATTTAGTGTTTAGCTGCAGAACATTTGTGTGAATGGATTTACCTATCACTCGCTGTATAACATTTTTAATATGATCACTCCCTTAAAGCACACAGTGGTGTTTGGCCTATAAAGCTATCAATTTTATGCATAATAGCATACAGCTTCACAAAATATTGAAGGGACATATGGGTGCACGTTATCCTAGTTCATCTCGAGAGAGTGCTGCAAATTGTCTTATTTCACTGCACAGGAATTGTCAATCTATTTGCAAACATTCAACTTTCACATTGCTTTAAACTGCAAGGCAATAGCTACACAGCTGACAACAGTGCGTTTTAGTTACAAACCAAAACCATAGTAGCTTATTAAAAGTCGATAATTGTTATGTCTATTTCACTGCTTGGTTAAGCAATCGTATATTTGCGGTTCAAACAAATGCGTTGACTATTTTGACTCATATCATGAATCTAGGAAATTATGTTTCCGGTTTTTTCGGCATCCCCACACCCTGCAATCAATTTACCTGGAGTTTTCCATACATGTTACGCTACGGCACCATATATTCGTATTTCAAACGGCACGAGTGCAAAAATTTTGTCAGGCCTGGCAAATCCACACAATAACTGGAGCTCATCCTTAGAACTAACCTTACTTACGCCACTATAGAGAGTACAATTGAGCGTGTTCAGCCTCAACGTTGACGCACCGTTATATTGTCATTAATCATGATATCTTAGTTGCAAAATGCTTTAATCAAATATTCATTCGATTTAATAACTGTCCTTAATGTATTCAGGCCGCAGAACAGAGTAGCTAGCTTGATATGCCGTTCAATACGAGCTGCATGCAATATTACACATATATGAGTAGGATTATTACAACTTGTTTATCGATTGATTGAATCTTAGCATACCGTATTAGATCAGGGGGTAGCAGCACAGCGTTCGGACAGATTATCGAATTTCGAAATATTTGTTGTTCTTGCAGATGCATTGAACTATTGTAGATATCTGGCACATTTTAATTTTAAATTATTTTACCGCGTGGTCATGACAATTAAAATGTTCTGTGCTGTGAGTTCATACTCAAAAGCTTTATGAAGATGATTTCGAATTCCATTTAGATAATTTTTGTCCTCCAAAGTAGGACGCAGAATACTATGTACCTAAAACCTACGGATGCAAAGCTCTAGAAACTTACCTCGAAACCAGTTAGTTTGCATGCATCATGATAATAGCTTTCAGTAGCGGATCACATGTTGTTTACGTTGAATTGAGCTGCTTAAGGCGACTCCTGTGCGTGCTAAGGTAAATGGGATAGTGAGCAATGCGCCAATAAGCACGTACGATAATAAATGGGCATCACTGATTAGCCTTGGTGCCTTGGCATCTGCGAGGAGATAAATGCGTTTATCCGGCCCCCTGCAATCGCAGATACTACGCTAGGCAAGGGATACACATTCGTGCTTGTCTATGCTACCGCCAAGATAAATGCATGGCTGTTTAGTATGATCAGCTTGCTGGCATGCGGTATTTAGCTTACCATTTCGGTATAAACATCGTGATATTTTAGATTCATTCGAAACTCTATTAAGCTACAACCTGGTCGTTTCTCTCGTTCTATGATCAGTGGGATAGTGAGCTAGACTCATGGACCAGAAACCGACGCACTAATATCGACATATACGGTGATATATGAGTCGAATCAAAACATTTTTCACTAGTTAGTGTTATCAACCTCTGACGTAGATAATGTTTTCCCACCTTCCGGTGTGACCAGATTATGTTAGTATATGCTATAGTTCGTGTACAGCGGCGCCCTATTCACTTAGCTCTGGAGCATGCTGGCACTTCAACAGAACATATCTAACCTAATAATTGTAACCGTTTCTTCTTGAGTAAGAGAGGAGTGCATTGGCTTTATACTCAACGGTGGTTGTAGGTCAAATAAAGTGCCGTGACCATTACATTCACATCAGATAGTAGCGATTCTACTGCCATGACCATTACACTTGTATCTACCTGTCATATCTGCAAAATAAATTAATAAGTATGATCTCACAGTAAGGAAAATGTGTTGCATCAGTTCTTTGTGGCCTTATTCTCTTGAGAATACTTAATCTTAAGCAGTTTGACTCATGCTAAGTGTGTTTATAATGCCGAGGATCCAGTAACAAGAACAAGGATAAACCAATGGTTATCCGGTACCTCTCCGACATAGACAATGTTACTTCCTGATTTCAGGTATGTATTAGAGTGCCGAGTATCTTTCTGGTTATCAAATTTCCGTCACTGGTCTGGTTCCAAACAAGGCCAAAACCACTCCAACACATAGAGTAGCTACTGTGTGTTTAATTTATTACTTACAGAAACACGAAATAAACTTTCTTTCGGGTAATTGTTCCAACATTACGATAACAATTGTTCCATAAACGGAACAGCCGCCAGGCGTCATCTAGTGCAAACCGCAGCAGCCTTAATATGCGTTTCACATATTGACAGAGCTCTTTGTTTAGAAGTGTTTTCACGAATTGTGCAAAGTGTTCTGCGTTATCAACATGCCAATAATATAACATTGATACTCTCCAAATAATTATGTATAATTATGAGCACTATCATTCCGAAGCCAGTGACTGAATCACTAGAAACGTGCATTTATCACAGTAACAAAGCGTTTTTGTTCTCAAACAGAGGCAAATACGCGGTTGAAGTACTGTTAAGCGCTCAAGCCAATAATGTAGGCGCAGTAAAACTGAGGATGTGTGAAATGATGTACTTACCTTGCTATCATGATACCTCGATTTACTTGCAGTTTGTTGTCCACAATGTCAAAATTACTGGGGCATGATGCTTTTCTATTTGCGCTTTGATATTGCCTCAGTGACTTTATGTATGCTTTTTACGGGAAGAATTGTAAGGGGTGCCAAGATTCCGTCACAATCACAGAAAGAGAATAGTAATGACCATGGGATAAACAAATTGCAAGCTGAAGGCTTGTTATCTTTGTACTGGTATCACTATCTGAAAGCCTCGCAGTGCTTTATTCAAAGGCAAATACTAAGTAAGAACTCCGTTGACCTTATCAGCAAGCAGGTAGCCTACCGTAATTCCTGTCTCAGCTTACGCCATATTGGAGGAGAAGAAAATGTAGATATTCGCTTGTTATGATGACATGTGCACAATGGAATGATAGATACATGAATAAACATCAATAGCCCTAATTTACTCCATCTTTTATCAAACTATTACAAAGCTGCTTTGATTATATAAAACACATATTGTTCCCACAGTGTACCACGCAACAGATCATTGTGACAAGCATTTTGTGTGATATTATGTGATCTGTGATAACTTCGCAGACGTTTTTCTTGTCTGCGTGACATAGACATTTGCATGATATCGTAACGTTCTGGGTCAAAGTGATATTGAGTACCTTTCGCCAAAAAGCATCATCAACTTCAAGTTCCCTCCTAGCTAGCGCTAATAGACTGTAACCGACGTCTTGAGAGCGCCATTGTATTAAGTCACATACGTAGATACTGCCAAATTATAAAATTCCTATCATGATCGATTTGGGCGAGGCAGAGGGTCTTTGCTATATACTGTTAGGCCTACTAACACCACCATTGGCTGTAATGTTGTTGTCACGGCAGTTGAAAATATACTAGGCATCAACCCATAATTGATTAGTTTTCGCAAAGGGTGGAGGCTAACGCCAGCGTCATATGATTTAGCAGTTACCTCCAGTTCAATGAACCAATTCATCTATAAAGCGATTGCCTATCCGTCAATATTCATTAGATGAAAAGTCTCTCATCAATGTCTTAGTTTAACCCTAAACTAGAGGCATTCCGTCCATGCGAGGTAGATCTCTAAATATGCAAACTGCGCACTTATTGGTGTGTATTAATCAAGAGTTCTGTAACCCATTTGGTTTACTTTTATCCAACATGACGCTATACAATATCTGCACTCATCCTTTGGTGGCCGTTTTCATGTGGCAGCCAGCGTTTAAATGACACTAATACACGTTGCATGAGGATATTTAATCCATTCTGGTAGCAAAGAAGGGCGATCAATGGAAATGATATCAAATGCCTTTCGCCTCTCCGGTCGCGTTGTTTTTCTATTTTCTCTCTTAAGTGCTGTTCCTTTTATGCCTTCTCTACATCAACCGATCATGCTACCCGAAATATCTTATGCAAGCAAAAGTTTTGGGGCGAGAGTACAAAAAATGCACTTTATCTTGTCTGCGTGTACTTGATTACTCATAGGGAAATATATATTTTATTCATGTTGTGTATATAAATAATTTAGGGCCAAGGGCAGCCTTTGCTGAATCATAACACTATCTGCGTGCAAAACGACGCTTAAGTATCACTTTATTAGAGATCAGCACAATATTGCTACTGTATTTAGCTATTTTACAATGCATTATTATGCCTACAGTATGGACCTTATAGTAAATTAAACGAGTGAAAATCCAAATGGGGGCAAGCCGGTATCGGCAATGTCAATGATTGCCATAGATCTAACATATAGCGTATTTCAACTCAAGTTACAGCCGCATTTTAGAGTAGCGGTGAGAAACCCAATGCTCATTAATAACGATTGATTTATTCTAAGGTATCATGCCGGGTGAAACCATAAGTGCACCTGCGAAATTTATCAGAACCTATATTCATTTTATTAGAGGGCTGTTGAACGATGCAACACAACACACGCCATCCATCAATATCACGCCGATTTATGGCTCTGCAAAGATCATTTATTAATTTATACAATACTTCCGAGCATGTTTATCAGACATAAATTGACATTAACTATGATATGTTGGATGTATAGAAGAGATTTGCATCGCTAATTATATTACGGTTATTGAAGGTTAGCCTGTAATTGCTCATAATAGAATTGTGTTTCGCAAGTGCGTCTTGGTGTGTAAATCAGAAATAGCCTAATATCCACCTAATCAGTTCGACTGGTTTTTACGTGAAGGACACTTTTTTGCCGAGCCTTTCGTAGACTTTTGTTGTTCTCGGAACTGTTTTATCTTGAGAACCATGTTCTGCTTGAACATTACCTATATTCGTAGAGCTATCTTCTGCAAAAGGTTCCAAAAGCAAATCACGGCATTATAAATCCACCAAAAGTCTGATTGAGTAGACTGGGATGTGTTGATGCATTGAATGGGCAACATGCATGAGCTCAGGATACTAAGCGGTAGACAGTTCCTGACAGGTTTTTTATATGGAAGCTAAAATCGGAATAATCTTCCTCAATGTTTTACTCAACAGGAGTATGACCAGACATGCTGATAATTACAATAAATCTTATACATGTGTTCTATAAAACTAGCAAAAACGTGATCTTTATGGGCTACTGGAATAGCTCGTTCACTTAACAATGTGGGTAAATATGCACAATATCCAGAGAGCTAACGAAAACACCTAGGTACTAATCAGTTTATAATTGATCAGTTTGAAATCACTAAGTAATTAATATCATGCATGTACCTGCGCCTGTTGTTACCGGATACGCTCAGATCAATCAGAGTTCGAAGAATATTCTTCAAGATTAAAAACAATATACAAATTGCAATCTTGTGAAATGATCAAGACCCCTTTTTAAAACGGTGCCAACAAAATAAAAAATAGAACATGTGTGCATGAAGCAATAGCACTACAATAACAACAAGGATCATATGTGTGAAGCTCGGTCAGTAGCTAGTAAGGTAGTTAAGTATATCTTACAATTGTATTTGGTATAGGATTTCGACCCGAATCTAATTATATTTACGTGGCCTACAGCTTCATGTGTGCGCGCATAATTTTCGCTCAAATAGTGCAGATGCTAACCACATTTTCTTAAGATATAACAAAAACATTAGATGTAGGCTACCTCGGTGCCATTTTTAAACATGTGCAACATTATGGTATTACAATATCAATGATTAGTACTACACATATACTGTTAGATGTAAGCAACATAAATATAGAATATACCTTAGCAAATACAAAGGCACATCGGGGTGATCAACACAGTACATCCGTGCTCATTTTGCATTATTCTAACATTATCTATTCGGGTGGATCGAGCAGGCAAAAGGGTGTGCGTGCGTTGCCAATATTATTGTCAGTCGTTTTACTCTAATGGGGTTTCTTTGCTACAAGATGCAATTAAAGTTGTTGTGCTATTCCCCCAAACGGCTTAATAGTGCCGTATGGGGTCGTCCGGTTTTTTATGGCTGCTATGCGTATTGCCATTTAGCAGCCTTGCTTCTGAATTCTTAGAAGACAACAAACTTCTTTTTGTCTTGTCCGATCACAAATAAATCAAGTTCGCTGCATATTAAGCTAACATTTATTAATACTGAACACTATACAGCTTAAGTTCAAATAGCTACATCAATGGTAGAACAATACTAAATATGCAATAAACTAGGTATAAATGAGTCAATACTGATTCAACAAGACATTTGTAAATGTTAATATAGCAAGCACCTTAGGTTAAATATTGTCAATTTACTGATCTGCTTACAATTTATTATATTTGAGTTAACCGGTGACTAGTGTTGACCTTTCTTAAACGCCTACGTCTTTAGGTAGCGTGATGAGCAGAGTGTTAACGAACTGTTAAAATGAGATTGTAAATGAGCAGTCGATTATTTATCGGCATTGGCATAAGTTGTACGTAATGTGATGTGCATTCCCCAGATTTGTTATATACAATTCTTCTGGACTGGTGGCTGATTGTTGCAACAAGGCGTTTTACGCTTATCTATTTTACATCAATAGATAACATTATGTCCTATATGAGCCTTATTCTCTGTCAATTACGTATTTGTAGTAAGGTACCTGTTTGGTACCAGTCAGCGTCTCCTTGACAAGCAGATACCAGGTACGACATAAAAAGGGGATAATTCATCCACATTGCGCATGCATGCTATCGGTTTCAGTGACATCATCATGTCATGTTAGTTTTGAGCTTATTGTTATCCGTTATTTTATTGGAACTGCGCTAAGCAATAGAAGGTGATAAGAAATTTTGGAAAGGATGATTAGTGCAGATGCATCGAATAGCAGCAGTAGCCATGGATGATCCCAGGCGTTGTACTAATATGCAAATATTCCCAATAGTGCAATGGAGCATCGGATGCCACATAAGTTTTTATTCTTCCATGTTTGGCTCACAAATGGCAGCCGAGTAACTGTTGATCGAGTTGCGTCAAAGCGTCAGTAAACTCTTTGCTAAATTAGTGATGCCTGCTTGGTCTTTTTTTGCAAATGGTGCATAACAATATCACAAGAATGAAAGAACGCTTAGAAAATGACAATGAGCGAGTTCTCAATGTTTGAATTTGCATTAACACACATTCTGGCTATTTCGCGGCCTCTATCGACATAAAATATAGTCTATTATAAAAGGTCAAATACAATGATTTTTTTTATTCCATTTTTCTCAAGTTCTATGTTTCAAAAGGGTATTGTAACCAGAATATCGTGACTGCGCGCTTTTTTTGTCTCTCAGACAAATGATTTTGAAGTGTACATTTCCACGGCGAATCTGTCAAGATATCGCTCGTGGATTTTCGTCACTCAGATTGTTCGCGAACATTCCCCGCCATCTTCTGCATTCACGATTGGTTGACAGCGTGTTACTTGCTCCTCTTTCTTCATGGTCTGGTGATTTTCTTGGTGTGCATTATGCCTTATTGCTGTTCGTTCGGTTGTCTGAGCAATGAGAAGTCAGGCGTGAGTTTTGTTCTGTTTCCGAAAGACAGCAAAATGCGCCGCATATGGGTGACGAAAGTCAAGCGAAAACACTGGAGACCTACCCTTACGACAGTTCTATGGTCTGATCATTTCCCGAATGGTGTTTAAAGGACTGACTTAGAGCTGCTCCAAAGTCTAGGATTTCGTTAAAAACCTAGGCTTCGAAATGAAGCTATACCTACTCTCTTTAGCCACGATGGAGTCAATGACAGTCAAACAAAGCCTCAGAAAAAAAGGCGACGACAACAGGTGAGATCCTTTGGCTGAACCTTTAGGCTAGTCTTGACCTGTTGACGTATAATTGATGCAGTATATCAATCCAGATGTTTCTCAACCCAGGTAGTAGCTCCGTGTAACTATATCAAGAATATTTAACATGTTAGCATACAAAATGTACATGTTAGCATTAAAGACAAACACACACTTATTTATAAATGAAGGGATCAGGACGAAAATACTTGCCAAAGGGAAAAGAAAAGACTGCAACATTTGCACATTTGTGAAGTAACAGCTATAATGTACTTTGTAGAAGTATGTGTTCAAGTTTTAATTCCTAGTCAGTAATATGTTATCAAGCTGCTTTATATATATATATATATATATATATATATATATATATATATATATATATATATATATATATATATATATATATATATATATATATATATATATATATATACATATACATATATATATATATATATATATTCAATATGGACATATATATAACTAATTTTTAATATGACTATCATAAAATATGAATAACGTGGATTTGCTTCAGACTATGTACATCAGTTCATTGCTGAGGTGCTTGATCTCAGGCAAAAATACCAAAGCTACAGACTTGCTGAGGTCCTTGCCGAGGACAGGTATGTCCCACCACCTGTTGCCTCCCAGAACGAGAAACCTGAAAAGATTCTCGTAATTGCTCACAGGTGTCGATTCAACCTGACCAAGAAATCTTCATCAGCTCCATTGTAGATAACCAGTCTATTTGCCGCTCAGGTCAGGGAAGTATTCTCTAGCAGCTGTTACCACACAGGCGGCCAGCACGATCCTGCTTCGTTTGCCCAGTGTTTGCCATATCCAGAATGCACACTGGCGGTTGGGTAGATACCTGAATAATTTGAAGCAATATGTCAATTAGATGTCTATGGTTTTGAAATAAGTGGTATAATTAAAAATAATATTACTATTTGTCAACCATTTCCTCACTTTGTAATTTTATTGTAAGCTCTGCTTCTGGATTTCATATTACTGGTGTTATCTATTCTTGGTAATGTGAAATATATTATAGTTTATCTATATCAACACTGAATATTTTACATAGCGGGATTGATGTTCCCTCAGCAACAAATATGATTGCTGAACCTCACACTGTTTATTTGGGGTAGCAATTGTGGCTAACTCATTCATTGGTAGAGACCTCATCTCCAACAGGTCCATCCATTTGAATAAATTCAATTTGAACGCTTCCAGCACATGTTTGTTCTGGCAGTTTGCCAGGAATCTGGGATACTTGGTGATGCATGGCCGTATATGCCTTCCGTATAGCCATCACACTCTCCAAACTTCTGCAGCACACTCCATTGCAGAACAATGAATGAATGTAAAAGGAAATAGTTTATATACTGCATGCACATATCTCTCCACAATATACAATGTGCTGAGAGTACAATGGCAAAGCTACATTTACTAGCCAAGTACTATTTGTTGTAGTTGTTAGGTCTGTCACCATACCATCCTCAACTTACACAATGTGTTAATTTATTGGGTAACTTATACTGACGATTATTTGTTACCAGTTAACAGAGTTCAAAAAGCTTGGGAAGGGTGTTATTTCGAAGTGTGACTTGGATGATTCAACTCCTGCCCGTATTGGCTGAAATAAAAAGCCATTGACATAATTTGCCCCAATGTTATGTAATGGGGCCTTGTTATCTTGATCAGAAGACGACATGTCTTCATGTAAATACGGTGTAATCTTAAAACCCAAAATATAACTTTTCGCTTCGCTCGCTCGCTCGCTGTCAAATTCTCTTGAAGGCTGCGCAGCAAGTATGACATCACGCAACGTGTCCCTAATGGCCAACTAATGAAGTATTAATCTCCATTTTTAAACATATAATAAAGAAATGATGAAAATCGTTGTATTTGACATTTAAGGGGCGTTCGATGACGGTATTCTGGCATGGAAAAGGCAAACACCAATAATTGTCAAACATCTCAAGAGCCATATATACTTGTACAAACAAGGTGTAATGCATTTCGGTACCGAAGTAGCTATTGTATATTTACATTTTTATATCTAACATTTCAAATATATCTAAAAGACATGGTTTCTGGTAAGCGCTCGGATATGACGATAACTAGATTATCGTACCAATCTGCATCATCACTAAATCCCAAAGCATGCGCCAATTAAATATCGCATTAACGTGGCAGAGGGTAGAAGCCGTAAAGTGCAAACCGTGGTACCTTTCAAGCATTATAGCTCACTGTGTTACAGTTATATATCTGTCAAACCATGTGCGGTTAACATCGATAAACATTTGGGGTGAGTTTAGATTCCTATAAGAACGTTGTTAGAGCATTATGTATTTATATATGGCCGGATGGTTGCATGAAAGTACGCGTCTGTGAGCGAATATAGCTTACAACCAGCCTTATAATGAGGTGTACAGCTATGCCGATAAAATATCGGTAGGGCCCTCTAACAGTCTACTCCGCAACTAAGCCCTCATAATAATATGTAATAATATGTAATACAGATATCGACAGAGCTTATTGAGCATAGGCTTGATCAGAACTTATAGTGTGACTTGCGTCAATGATTGCGATAGGCACGTGGAAACTGGACAAGAGCACATGTCGAGCTGATGGCTTGTTAACTTCGCACCGCTATCACCGTCTGAATACCCCGCAGCCCTTCATTCAAAAGCAAGTAAGTACACTGGTAAAAAAAAGCTGTCGCAAATTGCCTGTAATAAAACCTGGTGTGTGTGTGTACAGCTTTACAGCCGTTTGTTTTCAGCGGGAATATTGCCCGGCTAAACGATGATAAAACGCAACTATTCGCTAACATTATATCTGGTAAGAGGTTCGTTGTCTTGCAAAATGCCGGACAACGTCTGATAACACTTGATAACAACTTGTCTAAAATACAGAAGCTAATCGTAGTGCTTGAAGATTCAGTAATGGGTTTTTTTTCATTATACATTTATAGCAGGGAGACATTCAAACAGGGCACATGGTGGAAATAATGCAGCAGTTTCAGAATAAATCTTGAGCACTGTGCGACGAAGATTTGAGAAAGTACAAGTACCAGAATGTTGTTGCCCTATTAGCTTCTTCCTTTAACGTTTCACCGCACTTGAATTACACAAAAAATCATTAATCTTAGCAGCAATATAAGCCGTGACCGCTTCATCGCCTACACGAATTAAACTACAATAGTTTCATAATATGCATATCGAGTGCTGGCTGTTGGCATTTTACGACCATGTTACGGACGACACTAACCAAATTCGAAAATATTGATGCTGACTCATCTTCTTCAGGTTTTACCTCACTACCACCCATAACGGCACACTGCTTGCATAAAAATAAGCCGTGGTTGCTTCGTCGCATTATCTTCAAGCTATTCATAAATACGATTTATTATACAAAACAAATTATCCCCATAGCTTATCACAATAACATATTATTGAGACGTTATAACCGTGCTTATCAAACGTAGTCTATGTGATATACCGCGTTTTATGATATATTTGTGCTGGCTTTAGTAACATATGGAGTGATAGTGCAATTTGTTTCTATTTTTCCCAAGAGGTTCATTAACTGTCAGTTCATTAACAGGTCCTACCACTCACTCGTTCTAGTTTCGATCGATTGTAACCTTCCGCTGTGAGAGCACTATTCTATTAACCATATTCATTAATAATGTCAATTATACGTAACCTTTTACGATCACATTAGATGAGTGACCTTGACGAGTAATTGCCTCCGCAGCCATGACAATACATTCTGGCTAAGAAGTGCGTCTTTGCTGAATAGAGTTACATATATATATATATATATATATATATATATATATATATATATATATATATATATATATATATATATATATATATATATATATATATATATATATATATATATATATATAATATATATATATATATATATATATATATATATATATGTACGTATATATATATATATATATATCTATATAAATTTATATATATGCATATATATATATATTTCTAGATATGATTTATATACGTAGATATATATTTTTAAATACATATATGAATATATATATATACATATAAGCATATATATATACATATATATATATATATATATATATAGATATATATATATATAACTATATATATATATGTAGATATATATATATACATATATATAAATAAATGTATATGCATATATATATTCATGCGTATATATTTGTATATATATATATATGTATATATATAAACATATATACGTAAAAGCCAATTGTTTGTAACAGATTGAGTGTACAGATTATTCCACAAACACCTTCCTGACTTATACCATATTTACCGACAACAGGACTTACCGACAACAGTCACAGAGCCACCAGTGACAAGTGATTGTGGACGTCTTTTAGCCGCGTGTGGATCACGTGTTTACCGCATGGTTATCCTTCCTAGTAAAAATGTATCTGGCTAAAATAGCTATCGTATTGCATGGTGAATATTCTTATCGGGAACACTAAACAATATGTGGCGTTGTCAGCTCAACTAAGGGTGCACCCATTTCGTCACTTTTATCATTAAAATGCGTTAACTTGCAAGGGATTTCTTTTGTCTCTGGGTAAACGTTTGAAACATCAGTGCATTTTATTGGTCATCGCGATGTTATAATGATTCCGAAATGATGAAATATATGTGACAGAATCCATTATTTCATGAGGAAATATGACTGCCAAAATACAGCAAAGTATTTTAATTTGCTATTCATGAATGACATCATTCGCAGTATGAATGTCATATATTGTTTGTGCACGAGCAACATATATATATATATATATATATATATATATATATATATATATATGTATATCTATATATATATATATATATATATATATATCTATATATATATATATATATATATATATATATATATATTTATATATATATATATATATATATATATTATATACATTTATATATTATTATCGTTTCAGTAGCCGGAGTGGATGATGTTTGCCATGGTATGGATGATGATGGTGTATGCATCAACCCGGCTTTAGGACCAAGAGGCACAGTTAGTTACTATCCTAGCTGAGTAGCGTTCATGTTACTGAAGAGCTTTGAGCAACGTAGTGATGAGGTTAGACACAGGAAATCATATGACGTTATCAGTTTGCAAAACGACTGTGTTTTCAATGAACCTTAATATACACATAAGCAGCTGCAATTTGTGCTGCAAACCTGCTATACATGACTGATACTGTATGTATAATCAGCATGATTTGGTTTCCTCTCCAAAGCAGCATTGCCTTTAACATACCAAAACATAACTTATCCAATAATTTATGCAAACTCATGGATCAATTATTGTGTGGTTTGTATTATGGCATATGTAAAGATCTATCATATGTCATCCCTTTTATTCGTCCCCAGGCTTTAATAGTTGTGCTATTCATTATGCATAACTCACAGACTCGATGCGCTGATGGTGATTTAATGTGCAACTGAAGAACACACAAAAAGCGTGTTTGCCGCACGTATACTTTAATCGCTTATAAACTAAGCAGTTAGTTCGTTTGCATCGAGTGCACCAAGAGTATATAATGATGACTAGCATAATGGGGCACGATATTTTCGGAAACAAAAATGTGTGATTTCAAATGCCGATTTCGCCAAGAGTTTCGTTTGAAATGTATTCAATAACAGTGCAGCTGGTGCATTATTTATGTCCTTCGCTGGCTGTCAAATCAGCAATACGTCATGTTTGTGAGAATCGATTAAGTCTTGTGTATCTTGTGTTGTCTCTCGTGCATAAACCAGCACCTGATTTTGTTAAAGACCGGTGATAATACCACGCAAGGGAATGCACAGTGCCGTTAACTGTTCTAAGAGCGTAGAAAGCATCGCCGCAAGAATACATCTACGTCAAAGTCTCTACGATCAAGGAGCTAGTGATAATGACGCTGATATATACTACGGGCTTATAGGTGTTCATCATAAACCTATGTGCTTGATAGCATTCTTGATACCCTAGCTGACAATTACGTTTTGCATCAATATGCGTATACATCAATCAAAGGTAATTATGTATGTGCGAATTTGCACCCACCACCATGCGAATGGCAGTGACATCAATGACTCGTCCATCACAAAGCGCTTTCCCAACCCTAACCAAACGCTCCATAAATATATTAACGATATTTGAAGCTGAATCTGGATTTCCAGCCGAATTGATGTTTAACTCTTGAAACTTCTTTAACGAATATCAATATGTTGTTGACCGTGAGCACCAGCATTGTCTCATAACCTAGCCTCTCATTATCCAAGGACTTGGCATATGGTTACAACAATTTTACTGTGTCATGTTACTGCAAATCCATTATAGCGGCATGGTCCTAGAGCAAACATGTCGTTCGGTTGCAAGTTTTTATATGAGCTTACAATTGCCATCTAAGTTGGCATATAGTAAAAAGAATGTTTCCATGTATTCAAATAATTTCTTATTCTTTGCTGAATGTATATGTTCTAAGGTTGTTTAGTTTACGTGGGAATCATGTAGATATATCAGTCTTGCATAAAGTAGCGAATGATTCGGGTTGGGATGAAAAATGTCGTATTTACAGCCAACTGTATACATTTGTAACAATGTTGTAGCTGAATGTTCAATTGAATGAGCCTCCCATATGAAACTAAAAGCTTTTCCTGTTGCAGCGGAAATGTTTGTACTGAAAGTTGTAGATTGGTGCAAAAGACAGAATAAAGGATAATACATGCCACCGAAAACAATGAAACAAACTTGGGAAGCTTAAGCGATGGATTTAAAATTACAAAAAAGATGTTCAGAAAACAAATGTAATTACAGGCGAATAAGTGGGGTGAAACAATCAATATCCAACATAGATAGCACGTGTGGGGTACGGGGAAAAGCTTTTCTTTGTAAATAGTGATGTGGTTATTATAACAAAGCAGTACAAATATCATGCCTTTACGTTAAGTTCATTCTTACCCTATTTTTTTTGTCAAGCCATCTTCCAACAATTTCAGACTACATGACGTCCTGCTAGGAACTAGTCATGTCATTGGTATGTAGCCGTACAACAGTCGTGGCGATGCCAGTGCCAAATTCAACACACGCACAGATGCAAGTTTATGACAGTGCTGCAAATCAAATATTGATCAATAGCACCTTACAGCCTGGCAGGCTTGCTTCTACATTTATACTGCATTTGGAATGGCAGTTTGTAGAAACCATGAAATGTGAAGGCAAGAATTTTGTTCATTATCCTCCCGATAATAGATGACGGTGCAGATATGTAAGTACTGGTGTTATGGCATCCTTTTGTTTCAGTCCTGTGACAAATCAGACGACACAATTCTGCACTCGCTTAACGCGGACAAAATATCGCCCAGTTGACTACAGAGCTAGCTGAACTGCGTAGAAGGAATAAATTAAACAATATACTTGATAGTTGCACTGCATCTTGCTGCCTTTCAAAGAAGCTAAATGTTTTGGTGCGTCGACACAGTGTTCTGCAGGAACGTTGCAACCATTAAGCATATTAAACCGCTATATTGCGTAACTGGCAACGATCACAGTTTCCATTTGTTAATTACCAATTTATCGCCAGTGATCAAAATCAACGGCAGGGAGTGTAAACGCGTTAGACGATTATATGTGAAACAAAAAGGCATTTGCGTACGAATAGCAGCTTTACCTTACATTATGACACATATATTACCCGGCAATTCTTCTGTAGATCAGTTGATGTTATAACTCTTTCCGAACCACAACAATATGTTTTGTGCACCAAACACATTCACTAATGATCAGAAAGATGCGATTCACTGCCCAATTTACTAGCGCCAGGGTGCAGTATTTTGCGGTCGAATGAGTGGTTATGTGAGCAAACCCTAACGAATTGAGTGCTAAGGTAAGTGCAGTAAGTTCTTGATTGAGTGAGAACACCAATCCGCTTAAAGCAAAAACGAATTTGACCAAATTAGCGTCTTTTATTGGTTGTTGTTAGTTCTAGGACATCATTGTCGATGCAATCGTCATTCAAAACATCCCAGAGATACAACCTGTTCCAAAGTATGCACTCGATTAATAGACTGGCTGGTGTATATATGAATACCGCAATGGCGATCAAATGTGTAGAATGTCTTACCGCAAAATATGGAACACATCATAGAATAAATTCTAACCATTTGTCATCATATTAAAGAGCATCCGTGTGGCCAATATTTCCGTGTGTTCAGCTGATTGCCCAAACTCGGTGTGATATGAGTACCGTTAAACAATCCGTGCACTTGAATCGCGCGTTACCGCTGAATATTGATTTATAGGCATTGTCCATGCGTAAGTCGAAACCAACGTCGTTTCACCTGCAAGGCAGTTTATTATTGTATTATTGATGTGCACTTACCAATGAAGAGCTAGGTCAATGGGATGGGGGCACGTTAAAACCCAAAACTGATTTATGGTTGAGCATCACTATCGAGCTGCGGTGTTAGCAGCACATCGTTCATAATTATATTCAGTCAACCAATTGTGCGTGTATGCGTGTGTGAATGTGTGCGTGCGTTTGTGTTCGTGGGTACGTGGCTTAGTGTGTCTGTGCATATGCGTGTGAGTAAGTGTGTCTGTCTGTGTGTGATGCGATTTTGTGTAGTTTTCCGCATCACTGGCTATATGCATAGAAGCTATATCTGTGGGTTTACATTGCCAATCATGGGAAGTTTTTTAACTGCTTGCTATCGATTCCAATCATTGATAACGGACAATGATATTAATGTATGCCGTTTTGAAGTTAGAGGCAGGTGAAATAATTGTGCAAAAGTTGGTGCGTAGCGGAAGAAAGAGATGGTGACAGGTGCAGCGCCCTAGACGAGATTGTCTGCTTTGATAGACATGGTCATACTGAATGAGCAATAGGACACGATTTGGTTGATGTTTGATTGTAGAAGCGCTAAGATGTAGATGCCATTTTAATAATATGCTATATTTCTATTGTCACACGATGCAAACTCCGAAAGACATATGTCAACAAGGCTCATTTGATGGTTCAGCCCCACACTTGTCAAAGACTGAGGGATCGACTATGTATCCCTTCATGCATACAAGTCACATATTTCGTATTTAGGCACAACAGGTAGCGTGATTTCCTCTGCACTTTCATCACAAATGTGTTCTATTATCAACATTGCTAGCTGCTGTAGCATGGCTGCTTGCTGTCACGTAAGAGGTTAAACGAATGTTTATTGGCATTTTGTTGTTAGCGATGGAGAGGAATCGATGCAAACAATATTTCATATTTAGATAATAGTCCACTCGACGCTTAAATTAAATTAAAAATACAAATTATAAGAATCAACTGCTTGGTCAAGTATTTTTTGTCTGGCTATGAACATTGTACACGCCTGGCATTAGGTCTGTGCTGGTATTATATTCATGTAACTCCTACTTCGACATTTAATCACAAAACATATTGAGTAGAAATCATTATTTGTGCCTCCCTGAAAGCTTTCCATTTAACGTTTAGGCAGCCATATGTTTATTCATAAATTTTTACGTTATACTCCATATTCATGCTCGAATGCAGGCAGACTACCTCGGCGATGCATACAATTACAATCATCTCAAGCAAGTGGTATTGATGGTTTATGCAGTGTTAAGTGGTGAAGATAATGTCGGCCATATTATATGTATTTACGCTCTCATCTATGGTATCGCCTGCATCGAAAAATCGCCAGTGATGCATTAATCACCGCCTGTGATTGAAACTTAAAAGTATGCAGCATTTCGGGGTTTCAGTGTTGATTTATCACAAATCAACTTTAGCGCAGATACATTATCTGACGAATATGTACAAGTGGCGGCTATAGCGTTTAAACTTCATATAAGGACGTTGTTTATGGTTCGTTGAAGTATTGTTGTTAGTCTTGAACTGGCCAAATCGGCCTCTTGTCTACTTTCTGACAATTCAACATGTCATGGAATATTATTTGCCGAACACCTTCATCCATTCAGTAGAGAACTGCACAAGGTAAGTGAATATTCGATTGAATTCTGTCGTCACTGCTCAATAAGCCACTAAGTTGTTTTTAATGTAATGCACCAAAGTTATTGTGAATAACAGTAAAGTACACATTATTTACGTTCCGCGTTTCAAGTTTGGAGTAGCGAGGATTACTGATGTAAACATCATATGGCTAGGCGCGCAAATATGTTGATTTCAGGTCGGGCTTTAATTGTTTCGTGGATGATGTTCGGCAGGTTAACAATATGCCACACAGAAGACAATACAGTTGCGTTATTTTCCTAACTATTACTGCTATTTCTAGCAAATAAAATGTCTTGCCTATGGTCATCATGTTTTAGGTGGTCATCAGATATAGTTTACCATATAGCGATTACAACATAAGTATCGTAATCAACATGCAAATGATTCATAATAAGTCAAGACTTAAATTTGCAACGGTTGAACAGATGTGAGTCATGCTAGTGTCATATTCCACACATAGACAGGCCACAGATCCTGGTACCAATGTACGAAGAACTATGTGATTGTTCCCATACATTCACAATCGGTGCCTGATCAACCCTCATTAGCGGGTTATGCGTCGGCCTGTTTTATTTTTAATTTACCTTCGTGGTGGAGCAATCCCTTGCAGTAACGCCCTAACATTTATCCAGCGTTAACAACTAACTGATTGACGTTTAATCGAGTGGCAAGTATATGCTGGCTGTTTTCGGCTGATATCCTTATATGATAAAATAGACAACAATATACAACAATCCATGTACGTCGCAAATTAACTTAGATGAGGGAAAGCTGTTATTAAACCGAGGAACATTTTGCGTGTGTTTGTACTGTTTTAATTCAGCTCAGACGTGTCTCTCATCCGTGTGTCTTTGGATTAGTGCGACGCTCGGTAGTATAACGCTGTAGATATTGATAGTAAAAAAGAAACGACACAGGTAATTGAACAGATGTTTTGTGTTGATAATGAGAGCACATAAGCTTAATGCTGCGGAGACCAAAGATTGAATCGAAATCCTGATGCTACTCCTAGTAACGGTAATAGCAAAATACTCGGCACAACGAATAGCTTGCAGCAAAGACACCAGCTTCAGCTTCTTATACTGATGGCGTACCATTGATGCTACCAGTGAGCATCAATATCCTTACCAAATGCTTCAATTAAACGGACATATCACAACCAACATCTTAAAAATAGTCTATCAACTTATGATGGTAACAGGCATATTTAAAAGCTTACGATGACCATGATCTAAACCGCTGGTGCTGCATGGACCAAGATATTTATGATTGCTCTACTGTGTAAAATTTATTTTATTTTGCATGCTCATCCCATGAAACGAAATTCATATCACCGGGGTGAAAGAGTGAATCGCGTCACAATTACCAAATGCTCACGTGGTGTTTCAGTTTCCGTCGAAGGCACATAACATTTAATGGGCTTGATTATTAAGAAACCGCAGCAAAGAAGTGATTTATACGAATACCTGATGTGATTATCATTACCGATTTGTGTACTTCCGGATGCTAAACAAACAGTACAGCGCCGTTGTTGCTCAAGCAATGTATTTCAATAACAATGTATAATGTTCGAATGTAAAACATCTAGGTAGTCGCTAAATGCAAAAGTTGGGGACGATAACGCCTACCCAACTTAAAGCAAAATATTCAATGATGAGACGTAAGTAAGCAAAGATAGGAGCATATTCGATCAGAATTATAATAATTCATGGAATATATTTGCAAAGAACAAACATTTGTAAGCGGTGCTAATGTCACATTCTAGACATAGACCGACACCAGTCCATGGCCATGCTTCTAATTAGGTTTTGATTAATAGAACTTTTTTATATACCTAGTACTCTTGCATGCTAAAAAATCACGGCGACTTTGGTGCTTTTTCTCCAACGTTCATATTAGGTGTCCAATTAACTTGGATTAACGGGGTTTAGATAAGCAAATGCGACATATCCATCGAATATAAGTTTAATATCAACGTTTCATTTGTGGTGGATCATTCTTTCAGAGTAAAGCGCTTACATTATGCGCTGCCTAACAAGGAAGCCACGCACCCCTCTCACAATTATTAACATGACAAATAGCTGCTAGATATCTTATATGATAGAAAGGAAAAATATTTACAACAACCTATATTTGTGATAGTTTTGCTGAAGCGGGGGGTCGCAGTCATTGATATAGATTGCATTTTGCGTGTGTTCCGCATAAAGTGACTTAGCCATGTCGCTGATCCGTAGTACGGATTGTGCAACCGGAACTAAATAGATAATGGAATAGTGTTTGATGTTTGCAACGAGAGTACTCAATATTGATGCCGTGAATACAAAATTATGAGAGGAAATAACGATGCTAGGTTTTAAAAAAAAACAGTAGTTGATCATCTATCACACTGAATACACTAACATCAGTTTGTTGTGTTCATGATCTACCAGCGGCGCTGGATAACCTCATAAAAAATATGTTGGTAGTCATACTCACTCGCTGACGCCAAATAATAATTTCAGGCATCTCAGTACTAATCGTCAGTCGACTAGGAGTACACTCTGGCCGCTAACGTACAACAATATACTACTTTTCCAGAAGACACCAATATAATCCAGCATATATCATTATCATTTTAGTTTATCCACTGTGTTATAATTGCAGTGCTTGACACGTTAACTCTGTCATAGGGTATTTCGTATCCCAGGGTGATTTATTGATTAGCATCACATTTTGCACATGTTCACCTTAGTGGTTAAGTTATCATTTATTGCACACATCTTAAAACTTTACCGGATGTTCTAACCAGCAACGCTAGAGGTAGATACTGTCCATGGTCTTCACCGGTATAAATAATTATACGTGTTAAAACTTCAAACATTTTTCAAGCACTAATTCGGTGTCATGAAATTCATGAAAATAATTGAATGCTAAACAGATTTCGTCTATGATAAAACATAGCTATATGCCGATGTAAACATGTCAATGCATGAATTGGAAACCCACATTCACTTGCATGTGCTTACAGCTAAAAAAGATGCCCGTTGGTACTTTCTGGTGGTGTTTATCATGCAGATAAAAGCCGAATGGATAATTAATTGATAATTTTGACTATGGCAGCAAAATACTAGCATTCAAAAATAACTTAGACCGCTGCTGTATCAGTATCATGTTTAACTTACACATACATTATACAAATACATGAAGATATCAACAACAAAAGATCAATGCTAAACGATTGCGGGTCATTGGACCAAATTCTCTACTCGAACCCTGGCGTTTATCTGCCACAAAACAAATGTCGCTGCGATGGGCTAAGTAGTTTGTATTACACTTACCTGTATGTTCATGGTAAGTAAAATATGTACGGCACAAAGGTTACCATGTTTGCTTGTTTGTGCTATTGCTTACATAAGTAAAATCGTTCAACGGCACACAACCCATAATTTGTATAGGCGATATCATTGCAAATTCAGTTCCTGCTCGTAGAAGATCAAAGGTATATGTGCTTTTGCTGATCTGATCAACACACTCTAATTTACTTCAGATTTTGCGTAGTTGCCAAAATGACTCGTTTTGAATCCCATCATTTTAATGTTTATTGGAATGTCAAGAAATGTTCCCCATGCTGTATTCTGCGATCTTACAGCGGCAATCACGAATGTAAAGAATCCAAGACAGGTTGTTCCAAAAAGATGCTCATATAATTGGAGCAGACCACCGGTTATTGACTGCTTGAGCGTCATGACAAGCAATTCGAAACGATTGCTTTGCTTCGGCTGATAAATGTCACTAACAACCTTGCGACTAAAGCAACCAATTTGTGAAGGAATTTCGACTGGTGATTATGTTTTGGTAGACGACATGCAAATATTAGTGGATGTGGATCGCTTTGCGATTCAGCAAATACTCTTGGCGTGTTATATTGTCAACCTAATGATATAACCCAATTAATCGATTTAAAATGGTGGCAGAGTGACTGAATCAATCAGTGCTGGTTATTACTTTTGCGCCAGAATATTTTCGGTATAGTTATGTTAGAGAAAATGTATGGGTGCAATATATTTAAGTTAATTTCATTTTGCATTATGCTGTTGGTTTCTGCTTGATTATCCCGTTCATGATCAATGAACCCTTTTCAACTTTAACGGATATTTCACCTTATAAAACTTTATCATCATTTTGCCAAAACAATGGACGCTCAGCTATATAACCAAGTTAATCGAAATGACTGTGCATCTGCTCGTTCAACCGTTGACAACCCTGTATAGAGCATATGCAAAAAATCTATCCCATGTGACACATTTGAGAAGTATCGATGTATTGCATGTAGGTTTGCATATTTTAATACTTCTTATCTACGAAAACCAGATGCCATTATATATACATATGTGAATGCCCCCGAAAACAATAAAGGTGTAATATATAAGGACTGAATACATTTTAACATTATGTATCGTGCTAAATCAAATTATGAAATGTCTGGATAAAATATGATGGTCAAACTCTGCAATTTAGTCCAAAGATCAAATAAAAGTAATGGCGCTATTTTTTTTTAGGGATAATTTCACCGGTAGTGATTTCGGAAATGCCTGCTTATGACCCGGGGTGTACAGCCTAATGTCCAACTTATGCTACTGATTTGCAAATTTATTGCTTCAAGCGACGTTTGAGACCATGTTGTGGGCACGTGTTAACATTCATAGGTCGTTACATAATATACTGCGGTGCATAGTATCATGAATATCGTTGCTTATCCTTTTCATTGCTCATAATTGTTCTCACTAAAGTTGATCAGCGGGCACTGCCAGCAATGTATCGGAGGAATTTTTATTCAAGAAAGACTCTAAATGATGCTACTCACGTATCAATGTGGATTGTACCACAAGGAGGCAAGGCATAAAGAGACATTGCATCTTGAGGATACGTTCTAATACGCTGTTTGCGCTATTTGCCGGAATATTTCAGAAAATAGTATTATAAGTATGTGAATGTATATGAGTGAAATAAGCAATATATTTCCCCGGAAACAGTAAGTGGTGCTGACATGTCAGCTAGCACTTTGGTCTAATACAATGACATTATGCACAATGATTGACAAATGCTCCGAAGCAAAGTGGACAGTCGGGTAGTCTAGGGGGATATTGTTCTTATAAATCAGATTCTACACTGTTCTTATTCATTTAATGACGTAATTCAGTCAAAGGTTGAAAGATAACAGACATTTGCAATTACATCAGGCATATTCCGTACGTTTTTGCGCATTGTTGCCAAATACTTCTTATAGGAGCAATGAAATTATTCATTATACGTGGGGTTTCCCTTTTCAGAAAAATATTTACTGTATAATCGTGCCCACAGAACCTATCATCATCGATGATATAGACCTGATAATTGACTGAAGGTTAAAGAAAGTTAGCAAAATACATACAAGCAGCTGCGGAAAGCGCCAAAGAAAGAGATTGGATAAGTGAGCAGAACTATTTTTAATGCTTCATGAATAAATTGTATTCGGATAGTAACAGCATATCCTTCTCCGCTGTTAAATAGAGGTGTTCCGCCTGATAGAATCATAGAAACAATCATTTATTCAGTACAAAAACCACCAATATAAGAATGATTGTATGTTTTCAACTTGACAGAATGTGAGAAACAGAAAGAGTGATAAAACGTATGAAGTCAAAGTTTTTTGTAATCAATCACATACAGTAATCGCCGAGTTCAGACCATTCCGGTGTGAACTTGGAAATCCAATTATTCAATTG
>CM067350.1:62767511-62825011 GCA_034190875.2 Urechis unicinctus
ATAGTATCATCAGTTAGAATTGTCCACTATGTAATCTTTGCATTACGTTGGAGCACATCCTATAGTAGGGTAATTTTACAGCGCTAAGGTAACAATGTGAGGAGTATTAGATTCGGCAAATGTTGTGCAGGGTATCTAATAAACCAAACCTATATAGAGAAATGAAATTTGATTGATTTGATTAGCAATGAATGGCAGCTTGCTTCTTTAAAGTCAGCTTGCATCTTAACTGCCTGTTATAATCAACAATGCGTAGTATGTATTCTGAATATGGCCGCTAATATAGCGGGATATAATTTTCTGTCATGCTGTACCATAATTAGTGTTCCTTATACAAATGGCCAAACAAATGTTTCTTTCAACAGCGAACGTTGTGTTAAACACGCTATAACATATCCTGATCCTTGGCTCTATCATAATTAGACCCTACAACCATATGGTAACAAATGTTTCGACACAAACAATAAAAAGTGTATCAATACCTCTCAACTCCTAGTCCGTTTGTGGTAATAGTCAGGGCAAACATATGTGCAGTTTAGGATATTTTAAATTGCTAACGTTTTAAATTTTCACAGCGGGACTACGTCGATAGTATACGGGAATATAGTGTTGATCATATGACATAAATCGAAGATCAGTCTCCTTTTAAACACGTGCCTGGGGTGGGGTTGACAATGCCGGCGCAAAATAAACATCTTCATTTGCAGTTTGCTTCATAAATAATCCCATAAACCATTTCAGCTATCTCGAAATGGCTATAAGGTATATAAGATGTCGGGTAAATCAGGGTTGCTATTGCTTGATGATGGCTTCATTATAATGCCATTGCTTTATTGTAGCTAGAAAACATGACAAGTGCTAATCTTAGCCTATTGTCAAAGGGTAAGTTAAGCAACAAAAACAAAGCAAAAAGGCTCCTTGAGCAAATGTAGAATCACATGATGCGTTGGTACATTTCAAAACATGCTATGTATCCGACAAAGTTGACGACTGTGCTAAAACAATATATAAGCGATTTAGCTGACACGGTAATTTCTGTCTAGTTGGATGCTGCAAACCGTTTTTACTGAATGATGCAAACAGTTTTCATGCGCAAATAGATTGCATATGACCGGTCTTATCAGGTCCATGACCTAGTTCGGGCACAACAAATAATCACCTGTGCTCGTTACATCCGCATTTATCAGGAAAGAAGCTTATATTTACCGACAATTATGCTGCTACAATCACATTGGAACAGTTAACTTAGATTTTGTTAAGATTCTACTTGATGCGGTTGAGGCACATATGCACCTTAATTATTTGTCAAATTAAAGCGGTTCGCGCATAGTTTTATTTAATAGTCGCTTGTTGTGGGATAAAAGAGAGCGAAAGATGATAAAATCACATAAGGGCGACGGAAGCGTTAATTCAGGTTTCTGTCGCAAACAGCAACAACGCCTGCATAGTCGTACAATATAAAATGTCCTTATCTTTATGTACAATATTGCAATGAACAATTTCGTGTCATACACATCACATCAAGTCTGGTTGTGAACTCGGACATTCCTTGTATATTCTAACCGCCCTTAATTGTTTTAGTTGTCCATTTACATCATTGCATTGAACAAATTAGTGTCAGAAGTCAATGAAGGTATGACAGCTGACATTAAGAAGACTGGAATCCATTCCAGATCCAAGGCCACCTTATAAGCATCATGTTACATTACGAACAATTTATTGATATCGGATAATAGCGGTATTGAAAAATAACATCAGAAGATATCATCGGTGTTAAAACCTTAAGTAATTGTTGTTAGTGCCAAACGTACAAGTTTTGTCTTTGCCAGTAAATATGTGTAACCTAATAACTATTATTGGTGAAATATGTAGTATCATAATACTGATAATTTTATTGCCAAACAAGTACTATAATATATAATGTGACACATTGACTATTTCAGTATGATTTCTGACTTTTTTGTAGCTGTGCATTAAAATCTTTGAGGAAGATATGTGGAGCAAGTTAGCATTTCCACCAATATCATAATTGCTTCGAGTGCGCTTGACAATGTATGCTTTGATTTGTTCTGGTCTGCATTGGTGCATTTGACTTATCGGCATTACTACATATGCCAACAGGTGCAATCACCAGCAATGACATTGACCCGATCAATAACTTATGGTAAAGAAGGGATTCACGCCCTTACGCCACATCTCTACGTACAGTGATTCATTTGGCGCTGAAGGTTTCTCATGAAAGAAATACAGGCATGCCCTTGTATATAGCAGTGGTAGTGCTTTATCCAGATGTGCAACAACATTCTGCAGCGAAAATATGTTTGTTTGCTGCCTGAATTCACTTGAGAGTTCATTATTATATTGACAATTTAACCTTTATCATGGCGACCCGTATGCCCTCTGTTCCAGTTTTTCCAGTCGTTTCCAGTGCAAACAAATCACATAAAACATCAGCTCTTACAAGTCTACAGTTAATCATATTAGGCAGCTTTATCTTCTTTGTATTATTTGATCTTTGTCATACAGGACTTTTAAGCCCACACGAACGCTGCCGTTGCGTTTGGGCCGAATTACAGCTACCATAACAGTGTGAAAACGTTTTAATTAAGCCATATAGAGACTGGTGTGCTTTCTCACTGTTTTGTTTTCGTTCTGATACTTGTCAGGGCCTGTGAGTGCTATGCGAGGAACATAGCACTTGTAGCATTTCAGGAGATATATTTACTGCGTTGTTCATCCTATTCGTTGGGGTAAACGGTCATGCATTTAGATGCTTACCATACTACGTTGAGCCATTCTGATGATTGTGCTAGGAGCATTGAATAATTGCTGATTGATCGAGGTCACCCCGGTTAAAACAGTGGTCGTTTTTACCGGGTGCATGGAAAAGGAAAGCGAACAACTGGAATAGTAAAGCAATCGCATTGCGCTCACATTCAGATATTGTATCGCTCAATATCAACTATTTCTGCATAATTGAAGAGCCAACAAATAGCAAATCAGACCGTGTAAACGCCAAAAATACATATCAATAGAGCGTCTTTGACTGGGTCTTTTACTGACTCGTATACAGTTTATTAATTCGTGGCTAATTGCATTGCCAATAATTAAGGGATTAGCAGTGATTGCGTTGAACTATATTTGCGGAGGATATTTCTCGTAATTCATTCATTTAACAAAAATGCACCACCTGCGAATGCTCAGAACATTCCATCCACTATGTTCGAGTGTGAATCCACTCTAGTATTTTAGTGCTGAGTTTATGGATGGTTTTCCCAGACGTATCATCTCTCATTACTGCCTCACCATACGTGGCAGTGTCGACAAGAAAAGGGTCAGTATGTATGTTCATGGCTGCTTTACACCAGATTCGCGCAGGGATATGATTGGTTAGTCTGTAGCGAGTGCAACAAGAATATACCATGATGACTAGCATAACGGGTCACAATATTTTCGGAAAATAAAAAATGTGATTTAAAATGCCGATATCACCTAGAGGTGCGTATAACATAGATTCATCGTGAATGATAACACGTTCATTAGCGAAACTATCGTATGTTATATAGCAGATAGGTGGAATTCGGCTGTTCCGATTATACGTTGTTACTCTTACGCTTATAGTTGTTTTATGTGCTATGGGAATGTACCGGAACTCATGTCGTTGGCATATCAATCAGCTTGGACAGTGTGAGCCGATGCTCAGACGTGTTTCATATGTGAGATAATAATATGTTTTTGCGTTATTTTGAAGTCGCTAAAAGCTTGCCCTTCGAGAGAATATCACAACCTTTAGTTCAACTGCTATGTTGTAAGAAGTGATCGTATTGTGAAGATATATGGCGTCTCTGTTTCCATCTCCCTGGCTGATGGTCTAACCTGAGTGTAATAGGAGAACCATCAAGCTGATCAATTTGCATCGTTTTTCTGTCGATTGATATTGGTTTTAGAAATAGAGTCCACCCGTGGGTCTAAAGCAACGCATCAGCAGCAATGCATTCGATTATATTATTATCGATGTTGGGCAAGTCAATATCCTCGAGGGAAACAATTATCGAATCTTAATGGTTTTGTTTGTCAATATTGCGCTGTGGTGTACCTCGATGATTCGGTTCAAGAAAGCAGATGCGCTTGTGTGTATGTATATGTACTTACGTGTTACTGTGTGGGTCTTTGCATGCTAGTATCAGTGTGTAACCTCTGCGAGTTTTCACCAACTTTGGCTATTAGAAGTGCTTCTATTTCTTAGGATGGTAACATCCATTAGTTCTCATTGTTATGGGAGCGACTTTGTGTAAGCATCCTTTTGTCGGTCACCTGAACGAGATTGGAATGATGATGAGCTCGATGCAGTCCATTAAATCGCAAAATGGCAAAATGATGTTAAAGTTATTCTTGGTGTATCCTTTGCGTCCTCTGCTGGCAGTCAAATCATCAATACGTATATGAAGGAATCTGTATAGTCGTGTGTGTATCTTTCGCTAGTTATCTGTCGTATATAAACCAGCGCATCATTTTCGTCTAGCCCGGTGATAATTTCACGTTGTTTGTTCGACAATAACCACAATATAAACACAGGGTCCCGACAGTGTATAACTTATTAAAACAAACAGTGGTTTTTATGATGTTCTAATAAATACTGCAAAACAGCGGAAGTGTTTGCGCATTGCCGTTAACTGCTTTAAGAGCGGAGATAGCATCGCTGCAAGAGTACATATAAAGCAAGGTCTCTTCAATCATGGAGTTAGTGATAATGATGCTGATATATACTACGGGCTTATATTTGTTCATCATTAACTTATGTGCTGGATAGCATTCTCAATTCTGTAGCTGACAATCACGCTTTGCATTAATAAGCGGCTAATTCAATGAAAGGTAATTACGCAAGTGAGAAATTGAGCGCACCACCATGCGATGACAGAAACATAAAATACTCGTCCATCCGAAAGCGCCTTCGTTTCCCTAACCAAAAGCCCCATATACATATTATCGATATTTCGTGCCGAATATTAGTTCAACTCTTGAAAGTTGGTTAACCAATATCATTATGTTATTGGCCGTGAGCACCAGCATCGTCCTATCACCTAGCTTCTCTTTGTCCAAGGATTTGGCATATGGTTACAACAATTATACTCTGTCATGTTACTGCAAGTGCATTATAGCGCTATGGTCCTAAAGTTAACACGGCTTTAGGTTGCATACCCGCGTGTGCTAATGTAAGCTTAACATTTCACCCAAAAAGATCTTTGCATCAGCGATGGATTACAAGTCACGATCAAGATGTTCGAAAAACAAATGGAACTTCTGGCGGATAAGGCCTGCGTCTTCTGGGATACCCTACTTAATACATATCTGCTATTTTCATTACAAGTTAACACAAAGATTGTGGTGATTGGGGCAGATATTAACTCGGCCACCACCTGGAACTTGCAGGCACCATAATGCTTAATTTTACTTAAGGAATGAGCTCCCAAGTATGATGAGCGAACGTTACAGGGCCGCTTGCAGAGCAGTGCCAAACGGTTTTGTATTCACTATAATGCTTACCATTATAAAGCTAAATGAGACCAATGGCACAACAGGTACTTTGAAGACCTACATCTATAAACACGACGGCCGAATTATTGAGCGGTTAGCGTGACTTTTAGTATCCATAACGATTGTAACCTTCGAATCAACACATTGTACTGCTACGATTAGTTGAACGTTCAGTAAATTCCCTATTTCGCTAATGCCTGACATAGAGCACATAAACATACGTATTAACATGAATAAACAGGATTCATCGATGCGTATGTTTATCATGCCATAAAAGCATACTATTTATACAAGCCATTGACGTGATCGAATCAATGATATTCCCGCCATGTCTACTCAAACTTTATTAGTAGTTATTGGGGCGGTGCACTTTCTGTTATGGTTGCTGTCATACAATCTACGCACATAGACATTGCTTATTACCCTAAAGCAACATTCACCAATAAGCCATAAGATATTAAACTATCAACGGTTTAGCAAATCCTTGTGGGAATCACGAACATACTGCATAGACTGAATTCATAGATAAACGTATCAGGACAAACATATCTAGCAAACTGCTATATGAATACTGTAACAAGGAACACAAAGACTACACAAATAGTACGGGTTTTAAACCAGTTTTATGTATACCTTAATTGTGGTGGTGCCTCATATAGAGCAGTGATTTGCATGACTATTAGCACATTAATCTATGTGGGGTAGGAATTCGTCACACGTCGCCCTTTTCCATATCAACCTAATCACACTGTTTTTAGGTTGCTAAGGGAAGCTGTTGACATATTGCTTTCATGAAATATCTCGATATCGTTTGACAGTTACCGCCTAATCCAAGCGTTGCCTTACATCATAGGCACTCTACTCATATAGCACCGCTTCTCTCTAGTTTCTCGTATATATAGTAGCGATCGATAATCGAGGATTACAAAGCCTGTCCATTATCGAATTGGCACTGGAGTGTTTTATCTAATGACTCTCTTAGTCGGCATATTAGATCTATAATCATTTGGTTATTTAAAGGAATATGTTCCCATCCGGTTTTATATAGAAACAATTATCTGAGCGGTTGGTGTGAGCCGCTACGGCGATTTAGGTTGGGCCACTTCAGGTCCAATGCTCCACATAGCTTGTGCAGCTTGATCGATATAGACTAAAAGCCTGAGAGAAGGGTTGTTTTGTGACTTTGGTACATGTGCCCTACACGGATGTCCAGATTTTGAACAAATATGCTACTTCGAAATGAATGAATTTTCAACACAAGCTTCGATTGTTGCTTATGCAAAAGTTGCTTAAAAATCGAACAAATAATTTGCCTTTTACCATCATTTCAATCAAATATTCCATTTGCAGGTTTAGACATAGATCTGTTTACCTGCATACAACATAGCCTGCTCCAAATTTGCCTTGGCAAACATTAACATTTGAATCATATCGTCGTACACAATGTTGGCTTTTATAACATTAACGCCATATACACTATATTAACACACAAAAGATGAAGATCAATGCCACAGAGGGGTGAACAAATCCTTATCCAACATACAATGCACGTTTGAGGTATGAATGCGCCGCGATGAGTCAGATATACGGAATGGACGATTGAACAAATAAATAATGAGTTTACCTTGACCTGCGAAAATGCAAAACATGCCATAAGGCTGTACATGACACACGCGGTGCCTTACATCCGTCTTGGTTATCTCCAATAGAAAATACTTACCTGTAAATAGTCACGTGGTTAATATGACACAGCAGTGCAAATATTTAGTGCATTCTAAATATTTAGTGCGTCCTTAGCCAATGATTTCAATTAAGCGATCTTCCAACAATTTCTGAACAATTATTAGACACATGACGTCATGCTACGAAAAAGTTAGGTTATCAGTATGCAGCGGTACAACTATGTTTGGCGATGCCAGTGCCAAATTCTACACCCGCACACACGCCAGTTTTAACACTGCTGCAAATCTATTGATTTATAGCCCCTTACAGCCTGGCACGCTTGCATTGTACTGGGTGATCTCTCATTTATACTGCATTAGGAGTGGCAGGTGATAGAAACCATGAAACGTGAAGGCAAGAATTTTGTTCATTATCCTTCCTGTAATGGATGACAGTGCAGATATGCAAGTACTGGTGTTATGACATCCTTTTTTCAGACCTGTGATGAATTACCACAATTTATATAGTGATGCAACGTCGAACAACAGCAGTGGTGAATTACTTTCGAACGGTCAACATTCTTATCACGTTCAGCGCACTGATGCCGCGGAAGGAAGTAAACATTAGCGTTACACGGTTTTTACTTCAGTTCCTAGTATCGTCGCCATAACAGCTGCTTTAAAATGAGTCTATGCAGCCCTTAAAATCACATCACATCAACAAACTCAAGTATGTTTCTTAATAAAAAAGAAACCCATGCAAAAAAACCCCATTTATTAATGCACCCAGCATCAACTACTGACAAGATTACATTAATGTAATGAATTACCAGTGGTATAACCCTCTTGTATTTATATAGAGCGCTACTTATAACACTCAAGAAGAGGTACTGAATAAGGTAGGCCTTTTTAATAACAATCACAATTACAATATGTTAATTGCAACTTTATCATCAGCAATGGTAACAAGCGGTAACGAGCGCACTTGTTCGGCAGGGTGTGTGAAAATACGTCTGACAATTATGTGTGCCAAAGAGGTAGTAGTGTACGTAGAGCAGCTTTATTTTGCATTATGACACATACATTTTCCAGCGATTCACTTATCTGTAGATCAGTTGATGTTATAACACTTTTTCGACCACCAAAATTTGCTTTGTGCACCTTTCACATTCGCTGATGATGAGAAATATGTGATTCATTGCCCAATTTACTAGCGCCAGTTCTAGAACATCGTGGTGGATGCAATCGCCAATCAATATATATATCAGAGGTTCATTCGTTCAGAAATAAGCACCTCTGATTCATAGAAAGGCTGATGTAGATCTTACTGCGAAATATGTAACACATCCTAAAATCCATATTGGCCATGAGTCATTGAAGGGCATTTGTTTAGCCATTATTTCCGTGTGTTCAGCTGATCGCCCAAACTTGGTGTAATATGAGTACCATAAAACAATCTGTTAAATATTGTTTAGTAGACATTGTCCATGCGTAGATCGAAACAAACGTCATGTCAGCTGTAAGGCAGTTTACCATATTATTATTGATGTGCACACACCAATGACGAGCCAGGTCGATAACCACTGGGCAATTAAACCAAAACTGATGAAATGGCTCTTAATGATTATAATCAGTCGACCAGATGCGCGTATTTGCGTTTGTCTGAATGTGTGCGTGTGTATGCGTTCGTGGGTACGCGTGTCTGTGTATATACGCGTGTGTAAGTGTGTCTGCGTGTGTGTGATGCGATTGTTTGTAGTTTTCCGCGTCGATTGCTATAGGCATGGAAGGTTTCTTTGGGGGTTTGCTCTGCCAGGGTACACGTCGCCCTCAGAGAAAGGAGAACAACAGTTTTGTGAATGTACCATTAAAACAAGCTCGGTTATTCAAATACCATATATTCAGGAAATAGTGCCCTACACATTTTAGTTCTCTTTATAATTTTTGTCATGCACTGGCAGTCAAATTAGCAATAGCGATATCTTTCGTTAGTTGCCTGTCGCACATAAACCAGCTCCTTAGTGATGATTACACGCTGTTTGATGGACAATAAATATACTTTGCATACGCAAGACCTAGAGGATCGTTACCTTCTTAAATCAAAATAGGCTATAGTTGTGCTCATATTCAAGCAGCCCAAGGCAAATATAACGTTGCAGATTATAATCTAAAAGGCGCGTGGTAACTTCGACACCAGTGAAGCAAGAATCAACAAAAGTCATACTCATCGATTAGTACGAGGCATGTGGCGATGCTGTTACTCGCATGTCATTTATTTTGGTTTCGCTGACGGACAGTGATCCACAATCAAAACATGTTGCTGTCATGATTACTTGTTTGTTGAGCACTGGGCTGCAGGACATCGGATGTTCAAAGAGTCTAATTAATTGTCCCTAAGTCAATTCTTCAAAAAAGTGAACTGCCTACTAATTAGCGCAATTGTTGTGATAATACCGGGAGTATGTGCGATTTGTTTCAATACCTATATTATGCACCATGCAGCTAGCCCTTTAATGTGAATATGATATCGTTTCCAATCGTTGATAACGGGCAGTGATGTTGATGTATGCAAGTGTGACGTTTGAAGCACCTGACACTACGACAAGTGCAATAAATGTGCAACCGAATGAAGGTTGATACAAAGTAGAATGAAGAGATATTGACAAGTGCAGCGTCCTAGACGAGGTGATCAGCTTTGATAGCCATGGTCATTTTAACCTCGAAAGACATTTGTCAACATGATTTATTTGATATTTCAGCTCCGCACTTGTCAAAGACTGAGGGATTGACTTTGAATCCTTTCATGCATACAAGTCACATATTTCTTATTTAGGCACAACAGGTAGCGTGATTTCCTCTGCACTCTCATCCGAAATGTTTTCTATTATCAACATTACTAGCTGCTATAGCATGGCTGCTTTCTGTCACGTAAGAAATTACTTTACCCGCATTAACTAAAGTGATTTATCACATGATCCTATTTTAGGAATATGATGTGAAAGAAAAGTGGTCAATGGAAATTTCGGGCTATCCTGTATCAACAGATTTTGCAGCATTGTCTATCTATATTACATGTATCTGCCTATCGTGTCCTTGAGAATCATTTACACGTGAACGTGTTTGATGGTAAGGATGCTAGCCATCCCCATCAATTGCACGTACACGGAGCGCATGTGGTACTTTACCACGTACATTACAACAACTACGAACCACCAATTATATCAAATTAAGTATATTATCATCTGTTGCCATTATCAATCGTTTTCTGCAACTTGGTTGACTGTGTTTGACCTAGATCATTCTGTTGTTAGCGATGGTGAGGAATCGATGCAAACAATAGTTCATGTTTAGATAATAGTCTACTCGACGCTTATATTAAATTAAAAAAACACACTAGTTATAAGAATCAACTGCTTGGACAAGTATTATTTGTCTTGCTTTGCGTATTGTTCTCCGCAGAAGTATTGTACATGCGTGGCATTAGGTTTGTGCTGGTATTATGTTCATGTAACTCGTACGTCGTTATTTAAACACAAAACATATTGAGCAGAAAATATTATTTGTGCCTCCCTGAAAGCTTTCAATTTAACGTTTAGGCAGCCATAGGTTTATTCATGAATATTTACGTTACACTCAATGTACATGCTCGGGTGCAGGAAGACCACCTCTGTAAGGCATGCATTATAGTCATCTCAAGCATGTGGTATTGATGGTTAATACAGTTAAGTGGTGTGGTTTAAGTATTTACACTGTCATCTATGCTCTTGTCTGTATGGGGAAAACGCTAGTGGTGCATTTATCACCGCCAGTGATTGAAACTCAAAAGTATGCGTTATTTTGTGGTTTTCGTGTTGATGTATAATGAATCGCCAATAAGGATAGATATATTATCCACTGATGAATACGTACAACAGTGAGCTGCGACTTGTGCACACTACATGAGGATGTTGATCAAGGCGCATTGAGCAGAGAAGTGTTGATGTTTGTCGCTTATAAGCCTCGTCGGCCTCTTCAACGTGTACTTGCTGACCATTCAACATGTAATGGTTTATTACATGCCGAACACTTTCTTCGATTCAGCAGAGAAATACAAAAGGCGAGGCTATGATTAAATTTGAGGTTGTCACAATTTAACCGCTTATTTGTTTTTAAATAACAAACTTTGTAATGCGCAGCAGTTATTTTGAATGACAGCAAGGTACGCCTAAAATAAGTCCAACGTTTCAGGTTTGACATAGCGAGGATTACTGGTATAATCATATACCTGAGGTGTTCATATATCTAGATGCTCACCGAAGTTGATTGCATGTCGGGCTTTTTTGTTCCGCGGATGATGTTGGGCGGGTCAACAATATCCTACATGCCACGCAGAAGACCAATTACTTGCATTGTTTTCATAACTATTACTTATATCTCTAGCAAATAACTACGTCTGGCCTTTGTTCATTATGTTTTAGGTGGTCATTACAAAATAAGTATCGCAATCAAAATGCGAAAGATTCATAATAAGTTAAGACATAAATTTGCAACGGTTGAACAGTTGTGAGTCATGCTAGTGTCAAATTCCACACACAGACAGACACAGCTCATGGCCATACTTTTAATAAATCTTTGATTAAAAGCACTTTTATGGATCTAGTAGCACCGCATGGTACCAATGTACGACGAACTTTGTGATTGTTCCCATACCATCACAATAGGTGCCTGATCAACCCTCATTATTGGGTTATCGAGACGCAAAACAGGATGTGAACAGCAAACCTATGTACGTGCATTTATATAGGGTTAACAGGTAGCCATAATGAAAATAATCGAGCGGCAAATATATGCTGGCGTTTTTCGGCTGATGCTACTATATGATGCAATGGATAAAAATTTACAACAATTCACGTACGTGGCATTTTACCTTAAATGAGGGAACGCTGTTTTGTAGTCGAGGAACATTTTGCGTGTGTTTGTACTGTTTAAGCTTTGCTCAGACTTGTCTCTGATCCGCGTGCCTTACGATTGAATGGACGCGTGGTAGTATCACGTTGTAGATATTAATTGTGAAAAAGAACCAGCACAGATAATTAAACAGACGTGTGGTGTTGATAATGAGAGCGCATGAGCTTAATGCGGTGGGGACAGAAGCTAGATTGTTACGTTTCAACGGCAATATTGATTATTCGTCACAACGAATGACTCAACATCACATCTAGCTTGAAGACCAATACCAGCATAGTCATTAGCCTCTTACATATATATTTATATTACGGAACATAAAACTTTACTCCTGTCTCCTTCTTAAGTTGTGCAGATCTAGAGGTCATGGCAAGGGAAGAGCCTGACAACAGCTTCACTTTTGTAAGTTATCAGGTTATACACAGAACCAATCATCCAGCAGTGGTACCAGGCAACCCAAGACCTCATAATAAATTAACTGGAGAATGAGCCAGCTGTTTTAGCAGGGGATGGCCGTAGTGATTCACCTGGCTACAGCGCCCAGTACTGCAGCTACTCTTTTATGCTGCTACATTACGGCTATGTTCTCCATTCCGGACTGGTTGACAAGCGGAAGGTGGGTGGAAAGAGTCCAAAACATGTAAGTTGAGGGCTGCAAGAGGGCACTCAAAGACCTCAAGGATAGGATCCTCATACAGGAAATAGTTACAGATGCCCATCCACAAATCATTGCCTTATTAGGTAAATGAAAATATGCGAATTGACTCAAGTCTGCTAGTATGTCTCCATATTGTCATGATTTCAATGAGACTATTCTATATTTTACATGTTATTCGTTCTGCTCTCCAGCTTCCGAAGATTTCAGAGGTGAAGTCGGCAATTTTGAGCACCAGCTTGATGTATGGCTAGTCAAGGTCCCCTAGCCTGATGGCTGCGGGCGCTGTTTACATGTTACTGATATTCAATAGTCTCGCCTTCAGTCTAGGGGACCATAGTAGATTGAACTGGACGGGCATCCCAGATTTGGGATGCTCCAATCACAAGCCGTGTCTCTCGGTCACTCTCTCGGTAGAGTCGTTTGGTCTATTCTACAAGTTCCGAAGAACTTTAACCGGCCGAGTGATTTTTATGAGCCGGGCACACATTGTACAAACTCCGATTTTGTTTCACGCTGAGTGTAGTCGACGAGGAAGCAGACACACAGCTGGTTTTTTTAACTGACTATCACGTAAACATACTATCGTGCATTTGCGCTGGTTTCCAATTTGAACAGTTCCAGAAGACCTGACCACTACAATGTCCATGACGTGGAAGGGTTTAATTAAGGTCAATCCGGGTCACAACCTTTGTGTTGATTGGTCGAACGTTGAATATTCGGACGCGGTGACCTTGTTTTGTAGACTCTGGGCGACTTTAACTAGAGTATAATGTATGGCATAAGTTAAAGTGGCTTTTGTTCAAATACTGGTAATGGTTCAACTCAGTCTATTTACCTTATATTCATGTTGAAAATACTGTACTATTTAATTGATCACTATTGCATTTGGCTGCAAAAAAGAAAGGGATGGACATTCTAAATGATTGGGTGAGGAGTGTACGCAACCATTTCTGGTTCTGTTGCGAAACTGCAGAAGACGACCTAAACAAATTACAGGTGCAGACAGCAATGATATTGATAACAATTGAATAATAGTAAGAAAGCAAGTAAATATTAAATGAAATGTTGTATTTGATGTAACTTAAACTTTGCCATTTGTAACATTGGAAATTCTTGCTTCTTACATCAATGATTTGTATGACACAGAACAATTGCCAGTGTTTGCTATGGCATGTCCATGGGGTCCATGACTTTTGCAACCGTGCAGTAACAGACATCCCAGAGGCTTCCAATACCTTACCAATAGACCACGCAACCTTCAGTGCCCTAAGAGACATTGTCTTTGACAAACGGCTCAACCATTCTCTTACCTACTACACCAAGTTCCGGTGAACAACACTACATATTTATTTACACTGATCATGAATATCTACCATGTACCTGGCAGTGTTTATTTATTGTAATATAATATCATTTTTGGTCGATGTAATACTGAAGCAATATGAATTAACCATTTTATTAACATCACATGAATCAATTGGAACAAAATAATTAACTTCTATGAAATCATCTGTTACATGCAGTCACACTGGCTTGCTGGAGAATTTCAACAACCTGAACCTTATGCCCATAAGCGGCCATCTTATGGGTATGCTTCTGTAACGTTATATGGATCTAACCATCAATAACTTGTGAGGGATAGAGAATGAGTATGTCATGAGTATATATAATGGATAAAGTATGTCCTTTCCAGGGTTCAGTTATGCTAATAAAACATCTACTCTTATCTAAAACACCTAATGGTACAACATGAGTATACATACATTGATCTGTACAGGTACCAGCAGATGGACATGCGAGTCAAACAGGCTGTGATTGACCACAACCACCACCTGCACCGCCCAGCGCTCATTGGTTTAGATGGAAAAGCTAAATGGTAAAGGCAGCTTGGCAACAAGTCCAGACGTTGGACTGTTGTAAAAGAAAAAGCCGCCAAAGATTATGAATACACCAAGGGTATTTTGGGATCGATTCTCAATACATACTTGCAGACAGAGACTGGCAAAAGCGTTCTGTGAAAATGGATGCCAAAGACCCGCCGAACATTACCCCAACCAACGCACTAGTTCTACCTCTCCCCACAGAGCATCTTGCACAAAATCACCTCAGCCGGTACGGCCGAGCTGGACCGTCCAAATTTTGGGCAATAGGTGACAGCAACAAGAAGAAATAATCCAGTTCATCATGATTATTTGGTGAAGTGTACCTCGGCACATAATATGTTTATCAGGTTTTCAGAGAACATCTCTAAATTATTCTATACTGCAAAATTCCCCCAAATATTTTGATTGCCATAATTGTTTCTTTTGGCCAGTAAATAGTATACATGGAGCCTCATGGTGTTGTTCAGGAGGCTTATGTTATCTGTGATAGTAAACTTACTCATGTTTATGAATATTGTATTTAGCATTATCCCAACTGGTGTTTTAATATTTTGTTTACATCTGATTGATGTTCTTATGTTCTTGTCCTTTAATGTACAATAAGATCCCTAACCTGCTGTACAGACGACACCTCTTCGGGTTCCACAGATGGGGTATGTGATGTTCCCCCTGGGGTATGTCCAGCGAAGATTATGGAGGTGTCCTGCAGGGGGGAAAAAATTCAGTTCATTTACTGCCAGAAAATGTTCCATGCTACAGCATTTATATTGTTCTTATACTTAACCATGTTGTATTACCAATACAATAAAATAATCAATCCTCCCTGAATAGTCTTGTATCATCATGTCAATTGCTCATGGGGATTAAAAAGATGTATTTGAGAGGTCATCAAACGGTTTTAGGAAATATAACTGTAGCAACATCTTACCCGGTTTCTGCAGAATTTGACCTCACACAAGCATCTGGTGGAACAAATTGTGTCATTTTTTTTTTTGCACTTGCACCGCCGAACGCTTTGTCCTTTGCAGCGGCAATATGAACTCTCAGGTTCCAAAACAGAGTCCATGATTGGTTCAGGAGACGGGGGCATCTCTTGTAGCACTTTATCTCCACTGGCCAGTCCCTCCAATATCACCGCAACGGGTAAATGGGTTGTGGAAGTGGAACCGCTTGGGGTCTCAGGTCTCTCGTAATCTGCAGCATCCTCCGCAGACTGAATGGGCAATGGTTCACTAAGTACCTCCCGAGTACAATATGGAACGCTCGACGTTTTGAACGCCGGACTTATTAATGTTTTGGATCCATTTTGATCGGCAGGGCTAACGGTGACCGGTCCTCCCTTTAATGAAAACTTCATAAACATCGCAGCTGAGTCGTGGTTGCGAGCGGACGACAGTGAGGTTTCAGTTTCAATTTCCAGCGAGCGCCGGCGGGAAATTTTTCGCTGTAAGGGGATGACGAATGCAGTGCGCCAAATTCCATTGTATGATAAAAGGTACCACATGGTGAGACAAAAGTTACTATTTAGCGTGTTGGTGTTGCCAACAACTTAAATAAGTAAAGATTTGAAGAAATCTACATTTTGAAACTTGAGCGGAAATATACACGTCCGTAGCGAGGTAGTTATAACGCGCGCGTAGTGAATTACAGTCGACAAACGAGCGGTTGATGGTTTTAGGGAGGTATCGATGGACTGACACAGCGAAATAAAATAGTCTTCTATTGTACATCATTTGTATTTCCAGTCAAACAAATATGTGTAAAAATTTGCAGCATAATTTTTTATGAAGTACAATTTGACGCCCCAAATAAACGACGGCATTATTTCGTTACCGCGTCGAGCGTAGTAATGTATTTACAAAATGATCCCTGATTACCTTATATGAGGCTGAACAGTCTCTTTAACCGACATATTAACAAGCTGCCAATGACTATAAACTGAAATGTATAAATCGCATCCTCTTGCGGATGACGCCAATATGGTGCTGCATGGACCATGATCTTTACGATTTCTCCACTGTGTGATATCAAGTTTATTTTGCATGCTCACCCCATGATAGGATAATTCATATCACCATGATGACAGAGTGAACTGCGTCACAATTCGTAAATGCTCACGTTGTATTAGCCGCGCACGAGGGTAATATAAATATATACCGTCGTGCCCAAAGATATGTGGGTCGTGTGGCAAGTTTTATATTTCGCGTGCATTTCACTTCTCATCAATGTTGTGTACTTACATACCTATATATGTCGAGAATGGAGATGAATATCCGTTTAACCGCACTATTTTGGTTATCCACTGTCTCGTGATTATTTAGCAATTGTCACATGAAATTTGAGAATCACAACTTTAGAAATAGCTTGGAAATATGACGTCACATTACGCAGTTTCAGGTTCACTCGCCATGTGGCAGCAGGTCCCGAGGGGGGGTGGCACTTAAGTATATAGAGGTAGTATACATGTGCTGGGGTATGTTTTTTCGGCCTTCCGACGGGTTTTGTTGGGCCTCATATTTGTAGGACGGGGTATGTTTTTGCCATTTTCACCTTGTATGATGGGTACGGTTTTTTTTATCAATTGTCAATGTGATATCGTTGAATACATATCCCCTCTCTAATTTAGGTATTGCCAAAAGATAATCATTGACAAAATAACACATATACTTAAATAATAAAATTCGGAAAGCAAAAGTTCCTTTGCGAAGAACCTTGTCTGCGCGTGCGCGCAGCAACCCATCTTGTCATTCAAAATAAACATCAACTTTTAAAAATTTGTCTGGCCGGATTAAATCGCCTTTGACGAAATCTCACACGTACACTCTTAACCCAATCTAGTCAAAATGACTAGCTAACCTGGTCACCCAGCTATCGAAGTTAGTCAAACTCTGTAAAGACTAATCACATGGTCAAATCGACTAAGCAACATAGTCACAATGACTAGCAAGGCTGGTCAGGTGTTGTTTGACTAGTTACCTAGTTAATTTGACCACCCTGAGAGCGTTATCTTCTCTTTGTTGGGAGACCGCGATGCGCGGATCACAAGGGTTGGTTACATAACCACAGATGCGCGCTGCGTCATACCGGAAGCTTGACCTTTGCGACGGTTCTTTAACCAGTTGCTGCGGGAAATTGGAAATCTTCAGTTGAAATGTTCTGACAATCGCGACTAGTACTAGGTCATCACAAGGGTTGGTTACTCCATACTATTAGGTGAGAATATTAAATAGTTTACTGTATTTTTGTATGTATTGTCGTGTACCATAGCTGGTATCAGTACTAATGGGCGCTTAGTTTCAACCATAAGTCTACTATGTGTTTTAGAATGTCGCAACGCAACAAGACACCAGCAATAACATCTGTTGAAGAAGCTGTGGATGTAACAGAGGTCATGGCCATGGGCATACTGATAGCCGCCATTAATGTGTTTATGTGCCTTACCACATATCGACCAAAAAGACGTTTCGTTATGTACAGAAGGTCATGCTGGTCGTTGATGATGAGGCTAAAGACCCAGTTGATGCGAAGCTTCTTTGTATTAGGGCTAGTATTAACAAGGTCGTGCATGTATGTGTTTATTTACAATAAAGTCTTCTTGCGTTGCATATTATTTTGTCTAACTTGTTTTTACACTGGTTCTTACATGGTTCGACCTTTAATCATAGTCAAACTGACCTTCATTCATAGTCAAACTGACCAAATCTTCTAGTCGGTCTGACTAAGTACAATAGTCATTACTACTTACGCTATAGTTAATTTGACTAATGAGATAGTCATAGTGACTAATAGATTAGTCATACTGACCACTCTTTACTTGACTAGGTAGATTAGTCATTTTGACCAATCAATATTTGACTAACTGCATTAGTCAAATTGACTAACACATTAGTCGTTTGGTGGACAGTCAATATGACTAGCCAAGTTAGTCAAGTTGACTAGATTACATTAAGAGTGTAAACTAACTCATCTTGTTAATAAACATTCATTTATGTGAAAAATTATTCTTCATATGTACATTTGTGTAATTATCGTGTATAATTGGAACTCATGTATCGTTCACGCCGCATTCGGTTACGATCATCGCACGACGTTATTAAACGTCGTGCACGGCTAACGTTTTATTTGAGTTATCGTTAATGGCACAAAACCTATGCATAGTGATAACGTTTGCTGGGTTTGATTACATGGAATCGTAGCAAACAAGCGTTTTATACGAATATCTTACCTGGTTATCTTGACCGATTTGTGTACTTCCGATGCTAAACAAACAGTACATTGCAGAAGAGGGCTATATAGCAGCGCAATGAAAGATATCGCTGTGATTATTGCTCATATCAAACGGGTTGTTGCAACACCATTGATAAAAATCTAAGCAATGTAACAACTGTTCTATACGCATGTGTTTGGCATGATATTTATAGATATATTTAAAACCTTCTTTAGTCTTGTAGAGACTTCTGCAAACATAGATGATATGATAACTCATTCAACACACGCAGAGCAAACATGTCGATTAAACAGATAGTGATCTGTGTAGATAAATAGTCTTATATAGATGAATAATGAAATACATGATCAGCAAAAGCGCAATGTATCAGCGTACAGATGTTGAATGTGCCAATGAATTGCAATGGTGTCGGTTATGCTATTCTAACCAAAATAAAAGCTGGCAAGAAAGTAAAAACCGACACAGGGGGACTAAATGTCAGCGCACATATTTACCCAGCGGAATTGAGTATTAGTGGTGTGGCTTTATGCCATGAACATGACATGAGCTCTATGCTGGCTGACGGCAAGTTACCGCGCTAGTACAGAAGTATTTGCACGCGTTCAATTTGGCCCTAACTTTATCCCTGACTATTTTCCGATTACTTTTATACCTTGCAAACACATCATGATCAAGTTAAATTACGGAAGCATAGTTTTAAACACGCCCATCAGTCATACGCGCATTGATGATGGTGCCTTATTGGTGGTTATTGATCTGTGTATCGATTTCAAGCTGTGCGCAGATGTACAGAACAACGCATCGCGATAAATGTCATATTGATATAGTTCATACGAGCTCATTATACAATGTGTGACTATTCGGATGACCACTTTGTAACTATAATCTTTTAATGAACACAATGAGACAGGACGTGAATATATAACAAATACCATCAAAACTGCCAATCAGTGAGGTCCTTACAATGCGAACATGTGCTACATTTTGCGAGATTCAAATCATTTGAAAAAGTATGCAAGCTGAAGACCATCCTGCCTTCCTGTACATCTATTTGTGTTCAGTGCCAGATGATAATCACTTATTGCCATTGCCAAATGAACTAGATGATAACCTCGTTATCATACGACCCAGTTAGTGTTGTGTAGATATCGGCGGTATTCTGTTTCCCTCTCACAGGAACACTGACATAGTGAATATCATCTATAAACACGTTGGAATACAGTTTACACAGCGAAAGCTTTCTTATTTGTTTCCGTTAATAGCACTTTAACATACCTCGCAGACTCGCATACTAAAAATGCACGGCGACCTTGGCGCTTCTTCTCCAACATCCGTAATGAGTGTCTAATCAATTTGCATTAACGGGGTTTTGAGAAGCAATTGGGACATATACATCAACTACAACGATGTGGTGGTTTGTTTGATCTCAACGTTACCTATCTGGTGGATCATTTCTTTCCAGTAAAGCACTGTGATTGTAACACAAGAACTACATAAATAGTTAGATAGGTGTTTGATGTTGGCAACGAGAGTAAAGTGTATTGAATCAGCGGAGACTGACATAGGATTCTAAATGATGATGCTATGTATTCTAATAACAATAGTTGATTATATTTCACATAATAAACCAATATCACGTGTAGATTTTGGACAATACAGAGGACAGGCTTTTAATTCAGTTTCGTGCATTGATGATGCAACAGTGGCGTTTGGAACAACCTCTCATAAATCTCTTGGTAGTCTTACTCAAATGCTGACGCTAAATAAGCATTTCAGTTATCTCAATAATAGTCAGCAACCGATCAGGAGCAAACCAAAGTCGCTTGCCGCTAAAGTACAACAACATATCATAACAAGATAACAGGTAGCCATAAGTGTAATTAAGTAAATTCGCTACTTTTCCTGAAGACACCAATATAATCTTCATCGTCATTAAGATTAATCTGCTGTGCTATCTTTACGGTGCTTGACAAGTTCACCCTTCGGTAGGGCAATTTATATCCCATGATGATTAAGTGAATAGCGTCAAATTCCGCAAATGTTTAGCATAGTGGTTAAGTTATTGTTTATTGCATAAAACCTATGCACAGTAATGACGTTTGCTAGGCTTTACTATGAGCGATCATTACAAGGTAAACTTGTTGAACCGTAGAAGTTTAGCCAAATACATCATTTTCTATCCATTCATTTTTATCAGAACGCCCATATCATAATAATCCTCTGAGCACCTTTATACAGCATCGCTGAATACTGAACATGGTCGTCAGCGGTTAATTATTATACGTATAATATTGGCATTATTGTTCGCTAAGCTGATGCAGAATCACACGTAATGCTATGGCGCAATAGCAGAAGACAGCACTACTGCGGATTTTTGTCGATTATGAATATGTTACATAAGGTAGGACAAATCTAAGATAAAATTTATAAAATTCCGAACCATTTAATCGACACTGGTCTTCAAAACAAATCCCCCACCCAAAGCCCTGACGCATATCTGTGACCAAAAATATATCGCTGCTATGCCTTTTGTACTATGTGATACACTTAACTTTTAGGAAACACTTGTAGGAAACAAAAGTTACCTATTAACTATTAAATTTGTATCTGCTAAATAATCTTCCGGATTCTGCTTTAAAACAAACTTTATTGGCCGATTCCCTACTATGCTTGGCAATAATATCAAATCTGTAACAACAGCCATTTGACTTTTTTAAGAGACGTGTATTTAAACCAAATATGGCTAGAGTACACCCGACGCTTTAAACGGCTGGAGTTTTAGTGATAATATCAGCAAATGATGGCGTTTCGCAGGCTTAGTTACTGGTCCAGGTAGCTATATCATTTGATTTTTTTTGTTAACAAATACCAGTCTGCATCGATAAATTGTCAATAATTTTGTGATCCCAAAAAATGAAAAATTCTAAACGAGTAATTTTAGCAACTACATAAACCTGGAAGCAATATACAAATTGCATCAGAGAGCAGGGAAAACACTTTTATTGTGGCGTAATGGATGTTGATCAGCTCAGCAAAAACCGATTTGCTTGAACCAGTGCTCTTCTCGGAGAATGTGCAATCATAGTCGTTTATATAGACTATGGGTAGCGTCCGGAGTTTATTTATGAAACCAAACCCACAAACAAGCAAACATGGCTGCAGGCCATTTTGATGACTTTCTATTACAGTATCTGATATATCCTGCACATAAATATATATTAACCCTCTTTATCTCACATTACCGATAGTAATGCAAGCATTTTAGGTCGGAAAGGATTTTGTAACACGCAATCTATTGTAAGTTTCTACATCGGTTTATTACGCAACAGGTTCTCCTTCTAGAACCACTTGAACCGAATACTTCGTAGTGTTCTGCAAGACATGTGTATGCATGGTTTTGCTCAATAATCCAAATTGGGCTCTCGATCTTTTGTGTCATGTTATTTTGTTACGGACCAGTGGAACCCGCTGCACTCGTTGTATCCATTGATAACAGAATGCTCCAATCCTTCTGCATTACCTCGTGTTTATCAAAATTATCGCATATATATACCAATTCATGGATCTATCAGATGATAAGTGTCTGCAATTTGCATGGACTACTTGTCACGAAGTAGGAAGAATGAATTAGATTATTTCCTATGTCTGCACGCCACACAATCATGCGTTGTGCAGAGCAAAGCCAACAGTAGCCCCTCGAACAAAACATTGAGCCCGAATGCACAACAATGCATTTTAGCGCTAAATTGTTCTGTCACATCCTTACTTGGGTATATACCCATGTGACACGTTTATGACGTGTCTCTTATATTCTCATTTGGTGCCTCCTTTTATTTAGTACTGAGCACACCAACCGACTCCAAAGCTGTGTATGCTCCTTCGAGAATCCCTGTCAGTGAAACCAGCTTACTGCAAATTCACATGTGATTCTGTAGGGACCGATATCATCAGCAAATGCAATATCTGGCTCGTCTGTATCCATACTAGCATGCGGGAAAAGACACCAATGCATCCGTACAGGATTAATGTAGTCGCGTAACCTATTTCAATGTCGGGAAGATGCTTCTTCTTTTAGATATATATGCAATAGGTAGCACTCGATCAACTTCTGTTGGATCAAAAAGTCATTCGACAAACCGTGACATGTGCCAAATGAGAGGACGAGATATTTATCCAACAATATGATAACAATTACACATATCATATGGTGCCGCACTGATCTTTGATTTACAGGATTCCATACAGTTTTGACATGCCAATTCAAGATTATTATTCGCTCTTATTTGAGTGGCCAGATCGGACCGTGCTTTTAGATATCTGAAATACTGAGTAAACATGCTATCTAGTAGTGGAATTATAGATAAACCTATCATTGGAATGAAAAGAAATGTTCATCATGTTGTATTCTACGACACTATAGCCACAATCGCGAATGTAATGAATGCAAGGCAGGTTTTCCCAATAAGATGCTCATCGAATTCGTGCACACAACCAACTATGGACTACTTGAGGGTCATGAAAAGTAATTTAGTACGATTTTGTGGCTTCGGTTGACAAATGTCACCAACGACCTTACTAACGTAATCAAGTTTTGAAGGAGTTCCAACTGGTTATTGTGTTTTACTAGAAAAAATGAAAAATGTTAGCAGCGTGGGATGTGGATCGCTATGTAGCTTAAGCAAATACTCCGATATTCCCTCACGTTGAGGCTCATGATGTCAGCCACACAGGATATAACCCAATTAGTTCATTCGGAATGGTTATGTTATTGAGAAATGAAAAGTTTCATAGTTCCGTTTTCGGGTGTAATTTTTCATCAATATGATCATCACGTTTTCGTTTAATGAACACGTTTCACTTTTGACCCGTCATCATCACTTTACCGTATATTCAATGTGACGTAGAACGTAATATCATTTAACCCAGTTCATCATAAATCTGTCGATTCTTTCCTATTGCTATCGACCTTCTACATCAATTTTTCAAACTGTATTCTGCTGGTGACGCGTAATTGGACACAAAATGCGGTATGTAACATTGATAAACTAAACAAAACAACCGATAATCATTAATTTTAATGACATGCTGTAATGCAACATGGCTGTTAACTGTACAAAGTAGGTTTAGATCAAATATATCGGCCCAATTTGGCTGGTTTACACTCATAGCGCTTTAGACATCTTGTAGCTACCAAGTTTTCATAGGCAGCAATGTACACTACATTGCTGTCTATGAAAACTTGGTAGCTACAAGATTCGTGTTTTAAATTGTTGCTATGATTGTCAAGAGATCATTAGGCGACAAGATAGTTGCCAAATAGCCATTGCTTGCTTAAACATGCCAAATTATCGGATTCAGTGCATCTGAAAGAATCATCCTTTTTTTGCTTATTTAATTACCTCTCGGTGCCAGACAGAAATGCGGAGTTTCTACGTACTTTTGCAAGAATAAGTGCGATTATGATATCCTCAAACAGGAACCCATACTGAAATGACCAGGATGCATTGCCAATGTTTCCCCCATCGGCCGTTGTAATAGGGCTGATTCATTCAGTGGTCGAAATTCAATATTCGGCGGTAGATCCAATGGTATGTCTATGGATTCGTTACAGCAAAGCTATAGCCAAATGTCAATAGTCGGGGACAGAAATACTATTGAACTTCAATATCATACTTATGGAAGCGTAATTACAAATAATGAGTCGCATTCAAAGAAAGAAATAAGCACATAAGTTCAATGAGAGGACATGAATATATATATAGGGTCACATTGATATGCAAAGGTCAAACAGCTGAGAACGATGCTAACGTCATTTACGACACTTATACCGACAGTGTCATGGCCATGTTTCCAATTAAGCTAAGATGAATAGCACGTTTATACACATGGCAACATCGCGAGCTCCCCAATGCACGTTGACATTGGTGCTTCTCCCTCTGTTTTTCTCAGAGATGCCCAATAAATGCCCTAAGTGGAGTTCCGGCAGAGCTCACGTCATGGAATGTTATAATGGATACCCATTCTTTGCGCTTAAGAACGCTTTTGCACTGTCATGACGTTGCTCAGACATGCCTCTCAACCACGAGCCAGCCGATGTATAAGTGGATAATAGTTCAATGATGTTGGTAATAATAATCGAACCCAAACAAGCAGATGCGTGATGTCGGCAACGAGAGACATTAAGCTTAGTGAGATCCTAGAAATCGAGTGTATGTGGTAGATTGCCTGTCGCACAGCATACTTTAACATCATGTCTAGGTTACTGGTGTTGAAGAAATATATAATAATAGGCTTATTTTCAGTTCCTACTCCAACAACGGCGTTTTCGCATAGATCGCTAGTTGAGAAAATCAACAAGCCTCTTAAATCATATGGTGGTCGTTACAAAACTCTTTGGGTAAATTAGCATCTAAGTAGCAATGGTAATCTGTGTATCAGCCGGACATCGACCATGAGTAAACCCTAAATATTAATCATTGTTGATAGTAAACCAAGATATTGACCAGCTGACAGGTGTCCAGTAACTAAGTGAAGTAATTGTGCTATTTGCGCATTAAATAGTTTTGCACCATTCAGAAACCAATGGGTAGCGGTACCCAACAATAAACAATGTCAGCCCCGTAACTTATATGTTGTTTTAGAAGGGTGCGTATTCATCATCCTTGTCGGTACATAGCATGTTTTGAAATGAACCTATGCATAATGCGATTCTACATTTGCACACGAAGCGCTTTTGTTTCATTTTTGTTGCTCATCACAACCTTTTACAATAGGCCAACATCAGTCATGTTTTCTAGCTACCACTAAACAAAAACAACCCTGATTTATCTGACATCTGATATGCGTAATAGCATAGTTTCGAGATGGCTTATACATTCATGGACATTCCTCGTAAATGACGTACGATGTCATAAGGCATTATCCGCGGCATGCAAAACATGGGATTGTTGATGACGAAAACCGCAAACGACAATGATTATTGCGCCGGCATTGTCATTTTGCCACCAGGCGCCTGTTTAAAAGAAGACTGACACTCGATTAATGTCATATGAGCTACACTTTATTTCTGTATACAGTAGATATAAACCGGCAATGAAAATTTAGCTTGCATCATTTTAACGTTAATAATTTCAATCTGCTGAAATCCATGCCCTGACCGTAAGCTAGAAGTTTTATTACATTTTTGATCATCACATACATTGGGTCGAAACATTTGCTGCCAAATATTTGTGGGGTTTCGTTACGTGGAGATTGAGGATCAGGGTTTGTCATAGCATATGAATGAACCTTTAACACAACTTTATATGAGTCAACAGATGAGCAAGCTGCTATTCATTACTAATCAAAACAATCAAACTTCAGTTCTCTGTATAAGTTATGTCCAATTTATAATATACCCTTCCCGATGAACATTTGCGGGATCTAATACTTCTAAATTTGTTACCCTCATGATGTGAATTATCCTATCGTAAGTGAACTGCAAATAGATCGCACATGACCGTTCAAATCAGGTACATGTCCCAGTTTTGGCAAAAGCTAAAACTATAGTAACAAGGTTACTGCAGCAATATACACGTTTCATACGTTAAGGTTTGTCCGGAAGGAAGCATATATTTACTGACTTCGTACGCTGCAAACATCACATTGGAGAAATGATGTCACATGGTTAAACTTGTGACGTTCCGTAGTTAGACGCGCAGACATGGCAAGTGGTTCTACACAAATGTGTCATGTGGTAGTAACCATGTGACTCACGGTTATACACATTGATAGATGTATAAGGTGGTTATACACATTGATAGATGTACAAGATGGATTATAATATAAGCAAAATTTTTTTTAAATTCTGCTTGACGCGTTTGGAGCACAGATGTGGCTTAGTTATTTGTTCAATTAAAGCGATCCACATATAATAGTCGCTTGTGCGTGAAATACGAAAACGATAGGTACTTAATATCCCGTAATGGTGAAGAAAGCTTTAATCAGGTCCGTATCGTGAACAACGCTTGCATCTTCTTACCGTACAAAATGTCCTTATCATTTACAGTATTGCAAAGTATTATGTTTCTTTATGTACAATTTAATGATGTTGGATAATACCGCTATTACAAAACTCAGAATATATCATCAACGCTGGCGGTTGATCGCCGACTAGGACGTATTACATATATCCGCTAAGGTACCAGTACTGGTGCAAAAACCATAAGTAAATGTTGTTAGCACCAAATGTTATGCCTTTGCTAAAAGATATGTGTATCCTATCGACCATTAATCAATAAGTATCGAACCACTGTCGGTGAAATGTGTAATAATAACCCTGATTATTGCGTGACCACGCAAGCACTACAATGTATATTGGGTCAAAATCCATACCCCATTACGATTCGGATTATTTTGTAGATGTTTACATATTGAAATTTCTGTGGGAGATGTAGGAGGCAAGCCAGCGTTTCCATCCATATTATAATCTGATAATTTCTGCGAAGGTGCTTACAAATGTATGCTCTGAGTAGCATAGAGAGTGGCGGTTCTGGCGCACCACCCCTCATCTACACTACATGCGCCACTCTCTATACTACAGACCCCTCATCTTTACTACTTCTTATACAGGATTTCAGATTTGTGCCTGACTCTGCCATATTAGTTTGTCGGCAAATAGGCCAAGGAGTCTACTTTGAGCCAAACGGAGAGAGTGACATCTTGTTGACGTGTAGTCCATATATCTTATGACCTTCACTGCGTAGCATGTTCATTCTTTGTGAACAGAGACTCCATGTACTTTGTGTGGCGTAGGTATTTCTTAGCCACAACCTTGTTCACTCCCTTAGCCTTTTTAATCTCGCCCTTGTCAGACATTAGGATCGAGTACATATTAGTGTGCAAGACAACATACTCCTTGATAGGCACACCGGCACACTAATCTTTCTTCTTCCCTAGCACCTTCTTGTTTACATTACTGAACAAGGTATGAGAATCATAGTTGCTTGCATCAAAGAGGTCACTATCCCTTTGCATGTCTGCATACACGTCAGCTGTGCGGATCTCCACAAGCAGCGAGTCCGTGTCTGTGTATAGCACGCCTAGGGCGCTACCATATCTGGACTTCATTGTTTAATAATAAAAGTCGTACATCAGGTGCTTGGAGAGGTCGCGTATGCACATGTCTACATACACCGTGCGCTTTAGCACTAAGCGGGACTTAAGCCTATGTGGGACGGCCAGGTCATCACCCTCTTCTACCAAGCACACAATATTGATGTCGACTCGTCTTCGGAGATTCTCCATTGTCTTACCAAACACGGAGTTGTTCATCAGCTTGTACAGGTCCTTCGCAAATTCGCTGGTGACAACCTTATACAGGTCTGTGTTCATGCGAATGTAGGGTTCCATCTAAGGGTAAATCTGCAGGGTATTCCAGATCAACTTCGAGTATATATCTGGTTTCTGCATTGTTAGAATGGTCCTGTTTCTGTAGGGCAGCTGGCTGATTCACCCACTCAATCGCCCAAGTGCCTCATCGCCCACCCATACAGATTGTTCTCGTCAAGGTACTGGGGAATGTGGCTACTAGTCTGTGTCTTAGCCACAACAATGCCCAGACTAAAGGTGCCATTAATGCGCTCAACGCCGGTCTGTGTGAGACCCTTAGACGTGTCCAGTATGAATGTACTCAAGGCCTCGTCTGCCTCATAGCCATGTGCTGGGTGCAGAACCAAATTATAAGATCATCCGTATGGGTTTTCTTCTGGTGTGGGAACTGATACTGGTGCTACAGCAGTCGTTCTTGTTATAAATGGTACAAACCAAGAGGTAGTTATAAGTAAACCTGCTAACCAACAGGCTGTGGTAATATCGTCAGACCAACATTAACAGCTAGAGCAAGGCAACGTTATTCATTTTTATACAACCACTCCAAACAAAACGGCGTCATGTTCTGTAGAATCACACCTTATTGAACTTGACCCGACGGCACCGTTATATCCTGAGCTGCCCGATGAGAGTCCTGGGCACTCCTGTCGGTTGAATAAGCGTGTGGTGAACTCCGTGGATGCAGTAGACACTGCTTTAGTTACTGTTGTGTTTTGGGGCAAGTGGTGTAGGTGTAATGTCTACAGTGGTAGCGATTCCTATTGACACAGTGTAAGTAGCTACTAGGGCGGCATGCGGGCTACTTGGAATCGCTTAAAAATGTATCATTAGGCGTCTTACCATCTAGGTGAAAAAACATGATCATATCCGCATTCTAGCTCGAAGATGGTAATCGGATCATGAGTTTAAACGGATTTGACTCAAAGCGATGGATAGCTGCGAACGGCGTTGACATCTTGAACTATGGTCACGCTAGTTTACCGACAAACTAATATGGCAGAGTCGGACCCGTTGGGGGGTCGGGCCCGATACGCCTTTCTCTTGCGTGATGCTCACGTTGGGTGAGTAGGGAGCACATATTTGAAATCCTGTAAAAGGTTTGGTATAGATGAGGGGTCTCAAGTTCAAAGAGTGGCGCACGTAGTATAGATGAGGGGCGGTGCGCCAGAACCGCCACTGTCTATCCTACTCTCTGTGTATCGTAAGACAGATATTGATCTGTTTGGTCCCGGTCTGCATTTGACTTGTATCATTGCTATCAAGTAATTTCTGAAATAAAGAACTTTCTCGCAATCTCTGCAGGGGAGGTATTTGCAATTCTTATCAGCGAATTCTATCGGCATTTTTACAGATGCTTTTGTGTATTGTAGCAAGATATTTCGCGCAAAATTCTAGCGAGTTTTTATAAATAAGAATCAAACCATCGTTGGTGAAATATCATAACACTGATAGTTTCATGGCCAAGCAAGGACTAGAGTATATGTTTTAAGTATGTTTTCAAATTATTTTGTAGCTGTACACATATTCAAATCTTTGTGGAAGATATGCCGTGCAAGTTAACATTTGCACTTAGATTACAATTGCTTCGAGGGCGCTTAACAATGTATGCTCTATACAAAGTCAGACAGAGATTGATCTGATTTGTTCTGTTTATCGCACCTATCGGCATTACCGCATATGCCCACAGGTGCCATTACCAGCAATGCCCTTGACCCGATCAATAACATGTAAAGAAGCCAAGCTTTGCAAAAAGAGAGTCACTCCCTCTAAGCCACATTTCGACGTATAGTGATTCACTTGGGGCTGAAGTTTTCTCATGGAAGAAATGAAGACATTGCCTCGCGAAACAACATTCTGCAGAGAAAAGTATTTAGTTTTCTGCATTCACATAATATTTCATTATGGTACTGGGTTGTAAGAAACTCGTTCCACAATTTAACCTTATGCATGCCGACCCGTATGTCCCATGCTCCAGTATTCCCGGGCATTCCCAGTGCAAACAACTCACATAAAGCATCAGTTCTTGCATGCGCCGTCTGCAGTTAATCAAATTACGCAGCTTTATCTTCTTGCTATTATTCGATCTTTGTCATATAGGACTTACCATATGTCATATGACATTTATGCAACAAAGGCATTGCTCTACTATCACATAGTGGCAAAGCTTACGTTTGTAACCTTTGGGTTTAATTACTTTTATGGTCCCTGTTCATATTTCAAACAAGCATTAAAGTGCCACTATTGGTCTACTTTTCTTTCATCGGTGCTCATTTTGAAACTTGAAAGGTATTTTAAAAAGCTTTGCTTAAAAATACATTAGTGGCCCCGCGTATCAGTTTACACTTATGTTCTTCAGTAAAAGTTGTGGCTGTGTGGTGTACTGAATAAACAATTACGTTAATGCAACGAAAATAGTTTGTTACATGAACATTTCGCGAATTTCCTAGTCGTTCAAAATACCTCAGTTGTACCATCTACAGTACAGCATTATACAATAGCATGTCACATGCCAGCACATTGCGCACTTTTATCGCTTTGTATGCACAGATGAACTAGAACGCTCGATAATGCACCGCAGCGCTAAATTACACATCTCCCCAATGACCCGTTATCCACGTAACCTATCAAGCGAACATTGCAAATGACTCCCTGCCTATCGACTCGATAAGTAGGTGAGCTCCTTGTAGAGTATCTATAAGAGGAGCGAAAACTGTATCACATCACGCTTCACAAATTGCTGGAGTGATGCGCTGACTGTGGTTCTCATTGCAATCAGCATAAACTAATGAGGAAATCGTGATAGATTTGGCAATTTTATCAAATTTTAGTAGGAAATCAGTAAGCCAAAATAATACGTCGAGACAACACACACTCGGCTCTTTCGTTGTTTTGGAACTGATAGCATTACAATATTTGCAAATAATTGTGATCACTGTCCAATAATAATTATCGATGCTTTTGTGCCGACCAAGCGATGACACAGTGCACAGGATTGATGTGTGTCGCACATTTGCTCAATGCAATACTGTAAATGATAAAGACGAGGACATTTTGTGTGGTAAGAGTATGCAATCGGTGCTGTAGTTCACGACGAAATGCTGGTGTAACGCCTCCTTTGCAATTACGTTATATGATTACTTAACGCTTTCTTATTTAACAAAAGCGAGAAACTATAACAGAATCGCACCAATCGGCCCAACAACCATGTCGCATCTGCGCCACAAACACATCAAGCAGTAATAAAATAAATTTATTGTATATTCTCTTAACCTCAGTTAACTACTGCGATATGATACAAGCAGCTTATGAATTCAATGCTTATTTCCTGATAAAGGCACTCATTGACATATTCAAGCTTACTTATGTAACGCGCAAATTTTTTCAGTAATCTGGTTTCTGGTGGTTACATGTAATAAGTTTTTCCCAAAACATGGACCTTATGTAGCCGTTCATACGAGATGTCTTTGCCCATGATAAAGTTTTGCGTCATTCAGTAAACAATCAACGGTTTGCGACATCCAAGCGTAATATGTCTGAATTTGTACAGACATATTGTGGGTACATACCATGTTTTGCAATGTAGCCATCCATCATGCCTTTGTACATTTGCTCCAATCTTGCTTTATTGCAACCTCTAGCAATAGGCTTACATCAGCATTTGTCATGTTTTCAAGCTACGTAAAAGCAATTGCATTATAATTGAACCTATCATTAAACAATAACAACCCTGATTGATCTGACATCTGATATGCGTAATAGCCGTTTCAGGATGGCTGAAATTGGTTGTACACTTATAGAAATTCTTCGGAAATGACGTACCATGTCATAAGGAATCATCAGCGGCATGCAAAGCAATTTTGTATTTGCTATTTGATTTCTTAGAAACGGCAGCGTGGCTTCCGTTTATGGCGGATAAAAAAGCTGACCACATTAACAAATTATAAATTAATTATAACTCCGCCAAAAACCACTTAAGTGAGTTGATTGGGCATCAACTGAACAACAGTGAAAGACGCGCCAGGCCAACGGGTTGATAACCGGGCTGTTAATCAAAGCTTAATTGGAAACATGACCATGAACTGGTGTCGGTCTAAGGGTCGTAAATGATGTTCCCCCTTGGCATATCAATGCAAACACACATAAATAGTTGCGTTCGACACGTATGTGTCCTCTCCTTGAAATTTCGACTGCTGAATGAATCAGTTCTGTTACAACAACGGATGGGGAAAACTTCGTAATACAAGCTGTACTTCAAGCTGTACTTCAAGTCTTGTTGACTTCTGATCGACTGGTTGCCCATTTCAGTGTAGGTTTCTATTAGAGGATAGCATTCTTGCGCTATTTTATTTTACAAAACTACGTAGAAACTTTAAATTGTACACTGCAGGCACCTGATGTACGACTTTTATTACAATACCATGAAGCCCAGATACGGCAAGAACCTAGGCTTGTTGTACACAGATACGGATTCGCTGCTAATGGAGATACGCACGCCTGACGTGTATGCTGACATGAAGGAAGATGCCCATCTCTTTGACACTAGTAACTTTCATACCTCCCGTAATCTCCACAGCAGCGTGAACAAGAAGGTTCTGGAGAAGATGAAGGATGAATGCTTCGGCGTGCCCATCAAGGAGTATGTTGATCTGCGCCCTAAGATGTACTCGATCTTGATGTCGAGCCGGGATGAGATCAAAAAGCAAAAGATGTGAAGAAGGTGGTGGTCAAGAAGCATCTACGCCACGCTCAGTACGTGGAGACGCTGTTCACCCAAAAGTAGTTTCGCCACGGAATGAACATGCTCAGGAGTGACTGCCACAAAATATATGGTCTCCACGTTAACGAGGTGTCTCTCTCCCCTTTTGACTCAAAGCGGTGGATAGCTGAGAATGGCGTAGACACTCTGGCCTATGGGCACGCGTCGAACTGTTGAATAGATGAGGGCTGAGGTATAGACTGAGCACCGATCAAAATGTGGTGGCCGACCTGCCGATAGATGTGGATTATTTAACGAAGGAGAAGGTGGACCTTGAGATTGAGGTGAGGGATTTGGAATTAAAGTATGAGGACCTTTTGGAGCGCGTGAGTCGTTTAAAAGAGGTTATTCCACAGGGTCCTGGTGATCGCCCTCTATAGGTGGCCCTGGAGAAGGTCGGCTGGAAATTAAAAATGACTATTTGGGCGGGCAAATGGCTGCAGCAATAAGTGCAAGATATTTCTGTCTCGCCAGAATGGTTTCGGGGTAGTTATGTTTGTGAAAGGGAACGATTTTCATTGTGACTTTTCTGGGTGCAATATATAAAAATTTAGCTTCCAGCTGTAACATATATTTCACTTGTGAACCGCCATCATCACTTGACCAAAACTTCAGAGCGAATACACTTTTTGTAGTTACATTTGACATTTGAAACACTCAAATCTATCTGTTTAATGGCGACGCTAGACACGAACCGTCGGAAAGTCTACGACAAACTCCTGAGTAGCTCGCACGTCAGTCACGCCAATCAAGTTTTGTCGATCCTTTTCATTAATCACAATTGATCTTACTGAAGTTGTTCAACGGGCACTGTCCGCAAAATACTCGTTGGGATTTCGATAGAGCACGTGATAAAGAGGGACATTGCATCATGCGGATTCGATCTAATACAACGCCGTTATAGCGCTATTATAACCAATTGCATTATTGCCTTGGTGCATGTAAATGTATATGAGTGAAATAAGCAGTATCTTGTGTTGCACTTCATATGATCATTTAAAGCTGTGCAAATACTGCATGAAAGTGATGCTAAAATATTAACTAGCACTTTGGTCTTATACAGTGATATTATGTTTAATGATTGACTCTATTGAAGCACTTCATATTGTGCTCTGACAAATACAAATTCCTGTACGTGGTTTATCATGACCTGTGTGTGGAACATATAACTACTTGTGCGACTGCGCTATAATACCCGCAATTCCATCGCGTACCCTTATTGGATCCCTCATGCGGATCAGAGGGGCAGTTGAGGATCCGCCTTCAAGCAGGAACCATCACTCCTCCCCGTTGCAGTCGCAAAACTAGTTATATTATCCACACGACACAACCTACAATGTATTTCCGCACTTCGTATGATAGAAAATGACATGTTTATACACTATTGTAGTATAATTAGCCAACCTCATAAAGTACATAAACGCATGGCGTTACTCAATACAGTAACAGATGGATGACTAAACACGCCAAACGTACCATTGTACGAACGCAAAATAATAACCACTCTATCATTCGATTTAGTGTTTATAGAGAAGCCATTTCAAAGTAGATGTAGATCTGCAAGCTACCCATATAGGTGAATCGAATTGTCGCTGCAATGCTGACGCAATTCTGTGCTCTTCTCTTTGCCCCTGTACGTAGCACTTTTCTCAGGCAACGTTCAACTATTATACATTGTTCAGGGTGATTAAAAAATGGCTGTTTCGGCTTGTAGAATTATGTATGTTTCTCATCGGCGGTACACACTGGGTGTGAAGCGGTGATGAAACTGATAAATAGGCTGACGGCACAGTTATTTTATTGGACATTCAAACAATTTTGCGAGAATATCAATGATGCATCAATGCAATATGCTGCTGTTCATAGGATCAGAGACAATCACCTGACTCCATCGGAATGTTTTTCATTTAATGTCCAAAAGGACGCAGACAGGTTGTCAGCACTTTTATTCCACGAATACACATGCACTCCGACACGTATCACGGGTGTATACAAAATGTATATTCCATCCACCCAGCTTCTACCTTGCATTGTCGACAGGACAGCTTATGGCAGGACGACGTGTTGTGATATTAACTACGTATATCCGTGTCAGGACGTGGTCGCAGGAAGATAGCCTATTGAATTTCGTGTATACTAAACTATATAACAAGCGTAGACCAACAAATGCGTTTTTTCCTGATTAATTTTGAATATGCAATGACATCGACCATCCTGCTGATTCCCTTATTTTAACACAAATATTATAAAGATATTGATAGTGTAGTGAAATGTGAATTGAGTATGCAGGATGGTATGAACGGGGCTAATCAATATATCAAGTTGGTCAGTTATCTTAGTAGAACAGGTAATCGATCAGTAATATATTTTGCATACACCATGTGGATTTGTACTGATCATTCAAAATTGCAATGCAATATGAATGAGTCCTGAGGCGTTGAAATAATAAGTAACGGTAGTTATCATGCATTTAGTCATGAAGTACGCATTTCTATACGCCCTGCTATACACGGTAACCATTGCTATCAAGTTGTTTCATAGTATCAATGTTCTACCAAAACCTTATAGCACGATGATTTATAACTTTTAACAGATAGGGCCTATTAAACCCTTGCATATCGTATCTACAATGATTCGAAAGATTCGGGTTTAACAGTTTTACTATGATTGTTAAGTGGTCATTAGACAGGACGATGGTAGTTGCAAAATGGTCCATGCTTGCTAAATGAAAACTTGCAAAATTATCGGAATCAAGATTCATTGCTTCTGAAAGAATCATTCGATTACTATTGTTCAGTGGCAGAGTACAATTTAAAGTTTCTATGTAGTTTTTTAAAATAAAATAGTGCAAGAATGCTATCCTCTAATAGAAACCTACACTGAAATGGGCAACCAGTCGGTCAGAAGTCAACAAGACTTGAAGTACAGCTTGAAGTACAGCTTGTATTACGAAGTTTTCCCCATCCTTTGTTGTAATAGAACTGATTCATTCAGTAGTCGAAATTTCAAGGAGAGGACACATAAGTGTTAAACGCAACTATATATGTGGTCGCATTGATATGTCAAGGGGGAACATCATTTACGACCCTTAGACCGACACCAGTTCATGGCCATTTTTCCAAATAAGCTTTGATTAACAGCCCGGTTATCAACCCGTTGGCCTGGCGCGTCTTTCACTGTTGTTCAATTGATGCCCAATCAACTCACTTTAGTGTTTTTTTGGCGAAGTTATAATTAATTTATAATTTGCTTATGTGGTCAGCTTTTTTAACCGCCATAAACGGAAGCCACGCTGCCGTTTCCAAGAAATCAAATAGCAAATACAAAATTGCTTTGCATGCCGCTGATGATTCCTTATGCCATTTCCGAAGAATTTCTATAAGTGTACAACCAATTTCAGCCATCCTGAAACGGCTATTACGCATATCAGATGTCAGATCAATCAGGGTTGTTATTGTTTAATGATGGGTTCAATTATAATGCAATTGCTTTTACGTAGCTTGAAAACATGACAAATGCTGATGTAAGTCCATTGCTAGAGGTTGCAATAAAGCAAGACTTGAGCAAATGTATGATGGCTGGCTACATTGCAAAACATGGTATGTACCCACAAGGAGGATGAATTTGCATCTTACGTAAAAAATCGCTAAGTTGCCAGGCTAACATGCTAATTGTACAAATTCAGACATATTACGCTTGGATGTCGCAAACCGCTGATTGTTTACTGAATGACGCAAAACTTAATATTGGGCAAAGACATCTCATATGAACGGCTATATCAGGTCCATGTTTTGGGAAAAACTTACTACCAGAAACCAGATTACTGAAAAAATTTGCGCGTTACATAAGTTATGTCAATGAGTGTCTTTATCAGGAAAGAAGCATTGAATTCATAAGCTGCTTGTATCACATCGCAGTAGTTAACTGAGGTTAAGAGAATATACAATAAATTTATTTTATTACTGCTTGATGTGTTTGTGGCGCAGATGCGACATGGTTGTTGGGCCGATTGGTGCGATTCTGTTATAGTTTCTCGCTTTTGTTAAATAAGAAAGCGGTAAATAATTATATAACGTAATTGCGGAGGAGGCGTTACACCAGCATTTCGTCGTGAACTACAGCACCGATTGCATACTCTTACCACACAAAATGTTCTCGTCTTTATCATTTACAGTATTGCATTGAGCAAATGTGCGACACACATCAGTCCTCCTCACTGTGTCATCGCTTGGTCGGCACAAAAGCATCGATAATTATTATTGGACAGTGACCACAATAATTTGCAAATATTGTAATGCTATCAGTTCCAAAACAACGAAAGAGTGTGTGTTGTCTCGACGTATTATTTTGGCTTACCGATTTCCTACTAAAATTTGATAAAATTGCCAAATCTATCACGAGCTCCTCATTAGTTTATGCTGATTGTGTGGAATGGGGAATAAACATCGCGTCAGGGCGACGGAAGCGGTAAATCAGGACTGGATCGTGAACTCTTACATTACTCATTTTGCTAACCTTGCAGAATTCCTTCAGTTGAACCATTTACATTATTGCGTTAAGCTTATTAGCGTCAGAGTCAAATTAAGGCTATGGCATCTGACATTCCGCAGACTGGAGTCAATTTCAGATCCAAGGCCAACGCATATTTTGTATTACGTTACATTAGGAGCAAATTCTCGGTACAAAACCCATACGTAATTGTTGTTGTTAGCAAATGAATCAAACCATCAATGGTTAAATGTGTAATGTCATAACACTGAATGTTTCATGGCCAAGCAACCATTATAATACATATAGTGTCGAAATTCATATTCCAGTATGATTACGGATTACTTTGTGGCTCTTATGGGAGATATGTGAACCACGTAAGCATAACCACTCCTACAGTAATTGCTGAGAGGGTGCTTAACTTCGTATTCTCTGTGAAATGATCGACAGAGGTTGTTGTGATTGGTTCTGGTCTGCGTTGGTCCACTGTATTTTCCACATTGCCATCAAATGATTATATACATTAAGAATTCTCTCAACATTTTTGCAGGATTTAATTGGAGACAGGCATCTGCAATCTTTATCAGCGAATTGTATCGGCAATACTCTATATGCCTTTGTGGATTGTAGCCATACATGTTGCGTAAAACCGTATAGTTTATAACCATACCTAAGCTACATTCCCAGAATAATTTCTGCGGCATAATGGGGCCCTTAGGTGCCATCACCAGCAATGATCCGGTAACTAATGGTAAAGAAACCAAGCGTTGTAAAAGAAGATTTGTGTCCTCTAAGCTATATATCTACGTACAGTCGTTCACTTCCGTCTGAAATTTTCCCATGAAAGATTCACAGGCATGCTTTTGTACCTAGCACTGGAAATGCTTTATCCAAATATCAAATAACATTCTGCAGATCATAACATTTCGTTTACTGCACGAGTTTACTTCACCTATGTCATCATTATATTGAATTTTGAGAAACTCATTCCACAATTTAACCTTCAACATGCCGACCCGTATTTCCCCTGTTCTAGTTTCCCCGAGCATTTCACATATAAGCACCGCGCGCAATACATCAGCACGCGCATTTGGCTTCTGCAGTCAAATCAAATTACGCAGCTGTATCTGTTTGGTATTATTCGATATTTGTCACGCAGGCCGTATAGTGTTACAAAAGATGAATGCAATATAAGCATTGCTCTGCGAACACTTACTGTGAAAATATACAACAGATAATTAATAGTCATTGTCTAAGCTGAAGTTTGTTAACAATGTCTTTAATTACTTTTATGCTTCCTGTGCTTATTGTAAGCATTCAAATGTCAAATCGTTCATCGGCGCTCATTTGGAAGCTTGAGAGGTACCTATATAAAGCTTTGCATTGGTAGCCTCGCGTATCGGTTTATGAGTATGTTCCTTTGTAAACGTAATCATTGAAATTATATGAGGGGGGATGACTTCGACTGTTAGCATTTAAGGGCGGATTTACACCTGACATAACAGCGTTTAGACAACGAAAGCAAACGGACTGTTTAAGTTATGCCATACACGGTGAATTGGTTTCGTTCTAATAACCAAATAAAAAGAAGTGCCGAATGTATTGAGCATTCCCGTAGGTGCAAATACCAGCCCTAGCATATGTCGTCATGTGAGTGTTACGCGTCCGGTGTGTTACATTAAAGCCACACCTGGGCTCATAATCTACCCAACGGAAGTTCATTCTGTAAATGTATTGATTTATTCATTTGCTTCATACACCCATCAATAAGTTGATGGCTTAAGCGCAGGTGCAATAGGTAACGTTTTCTGTGATTGATAAGTATGAATGCTATGCGCGAAATATATAATGTATATAGACAGATTGCCAAGTCGTAAGATTTCAAGCAGTAACTGAAGACGATGAATAATTACGTTTTCCTCCAATTGCATCATATAATGTGAAGCATCTCCATTCATTTGATTTAGCAAACAGAACATATTCCAGATTAGCAGATCAATATTGTGACATGGTATAAGATAAACAGCTCTATCACATAACATGAATACTGAATTTGCTTAGACCAACAAACGTTCTCTTGGCTCCTCAATTTAGCAAATAAGGTGTTAAAATATTGATCAGCATGCTTAGCGTTTCATAATTGCGTACTTACACCTGCACCAAGTAACCCTCATGTAATTAAAGGACTCATGAATATCGCAAATTGGTCACTGTTCAAAGCAGCGTGGTGCTTATCGAATAGTGCCATATTTTCGTATCCACCCTGTGGACATGCACTTGCTCACAAGGTGCTCTATGTATAATAAATGCATGAAGTCTCAAGAGTTCCTGATATAATGATGAAAGGCGTTAGATGGACCAAGCGAATTTAGCATACGCGATCTTTGCTGCAGGTCCGGCGTCAGCATGAGTATACATGTTGTTGTGAAGAACGTTATAAACAGTAAACAAAGTGTAAAATAAGTTATTTGCTCGGGTTTACCAATTCAACATTTTGAGTCGCAAATGTTTGCGTTGTAATGTTTTATACATGTCTTACATTATTAACCGATCGTGTTACAATTTCGTACAAATATCTACCATATGTCAAATGATGAACGGAAAATAAATGGTTCGTCCGCATTTGTTTGAATATTATTGTTTATCAAATAATGCCTTAAACGTTTGTCAAGGGTGTTTATTGGTTAGGCTTGCTACTTTCTAGTTGCACTGCATCGTAATCGAGTTAGCAAAATATCCATGTATAAATGAATGCCAGGCAGTTGATGCTACTGTACGTTTTGCGTCAAACTGTTGACTGATACGATGATCGTGAACAAAACATTATTTATTATTTATTATACACTGGTGTATGTTGACCTGGATTCAACACGGGTATTATTTAGATAGATCAAACGGATCGAAAAGTTATTTCATTATTCATCTCCAGAGTATGAAACTACACCGATGATGCATGCTGTTTTACACAAGGAAAACATTTTTACGATACTTGTCCACCTTCGTAAGGCAAATACAATGCTGATATGGTAGACCACCGATTGGTTTTTTTAATGTAGTGAACATTGTATGAAGTCGCATGCACTTGTTTATTGCTGCTTTATCGAATGCATACATGTATAGATCGCATGTCAAACTACAAAACTGCAAAACATACGCCTTATATTGCAAATAGTTAGAATAGTAGCTTCATAAATTCCCAAAGAAGCACGACAGTTGCATGTTAGCAAATTGCAGGTAACCTCCAGCATGGCATAATTTTCACTGATAGCAATATCAAACAGCATTAATGTGAACAACTGTTGTCATGGCACTGCCAAATATCTAACTAGGGACAGCATTGGGGTACAATATATTTCACTTTTGTCTTAAAATAATTTTGCTGTGTACTTTCATCATGCCACATACTAAAATAACAGTTGATGCAATAACAATGCTTTGCATAAAAATGAAACGAAATAGCCACCTGGTCCATCACGTGAGTCTTTATTGTGCTTTTATCTGCTGTCATATGTCGAAGGGTAAGTTTAGCCAATATTTTGTCCTATACCTCAGATAAGTGATGCCATACGCCCTTCATATGATGGTCGCATTCAGGCTGGTAATGCGAACATCACATTATCAACAATTGCTGTATTATCATTTGTCAATAAACCTAAATGAAATCTTAATTGCTTTATAATGTGCTGCATGAACGATGCTGTGTCACTGGTAGACCGATAGACTAATGAGGCAATCACTCATCTGTTCTTGGATGCTTCACAAAGTATACCAAATGAGTATTTGGCTTCATAATTGAAAAGTCAATCAACTCTTGTTAGCGTGCTTGTTACGCATTGACTGCAGTTATAAGCATTTTTAATCAACCATGCATCACACTCTATCAGTCTGACTCAAACTACCGCACCTGTAATATATTTTTAGAATGACGGAATAAGGCCATGAAGAATAGGTTATTCTCAATGCATTAGATGGTCATTATTAACGTCATGCATCATGCATTCATTATCCATATGCTCGTCTAGCTAATATTACATGTTATTTTGTGCAGCACTGTAGCATAGATTATTAACTCTCCATTAATTACTGCCGGCAGTTTTCGTTCTATTTATAAGACAAGAAACTCTGGCCAAACCCACAAAGTGTCCATGGAGACATTCATATGGCGCTCAGAAGTAAAGGCTAGGATTCATGCAATCCTGATCGATAACAAAATCAGTATCATAACGAGTCTTTGGATATGCATAGTGTCTACATAGTGATGTTATAGTGGCATAACAGAATGAGAAAAGAGGTCAAATGGGCGCTTCATTTTATGCGAGGTCTGCTGACTGATGGATGAACGCAAAATACAATTCTGAGATGATTGCCTGCGACATCATATGTCAGGTGTGTGCCTTACTGAAAGCAACACTGCAAACAAGCAAACACAGCAACTTGTGCGTATAATGAAACTGTTTCAACTTCAACATAAATTTCGTCTTAATCCGCTTGTTCTATTTGACCTGTCCTAAATACTTTTGATGGCTGATAAGTGGTGCTTTCCACAATAGTTGGACAGACGTAAGTTTCAAAAACGGTTGGGCACGGTTAATGGTGTGTTTGTTCTACAACCAATACACCGAATCGTTATGGACTTCGTAGATTACAGGTTAACAGGTTTACATTTTTGGAAATATCAGGAAGTATCTACAACAAACGTTTTGGTAGAACGGAATATTTGAAGTGTTCAAGCAGTTGATGACATAAAATTGTATTCATGGGATTACATTTACTATATCCTCTATATTTATGCACTTAGTCTTAGATAGAGTGATGATTTCAGCCCTTTAAACTTAATTTTATTATTTTATTCGTTACGCTTTGATATGCAACAATTCAAATTTCATCGGCGTATCAGCTACTCCCAGTTGTGACTTATGTGTTGTAGTTGTTGTTGTCGTTGTTGGATTTGGATTTAAGTCGGCTTTCTTATGTATTGATTGGTTTTCAACGGTAGCTGCGGTGTGATTTCCATATATTTCTTACTATATTTCCTTGTTTGGACGTCATGAAACCGACACATGTAATGATCAATTTAATAATCCTAGTTTTCCAATGTGTTACAATGAAGCTCCTTATGCAGAATATACGATTGCTTTTAATATTTACTTCTCAAGATAAATTTGGTGGTACCATCCATAAATTGCCACCAAAACCATCGAGCATATTGTACCGAGGAATTGGTGGTTTGAGATACTAACTTCTACTACGCGTGGATATTACAGATAATAATAGTTTTTTTAAGGAATAAAATTGGTCCTCTGAAATCTTTCATCCGAAGTATTTCATGAAGAGTAAACCGAACGACCTAGAAGCTCAGTCATGTTAATAATTGCATCCATAAGAAAGCGTTATATGCACAATTATAGACCCCATATTTTAACATTGATACGCACGCAGTGAATCAGATCAAATAATGGCTGTGGGGATGGCTCGCTACGGCTATAAGCTGGTCGTCGTGGATGGATATTACAAGACGTTCAGGCATACTCGTGTAGTGCAGAGAGAATATAAACATGTGATTGTGTGTGAAATGGTTTTTACATCTTAGGGAATAATTATTACGTCAAATGTAACTGAGCTCCTCTTAGTTGTATGACTTGTAAATCTGGTTTGAAAGTTTCATGGCACTATAATTCATAACCTATATACAATCGTACAGCATCATTGCAGCATGAACCTCGCTTAGCTTCAAATATAATTACTTTACGTCACAATGAATATCTCGATATAATTGAAGCCTTCACAACGTGCATGGTAATTGACAAACATGTGTGCAACATCTTGGATAAAACAGCTTCAGGACAAATTTGGTGTGTGCTGTATTTGTGGCGTTTTGTCGCAGTAGCGTAATGCATGTCATTAATTATCATTTTTAACTCGGCTCATTCGCACAATATGATATCCCTCGCGCTTCATTCAATAAGTATGTTTAGTGAGGCATGACCCATGTCACGTCCTGGGGGAAATATCTCCAGTCCGTTCAAACAATGTCACGGGATTGTATCATGATGCATTGGTGCAAATATAATATACAGGTGCCACAGCACCGTCGCAATTAATGGAACAGCAATGGAACAATGATTCCAGACGTGACAATCAAGTAACTTCTAGCTGTGTTGTGTCTGAACTTGCCTACAATGACAAAACAACTTGATAGCTATTTACACTCTCCCTCTGCACCTGATGGACAACATCACCCAGTCATTTTCATAATTGACGGACTAAGCCCTTTGCGTTTTATTGAGCAGGAACCGATGGTTATCTCTTTACTGTTTGTATGCTAGCAGTTCCGCTGTTGCAGTTTGTAAAGACTAGATCATACAACTGATATGGGTCAAACAATTTACGCGTGCAAGCATATTGCAGTTAGTGATATAAATACTCAAACTGCAGAGAAGTTACTTATGCGCACAGCAATATGATTATATTTAAGCAATCCTGCTACGAAAAGGATCAAATAAAAAAGTGTTCATGCTATCTCAAGCCCTTTAAATGGCACACTTTTCGTCATATCTTCCGCGTGGCTAAATAATACCAAACTGTCGTCACGGTGATGTGTAGACGTAGATTCAATTTATCGATAGCCACTTAAAGATCATAACATGTGACAAGTAGTTTATGCGATGGTTTGTGGACAATGCGCCTTCTATGTTGAAAGAAAATCGCTTTAAGTTTTCTCAACACAATCAGTGTACGTGATTTCACTAGGGTAAATTGAAAATAATGTATAGCAACTCAAGAGTGATCTTCTGATTTCGGCGGTATATTTCATAATTGTTTAAAACATGCTTACAGTGATCATCAGTTGATTGAATACGATTGGGCACTGCATCAATTGACATCATCAATTGTTAACACTTGAGTGATTACGCGCTGAACAATTAATACTTTTGGTTCTTTTTAGCAATATAGACTATAAAGAAGCGCGGTTTTTTCTTCATTCATTATAAGTTGTATGTCATCCACGATCTTATCTGCACTTTTTAAATTTAGCATAATATGAAATGGTCGTGCAATACATCGATGGCGGAAGATAGAGCGTCTGTAATTACTCGGTGTGGTAAATGTTATCTAATACCCAAATAGGCTACCAAAGCATTATACGGCAGATAAGTGGATGTGACTGTGGGCAGTCAAATCATGTAATGAGTTAAGCAAAATTCTTAATACCTTTGCGAGAGATATTTCATATGAATATATAAAAGGTAAATGTGATTGAGCTCTGGTTTATTCGTACATACATTAGCAATTAACACACTATGAATTCAACCTTTAGTCATGGTTGCGATATAAATCCTCCCAATTGAGGTTTGGCACGTAGTAATTCAACCACTATTTGCAATGTGATCATTCCTCTTCCGAGTTGCAGATTCGGATTACGGAGCCATCTTTGAACCATGTACGTTTGATTGTGCTGCTCATCTGACGATATCGTCTTGCAGGGCGTGGCGTATTACCAAAATTAACTGTTTTACAGCGGCGGGAAAATTGAAGTAGCTTTGTTTAGATCACGGTCAAATTTAATGAACAGTCTTTAAACATGGAGCTGCGTGGCTTAAATAGTTAACCAACTGCAATATGAATACGTAAACAAAAACGGTTGCTGCAGGGTTATGGTCTCCGATGTAATAACCGCAAGCAAAGTAATATATTTTGTAAGTCGCACAAAGTTTATTTGAGTACAAAAAGAGTATAAAAGTATGTCATGCACCTTCTTAACTCACTTAAATGTGGCCATCATCGTATTCAACACGGTTCATAAGATACCGTTGATTCGTATTATTGCCGCCTAATGTTGACTATCATGCCGATTGTAATTTGTCCATAACTGTACCTAAACAAGCTATGTAATCAAAGCAAAATCGAAATGACTACCGTGTGTATGATTAAAATAATTACATGATACGAATCGGTTATGGCATCGACGTACGAAGGTCAAACAATTGTAAGCAATATGCTAATGCCCTATTCGACACATAACTCGTTATCACACTGCTTGCATTATACGAACCTTATTTGCTGAGAACCTATGATGTACTCTGTTATTTTCGTTATATATTTCAAATGCATATATAGTCAACTTTCAAACGCAGGTTTTGAGGCAAAAATGCGAGGCGCAATCGAAACATGAAAATGCGTCGATTTGTTTTATATGTACATTTTGTTTTACAGAAGGGTTTGCCTTTGTAGTCAAGCTCTTGCATGTGGCCTGGGTATTACATGCTTGTTTACAGTACTAAGCATGTCCCGAGCTGGCATCTGTGGAAGCCCGAGAGACCTTTTGCAAAAATCGAATGATCAACAGAATGTTATTATTCAGTCAGCTATCATGTTTTTTCGGTTAATATAACTGTGTGATATAATAGCTGCAAATTCACATTGACATAAATACGTTGTACCGTTCCTGGATACAAAAACAATGCAGACGTTAGGCAGCACTGTCAGTGTGCGGATACATTCTTAGTTTGCTTTGATGTCCTTCTTTTGCTTATCAATATTATTAATGATTCGTCTCATTCATATACATACTATAGAGATCCCCGTATCGAAAATTTGTATAGAACAATATCATCAAAGTGGGGTATGGATCATTAAGTGCAATCTGTCAACCCGACGCCAATGTGTTTCAATCTTTTTTGTTTTGTTCTTGCATGTTTATGTTCTAATCATCGTTGGCAAATTGTAAGACCCAAAGTTTGGCCATTAACTGTCAGAGTGTAGCAAATGACCTCAGGGCAGTAAACAATCGAATATATTATTGATATTTGCTAGGTTGTCAAACGTTCGTGCGTTAATAACATTGATCATTGCTGAGCTGGTGTGGAAATTGCAATCATAGTTTTACGTTTGCGGTACCAGTTCGCACACTCTCCCCTTTGTAAACAGTATCACAAATGAGCCTATTTGGTGGCTTACCTGTTCAACTACGTACCAGAATTGGTTTCAGATAAATCTGGCAATGATTAATTTAGTTATTTAGGTCAGTATCTACCACGAAGAATCGATACCTTATTAAGTGCAAATATAAAGAGCGCATGGACTGCAAAGTTAATTACCTAACAAATATCTCAGTTTTTATGCAAAAGCAATAACTTGATTAGCACGAGTTTTATATAAGGGAATAAAGTTTTAGAATGATTCTATACAATTGTCCTTAAAATAACCACAACCCCTTGTATGGAGCAACATTCACCCAATTGCACTGAACATTATTACCTGCTAATTTGCTAAACGCTCTTATTTAGACTCACGTTGCTTCCTTTCTCAGTTTCGCCAAAATTGTTCTTTCAATAGAATGCTTCTGTCTGAGCCATGATACTTTTGCGGCACTTATCATAGTTGCTCATCTATCGATGTATGACAATCATTCCTATTGGATTGTTCTACAGCTTTTATAACTCGTTGTTTTGCTATGCCTTTGCAATAATTGAGCAAGTGCGTAATATAACAAGATGCATGTTATAATCACGAATAAATAATGACAAAGTTGGAAAACTGGCAGCTGCTTTAGGATTATATATCATGCCTGCATGGCACGTCGCAAGTTCTAATGGCTGGGATTAGTAAAACCAACAGCAGTCCCGTAATTTATTTGAAACGCCAGTGCCCAATAAAACGCCGAGGCACATTGCACTATCAAACTCCTTTAGGAGCTGTTACCCGCTATACCAAGTCCACTAACGTACATCCCCAATAAAGCCATGTTTGGCATTTAGGGATGAGCTGCAGTTATTCTGTGGAGAGCGACAGCGTTGGCAAAAACAATATCCGGTTCGTTGATATCCCCAGCAGCGTGCGATGATAACCACGATTACACCATCATTTGCTTGACGATTACACCATCATTTGCTTGACGTGGACGTATTATTATTTTTTGTCGAGCTACGGCTTACTTGTTGGATATCTATAAATATGTCACACATCAGAAATTCGAGGGATCTTTGTCAAATATGTATATAGTGCGATGTGCATACCATAAAATAGGTAAAATCGCTCGTGAGCTGCTAATGCAGATATTGATACCACTTAAATCCAGGGTTACAAAATCTACTAGATAGTGTGTTCATAAAGTAGCATGCATGTAGTAGTCGAGTACCCTTGGTATACAAAGAAATACCATAATCAGTATATATTTGACTGATGATGATCATAGAGCACTTAGACGATGAGTCATGGAAGTGTTGTCTTCACAGAGTGTTTTTTGTGGCTCTATAGAACCGATCCCGATGACAGAGAAGGGAGGAAAATGTTTTACGTATAAGCCTTGTGAGTTTGGTGAGACAGTCCAGGAAGAAATTAACTGTTCGAGGTCTATTTCACGCATATCGGAACTATGGTTTTGCTACGTATGGATAAAACGTTATTATTATGAAAGCTGGTGACTTTGTTTCCTCAGACGATATGTTCCACTTAAGTTCCATGAGATATGGATCATGATTGTATTTGAGCACATCTATTGCGATGATTTTGCGATTAAGCAATGGGCTCCTCTGCGGCTGCACAAATAAATGCAAAAATTGCTTTTCGCGTCAGAATGCTGCGGTAAAGTATATGTGAGCCGTTTTATCAGTCGGTGTTTGGGTGCAATACTTGCTGCTTTCTATGGGAGCCTTAACTTGATTAGCCATTTTAGTGTTAAATCAACACAAATTTGTAACCGTCCTTATCACTCGATCAAACAAAACATAAATTAGTTACTAGCAAAGATAAAAAAAAGCTATACTCATTTCGTTCTTCTTCAATCATTCCTCCTCAGAGCGCCAGGCAATAACCGCCATTATGTCTAATCTATACTGCTTGGTGACTTGGGGCATGTCAATTACAGCGTGACTTTGGGTGTAGTTTCCGGCATGAGCTTACGTTAGATACTATTGGAAGGATAACGAATATGGCAATCATGTTTTTCCCGCCCCACGATAACAGGACAATGTGTAAGAATAACTTGCACTATATAATTTTGATACCAACCGGGCAAACTTTGTTGTCCAGGAGAAAACAAATGTCATTGTAATAGTTGGACGCTACAAGAATGCTCAACTGTGTCTTATATCATAAGAGTGTTCACTAAAATAATGTACGTTATCGCCACATCTGATAAATCAAGGATTACAGCACCTTGGGTGAATATATAGCATGCTATAAGGAGCCCATATTGTTGTGCTCACTATGACGGTTTGGCGACCGGTAAATGTACTGAATGTTCCACATATATCAAGTCTTTGTAAATTTATTCAAGGACAAAGATGCGTCGCAGCTTAAGCAGCGATACACATCATCCGACGGCTTGAGCTTTCAAACAATGCTTGTTATAATATGCGGGTTATAATAGGATCGCAGTTAGCATTTATAGCACATTCCCTTTATGGCAACCATACACCAGGTAAATCGCAAGAACCCTGCCCCCAGGAATGTGGATAGAAACCGTTATTTATCATTATCCTGCAATTTTCATTTATTAGATCAGCATTGTAGCTGATACAATGACCGAAGGCATGACATTGCACAAAGTATATCACATTGCTATCAACCTTAGCTAGTAGGTATTGACCTTCTTTCATTGTATCCGTTTGTATTTACGAAGGTTTCATGCGTCTAACATGAACTTGCATCAGTTCTTACGTTAGATAAATGTTATTCAGCTTACCGATATACCAGCGCATAACTTTTGCACTGTTTCATGGGGGCAGCCAGTGAGAACCTAGATGGACATTTGCTTCAAGATACCATTAACCACGCGCATTTCCGTTATCCCAGCTACTGTCTCTCTCGTAATTCATGCTCTGCATTGGTGCATATATTTGACTTACATTTATAGTTATCATTCCAATTGCCTATTGATAACCTACTGCGGTTCTATGTTGGTTAGCAGTAATACGTGTTACTAGCCCGATTAAGAATAATCGTACTAAAACCAGTGGCATATGAGTTTTACTCATTTTTCTTTCAACAACTACCACGAAGTATATTTGAGACGGTCTGTTCAATGGCAGAACGATATTGACAAAAAGTGCGTGCTGAAGATTTCATAGCATTACACATTCGGTACTAGGTGACCATGGGTATTTTCATATGTCTGACTGTTGAATATCTGACAATCTTAAAAAGCAATATTATGATTAGCAATTATATGGTGATGCATATTAAACACCGGTCGTATAATGCCATGAGGACCCTCAACCAAATTTATACTGCTTAAGGTAAAGAATTAGCATATTTTCCGCCTATTTATGCTCGGCTTAAAGGTAATGACCATTGTATTACTTACAAGAACACTGGTAAACCGAATGGCTTACGTGTGTTGTGTTGTGTTGGTAGACATGCGTTAATCATAAAGATGTATAGCAAAGATCATTTCGGTACTTATTCGGTACAAATATCTGATGATTTCCTGTACATAAACGCCATGCTGTCGGTTTGACGTGTGCCGTATTCAGTCTACGTACATGTTTCAAAGGCCATGTTTAGGTGGGTCATCGACTTGGCAATAATACGGTCATAAACAGTAATATTGTACACCATAGTGCACAGTCAATTCATGCCCTTTAAGAATGTCTACGACTTCGATGTAGCAATGTTCCTATGCAATACTACATACAAAAGCAGCATACAATTGACCTATTCAATATGCACGGATAGCATTGTATTGACATAAATATTGCTCATTATCTGCTTCGAAGTTTGCAATAATATGTAAATATAAATAACAATGATGGATGAGTTGAATGGTGTACTAATTTTAATAAATTGAATATGTTGTATGCAGGGAAACCGTACCCGATTTCTCGCCGTTTAATTAGTACAATATAATAAATGAATAGTGTAATGCAATGACCAATTATGACCTATTTGCCTGTTGTGCATTCCTAGTAAGTCTTTATAAACTTTACTAAATGTCGATTTTTAATCATGTTTAAATCAATATATGCAATAAACACATAGGTCTATATATTGTAGAACACAAAGCGCGTGAATCGTCACACAAACAGATATAAGTAAGTTTGATATTTTGTCAGCGCTATTCAGCTTAACTGAATTCGCTTGGCTAATTGATTTCAGTTCGTATATTTCTCTCATGGGCTTCAACCTTAGCTGAGTACGTGCGCACCAAGACCTTAACTGTATTTTACGTTTGACTACTAACGCAATCTTTGGCCTCCTTTAGCTTATTGCTGGGCATACCACTCTTCAATGACGTCACAAAACTTTTCAAATACCGATTGTATATTAAGCAGGCTGCGTAGAATGTGACTTCACCTTCGCCTCTGTCAAATGGACAAAGATGTACATACCATACAGTGTGTCACGGAATGGAAGCCTATATTATTTGTTGCGTGTGGTGCAACTTTTGCCATCTTAGGGTACATCTCCTGCTTATACGTCTATCATGACTGGGACTACCTTAATAAAATGCCTCAAATTATTGCAAATGAAAACCTGGTAAAAAACTGTGAATAGCACAGTTTTACAAACTAGAACGCACCTGCCCTTCAGTTAGGGTTAATCGGGTGTACCTCTTCCCTGACTTCCATATGTTTATGATGGATACAGTTACGCAAAGTCTACGATGACACACTTATATGTCTATCATTGACAAAATACCGACTGTATATGAACTTTATTTTGACGGTTATAACGAATAAATGCAATTCAGAATAATACCGAGAGTAATGTACAACATCTCATCGACCAGATTGGTATCTCCGATGTTTACACACTTCTGTTTATCTAGTCAAAATCACGAAACTTGTCTCCTCTTCTGGAACGTGAGACTGGTATCGCTACAGGGTTTCGTCATGCTTCACTAAGGCAAATCAAGTTTAACGGACTGGCCATTGCCTACGCAGTTGTGATGTGACCGCGATATATCAGTGATTCCACAAGTGGCAATCAAATATCTCCATATTTTTTAATGACAAATCAATTGCTTACATGGGTCTGATACAAACTCGACACTAAGAGGCCTGAGCCCGATACAATCGTGATGGATTTAAACACTTGTCTGGTGTCTTATTTTTTCACGATCGAGATTTGTGGTCTACTTATTGTCTGATTTCACGACGTGATTATTACTTATTGTTGAGTTTTCAAAAACGCCTGTTTTTATCAATCAGTGAAATTGTTCCCTCGCATGCTTATTCTGTAGATATTGTTGTTATTCTCGAGTTACATGTCAACGTCTATGCTTTCATTGATTGCTTATAAGCGGAAAATGATTCTGCAGGTGGAACACCTAATTAATCATGTTTAGTTTGTCACGCTTAAAATGATGAAATTTTTTTCCTCCGGGAATTATTAATATGCCACAAGGTTTCATCAAGAAGTGCGACGACAAATCAAATTTAGCGGCACTGCTGCAGTCATGTGTAAGTTTGTTACGACCGTAATGTATCAATGATGTAATCCGTAGCAATCGAATTACTATATATTGTGTTGTGTCTGGTTTTTACAACAAAGGCAAATTCAAATTGATAAATCTATTACTTATGTAAGCAGAATGTGGTGGCAAACGTGGCTCTATGCTAGCAGCAAAGCGGCTGTCATATGTCCTAAAAATATATTCAACACATATCATTCATAAATGCTTATGCCAAATCTCTTATATAATAGACCAACAGCTATGTAACAAATTGAGCATATTGCAGAAACAGGAAGTTTGAATAGGATTCATATGACCAGATGTTCAAAGCTAAAAACATGTGTTTCACTATCTCTTACGCCACAATTGCCTCTGGATATCGTATGTGCTAGCATGAGTAGTATCCAAACAATGTGAGCATTGGTGATTTCGGGCTTGCAATTAACTTTACATCTGCATTGTCTGTGAATATTTCCGAATAAGCATTTAATGTATTTATATTTGTTAGTACTTTTAAATTCGGTCTACAATGCACTCATTGTTACATCCCATTGTTAAGAACAATTTATATGATTTACATTAATAGTACTCTGAGTGTGGCGTAATAATAATACTTCGGCAAATTCGCACGTTGCCTATGAAGATTGATCGTTTGAGCGGCATTAGACGAAGCATTTTGGCACAAATCCTTTCCTTGAAAATAAACATACATTGTCGATTATGTTTGAGATTTTGTAGGCTGAGTAGTGAGAACCTTCACTTCCGACCAGTAGTTGGCAAAACATGCTATCATTCCCCTAGATATGCGTGTATAACTTCAGAAAGCGCAGTCAGCATTTATTGACATGTTGTATAAAATCATGTTGTTCACCAACGTGGAGCTATACACTAACTCCGAAGGGCTTGTCCTTAATGCGTGCATACGTAAAAAATCACTGCCAAGCAATGCTTGAGCTTAATGACAACGAATAAGGAGCAATTTCATTGCAGGACGTCTATGCTTTGGTAAACTCTGCACGAGTGTAGTTTATAGTAAATTGTAGATAACAACCCCAACGATAGATATCCGACATACTAATGTCGTCGTTACGAGAACTCTTGCACGTAAGGGCTGCACTTTTATCGATATCGCATTGATGTTCATCATTAGAGAGCAATTCGTACTAGTAGTATGCAAATATCGTGCAATCTTTGCGATGACAACAATCAAATTAGCTCCTCTGAAAGTTTACGCCTCGAACTATGTGAGTGCGATTTTATTGTTTTTTTAAAACTTAACAATTTATAAAACTTAGCAAATGCATAAACATGTCATTTATGTTTGCATATATGAATAGCAGTGACTGTTTAATTCGGAAAAGATACATATGTTGACAACCAACAAGTCAATATGTCTGTTTAGCAAATCTTTGAGCACGGAAACATGCAGCGGTATCCGAGCTGATATGTCAAATAACTTTAAGATACTTTAAGTGGTCTTGGTGGAATATATATATATATATATATATATATATATATATATATATATATATATATATATATATATATATATATATATATATATATATATATATATATATATATATATATATATATATATATATATATATATATATATATATATATATATATATATATATATATATATATATATATACATACCTATTGATACCCATTGGGTGGTTTCGAAAAAAAAAAAAAAAACTTAATCGATGGAGCATGAATTGGTTGCGGTTATTGCATGATAACGCTTAATCAATGCAATTGGTAATTCAAATTGTACATAATTGCTTTGCATCATAACCAACGTGTCAATGATGAACATCATGTCTCCTTATAAAACAAATGGGAGATCGAACATATAAAATGTGATTACTATTGCTTCAAATTGTAATATGGCCTAATTGTTTTAATCATCTTATTCACATTGATCATGTCATTGCGGCAGATTCTTAATTCTGCTGTGGCTTGTCACTCAGTTATCCAGCTAGCCAACTCGAACCAACCGAGCATAATTTGTGGACGAATCACTAATTTATAATGCCCACCGCTCTTTTCGGTTACACTATCACTCGTCTCGTGATAATGATATTACTTACGAACGGCAATGCGACTTTAATATAGGCTAAAATTTGTTCCTTCCGCAATAAAACGCATTATTCCATCATACACGTAGGCGTGCTAACAAAGTCATCGCGAATCGGTTATTTTTCTCTTTAGTAAAAGCGGTATTTTACTTTTATCTCACTCGTTCAATAATATTTTTACTTACCACCTGACCATATGTGCACAAGCCATATATGAAATCACATAACCGGGCTCCTCCTCCATTAATAACAGAAAACGTTAATGGGAGATCAAGTACCTGCCATTGTGGTGCAAACGAAGAAAGAAAGTAAATACAACGAAGGTACACAAACCAATATTCATGGCATATTCATCTTATCACATAACATTGCTTTCTTTTTTAAAAGAAGAACATATATATGCATGTTAAAATATCAGTCCCGACATAACGACAACCTTATTTCCAGTGCGGGTTGCTGTTTATTAACTCATACTAAACATATATGTGGGGGTTTTCGGATAAAAGGCGACTATGCCTACTGCCTTTCAGTGCGAGGGTTAAATAGTAACAATGCAATGCACAATCGTGAACAATGAGATTCAGCTTCTCATTTGGCATATCGGAATCCCTCATGCTTCATTACTTCTGTTTTAGTAAGTCATGATCATGTTTAAGCCTCGGGGAAATATCACTTTTTCTGTCTACGGATTGCACCAGATTTTCATCATGATGCAGTTGGGAATATTAAATTGACCAACCATTGCCCTGTGCAAACTTTTTCCACTGACACAAAATAATTACTTAAATTTAGAACGCGAGTGAATAGCTCTTATGTGTGAATTGTGTCGTTAATTAATTAGTATATATCGCAGGGCGAACATTGTAATATGCAGTAATATGGGAGGACATGAATCTATAAAGCAGATGTCCGCCAAAGTTAACGACATAATGATATATCCGCGAAAGCTGATTGATAATGTAGCAACCAACACTGAAATCAACAAGAAACATCTCTCTGTTTTAGTGCTCAGTGCTGCACTAAGCAATACTTTATACATAAACCCAAAATGCTTAAAACCAGGAATTTTTTTAGTAATAATCGATGTGAATTGGACACATAACACAACACTAGATGCGCTCTACAGACGGCTTCTAGAGGTGGTATTTCTATATATATAGCTGAGTGTCTGTATTTGAAGTATCTTTTTATGCTTCATGCCATGCCTCATTTTACTGATGAGTATTTAGGGCGCATTTTGTGCTAGCCATCCATCTTTCCACGGTTTTTATTGGCTATGTTTCGAGATATACGCAAGTCATATCTCGATACATAATCATGTCACCTTTGGGGTAGAATTCAGGTTTCGACGAATATAATGTGTCGACACAAATCAGATTATTTATAGCTCAAAGGTTTCTGTAATAATTCGCTTAATCATATTATCAAGCTACAGCTTCTCTGGACTAATCAAATGATTCATATTTCCTGAAGACGCTGCACGTACGAACCATTATGCTCACAATACTTCACTGAGTGGCTCAATCACTCTACGCAGCCTTTACGTTGTTTTGACAGCCTCAGCACAAATCAGAACCAATAAAAGGTATAATCAACACCGCTTGCGTAAAATCAAAAACGACAGGCAGGTAATTTCATTGTTCTCCTAATTTGTGTGCTCCTTGCATGAATTAGGACTGTATTGAGTTATGTTATTACGGGATTATGTGTGCATGAAAAAATAGGTTACAGGATGTTTCCAATGTTAATGTAAACCAACTGCATGTAAACATTTTGCAAATATGCATGCATTATTTAATCAAAGTCTTTGATGGAAATCATATTGGTTCAGGGAACCATCAATAAGGTAGTTCTATCAGCTGCGATGTTAACGGTACTCTCCTGCAAGAATGCAAGTTTTATGTAATGATTCCTATAACGTCGCGACCTCTTTAATTTTGGGGCAGATGATAACCACGGCAAGTGACAGCTTTCATCATAATAGGGCTGCAATCGAAGTGTACTGAACGTTTCACTGCGTTGTATGATGGACCAGACTCAATACGAAAGGCCTACTTTGGTACATATTGTCTGTGCGTATGCAGCGTAAAGGCTAAATTGGATTGTATAAATTACACGATTGGTCACAGGCTTCAAAAGAATAGCAGGTTCAATATACATTCTATGAACGCTGGTCAGAAACATAAACATTGAAAACAGTTTGCTTGTTTGTTTGTTTGTTTGTTCGAATTATAGTCGTTTTTAGCAACGTAGGCAACGTACGACTGGCAGTGAGTGTATCTCTGAGGGTGGTCACTGCCAGGGAGCACGACGTCCTCAGAGGATCTTTAACATCCCCTTTCAGAGATGTGACCGCCATTTTTACGTGATCATCCGAGTCACGAGTAACCAGTCAGGTTATTACACCTTGGAGTCGAACCCGCAGCCTGTAGGTTGAAAGGCGTGGCAGTAAACCATCACGCCACTGGGAACGGCTTATTGAGAACAGGCATGTGTTGTGACCTATATAGACGAACATACATTTAATACTCTGTGATGCAGCTTTGGCTATACAAGTTGCTCAACTAATTTATTGCTAATCAGATACCGACAGTAACTGAAGGTTCACATATTTGTAGCGGTAAATATGTGTTTAAACCAATAGAAGCCTTGCCTATCGTCTGGGTTTCTTCGGATTGGTGTACGATTTATCATAATGATGCAAGTGCTGCATGGGAGAATACAAACATAGTTGGGTTTGTTTCAGATAGCCTCAGAAGTCTGTTCAACTATAAATCACATTTTTCATCAAAAAAGGGGTTTATTTTATTCAATGGCAAAGATCTTCCCGTGGTTTTTATTCTCTCAGCTTTCTGTAAATGTGAATAAGTATTTATATATATAAATGCACACACACATTTATATATATATATATATATATATATATATATATATATATATATATATATATATATATATATAGCTAGATATATATTCATATATATATGATGTATCTACATATATAAATATATTTATATAGATCTATTTATATGTATATATACAGATATATACTCATAGTTATATACAGCTATATATATATACATAAATATATTTATCAATAAATTGATATAGAATTGATATAGATTTGCATATATTTACATTATTATTATATATAAATATATATACATATATATATATATGTATGAACACACATATAAACGTATTATTATCTATAAATATGCATATACCTATCGCTATATATATAGGTATATTTACATATATACATTTACAGTTATATACATAGATAAGATATATATATATATATCGATGTATATATACATATATATAAACATATATATATACATATATATATATATATAAACATACATATATATTTATAATCATATCTATACATATATTTGTATATATATAAATGATATATATATATACATAGACATTTATAGATATGTATATATATTAACATATATATCTATACATACGTATTTATATCTAA
>CM067350.1:62827511-63145011 GCA_034190875.2 Urechis unicinctus
CAGCATTGTGATGCAGCCGGGAGAGGGGTCGGGTTGGGGTAAAGGGATGTCGCACATGCTTACCAATTCAACTGATACCATGAATTGATTAAGAGGGCAACTTTTCTCCGGAATGTGTTGTCGGGGCGGTGTGGCTATGTTAAACGCCATGTGTCGCTCGATGTCATATTATAAGGTATCCCACAACAACTCCTTGCTTTGAACAATGACAACGCAGCGTTGTTAGCCTACTTTCAGACAGGTGTTAGTATTGCGTACGGATACAAATACGTGATGCGAGAGACTTACCTGGCTGTCCATGTTGCGCATATGTTACAAATGTGTCCCTGCTATAAATTGATTGCCTAGCGCTTGGCCTGAATAATGTAAAAAAACATCTTTTAGCATATTCTTTTTATTCTCTCCTAAACAAATATCAGAAAAAGACCTAAAGGATGTCGGATAAGTTGTTGGGGATCTGGGGTTCTAACCCGTGTCAATTGCAAGTCGAGCGCTATGTCCTCTGTGCAGTTCCCCTTTATATATGGTGTTTAGTAGTATATACAAAATAGAAAAAAAATTACGACGATGGGGACAATGACGTCGGCAATGATCATTTGTCTACTCCTTACAATCACCACCACCACCATCACCACCATTATCATCCTAATGATTCAGGTTTTAATGAGTTTGGCGAAAATGTCCATACGTGAGAGTTTGCCTTGCTGTCAGTATTAATGGAGAGGTTTCCTTTATCAAAGAAGTTAATTACAGTCCTTTGGAGAAATAAAAACCAGGATGCGCAATGCCTCATTCCTTTTTAAGCGTTGCAGTTCCACACGGCACAGATAGTACCTCGACCCGATTACGCTCCGCTGTTTCCATTGTTGACAAAGGTAGTAAGCCAAACCGACGCGAACTAACCAACGCTGCGCGATCGTGCTATGGTCACAAACGTTACCCCCTTCCCTTATTGGTATCTAAGTTTTTTGCCTATATGTCAATCAAGGCATTACAGTAATTACGTAGATGTAGCGTGGATGCCGGTGCTGCGGGAGATGTGGCCTTGCTGACAGTGATGATGGAGATGTAGCGTGGATGCCGGTGCTGCGGGAGATGTGGCCTTGCTGACAGTGATGATGGAGATGTAGCGTGGATGCCGGTGCTGCGGGAGATGTGGCCTTGCTGACAGTGATGATGGAGATGTAGAGTGGATGCCGGTACTGCGGGAGATGTGACCTTGCTGACAGTGATGATGGAGATGTAGCGTGGATGCCGGTGCTGGGGGAGATGTGGCCTTGCTGACAGTGATGATGGAGATGTAGCGTGGATGCCGCTGCTGCGGGAGATGTGGCCTTGCTGACAGTGATGATGGAGATGTAGCGTGGATGCCGGTGCTGCGGGAGATGTTGCCTTGCTGACAGTGATGTTGGAGATGTAGCGTGGATGCCGGTGCTGATGGAGATATGTTGCCTTGCTGACAGTGATGATGGAGATGTAGCGTGGATGCCGGTGCTGGGGGAGGTGTTGCCTTGCTGACAGTGATGATGGCGATGGATATGCCGCTGCTGCGGGAGATGTTGCCTTGCTGTTCATGCTGGGAATGTGGCCTTGCTGACAGTGATGATGGAGATGTAGCGTGGATGCCAGTGCCAGGGGGAGATGTGGCCTTGCTGACAGTGATGATGGAGATGTAGCGTGGATGCCAGTGCTGCGGGAGATGTGGCCTTGCTGACAGTGATGTTGGCGATGTAGGCTAAGTGTAATTGATGAGTAAAAGTAGCTTATGTCAGTGATGTATCGAAGTGGCCAAGGTGTAAGTGTAACGCCTGTCCATGTAGAAATGTATAAAAGTTGTTAAGGTGACCGCGGTGATCTCTAGGATGCAGGACAGTTAGTGGTGCTGTGAATTCATATGTGCATGGCACTTTCCCTTGTTGGAATCACATTACCTACCGATACAGGTTGTTAGCGTTAAGGTACTGGATGTAGGTCGCTGGCTTATCCTTCTCAAAGCCCTCCACGTAAGGGTTATTGGCTTTAGAGTGGCGACACGATGCCATGCTTATCACACCATGCAGGCCCACACATCAATGAACAGATGTTCGTCATAGTCGGTGATAAACTTAAGTTCCACACTCGTGCTCTAAATTAGGGCGCCCCATAACAGACCGGGACTGGTGTAGTAGTTGGCTGGGTGCAACCCGTACTGCTTCAGGCAGGTCATGCGGAATATCTCAAACCCATCGGACATGGTAATCAGTGTTATTTGCAGAGACCAGCTTGTCAAGTGAGGCAAGGAGGAACTGTGCACTGTCAGATCGATAGGGATATGTACTTCTCCATATTGTTTGGGATGCAGCTGATTTAGCCTTCCATCTTGTCGATTGCCTGTTTCAAGAGGTGGGAGTCATAATCCTGAAGGTTGTGAAAGACCACAGATCTTTTCATGCGATCCATTGTTATATACTAATGAGTTTCTAAATATCCAATGAAAAAGAGTTTGGAAAATTATTTAGCAAGCTTGTACACGACCAGTCCAGTCGTAGCCATACCCAGGATAATGAACATCACCTCGCGTCCATTGTGATCATCTGAGGGTACGTAAAAGTCTGAAAGCCGAGGCTCAGAGTCCAGTGGGTCAACGGATTTACCTGTAATCAGGGAGTACTCACGCATAGCCTCGTCAACATCCCGGTAAGTATGATTGGAATGTCCCTGGCGGCGGAGCTGCTCATTCATGAAGTCTAACCGCTATTTAGCCCATGCTGCCTGAGCATTGTAGCTGTTTTATTGCCATATTATAACGTTTACGTTCCGCGTCCACTTAGCTGCTTTGTAACTTAGAGAATAAGAAAGTGCTCCAAGAGAATGCAAGGGCGTTGTCAAGGGCACCTCCAACAAGTATCTCAATCGAAGCCATTATTTAAGTAAGTATATCAATTGGTAAAATCCCTTGTTTAATTATCATATCCTTTGTAGTCATGGCTAGTGATACATCGGCAACAGCCAGAGCCATCTTAGCAAGGTTGGCATAACCTATTGATATACCAGAAACAACTGCACCGTGGTACAGCCCGTTGACGAGCATTTTTCCATCAGTAGTTGGAGTTGTCATCTTATTCCGTATAAAAAGATTCCCTTAAACCAACGTCCGGAGGCTTTTGTACCACAACCTGTTAAGGGCGTGAGGCCACTAGTTTGTGCCTGTACCAATACCATGCTAGTCCAAGCACACCACTGATAACCAAAGGCGAAGCCCATGTTGGCCAAACCCATCTTACCAGAGACTGACTCGTTGACGTTGGCGCGACAGATTCGTCTTAGCCCCGCAGAGCTCTCCCAGAAGCTTATCCTGAATGGCTTTTCAAGTGGCGGTGTCTCCGCTTGATTTGTTGTTCGTTTCTTCCATGTTTACTTACTAAATTTGTTTGTCCAATTGACAGCTATTGTTAAACCCATATTATTGTGGAGTTAAGCACATGCGATATGCCGAGTTAAGCACATGCTATAGCGGAGTTAAGCACATATAGCTATAGCGGAGTTAAGCACATGCTATAGCAAGTTAAGCACATTCTATAGCGGAGTTATAGCGGAGTTAAGCACATGCTATAGCGGAGTTAAGCACATGCTATAGCGGAGTTAAGCACACACTATAGCCCACAAGTAGTGTCTTCCTCTCCGCCGGTTCCTGTTGATTCGGTGGTTGTTTGTCCAAATTGACAGTGCTTAACTGTTTTCAAAGCCGCGGTAAATGGAGCTAAGAACATACCATAGCGATGATATAGTTCACATATAACAGTGCATAGCGCGTGCCCAACAAATGGGTCAGCCTCGAGGTCTGTAATTAGCTTTTGCTGGTATTCTGGTGGGATTGGTAGAAACATACAAGCAGTATCTGAGTATAGATGTAGCACTGCCTGACCTAGAGTGAGCGTCATGGTAGCGCCAAGCCGAGCATCGTATTTCACATACAGCTTTGTGATCTCTTCATCAGACATTAATTCAACCTGGTCAATTGTAAGGCGCTGATCATCAAGGTAATGACGAACCTGACACCCAGCTATGACAGCAGCAAGCCTATCTCTCGTAGAAACCATGTCCCCTCTGGGTTCCGCTCGCTCAGACTTTGTGGCCACTGGGCTAGCCATGTCCTGTACAAGGAGTTGATCAATGATGGTATCAGGATCCATGAATAACTGTTTACACTTTGAGAGTCTAATATATTGCTGAACCCAGCGTCGATTGGACACTACTACCCAGATCAAGATACCTAAACTAGTAACTGAGGCAGCGGCCGCTGTCAGCCTGTCAGGGCCAACATCACTTCAATCGACGGTATATGCAGTAGGTTGATCAGTCTTCAGCAGCAGTTTTGCGTGCTTGGTCTTTGCTAGTAGCTGGCGTACTGGGGCGCGTTTTTCCCTTGTTGGAATCACATCATTCTCACGCAGGGCATCTTCAAATGAGTCGCGGTTCTTAGTGTGAAAGAGCACCATCAAGCGGGTCTGCTCACGTAGGTCCTTCAGCACAAAGTTGTACTTTTGGGTGAGGACACAGACACTTTGCTGCGCATGGCGGCCGCTAAAGGTCAGTTCGGATAACATATCTTTCTCCTTGGTTAGGGGTTTTGTTGCCGAAGTCATCAATAATATACAGGGTAGCCTCGCCCTTAAAACAATGGTAGAAAGCCCTCAAGTGGTTATGGAGCCGCTCCCCTGGATCAACTACATACACCTCTGAATCATCCCACATCCTTGACCGCGACTGATAGGCCTCGTTGAAAGTATGGTAGGGCAGAGGATTACAATATGCTTAAAGGCACCGAAGAAGGCCCTTCAAGTAGGTCGAGGATGAATACGTTTTTTTCCGCATCCTGTCTGCCCACAAACAATAGCCGAATAATGTAAACTTAGTAGACTGCGTTGCCGAACCTGCCATCTGTAATGTTAAGCTGTGCATCCATAACAATTTACATATAGACGTTTAATGTACCGGCCGCCTCTGCTTTTCTGGTGATCTGTATGGTAATATCGCCAGACGCATTCTCCACGCCCCAGCCATTACCGTACAGCTGGTCGTCATCACTCGTCCTTAAGTCGAGTCACAGAGCATACTTACTGATAAGGAGCTCTTCTTGGGAAACGTCCAATAAAGTCTTATACAGCTATTGCTACACTGGGGTCTCGTATACTGCTGCAAAGGCCTTCGTCACCTCATCCCACTGCTGGGATGCCCTCAATGGTCACCTCAACTTTTGTAATCTTTGAGTTGTAGAACGACTCTGTCTTCCTGGTGAACGAGGTATTGGCTGGGTCTTCAAACAGCAGTAGGCTGCCCTTCATGCTGCGAGCGGGAACGTTCAGGTTGATGTTCCGCAGTGTATTTTTTTTGCATTGTATACAAGCTTCATGTGACGAAGCACACGCTCATACAGAATTGCAAGTCGACCTGTGTACTGGGTGCGTATCATACGGGACAACTCTGGTTGGGCAATCATGTAAACTCTAAAGAGATGCCATCAATTTTGTAGCTGTAGTCGCCCGTGGCGTAAATCTCGCGGTTGTAGACGTTGAATGTGAGCTCGTATTCTAGTCTGTCACTAAGTGCACTCTGGTAGAATGGCATGTGGCTCCCGAGGAGTTCAACATCAAGGCCCTGTCTCTCCTGTGCAGTCCGCCACAAGTCGTGGTTACAGTGGTACACATCGCTGTCATCAATAGACATGACCTCATTACCAGAAATATTGACTCTGCGCTGCGGTTAGCATGAGCCGTGGTCAGCGTGATTGTAAAGGCCAGCCGTGCTGTACCTAGACTGGGGAAGCGGACCAACAGTTGTTAGTTTTTGGCCAATAGTGTTTGGATTGTTTGTAATAACTACAGACTGTCGCACGCCCTTTACCCCGAGGGGCTTGCGTACCCGGCAGTATGGATTTAGTTAGCGTCCATAAGTACTCGTCATGTTAAATAGTAGCGAGTATATCTTTAACATGGAAGAGTTTGAAAACCCATCGTTTGAAGATGATCCTTAATGGTGGGACACTGGAAGAGAGGATGAGGTACTCCCAATGCCCCATCTCCCAGAGGCCCCGCTTGCAACTCAGGGTGATATAGTAGGGGACATTTAGATGGATAAGTCTATACCACAGGGTGGCCGACTCGTTTTCGGCGCTGTCAATGATTATTACAATGCATTAGCTGAAAAAGGTCACACACCACCCCTCGGCCGTGATTATACACAATTTGAACTTGTTGAAGTAGAGTTACGTTTGAAGGACCACCCTGACTTTAGTATTACAAATTCTCTTACAAAAAAAACGCTTTCACTTAACACAATAGCTAAAAATAGAGTGGTCCCGACACGCTTTGTCACAAAAGGCAGCAAAAGCCCTCCACAGTATAGTACAAGCTGCCGCTAAAGCCACAGAGAACTTAGAAATGAGCAGCCCCGAAGCTGTGACAGAGCAAGGTGGTATAGATGAAACAAGCTTCACAGAGGGCATTCATAACACTATAGAAGACGCAGGTACACTAACAGACAACGAACTACCACTCAGAGAGCTTATAGGGCTTGACAAGTGTATACATACCCAGAGGGGTGAACTGGTCAACAACCTAGCTCGACTAAGCGAACTAGATGGGAATATAAAACAGCGGGTAACTAAAATGGCAAGCCTGGAGGAGGATGGGAGGGGGGATAGTCGGGAATGGAAATTTCAAGCGAATGAGCTTGCCGAGCTACGGGAAGAAAGACAAGTAAGACTAGAGGCTGCCTCTGTAAAACGAAAAATGCTGCGGACCCAAATCAACCGCATCAGGGAAACGATCAACAGACTTCTTAACGAGGACACAACGCTAGCTTCTTGAAGTTGTGGGCACTGAGGGTGTCTCTTTTGATGTTATTATAACCACAAACATCGCTAATCCTGCGCCAAAACGTGTTACTGTTGGAGCTGTGAATGAGTTAAAGTTTCGGATAAGGGATAACAAGGGGCGTCTATTGAACAATCACGACCTTCCTATTCGTGTTGTTCTTCAATTTACAAGATGTCAATAAAAGCGAGTATTGTTGGACCTCAGCGTATAACGGATCAGGGCGCCGACCTCTCTGAATATGTTAAAAAAACTTATGTTGATGTGCTTCACAACCAGCCCTCAAGGTATTCGACACACCTCATTACTGCGGAAGAAAGAGGTCGGGTGGTTAATGGTGATGCTACCAGTGGCGTTGACCATGGTTATCTTATGATGGTGCCGAGGCGAGTGTTGCGCGTGGGGCTATCAAGGCAAGGCAGCAACTGCTCTTCAAGGGATCATTGGCTCCATCGTATCACTAGCTCTTTTGAACTTTTGCGCTCCCTCTTGGTTCTCAAAGGGTGGCCTCGCCAATGTTGAAAATTCGATGTTAAGACATTACCTTCACGATGTCCACTTTATGTAAGTCAAATTTAATAATTCATCGTTATTATGTACGGTGAATGAGTCTCAGCAACCGCAACAACTTGTAAATATGAATAATCGTCTAATTTCCAATATGGCGGCGAGATTGCCCAACGTAAGCCAATTGGAAACGGACTGGTTATGATGCTGAATAAAGGAGAGGAAAGGCAACTAGATCGGAAAGTTATATGCTATAAATCTAGTATCACTATGAAATTTCATGCAAGAGACCGGTTGTTGGCAACTACCAGAATTCGGAGTGGAATTTCGCCGAAAAAATTAATCGAATATCAAATGTTCGCCCGGAGATTGGTTAAAAAAAATCCTATTATTACATTCAGTCAATACTCTCACTGCTGGTGCGTATTTTGTAACGTGATAAGGATAATAAGTTAACCATGTCTGTCAATCTACCGACACAAGTGGGTTTTCCTTTTGGTCCACAACAGGTGTCACACGAGCTTGTAAAAACACGTCAACAATGTGTCAATCTCCCCGTTAGACTCAAAGCGGTGGCCTATGGTCACGTAAGTTTTACCGACAAACTAACAGGAAGCGTAGCTTCCGGCAGAGTCGGGTCCGCTTGGGGTCGAGCCCGATCCGCCCCCCTGTTTGGTGTCATCTGGAAGCTCTGAATCCAAAACACAAGAAACAAAAATCTTAAATCCTATACAATCTATAATTAGTGGCGTAGTGTAGATAGTGCTCCTTCTGATGTGTATCTAAGGGTCGAAAGCACTCAATGACATGCGATTAAACCAACCACGATTATCGTGGATATTTGAAAAACAGATACATTGAGATTGTCGTTGACTGGTAAGTCATGGTCCCCAATACCCTGGATGCGGTCCATGTTGATATGTTAATAATATTCAATACTGCGCACCATCAGGGCGAGAAGCGTAGCGGAACCCCATGGAGTCTGAGGCGCAGATTACAAACTGGTGTATTAATTGCAATTGCGACTTCCAAGAAACATCGATTGGATTGAGAAAGTGTAACATATAGATACATATGATCAAGACGAGCGCGTATAAGTTAGTTGCACACCCTTTCATTGAGGCCCAGAACACTCAGACTTTTGTGAACAGCAGCGGCAACCAACGGTTGCCCAGGGGAGGTGTGCTTTTGAATAAAACTTGTACCACCATGCCAGTATATAACAATCCATCGCCACCGACAACCCAGACACCTCCAGACTCCCATGTAGCTGACCCTGTCAATTCGTTGTCTCTGCCGCTAGAGCTGTGTTCGTTACCTCTGATCACATGTTCGCTTACTACACTCAAAATGAACAGTGCTAAGGCCGCGGTTAGCGAAGCTAAGTTCATGACATAGCGGTGATATGGCAAATTGGTCGGCCTCAAGGTCTGCAATTAGCTTTGGGTGGTGCTCTGGTGGGATCGGCAGAAACATACAAGCAACACCTGAGAACAGCTGTAGAGCCACCTGTATATGAGTGCGCATCATGCTAAACCTAGCCGTGCCTCGTATCTCACATATAACTTGGTGATCGCTTCATCAGTCATTAGGTCAACCTGGTCAATTGTAAGACGTCCTGCCAAACCGGCTGCTGTTCATTTAGCGACGACCAATATAGTTTTAATTGCGGTCAACAGCACCTGCAGTAGTGTGACGTTCTACTATGTAGCAATCACATAACAGATCCATGAAGTTTTACACGTGTTTATTCTCGAACTTACAGAAACGGAACCGACTATCGCGCCACCTGGCGAATGCTATTACAACTAGTGAAATGTAGTCATTCATAATGTCAATTATGCGGGGATATCACATTCCTCCACACTTAAATCATGACTTCCATGATATCAGACAAAATGCAAACTATCAATACTGTACGAATGTTAGCAATAATAATATTAATGATAATCATCAAAATAGCTCAATATTCAATGGAATCACATCTGTTCGATCAATCTCGCTGGTGGATTACTCCTACGTATAGACTGGCGTCCACCATTGATCCGGGCAGGTGACACACTTACTTCAGGTTTGGGTGTCTCAACATTGGGTGTAGCAGAGGGTGAAACACACTAGGAATTTGAATGTTCTGAGATTCAACTGGAACCACTCTAGGTGTATGCACTCCAGAATCAGGTAAGTGTGGTGTTGCACGTACGTCGTCGTTCGGCGTAACTATAGGCGAGTCCACGGGTAAGTTACCACTGCTGTAGCGCATCCTCATATGATCCAGATGACGACGGATTACTCTACCGTCCTCTAGTTTCACACGGAATGACAAAGGTCCAGGTTTGTCAATTACTGTACCGGCTAGCCAGGGAGAGCCGGATGCAAAGTTCTTGGCATGCACAGTGTCATCCACTTCAATGGTACGTGGATGGGTGTGTTGATCATGGTAGTACTTCTGCTTTGATTGAGAAGCAAGAACACGTGTTGTGATGCTTGGACGAATAAGATCCAGGCGTGATCTGACTTTACGTTTCATTAACAGTTCTGATGGTGTTACACCGGTGGTGCTGTGAGGCGTGATTCTATATCGAGCCAGGAAACGTGACACTTTACTTTCCAAAGTTCCTCCTTCCATCTTTTTACACCAGATTTCATAGTCTGAACTGCTCTTTCTGCCAATCCGTTGGTAGCGGGATGCCACGGGCTGGATGTGATATGTTGGATGCCATTTGAGCGAGTAAATTTATGGAATTCCTCACTGGTGAATGACGATCCATTGTCACTCACAATTGTCCTTGGAAGACCATGTACGGCAAAAAACTTCAGTCAATTTCTCGATGGTTACTGTTGAGGTGCTGGAGGACATGACATGACAGTCAATCCATTTAGAACATGCATCCACTATGATCAGTAGCATTTTACCCATGAATGGACCAGCGTAATCAATATGGAGGCGATCCCAGGGGGTATCGGGCCATTCCCAAGGGATGTAGGGGTGCTTCCGGGGGAGGTTTGCGAATAGCTTGACAACTGTTGCATTCACGCACCACTGACTCAATGTCCACGTCAATGTGTGGCCACCACACATAGCTCCGAGCTAATGTTTTCATTTTGGTAACACCAGGATGAGCAGTGTGTAATTCATCAAGAATTCTCTTCTGACCTTGTGGGGGAATAACCACACGAATACCCCACAAGATACATCCATCTTCTATGCTGAGTTCCATCCTCCTGCTAGCATAGGGTTTTAAAGGTTCATCCACTTGCAGACCTTCAGGCCAACCTTGTTGGAGTAACTCATAGATCTTACTCAATGTTGGATCTTTCTGAGTCCATTGTCTAATCAGGTTCACTGATAGAGTAGTCTGATCATTAATATGATTCAATAACAACACAATTTCTCCAGGAGGCTGAAGGTCAATTGGGTGAATCCTTCAAAGGAAGTCTGCTCATTGCATCAGCGTTGGCGTTAGCAGATCCAGGTCTATAAACTAGGTGGTAGTCATATGTCCCTAGTATCAGTGACCAGCGTTGAACACGAGGAGACGCCATCACTGGAACAGGCTTAGTTTTCCCTAGCAAACCCAACAAAGGTTTATGATCCGTCATAATGGAGAATCTGCGTCCCCAAAGATATTGATGAAATTTGCGTACTGCAAATATGACAGCTAAGCCTTCTTTATCAAGCTGAGAGTAATTCTTCTCTGCAACGCTGAGTGATCTTGAAGCGAAAGCAATTGGCTTTTCTGTACCATCAGGGAATACGTGGGACATAACGGCCCCAACGCCGTATGGAGATGCGTCACATGAAACAACCACTGGCTGCCCCTGATCATAATGTACCAACAACCGAGATGAATTCAAAAGTTCCTTTGACTTGTTGAATGCAGCGGTTTGAGAATCACCCCACTTGAATACAACATCTTTCCTCTGTAGGTGATGAAGTGGAGCGAGTATGGTAGCCAAATCAGGTAGGAATTTACTGTAATAGTTAAGCATGCCCAGGTACGATCTCAACTCAGCTATACAGGTTGGTTGTGGAGCTTCTATGATAGCTCTCACTTTGTCATCAAGAGGATGCAGTCCCAATGCATCAATCTTGTGTCCTAGATATGATACTTATTTGGATAAGAAGGTGCACTTGTCCTTCTTTAGACGCAATCCTGCTGTACAGAGACGTTGGAATACTCTTTCCAGAATCGAGAGATGCTCCTCCACAGATGGTGTGGATATGAGCACATCATCCAAGTAGCAACATACACCAGGTAGGTCACCAAGCAAATTGTCCATACATCTCTGGAAGATTCCCGGACTTGACGAAATGCCAAACGGCAAACGTTTGTACTGAAACAGTCCACGTGGTGTGTTGACTGTAGTGAACTTCCTGCTATCCGGATGTAGTGTTACTTGCAGGTAGGCATTACTGAGATCTAGTTTACTGAACTTTTGTCCACCAGAAAGTCTAGCATATAGATCCTCCACACGTGGAATTGGATATGCGTCTGTTTTTGCTACAGAGTTGACAGTCACCTTGTAGTCACCACATAGTCTTATCTTCTTTCCATCGCGTTTAACTACTGGTACAATTGGGGCTGCCCAATCAGAATGCTGGACCTTTTCTATTACTCCTTTTGCTTCCAGATTATCAATCTCTTCATTAACACGATCCCTCAGTGCATAGGGAATAGGTCTGGCTTTGAAGAAGCATGGTCTAGCATCAGCAGGTACTTGTAGTTGTGCGGATACTCCTTTAAGCTGACCTAGTTCATCACTAAACAGTTCATCATACTGTTCTAACAACTGGTTGATTTTAGATGTACCATGTACATTGATAGCATGTACCTCGCCCCAATCGACTTTGACATGTTGCAGCCAGTTCCTACCCAGTAGTGTTGGACCACTACCAGATACCACTAGAATGGGCAGATTCTTTTCCTGTCCATTATGTTTGACTGAGACTTCAATTTCTCCTTCCACTTTGATCTTCTCATTTGTATAAGTGGATAGACTACATCTACTTTTCTTGAGCTGCTTTGACTGGAAAAAAAAATCATCAAATTTTGTTTTACTCATCAGAGTGGCTGACGCTCCTGTGTCAATCTCCATTTCAAGCTCTTTTCCGTTTACCTCCATCACTGCCATTAGCGGAGGCGCAGGACCGATCCAGTCACTGACAGAGTAAACAGTATATAGTGATTCTTCCACAATGTCATCAGTGGTAATGGTCTGTAGTGGTTGTTCGGAGACATGACATGTCTTTTGAATTTGACAACCATTTTTCTTTCTACATGCCTTGGCAATGTGTCCTTTCTTGTGACAGTAGTTACAAATCATATCTTTAGCGAAACATTTGCTGTGATGATGCTTTTGTGAGAGGCAACGATAACACTGTTTTTGATGTTGATGTTGGGGTGGTTGGAATGATGGCTTCTTATTTGCAAGCTTGGGATAACCTTTCTTGGCTTGCATTGTATGCACCCTGTTTGCTGTGGCACCAGGTGTATCACTGATGGCTTGTGACTTGGTGCTTGATGATTGAAGCGCTGCTACACTCTTATCTGTGGCTTCATAACTTAAAGCAATGTCCAATGCCTTAGCATATGTCAAGTCAGTCACATCACACAACGCTGTCATTATCCGTTCATGACGAATACCCACCAATATCCGATCTGCCAAATTTTGTTCCAATTGATCACCAAAGTTACAATGTTCAGAAAGTCGTTTCAGCTCAGCAATAAATTCAGAAACTGACTGGCCTGGTTCTCTGTAAGATGAGTTGAATTTTGGCTCGCTGGATAGTTGCAGATGGTTTTGGACAGAAATGTTCAGTCAACAGCTTCACAATATCCGAATAGTTCTTGTCAGTCAATCGACTCGGCTGTACAAGATTCCGAGCAATACCATATGTTTCAGGTCCACAACAACTCAACAAAATGGCTTTCTTCTTATCATCGTCACTGACATCGTTTGCCAAAAAAAAGTAGAACTCCAATTGTTCCTTATAACTGTTCCAGTCCTCATTCACATTGAATGAGTTTAGATGTCCGTGCGTCGGCATGTTGTGTTCTATATTTTGAATACAGAAATGTCCTTGACACTATTTCGTAGTTCAAAGGTCAGGAAGGTCAAACGCGATTCGAGCGGGACGGATTCCGACTTCACCATTAAAATCAATGGACTTTACACGGGGGTTCGTTAAGAAATTAATAAACACTCACTTCTATGGATATTTTGGGCTTACAGTATCCCATCCTCGTCGCCAAAATGTGACGTTCTACTATGTAGCAATCACATAACAGATCCATGAAGTTTTACACGTGTTTATTCTCGAACTTACAGAAACGGAACCGACTATCGCGCCACCTGGCGAATGCTATTACAACTAGTGAAATGTAGTCATTCATAATGTCAATTATGCGGGGATATCACAAGTAGGTTGATTAGTCTTCAGCAGCAGTTTTCCATGCTTGGTCTCTGCTAGAAGCCGGCGTGCTGCGGCACGTTACCCCCTGATTGGGATCACATCATTCTCACGCAGGGCGTCTTCAAATGAGTCACGGTCTTTGGTGTGTAAGAGCACAACCCTGCGGGTTAGTTCATGTAGGTCCTTCAGAGTGTACTTATGGGCGAGAACCCACACACTTTGCTGTGCATGGCGGCCACTAAAGGCTAGTTCAGACAACACGCCTTTCTCCTTGGTGTTTTGTGGTTTGTAACGACAATAATCGAGTCCAACATTTTCCAACATGGTGCCGTTAAATATCCATGTTTCGCTCAGAAAATCAATGTTTTTTTTATAGTTTGGCCTTAATGGAATTTTATGGATTAGGTCGGTAGAGATCTCAATCTTTGGTGGGGTGGTGTATATTTGTGCGCTTCGAAATGATCATATTGCTACTCTTACACTGGTCTGGTTGGTTTTGACATTTTAACTAAAGTGTTATATTTACATCGCTGTTGCAACCTTATCCATTGACATATATCTTCACGTCATCTATAAAGCATTCATATTTGCGCCTGTCGAATAGAGTGACTTACTTCACTACATGTATGTCGGCGATCATTATTAGCATTCAGCAAATGTTCCTCCTCGGATCTTTATAATTATGTTATCGATTACATCGTTGTTAAAATAAAACATTAAACAAACAGCAACACTGACCGACTTATGTACAGGCCGGGATAATTTCAAATATGTTCATTACGCTGGAACATGTCGACAAGGAAGGATACTGAGCAACCAAGGAATGAAATCAACAGTATCGAGGTCACTCGAAGCATTGTTTGATTGTCAGTCGACTTCCTTTGCTCTACGTGTCATACATTGTTAGTCTGCCATTGATCTTTCTAACCTCTCTTGAAATATTCTGCCATCTTTGATGCACAGGGTGTGCCGAAGAATAATGACAGCAAGTAATCTAGGCTGAGGGATATTTGACAAGACAGACCATTTTATTTGTTCGCTGTATAGCGCAAGCTGTTTCTACAAACATGATAAATCGAATTATTATCAAAATATTTGCTAAGCCAAACAGTGCCTCGTAATTGCTATTGGTGCTGCTCAATATTGGGATAATGGTTGTTGACATAACCAAATTATACTGACATCGCCACATCTACAAATACGCAGCACTGTCACGTATCTGCAATACAATCCATTATGAACTTAACCAATAGACATCTTCATCGAAACGGATTGATGCAATAATGAACTTCCGGCTACCACTACAAGGCTATGTATGATCTCTGATCTTGAAGCCTAATGTTCATTTCAGTAAATCATATTCATGCTAATAAGAGATAACAACAAACATTGAGATGAACTTTTGAATTATAGTTCGCCAGGTCGTACAACTTTACATATTGCTTTATCGTAAACAGGATGGCAAATCGACGTCGTTCTGAGATAAAAGAGGTCGTTTTACACACGCCGTTACAGTGCATTAAACATGATGCACGCATTTTGTATAGGTATCAGAAAGCATCCGAACCTTTTTACAATAACACATAGCTGATGTTATTGTCCGAAGTAGGCCTGCAAGTATCGCAAGGATACAATATCTGTCGGAAACACTTTTTTCAATGAATGTGATCCATTATACACATGGAGGGCAATGTCATTAATATAGTGTGCAGCGTTACATTAAATACCCACACTTGATGTATGCAACTGCGAACTCGGATAGCGGGTGCCTCAATTAGGTGTACTTTAACCAAAACTATCACGTAGAAAAGATACAGATAATTATAAATGATTAAAACGAGAGAAATCATATTCGTGGCTGTCGAAAGCCATTGAATAAAGTCTCTACTGTGTTATTTGCCCTGTTTTAACGTAATGGATCAATTAAAGTATCAACATGCATTAGTCCTGTACCAAATCAAGTACCATCTATACCAATAAATCAATATTAATATGAGTTTAACTCATTATACTCATGTTGCTTTGATATCAGAGGCACGGCCTGGTTAACTTTCATTTCATGCTTTTCATCTATAATTCACTTGGTGAATTTCCGCAAACTGCGATTTTGTTAAGCGTTTTGTCCGAAGTAAATTATATGATCATGAACGTATATTCATATGACTGGTTGGTGGTTCCACTCGTTTGCAATGCACCAATGAATTATTTCGTTAGAGGCAAACAAACAAATAGATTGTAGAAGTCTCTACGCCAGGGGATGATCCCTGCTTAACGGAGTAGAGAATGTCGGATACGTAACATAACGACTAATCTGCTTTGTAAAAATAGCCTAATGTGTGCGGCTACTCGATATTCTTATCAGATGGGTAAATATAACAATCATCGTTTATCTTCTTACAACAGGATACAATACATAAAACCAAATTTGACCATTATCACGCCACCACGGTACATTTTTTGCGGACATTACACCATGTGACATAAGTGCTAATCGCAGAATATAAACTAATTTTGTCGACCGAACAGAACATTCCCTTTAATTGAAGACGGACTAAACGAATTAACTGGAAAATATTCTCAACATATATTGCATGTGTAGTTTACTGATCTAACGCTCTCGAGGGTGACTTCACTGTTTATTGCGATTATGTTGCGATAAAAAAGGCGTAATTTGGGTTATTACATGCAATGGCTGCATTGAATAATGCATACAGAAATTCTGCCATCAACATATGCATGTATGTATGTATGTATGTATGTATGTATGTATGTATGTATGTATGTATGTATGTATGTATGTATGTATGTATGTATGTATGTATGTATGTATGTATGTATGTATGTATGTATGTATGTATGTATGTATGTATGTATGTACGTATGTATGTATGTATGTATGTATGTATGTATGTATGTATGTATGTATGTATGTATGTATGTATGTACGTACGTACGTACGTACGTACGTACGTACGTACGTACGCATGCATGCATGCATGCATGCATGCATGCATGCATGCATGCATGTGTATGTATGTATGTATGTATGTATGTATGTATGTATGTATGTATGTATGTATGTATGTATGTATGTATGTATGTATGTATGTATGTATGTATGTATGTATGTATGTATGTATGTATGTATGTATATATGTATGTTCGGATGTATAAACGGATGTATGTACGTATATATGTATGTAGGTATGTATGTTGAGGATGTAGCCATATATCTCAACTCGATTCTCGAAGATTTGAATTGGCTGATATAAATTCGCTAAGTGTTATGTCCATAACAGTAATGTCATAGTATTTCATATTATTGATGCAGTTGCGATAGTTGTAAAATGTATGTGTTTTTTTTGGTTTTAAGCTGTGATCAAGCTGCAAACCCACAGCTGGCCAACATTTTCCTGCTTGATAAACAACGCAGCCGTTTAATGTCAGTGAAGGTTATTGTTCATTCTGTTTCTCTAAGAATGGTCATTCACCGCACACTGTGATTATTCATAAATATTTCGGTACGTCCGCGAAGCGTGATAGACCGTTCAGGTGATACATTGTGCCACTGACAAATGATTTCCTTTTAAGACTTTAAGACACCATGTCGCCTTTTTCAGCTGCGTTTCCAACTTTATGATAGCGAGAACGTCAACAGTACTCACATACATTCCCAACAGCGTGACCCCATTGTCACGTACACTGCGTAATTTCGAAATGGTTGGTTCACCATAGGGAATGTCGTAACAAAACGCATATTTTGGAAACGCTAGGTATGTATGGCACATTATAGTTGCATTTACTCATAGAGGTTGATTCCCTAGAAGGTTGTAATTTTATCGTTCATCACAATAACTGGTTTCCGTTATTGCGCAATGTTTCTGACAGAACAAAACTAAATTTGAGTCATAATCCAATAAATTAACATTTTGGAGTTAAATATAAATGTCCGCATGTTGCATCTGCCTACTGAAAGGGACGTGCTCAATATCTAATTATGCCAGTTGTTCTGCCGTTTGACAAACCAACATAACGCTTCAACTCATAGCTTATAACGCAGAAGGTGCTTTGATTGTGTTGTTGATTGAAGCTGTCAGGTATATGACGTCTTGGCCTCGAGCGTTCACATATAGCAAATGTCATTTTGTGATTAATTAATGTAGAGCTTTGAATATGATTCTCTATGTGGAATCAAAAGGGGTCGTGCTTAAGAATTATCCTTATGTTTCCACCAAATTATCATGCTGTGTTGGGTAAATCCGGCCATGTACTGCAATAGTAAACACTTCGACCACTGAACACTTCTCAGCATAATGTATAAAGAGTCAACCTAGTTACATTCTGTATCATAAGTGATTCGTAACATTTATGAGACTTATTGTTCATAATTTGCGGACGCCGTCGGAATCAGACTCGCGATTGTTTCTTTTATCGCGTGCATTGGTATCTCGATCCAAAGACAGCTGAAAAGCCGCCGACAGCGGCGGATTCTAGCCGTGACGAGTTGCATGCCCATTAGCTGTCACGCAGAGTTTGATCAAGCTCATCTGAAAATAAACTGATTCTATGCAAAGATATCTTTTAAGAAATAGTATATTCTTGTTACATGAAGAGATGTGTCACTGTATGGTTGACTTCTCTTTAACTATCGCATCATGCAGGTCACTGCAGTAAGGGGCTGGAATGGGAAGGAAAGGTAATGTTGAGGTTTGGAAGAGGAAAGGCAGGGGTTATGTTTGCCGTAGACCACTGATGCTCGGTTCCCAACGCAAAGCATCCGAGCGCAGAGTCGCACTATCTCTTTATAACGAGCGTAGTGTATCACTTTGAGCTGGGCCCTTGAAAATTTTACCTTGTGGGTCCCAAGACCCTTGAGAAATTTCGGCTATCGATAGTCCTGATATTGTAAACATGATTAAAGTTACAGTTGTTTTAATATTTGGACATACGGTTATTGGAATTAATCCATCGACCCCAGTTTTGTAACCATCTAAAACTATAGTTCATTTGGAATCACCTAAATGGGTTACATGTGAGTAGTCTTGGTGTTTGTAGAGTATCGTTGGATAGGGAATGACGTTCGGTTTGAAGAAATGTCAGGCCAAAGGTGCACCTCATGATCCCTTAACATCTGACGGTCATAATTGCATTCACATAGAGATTCAATCTAAGCCACATTTTACAATACGCCGATAACCGGAGGTATTGTAGCATTGCATAGTGAGACGGTAATTATAACGGCTTTGTTAGGATATATTTTCAAAATGCCTTTCGCGTCAACAAGTTTATTCTGGTTTAAGCAGTGATGTCCATGCATCACTTTTCGATGCTACTAGGCGCAGCGCTAACCGTTTACTGACGTAGCGTCCAGAGGCTTAGTGAAACAACACTCATGAACAAAACATTTAAGATTGATGACTTGATGTTATGCACAGGCACCTTACAATGGAGAAATGTGCATTCCAAACTGACCGAATTTCATTACTTGGAACAAAAACTCGACACATGCCCATATATTTTCCAATTAAAATTGTAGCCCGAAAAAAGATAAATTATTCTTAGCATGAAGGAACAAAACATAATCTCTCTATCATAGTGAGTCGGCGATTCAGCATAGAAAACACATTAAATCCGTCAATCTCGTCATAATTGCATTTCACATCTGAAAAACCGGAAACCTGAAAATGCAATATTCCTTTTGCAATTTATTTAGTCTGTGGCTCAAATGTTACACCGTTACACCTGTGTAACTTCCGACAATGACCTATATGAATGGTCAAAGCAAACAGCCCACATACCGGTTTACTCATATAAGCAAATACAACAGACGTTGCTAACTCGGTTTATCAAACTAGCAACTTCTGACATAATAACTTATCTATACAGATTAACACAATAAACATAGCTACACCAGCACCATGTGGATTAAAACCTCTATGATATTATTAATAACAAGAGCGTGGGCATACATTAAACAATCAATGTTATGGAAATTATAATATTAACGGCAGTGCATTTTGCTTTGCTCGAGACTGAAATATATATATATACATATATATATGTATATATATATATATATATATATTTATATATTATATATATTTGATATTTATATAAATATATATATATTTCTATCTATATAGGAAACATATATATTTATAACAGATATACATATATATATAGATATATATATATATATATATATTTTTATATATATAGAGAGATATATATATCTATCTCTATCTAGATAGATATATATCTCTCCATAGATATATATATATATATATATATATATATATATATATATATATATATATATATATATATATATATATATATATATATATATATATATATATATATAGCCATTTATAATTGCAAGGGAACCGTTCGCAAGCTGTTCTATCAAAGTTACGACTCGTTTTACGTATAGTGATAGTGTAACGAAAGACGCCACCATTCCATGATCTGTTTTTGCCATTACCACTAGTGACTTGATGTTCGTAAAGTAAAACATTGTAACACAACAAATTGCCAAATTAATTTATTCCACCGTCGGCAATTCGCCACTCAAAATGATTCCCTTGATAACTTTGCTTGCCTGTTATGTCGTTGCGGACGATTCACACTTAATCGAATGCGAGGTATTAAATCATGTTGTCGTAATAAGGAGCCTTTATGTCCGCTGTACTAGCTGGTTTTCCGAGAACAGTATGTGGCTGATTTTCTTTGTGGCTTTCATGGCATGGTGAGTGAGATATCATAATTGACATGAACTGAGCCAGTAGTGAGTCATTACTTCCTTATTCAAGCTAGATATATATATTGACTGTAATACAGGGTCAGTAACATATACCCCACTCACTTCTATTCATTTTATGCAGGGCAACAGAAGTACCCTTAGACATACCTCTACATGCCCCAAGTGTTAGTCACAATGAATGAGTATACCAATATGCCCTATAATGATAAGCAGATAACATTAAGACTTTGATAATTTCTAGCGTGAGAGAGAGGTATTTTCCAGCATAATGCATATTAAGTCCTCCGTATATACATACGCATGAATATATATATATATAGATACACAATCATACATATGCATATATACATACATACATATATATATATATATATATATATATATATATATATATATATATATATGTATTGATAAACAAATATATATGTACATATACATTTATATGCATACATATATATATATAAATATACATATAAATATATATATGTATATATATATATATATATATATATATATATATATATATATATGTGTGTGTATATAGGTAGATATATGTGCATGTATATGTACATATATATATATATATATATATTCATATGTTTATATCTATATTTATAGACATATGTTTATATCTATCAAAACATATGTATGTATATTTATATATATATATATTTGTATAAATGTACATATACACATGTATATATATATATGCATATATATGTGTATATATAAATAAACATATATATATATATAAATATATAAATGTATATATATATACATGTATATATATATATATTTATCTGTATATATATTTAAATATATATATATATACAAAGATATATATATATATATATATAAATATATACATATATATAAATATATATTTATATATATATTTTATGTGTATGTCACTATGATGGCATTTTGTAATCAATAACATGTGATTTTAGGGGTTCAATACTTCTTGAATATATATATATATATATATATATATATATATATATATATATATATGTATATATATATATATATACCTATATTTATATATATATGTATATATACATATACATATGCATATGGATATACATATACATATACATATGTATATACATATATCAATACGTATGTATATATATACAAATATATATCGACCTATATTTATAGATATATATATACACATAAATATATATACATACATACGTATGTCGGTTAATGCATAGACATATAACATTCGTGAATAGATATATTTATATGCGTATAAATATATATATACACATGATTATATATATACATATGTATAGGTATATATTTATACGTATGTTAAGATATATATGTATATACATATGTCAATATATATATATATATATATATATATATACATATATTTATACACATAAATGTATATATATGTATACATATTCATATAGAAATATATATATATACATGTATGTATGTATGTAAATATACATATGTGTAATTGTATATCTATATATATATTCATGTGTATGGATATACGGAGGACTTAATGCGCATTATGCTGGAAAATGCCTCACTCACACGCTAGAAGTTCAGCTGTTTGAGTACGAATAGAGTATGCAGGATACATATAAGATAGGTTATCAATTCAAGGCAATTGTACATTTTACTTGCTACATAACCGACACTCTACTACAAAAGAGCCATGCCCACAGTAGTTATATTTGTCCATCAGCGTTGGCCTCTCTAGGTCTGCAATATGAAGCTTTCTCTTGCTGCTGGTTGCATGTTCCTGACACCTGGAGTTTAGCAAATATGAATTGGGTATCGGCTGATACATCAATATGGTGTTAAATCTTTGAAACCGGGATATCTTCGTGGTATGTTCTTGTAGTTTTTATTTCAAAGAGCATACGTATATATCTTATAACGTAGTTAATTGAATAATGCAGCGTTGAGAAAATGGGTAGATTTCTTAAATATAGCAAGCGTTATCAACTATATTGCAATTAGCGATGATCGATGCAAGCAATGTATAAAACGCGTCAGGTACAAATACGTACGCTACCAACCCTTGTTATATGTCTGATTGTAATTTGATCGTTGAGGCTTGAAAGCATGCCAAACATATCGCTCGCATGTGACTTTCGGTTTGGTCGTTTTAAATTCAAATTATCCGTCAAGTTTAGTTTGATCATATCGAGTATGCAGAACAGCCGCGCAATTTTTTGATATTTCAACTGTGATATCAAATCCAATCATTTTCATTTGTATACAATTTAATTGCAAACACACTACATACGGGACTGTTGCACGTGTCACATTACTTTTCTTTGCATAATACAATAAAAGAACATCATCTCCGATTTTACTTGCTGTAACACAATGAGGACTTATGAAAAAGTAGTAATTCGTAAGATAGATACAGGTGAACCTCAATACGTTCTACCCTAATATTTATCACGCTGCATTGTATAACCATATTTTCATACGATCTGACACGCGGGATACCGCGTTCATAATCGAAACGTTCCGTCGACTCATAGTTATATTTAATAATAAGGTTGCTGCTGGAAGATGGAAATCTGATTGTAAGTCAGTAGCACCGCTTAAGGTTTAATTGTCTTGCTCAAAAATGGTGAATTAATTCAGCAGTGGAATATCGAATCCTTCACAACTCTGAACAAGCGTAGTTACAACATAAAGTTCTTCATTAAGAACTATTATGTGCCCGCGCATTAATGCAAACAGTTTGCTCTCTTACAATCAGAACATTGCCTACCGATGTATGCATGGATTGTGAAATTAGAAACTACACTGTACTGCCTTCACCTGAAAAGCAAATGCTCGTATCCATGACATCATATAAGGAGGGTGCCATAACGTAAACCGTCAAACATTCCGCTTACCGTCCATGCAGAAACGCATTGTACTTTATACTGACAAAAGGCTCAGAATCATAAACGAATGCGCTTTTAATATTCTAAATCTAGTCCTGTATTCGATGCCACGGACACTGACAGCGTCTTTGCAACAATATGCAAAAGTTGAGTCCCTCGCATATAACTCCGCATTATTTGTTATTGGTAAAAACCCCAAATATATTCCCGTACACAGAACGCAAGACAAACGTAACTCACTTCAACATATCAAGGGATAATAGAGTCAATGGTGGTATTCGTATAAAAGGATATCCAATTACCTTTTTTTAAAGCTCTTGTGCGGGATGTATATAATTGTTCAAGCTAGAAGACATATGCTCGTTTGTTGCCATGATATATATTTCAGCCCATCCTTTAGATAGGATGCTTTAAAATAAGTACTATTATGCTCAAACACAGGGTACCTGATGTGGTTTTGATGTACAGCAAACATAAATAGTTTTATCAATAATAAAATGAATGAGTTTGCTGCATACAAAGTAATTTAAGTGAAGCTTGACTTGTTCATCATGGTGGCTGCATTATGCAGTAACACGCAAGAATGAAACTTTCTTAGTAAACTACCAGATGTCAGGTGGCAATCTGATCACAATAAAGTTTACTGAGGGATCGTCATGCAACTTAAGTTAATTTTCAATCAAATATTCATCTTGAAACTATAAGCGAATTCAGTACGTACCTAGCGATGATGTTAGCAAGTTACTGTATGCAATATACATATGAAAACAGTGTAAAAGATAGCAATTGATCACTTGATCAGTGTCTATTCCAAACCACCACATAGGTGTTGGTAAACCGTTTAATTTCATATTAGATGCTTGATTAGTTTATATTTCACCTGCGACTTCGATAAAGCAATAAAAAGACCAATATTTGTGAAATAATATGATCTTGGAGCGCTACTACAAATGCATGTATTAATCATCTGGTAATTTAATGAAGAGTTGTATTCCAACCAATGACGGGTCACAGGATCAGCATTCTGGTTTGTTAAAGGATACAATCACACAAGCAACGAAAGCCCATATCCTTTTTTATTGGCTTGTTGCGTAATTGGAATGTCAATGTATTCTTTATGGAGGAAATATTGTACTTATTTTAACGCAGATAGCAGAGGGAGGCATGATGAACATAAGAATTCTGCTAATTTGCTCGTCGGTGCTTCATAGCGTCCTCCTCTCGACGATTGGTGATTATTTGATGTAGAACTGAATACATATGTTGTGCGTCAGGTTGCCCGTATACACAAAAATATAGTAGATTTATTGGAAAAGAGGTGTATTATACATATTTTATGCGCACATCTTATTTAGCAATTTTGTAAAATGTAAGTTACCAACCTTACTTCAGTGGATTGAGAATGCTGGTTTGCAGCATACCTCCTGTAAATGATCATCATTCATCACGTCACCCATCCATCATTAGTATTCAACGTGTTCATAGTTTGCAAGCGCCAGTCAATGCGACAAAATATAGTGCATCTCTGCAAGGAGTTGTGTCACAAATGAATAAAACTGTAATGTTGTCTCCATGTCATTTCTATCGCTTTAGTTGATAAAATCAAGCAGAGTAGTTTCGCATGGATAGAAACGCGTGGAGGCAGCTTCGAATTTGCAAGAAATATTTGTCATGCTTCAAGAGCCTCCAAGGCCCAACACGGTGCGTGGCAGTTGTACATGAATGCACATCTAGCAGTAAGCTAGTGATTAGCGACTAAAAGTGTAATCACGGGGAAGCAGCAAGATGTTTCAAACGTTTTTAGACGCTTAGTTTCATTTCACATTCTGCATAATCCAGTCAACTCAGTTGCTTTAATCGATGTCTGCATACTGCGCTTCTGCATAGTTTCGGATTTGACGGCGAAACATATTCATGTCCATTCCCGACATTGATCTGCATCAATTAAACGGATTGCGTGATTGCTCATTCAACTAAAAACTAGCGGTGACATAACTTCTTCTCAAATGCATTCGTTTGTCTTACGATTTACTATTCACGATGCGTCTTGGACAATTGAATATGTTCTTCAGTCGTTCACAAGAATCAAAGATATTTCGTTAAAATACCAATATATATGTATATATATATATATATATATATATATATATATATATATATAGATAGATATATATATATATATATATAGATATATATATATATATAGGGATATATATATATATATATATATATATATATATATATATTATATATATACATATATAATATATATATATATATACATATATATATATATACATATATATATATATATATATATATATATATATATATATATCAGATGTATATATATATATATATATATATATATATATATATATATATGTATGTATGTATGTATATATGTATGTATGTATGTATGTATGTATGTATGTATGTATGTATGTATGTATGTATGTATGTATGTATGTATGTATGTATGTGTATGTATGTATGTATGTATGTATGTATGTATGTATGTATGTATGTATGTATGTATGTATGTATGTATGTATGTATGTATGTATGTATGTGTATGTATGTATGTATGTATGTATGTATGTATGTATGTATGTATGTATGTATTGGGTATGTATCTATGCATGTACGTATATATGTATGTATGTATGTATTGATGCATTTATGTACAAATGTAAGTATGTATGTAGTAATGTAGTAATTTATAAATATATGTATGCATGTATTAATGCATATATGGTTATGTATGTAAATATGAATGTAAGATATAGGTATCTATGTATATTTACAGGCATTCAAGATGAAGTTATATCTTGCGTCAATTCCTATGTGTACGCGACGCATATTCTTTCGCACACAACTAGGATAGCATTACGTAAAATGATAACCGTTTGCAAACCTTCATAGCATCCGGCGTTACAAAACACTATTTTTAAAATTGTCTACGTCCGTTGGACGTGACAGAAACATGGCGGTGCCCGGTGCTTCATGTCATTGTTCCATCTTACATAGAATATCATATTGCTGTCATAAAGCCCCATGAAAGTCTTTGTAGCAACTAATTCATGTCTGCGTCTATCATATTTTGACCATCTAAATTGCTCTGAGAGGCCATCATTCCATGTGTTTTGCCTCGATATACGGAAAGCGTAAATCGAAAAGCGCCATTCCCATGCAGATATAGCAAGGCTCGGTTGGATAGCATTATTATTCGGGCATAAAACAAAGCCCAGTGCGTCACCTGAATAACAATTGAACACCCATGTTACTATTGTGCTATCGTAAATCGCTGAAGCAGACTGCTGCGTTGATAACGCGATGCATTATGCATTATATATGCTGCATGTGGCTGATTTTGAAATGCTGACCGCATCATAACATTACCTTAATGCCCGTCGGGATTAGCCTGGGGTTACCTTAAGCATATGTAGATGGTGGCCATTATAATTAGCGGCTGTTTTTTATCGTATTGGGATAAAATTCCAAGTTATCATTTTTTTAGTAATTTTCATTACCTTAATGCCCGTTGAGATAAGCCTAGAGTTACCTTAAGCATATGTAGATGGTGGCCAATAAACGTATCGAGCAATATATAAGTTGTGCGCTTAACTGGCAGCACACGTTTTCAATTGGCAGGGTTGTTATTGAAGTTGTGGCGGAAGTTGTTCCATCTAATTTTTGGATTAATTTGTGTGCGATCCGTGAATCGAGGCAGGTGCGCGGTTTACGCGTGAAACCGCAAAATAACAGGAAATTTTGTGAATTTTCTACAGTTTCTGAACTGAAAGCAGATATTTCTCAACTACCCATGTAGACTAATTGCAATCGACTTAAAGCCTTAATGCTGTTTCCGCTGACCCTGACTGTCAACCGACACCTCTACAGCATCAACGTTGGATTATGACCCCCACTCTCGCCAGAGTTTGCTATAACAGAGAGGATCTTTTGCTTGTCGGCCAGAAAGAAATTGTCATTTCCCAACTCCCAAAGGATGTATACGCCAGCCCGTGGAATCTAAAAATTGCTTTTCGACCACGCACAAGGAGAGGAAAGAAAGTTGCTAAGACGGGAGCAGGAAACAATTTTACGAAGTTATGCCTGCTGAACGCCAGATCAGTTAGAAATAAAGCCGACATTCTTAAGGATTATATTTTGGATCACAATTTAGACATCTTAGCCTTAACAGAGACGTGGTTACTACCCGGAGAAACTGACAGAGTCAAAGCGAATGATCTTTGTTCGAATGGCTTTGCTTTGCTGCACAATCCACGAAAAGCAAGCAAAGGAGGGGGAGTTGGTATACTCCACAGGACAAACATTCGACCAGACAGCATAAGAACATTAGGGACGTACAAATCATTTGAGTACTTACATTGCGCCATTCGCTCAAATACAAAACAAGTCAGATTGATTGTTGTTTACCGAGCTCCACCAAACACAAAGAACAAGCTCTCTCATTTTCTGCCAATGGGTGAGTTCGCAGCTTTCCTGGAAAAACAAATGTTTGGTCCAGGGAAATCTGCTTATTATTTGAGATTTCAATTACCATGTCGATGTTGCTGATAACACCGAGGCAACCCAGTTAAAAGAGCTTTTGTTGTCGTTTGACCTGGTGCAACATGTTCATGGACAAACACACAGTCATGGACGAACTTTAGATCTCGTTATCACAAGAACAGGTAACGACACTGAAAGTGACATTTCCATCTTTCCTCACGGTTTTATTTCTGACCATGCAGCTATACCCATGAAACTTAGTGTGAAAAAACCGAGTGCCACCCGCAAAAAAATAACATATAGGAAGCTCAAAAATATCGACTTGACTTCATTCAAACACGATCTTCAGCAGCTGTCAATTGTAACACAGCCATCGTGCGCGGCAAGCCTTGATGATCTTTCCAACAAGTATGACGCTATGCTCAGATGCGTTTTGGATAAGCACGCTCCACTAGAGCATAGATTGGTTTAATTGTGACATCAGAGAAGAGAAGCAAGCCCACAGGAGATCTGAACGGCGTTGGAGAAGATCTAAACTTGAGTTTTGTCACACACTGTCGACGGGTTCATTCACTCTGTGCTGCAGCAAAGGCTAAGTATATTAGGTCAGAGATATATTTTAGAGCACTAATGATCCACATAAACTTTTTAAGATTGGAGAAAGACTGACAAATGCAAGGGAAGAGACCAAGCTACCGGTTTCCCAAAATCTTTGCGGATAAATTGGCAGAATGTTCTACACAAAAAAAATACATACCATCCGATTGGAATTAGCGAAGATGCGAATGCAACTCACCAGGCGCGGTCCCTGAGAAATGATGTGACTCTGAGCTAAGTGAATTCAAACAAGCAGCGGAAAGTGAAATACGTATATATATATATCACTAATGCAGCTCCAACGTCGTGTGATTTAGTCCCACTACCAACATGGATGCTAAAAGAATGCATGGATATCCTTCTTCCTGTTATAACACAAATGGTCAATCTTTCTGTGCCAGAAAGATGGAAAACTGCAATCATGAAACCACTGATTAAAAAGAGCAATTTGGATCCTGAATTAATGAAAAACTATAGACCAATTTCAAATTTGAGCTTCATATCCAAATTGACAGAGAAGGTTGTAGCCAATCGATTTCAGGACTATAAATTTGCCAATCGACTTGACGACAAGTATCAGTCAGCCTAAAAACCTGCCCATAGTACTGAGACTGCACTTTTCCGAATATACAATGACATTGCTTGTGCTGTTGACCAGCACCATGCTGTTGCTCTCTTGCTTCTTGACCTCAGCGCCGCTTTGGTCGATCGCGAAATCCTGTTACGTCGCCTGTCCGACAGTTTCGGTCTAAATGGAAAATGCCTCGCATGGCTCAAGTCATACCTATCAAACCGCTTACGAGTCTGTGTTGAAGGCAGGTATTCTGAAACACACCTAATAACATGTGGTGTGCCACAAAGATCAGTCCTAGGGCCATTATTATTTACGGCCTACATATCACCACTTGTGAATCTTGTAAATGAACAAGGTCTGCAATACCACCAATATGCTGATGACACCCAAATCTATTTTACATTTATTCCTACGCAAAAATATGCAAATGATGCACAAACCAAATTGGAAGAATGCATCCGACAGATAAAATCATGGTTGCCAAACAGTTTTCTAAAACTTAATGAGGACAAAACTGAAATTCTATTTTTTTGCATCTCGTTACAAATGTCAGCCGTCGATTGCCCCACAACCCCCCCCCCCCCCCTGTGGGTCCGGGGGTAGAATAGGTCCACTGTACTTCTAAATGTCGTAAGAGGCGACTAATAGGGGGAAACCTGTTGGCCGTGGGTTGCGACTCGTGTCGGTGGACAATGGAATTCTGGTGGTTGAGCAGAGCGGTCCTTTTGAGGGCCATATCTGCAATATGCCACTCAGGCCCGGATTTCACCTAGACGAGAGGCTGGAATGGCCTGGTTCAGTCAATCGGCTGGTAGTCCTAGGATCGTTTCCATTTTTATCTTTTCCATCTCCATTTTCATTTATCCTATAAGGCGGCTGCTTAATCAGGTCAGTCTTATATATTAACCTTTCTTGGCACCATATAACACACTAGTGTTGGTGTGCCGTTAAACCCTATAAAACCCTATACTTACTATCGATTGGCCCAGTTGATATCGGCGATATGAGTGTACCTACATCAGATACAGCCAGAAATCGCGATGTGAAACCACATGTTATGAAGTCAACTCAATCTCTCTTTCATCAGATCAGAAGATTAGGCAGCATAAGGAAGTACCTGAACCAATTCACAACCGAAATTCTCGGCTTGATTACTTTAATTCGCTGATATATGGAGCCCATTCGTATCTTATCAAAAGACTGCAACACGCCCAAAATACGGCCGCCCGCCTTGTTGCAAAAGGAAAACACGGGGAAAACATTCAACACATCATGCGTACCCTTCATTGGCTTCCTGTGGAAAAATGTATTGTATACAAAATTCTTCTGCTCAACTTTGAGGCTGTTATTAGAACCGCGCCAAGCTACCTACAGGAACTTACTGCTCAATACCAACCTGCAAGGGAACTTAAATCGATGGACAAGTATCTTCTTCAAGTCACAAAAGCCCCAAATACGTCGTCATACGGTGCCAAAGCGTTCAGTAATGCCGCACCAAGTTTGTGGAACGCACTTCCCATCGGTCAAATACGCCTGATGTATTCAAATCAAAACTCAAGAGCAGGGTTATTTCCTGGAAACAGGCGCTATACAAATGCCATATATGTTATATGTTATGTTAATGGGTAAAAGAAATGCACAGTTAACGCAACAACCTCAACGAGGAACAAAATGTAAAGTATTCATGATAAACAATCTATGAACCCTTTACATCAACCACTGTCCGTTGCACGTTTGTACATCAAATCAATCACTTAATCTTGTAACTTCCTCGACCATATAATGCAGCGGGCTGGTTGGAGATGAATATGACCGATTGACTGGCACTGTTCTGACTATCCATCTGCCGCTAACACAAGATCCACATAAACGCATAATACAAGTGTCATGTCGCCATCGACGTAATTGTATGACGTTTATTTATAATCATGACTTTCTCTTCACGGGATGTAAAAAAAGAATCATGTGCTGATCATCGAATTGAAACGGTCCTACAGAAGTTCATTATCAGCCGACAATCTATAACAAATGGTGTCAATAATGAAAGCGTCTTCATCAAAATGTTGACTTTATATTCCGACCTCGGCACATGACGTCCATAATATTCAATCAAAAAATATGAACATTAGATGATCTCTATTCCGACCCTGAATAGCAACGAGCCGAGAGACATTGTGCTTCAAGATATATACAAACTATTCCAAAATAAACTGTCAGCTTCATATAAATATGTATGAACGACCACGTTCTGTATCTCATTTTGCACCGGAGGATTTATCACTGGAAGAACTATATCTTTGTGGATCCACATATTTGGGGAACACATAAATTGAACACATATAATATATATATATATATATATATATATATATATATATATATATATATATATATATATATATATATATATATATATATATATATATATATATATATATATATATATATATATATATATATATATATATATATATATATATATATATATATATATATCTACATATACATACATGTACATATACATATCTATGTGTTCAACTTAACCAAATATGTACATACATGTACATGTACATGTTTGATTGTCTTGGCTGATTGGTTGCAAAGTTTTGATTTTGATTGTAAGGTTGATTCGTTGTGCATGCGAACCAAGTAAATTGTGGGCGATTTGCAACTCCTTTAGTGCTTGCTCTAAAATATGTTGACAGTGCACAATATATTCCACACAGGGAGCATTAGTTTTGCGGCATTAGATATACCACATGCTGGTGCAATCACTATCCCGATAAGTATTTCATCAACCATGAGTATCGATATGGATATATGATATTAATATTATGCATACACCTGGTTAACTTTTTCACGTGTCGTGTGTCCCAAATAATACATTTGTTGGTTTTGAAAAACACCGTTAGTTATTCAATGAAGAATTACGCATTGCAAATGTTATACAATGAAACATTGGAAAAAATACGACATTTCAATGAGAGTTCAGCTCAGAGTCATCGTCAATTACTAATAGCTCAATTGTTTAAGGTGAAGATGTTGTTGTTGTTAGTCATTCTGGATTGAGTTTTCGGATAAATTCTATAGAGACGATTGATCACAGACGTTCAGTTGTTCATCCTCTGCCTCTCCAAAATAACCACATGTCGGTTTAACGTATGGTTTAATATCGTAACATAATCTGTTGATCAAAGTTGAGGTGCACTAAACATTTGTACAACATCTCGTTACGCCAATTCATATTATTGAAGTGGCTTGATAATACTAAGATGCCTAAAGCTAAATTAATTGCATGTTCAGACCTTCTATTCGTAAACAGCTGTCTTTGATTATTGTCGTTTCATCATTAAAATTTTACAGCGATACGAAGGGGGTCGACTCGACCGGAGCATTCCTCTTCTTCTCTATTGGAATTTCTTACCAATTAATATCAAGGTGGATTAAGATAAGCGAACTCATTTATAATATCTCGCGCCATATAACCTAGCGAGTGGCAAGATCGCTGAACTACGCTATTTGAGCCACTGGATTGGGATTAAACGCTGTATCAATGTGAGTATCATAAAAGGATCCCCATGGTGTCATATGTTGATAACAGCCTCTTTGGCGTTCACCAAGATCATTGGGGCGCGATATTTGGTCAAGATATGATAAATAGTTATTCCCGAGTGTCCAAGGTCAAGCTAAGTGCAGACGGTCGCAAGTATAAACAGACATGACAAATCGTGAATAATATAATGTTTTGCTTTGCGGGGGTGGAATCTCGAGGGGAGGTCTAGTGAATAAGGCTAAGTCATTGCTTAGCTAAGATAGCCTTTATAAAACATTTATCGCAATCACACAGTCTCTGGAGGACTGAATACCCGGGGATTCGCAGTTATATTGTACGTATGTTTTTGCCACAAACGCATTGAATAGAATTAGAGTGAGAGATGCACGCGTGTTATAGACGTTAAGTGCAATTAGATTTTACACTAGGAGTTTGCTCAGAATTTATTGTTATTGTGATGACTCTTGCCTCGTGGGCACTTATATTCTCATCCCTCTAGGCCTGCGCGGCATCGTTTTATCTGGTATTTTGTACGGTAAGTGCAACGGTCGGATTTATGTGTTTGACATGTCTGTCTTGCGTGGGGATAACATGAGATTCCCATTATTGGACAGAAAAGAAAGACAACAATCAGCCAACATTCATGGCGACAGTAGAACTTTTGTTTTTTGTTACCAGATGCGGAGCGTGATCTACTTTTCGGCAACATTAGCAGATAATGGGATTGGTCATATAATTGAAATACACACACATATATATATATATATATAGATATAGATAATATAGAGAGATAGAGATATATAGATAGATATATCATATATATATATATATATATATATATATATATATATATATATATATATATATATATATATATATATATATGTATAATATATTCATATATATGTATATATATATATATGACATATATACATATATATGTATATATATAATATAAATAAATGTATGTATACAGACAATATATATACATATATACATATATAAGTGTATGTTTACATTAATATAGAGAGGGATATGTATATATAAATATATATATGTATATAGATATATATACCTATACATGTATATATATTTATATACCTATACATGTATATATATATATATATATATATATATAGATATATATATATATATATACGTATACATATAAATATATTTATGTATATATACATATATATATGTGGTTCTATATATATATATATATATATATATATATATATGTGTATATTTCTATATATATATATTCGTTTTATATATATATTCGTATATTTATATATATATATATGTTTATATATAAATAATGTAAATATATATATATATATATATATATATATATATATATATAGATATATATATATATATATATATATATATACATATATATATATATATATATATATATATATATATATATATATATATATATATATATATATATATATCTACGTATATAAGTTCAATATCAAGGTTTGTCGTACACTGTCGACACCATCGTTTCAATAAACTTTATCAACAAATTGTATTTATAAAGCTGGTACAATTCACGCAACACACACACGCTATGACCTGTCCATAAAATATCAGAATATCCAGTGTAAACACTCAGATACTTACAAATTAAGGATATCGTATGATCTGATGTTTAGATCTTTTGCAGGTTTGCATTTGTCAATGACGCCTTTGTCATTCATCATTTAGATTCTACAGCGATACAAATGGTGTCAATTAGTCACTGGGATAAAGATTATCCAATTATAAAGCACTCTTCCCCAGCAATTCTAGTCCCATCTTTAACCTTACCTGTGGCACAAACGCCGAGGCACGCCATTTCCGCTAATTGTTCAGGATTAAATACTTCTTTGTCCAAATTAATTAGATCAACAGGATATCCATTGTCTCATTTTAACGGTGACGCCATAAAGAAGTTCAGCAAGTCTAGTGGGGCAAAATATTTTGTCTGAATATTTGTATACCGGTTATTGCATATTCAGAAACATGTGTTTATAAATTGGGGCAGCAAGAGGTGGTAGATTTGAAATATTTCAAGGAAAAGACAGACTGCCTCAAGCATTGGCAGGCACGGCAAGGCCTAAAAACATTCTGTTATATTTTGTGGGGGTAGAATGGGAAAACCAGGTGCCGTGAATGCAGTTCGGGCATCGTACAACAACAAAAGACTCAAATGAACCCATTTCTTGTCGTACATCTAACCGGAGGCAATACTGGCAATTTGCAGTAACAAGCAATGTAACTTTCTGACTAATGATATTGCCTTAGCATATTGATAAGCATATCGCAATAACCTCAAATTCTTCTATCAATTTTATCATTGCCTTTCCTTGCTTGATTATTGTCATCGCAATGATACAAGCTGTTTTTATTGAAGCAGAATCAACTGAAGCCTTTTGCTTGAATTCATAATGCATTCATAATAAGAATGAAAGATATAAGGAACGTTAAAATTCAATACTAATATCAATCAACATGGTAACGAAGTGGGCTATAAGATGCTGCGTTCGGTAATTGTCGACGGATAATCCACGTAAATAAACTCGGATTCGCATGAACATAACATGAATGTGTGCGCTTTTAATTATTGGCTTATTGAACAAAATCCAACACGTACACATGCTATCGATATATATTTCGGAAAGATTTTGCTCTGATTGCTCGGCATTTATAGCTTATGTGATGTAGCTTTCCTCCTGGGCACTTACATTAAATCAGGCCTGCACTGGATCATTTCGATAAGACATTATTGAATTACTCAATCAAGGCGAACAAAACACTTGCTTTTGTTATCTACAGCCCATTTGGTGATTATTACGCACTTCCGCAAATTGAGTTGTCACATAACAAGCGACAAAATTGTGTCCTCATCGCGCCACTAGTTTAAGACGACGTAAGTCGCTGCTGCAATTTCAAAGTTGCATTGCATCAAAGTGTGGCCAAATGACCTTATATTGTCAAATGTCAGGACGGTGCATATCCATCAAGACGCTTCGAAGAGATTTGTGACGCCTTATTAAATATTCATATCATGGGAAAGTACACCAGCAAGTAATGAACGTAAAAGTCCCCCTGATTAATTATATACCCAAATGCATCGCGTAGTGTGCGAGATACTGGTTTTGCATGATAGTCTACACGGACCAAGCAATCTTGGTAAGTACCGATGATATTTTCGCTATAATGCCCTTTTGAGAGAATTGATGGATGACATCGGGAATAATCGACAACAGTTATGGTAAACTCAATAGCAACAAGTAAATTACGTTTATGTTTATCGAAATGTTTTTTTCTTCGAGTAAGCATATTTGCATTATTCAATGGCTCTCTATTTGAGTATTTGGACAAATGTACAGAAGGATAGAAAGGTAGAAATTGGTGTATTTATGTATAAATATATACTGCAGCCAGTATCAACTGCATGTAACATTTGCGTCTAACTTATATCAATCCGTCTCTTGCCGTACTTTTTATGTCGGCAAACGAGCTACATAGTAGCTGCTGAGAACCTCTCTTGCTTTAGGATCTTAGTGATGCAAATGCTATGAAAACACTTATTCGGATAATGCCAATGTCAGAAATGTGGTTGCCAAATGCATGAAATCATCTAGTTCTTCTTACATGGCATTACTTGACGGCTACAATCAAGCAGTCTCTATTTATTGTTTCCCTACTCCACTGAACCCTGACACGAGAAGCAACGGTAATAATCAGCATAATCCTATTTGATCGTATCAAATACGCATTATACTAAAAGGCCTGACTAGCCAATTCAAAATCCATTTATGTATCACGTAATGATAAGAGATGTAACAGTTTCATTTAATGGTTTTGTAAATAATAATGTATCCCGTGGCCCAGTCATAAAAATGACGTGTACATTATAAAAGTTATCGTTCTCTCTATTTCTTACGAAGCATTTGGTTCTATAAGGCAAGTGAAATGGACAGGATTCAGCTTGAACGTAAGTATCTTTCAATGCGTAAGTACAATTAATATCAATATTTCATTTGGGTAGGAGATTTGCATTAAAACAAATGTTGAGTCATTTGAATACAATACAATCATTTTATCCTCGTTATCAATCGTGTATAGTTATCCTCCACCGTATAGCAATCATATTGTATTCATTTTGTTGAGGATTACTTATGACATTAAAGTTGACGAATTCATAAAGGCTTAGAATACTTGATAATATAAATATGATACGAACAATAACCACAGCCATAAATTATATTTACAACTGAGTGATATTCCCTGTCTAGCGTAAAACACCATCGCATCCTACAACAAGTGAAGTGATCCGCCCTTTTACGAAGGGTAGACGAGAGTTAACGTAAAGGCAACGTCTTCCAAAACTCATATTGCATTGCTGGGATTGCATGTAAGAGTAATACAAATTCACGAATAGAAGACGCTACTCCCAGGTTTCAACAATCACGTTTACAGAAAATATAGTCTGCGCATGTACTATCATGGTGTGGTGACTACTACATTGTAAAATGGTGAAAAACACAATTCTGACAGGTCTTTGCACATGTCTCTGATGTCGATGTCTCTGATGTCGATGTCTCTGATGTCGAGATATGAGATTGCCTGTGTGTTTAAGTGGAAATAGACTTTTAAAGTCTCTTTATGGAAGAAAGGCTAAGCACGAACTTGTTGCATACGTTACAAAAGCACTGCTTCCGCTTTGTTTTTTAAATTATTAGGTAAAATATTGTTACAATTGCATATACCAGTTGTTACTATTAAATTGCCAAAACTTGATGGCTGTCTCAACAGTTTCAACTTTTTGTCATGTTTTTGTGGAAATCATATTTTTCATAATGCATGTGCATGAATTGCAGTCACCGACTCTTGTGCTATTTTATTATACTGTGATCTTATGTCCTTGCAGGTATGCCCACCGCAATATTTGTACGTATACAACCGTATGCAATCATGTTACGATCCGTTTTTTGGGTCACCGTATGAGGCACTTTGCCTCTGAGTTACTGGTGCACCTTTAACATGGATGCTCCTGTAGCTAAGATTAAATATGTTTGCTATAACTCAAAGTAAATAATATATGATGTCACTGAAAGAAAGCCACGCTAGCACAAACCAGCCATTTCTACATTCATGTCATTCAACTGTACTGTAGTAGTTTAGCATATGTTGTGCAAACCAAGGAAATGCAAAACATATCAGAGCATCTGATCAGTTATGTACTCATCCATAATAAAGATATATGTAATGAATTATTTCAAGCGAACGCTTTGAGTCGAAAAGCACATACCGCCCTCCTTCACGATTATAACTATTTGCCGGATAAGATGGGTACAGTTATTACAGTGTCTTAGCGCAGGAAACCCATATAATAAAAGATAAACACCACTGCAATTAATTAATAATTAATGATACTCAAACATGCGATGAATCAGTAGAACTGTATCTTGATGACACTTGATAGAGTATGTCGTAGTGAACGATGGGTATAATATTTTGTATCGAAGAATATTACCGAAATTTGCTTGATAAATGAAGCAGCATCCCAAAATTTCTTAGTCACGTGTTAGAATGCACGTTCATTATTCCATCGAGTAAGTGATCCGAAAGCGATTTCCTCTATCAGGCAACAATGGATGGGTGGTTGAATGACGAGGAGGTCTAGTGCTTAAATAAATCAACTGTATTCGCTTTCACCGATGCAATCCGACCCTCGCCTGTGTTATATGGCGCATTCGCAAGCGAGTTTAAAAATAGGTGACGTTTACTTGACATCGAGTTCACAATTCTATCAATATCTACATTGCAATACGATTTTATCAAACGTTATAAAACTAACGATATGTTAGGAAACGGAACAATAGAATGTGGCTGGCACTAAAATATATGGCTCATAACAGCATCTGTCGCTGTTAATTTCAAAAGCAATACCAATATCAAGAAGCGATTGTCCAGTTACGATGTATTCGCCACAAGCATTTCAGATATCACCCAATAAGCTTGATGCTTCCGATAAATGTATTGAAGATGTAATATCTATTGTGGCTTTCATATATGTCCAAGTCAAAATCTAATGTGTTATCCGTCTACAATTCAACCAGATTATTTTATTCTGTCAACAGAAATCAACTGAACCATTTCGATAATCAAATCTCTTTAAGGACGCTACCTGGTTACAATGTAAAGCAGAACCACGTTTGAATTATGCAATCATATTAATCACCAGCATTATTGAATGCTACTCCTGGCACATACCATTCTGGTATGCATACTAGGATCTGACCTATAGAATATTTATGCAAATGTGACACCGATGAGATCAAAATAGTCTTTCAAATGACCTTACCGTGCCGGAACGCATGTCTCGATTCAGCTGGTTGATTGCTATATTGAAGGACACTATATCATGCCATCTGCGGATAGATTGGGATTACCGTATTGGTATGGTAAATTGTGTATAGACTATGCAGGTTTATATCTTGTAGTCCCAAACGTCTTTTCTGCAGGTTTTTTACGTTGACTTGCGTAAATTGTGATGCCTATCTCGTTCGTGCGCAGCTGCAGAACCGAAATCGAATGCAGCTCTTTATTGTAATTCAACAGACTCTGGAGAACATAACAGTTCATTAACGGAAGTTTTATTGCCCTCCTGAGTATGATATCTAACATTCATTACAATTGGTTTCCTGATGGTATCCATTAATAGTATCCGCATGAAAATTGGTTGTCACTAGAATGCACACATTAGGCTTTTAGAACGAGCACATATTGCTACTAATCAGTGCTGAATGATTACCGCTACACATGTACATGAACAAGTTCTCGCAGTATTGTAGCAGCGTCTGTACAATGCACCCCTGACGACAGCACATCGTCATTTCGCGATTGTGATCATATCTGATGTACTCACATATGAGTCGCTAACATATATATAATGATTAAGCATCAAGTGTTCTTTAAGCATCGTAAATGCCTTTGCCTACATTGGCAGCCATAATCTCTGTTTGGTTGCTCAACATAAACCAATCACATTAAGGTACGTGTGGTTTGAGTATTAAAGCATTTTCGCAAATGGATTCGAGCAACTATGGATTCTCCCCCATTCATTATTTACATGAGGTTTGGTTGCCTTTTTGAAAAGTAGTGCGATCGCACTATGAAAAGAATAGAAATAAAACGAAATCAAGTATTTACATTGTTCTGTTGAGGCTCTATACTGCCTCTATGAAATTTGACAGGTAACAGGTACTTACTTTCCTATTTTTTATTTTTTCATGTTTGGCCGCGAAAATAAAATTATTATATCTACAGCTTTACCTGCCCCTAAAATATCTACTACAACATATCGAAACGATTAAAAGACAAACACGGTGTTTAATTTCGGTGTAACGTTTCGACCACAACCGATAGGCGATTGTGGTTCTATACAACATATTATGATTCATCCTGAATATATTGAACAGAGGACTAGTAAGGGTCACATTAGGTCAAACTTCCAAGCGTGCATCTCCATACATCTGTTCACGCATGTTCAAGAAGTGTTTATGCAAACTGATCTTCTCTAAACATCACATTAACATGTTTATGTTATCATCATATTCATATGCGGCTTATAACAAGGCATTCAGGACCAGTGCTGTCGTTTTTCATGCATGATTCTGTACGAATGCTATGACGCGTGTTCATGGATACAGTCGTAACAGTCCGACATTCACAAGCAGTGATGGGAAGCTACAGAATGATACTCAGAAGTGTCCATGTGTATGTTACTCAAGGACGTGTTTGTGCGGAACAGAATATGTTAATTGCAACATTATTGACCGTTACTTTGGTGACAAAGCTGCCGCTACAGTAAGAGTTCCCACGAACGTAAGCTATAAACCCTCTGAATACATTCATATAAATCGGATATCACATTCAATATGTTTGCAGAAAATTTTATCAAACATATCATTCAGTAATATTTTAGCTGTGCTACTTGTATGTGTTGCATTCCGTACCACCCCGCCGCCTTTTTATTTGAGAAAGATCATTTGAGCTTTGTTGCATGGCTGATATCAACCTCAGCCTACTATTGCAAGCGCAAAGGGTTTCTCCAAAATGCAGATGGTGTTAATGCTGTTTAATCATTATGAGTTATGGTCGGTCCAAGTCAATTATTTGATGTCTAATGGAAAAGAAAATCAGGTCTCATAGTATTCTGACAGTATGTGGTCACCTCATGTATTATGGTATTTGAGCGCGCAGTATCGTTAAGGGGAGGATGAAAGGAAGATGTTTCTCCGGTGTGGGAGCGGAGGGGTGCCTAGGGTAAGGATGGTCAACTTGTAAAACCGCAACATTGGAACCGTGTTCTTTCTATCTGTGCCGATTGATTGGATTTTGATGACCGGCGCAGAGGGTAGCCACCCACCTAAGCCATTCGTGATGTTCCACCACACATCCTCTGACGCAATGGGCTATTTTGATGTAATTGGTCATTGATCTGTTGGTAAAACGTTGGGTTATTTATACGATTAGAGCTTGATTGTTGCAAGATCGACAGATAATTCCTAAACCAGCCATGAAATTTCGCTTTGACAGGCCTGAGAATGGATTTTACATTGTAACCAATTACTATTGATTTGCTTGTATCAATGTGTAGTTCTCAAATTATACCGACTAATGTGACAGGGAGACGGAGTGCAACCGACCGAGGATGCATAAGTATCGTACTTTTGAGCATTTAAAAGTAACTAATTAGCTCCGTTCGCATTCTTCGTGCGCCCTTTCCCTGTCTCCGAGACAGTTGCCTCACTACGGGGGCCTTTATGGAGCGTCAACGCATTGTAATAGCCATGGATAACAAGGCTTTATCACACGATTTGAATTAGGGTTGTTCCAGGTCACCTTACATGCAGCGTTCGTTGCTTCTAACTTTTTAATCGCTCACTAATCGCCATTTAATGTTTGCCCTAGCTCTGTGCAGCGGGATTCGTGGACTTTTTTAAAGCCCAATAAAGCGTGTGTATTCACCGGCCTTCCTTCTCGGTTTCCGCGTGACGTTCGGGGATGATTATCAATTTAGCCTCCTTGATGTGATCGTATGACATTCTGAGTCCTTCTGATGTGCATCTAAGGGTCGAAAGCATTCTGACAGCTACAGTAGTCGTTACATGCAAGCAGGTGACTCGTCCAGATGCAGCGTGAATACATCTATTAAGCGAACACACCCTAGATCATAAGAACTTGTGTAGTCATGGTGATTATGGTGAGCACGGACAGGTACAATAAGATCCCTAGCCCGAATCTGGGACGCAGAGTATAAAGCGGTGTATAACCTATTATATTGCGACTTTCAAGAAACATTGATTGAGAAAGTGTAACATATAGATAAATATGACCAAGACGAGCGCATAGAAGTTGGTGTAGCATACACACCCTTTCACTTAGGCCCATATATATATATATATATTTTATATTTATATATATATATATATATATATATATATATATATATATATCTGCATGTATATATATATATATATATATATATATATATATATATATATATATATATATATATATTATATACATATATATATAATTAATATATATATATAAATTTATCTCTCTATATATATATATCTCTCTATATATATATATATATATATATATATATATATATATATATATATATAAATTTTGCATTTGTCATGCAATTGGTTAGCATTCTAAAAGAAAGGGTCTGATATGACAGTGTATAAGATGCTGAGCTCGCTTTATTAGAAAACCCCATTCCCACTTGCACTGTTTGTTTGCGCAAGCGATCATGCATTGCGCACGATACAAACAAAAAAATGTTATTAACAATTAGAAGCAATAATTGACAGTGGTGCAATAATTGGTTAGTATTCTCGCCCCGTCTTGCTAGTCAATTAAAAGCAGTTGCTCTTTACAATATATTCCGACACAGAGGTTGATTTCAAGTGAATTTGAAATTCTGCAACAACGTATTCCAAGGCCCGAACAAATTAAAAGCAGCACGACAATTATTCCGAGTCAGAGTTTTTATTAAGGTAATCATCACATATTGCAAGTGAAATCTAGACAATATATAGCAAAATTGTGGCACTGATGCACTTACTGACTTCATCAAACACTGGCGCACATATGCTTAATAAACGACCTTGAATGCCAATAAACGTCTCCAAGATTAGGTTATGGTTTTTGAACAAATACATGCTGAGTTATGATTAAATCAGGTTCATTATATGAATTATACGCATTAGTGCTGACAGACGTAATGTCATTATTCGAATTCATATTTGCATTATTAATCATGTTAACCGTAGCTTGAAAAGATGGCATTATATGGACATCCTTCTGAGAGATCACAAATATATACTAACTATATTGGGTTATGAAATAAAGGTTTATATGAATTACGGGCAACGCAAAATCTGCACACCCTAGCTCTTTGACAACATAGAGTTGGTTGTGAGTCAACAAGAATTTATTTTCTTGGTGCATCTAACTGGCAAAACTACATTATTGTTTTGCTATGCTATTTAGCTAATTTGTTCAATATTTTACTAGTAAAACATAGCGTATTATTCGGTTTTGTTGACTATTTTAACAAAGCATTGTATACTGCGGTATGGATGTCATTTCATATACGGTGAAGGTACCAACCAAGAGTATACTCGAAGCTTATTTGATTCCAACTTACCGCAAACAATAGAACATCCTTCCCAGATTTCTCTAAAATGGCTTGCATGTCTTTCTTTCCAGTAACTTGCAAAACATGTCATCAACATTATGGTCATGCATACCCAGCACATTCGCTGGTTACATATGTTAAACGAACAAAAATTTCAATCGATGAATGAAGCGGTTGTTGTCAATGAAAGAAACGACACAGTATAAAACGATGCAGCACAAGCTTAAATGGACATGGATATAAGGGTCCACAATATAGAAGATATCACAATAGAAATAAATCCTGTCCAGCAATTGCAATTTCTTATGGCAATATATGCAAACGGGACCTGTGCTCTTTCGGTTCGATAAGGCGAATGCCATATTGTACGGCAGGGGGCATGTCAGAGATACGGATCTTTGCAAAATGTTCCAGCAAATACCAATACCAACAAGGTGTATAATAATGATGTACTCAGTCATACGCAACAAAGCGAAACGCTGTGCGTTTTACAACAAAATGCTTCATAATGTTGTATTATGGGATGTATCGAAACATCAACACCAGACTATTTTGTGACAAGACGCATTGTTCATAAGCAGTGCCAGCACTGTGATACGGCTTTCTGTAAAATATGAAATTGCGTCGGGATAATAATATTTGTTGCATCAACGAAAATGGGATGTAACGTAACGACCTTGACTGAGGAACTGTACAACACGTTTGAATACAAGTTTGCCTCTCATTTTGCGGTGTCTTAAGTGACGCATACTTAGTCACTCCACTCATATCGGGAGGGTAAGACTTGTATATAGTTCTATCACCCAAGAATTACAGGTGATGAGAAACTTATTGGTGGTAAATGACCCTCATTGTAGCAGTAACCAAAGGGGTCACCCTACATCGACGAAATTTTTCAGATCGCTGGTTCTACTTTCTAGGGGTTTTTTATCATCCATATAAACAGCAATATTCGCATTCTGAGAACAATTTCATAATGTGTAACTGGGCGTAACCTTTTCACGAGAAGCGCTTGTTTATTGTCTGCTCATTAATCAAACATTTTGTCTGCACGCAACGCCGGGTCGATACATATTTTCATCATCATAATTGGATGACTTATTTTTTGACTGCTTTACACTGCTTAAAACATTCGGATATTAACTCTAACATGGTAGGCGTATTGCTCGTCATTCACACGGCCTTGCTTAATTTATGGCGTAATGAACGGCTTAATGTTCACCTACCACTCAGCCGTACGTAAACAAACGGACTGGATAAAAGTATGCTGCAGGTGGGTAAATATAGAACAAATTCGGTGTTTGGTCATTCTTACTCAGTATTCATTGACATCCAAACAGTAACCGCGGAATCTGTGTACATGCTACTGCAAATCTAACTTTCAATCGAGAAAAAATTATGCCCTCTTTTTAGAAATTCAAAGTGCTGTCAATTTGGTCATATATATTCCCTTAAAGACGAGGTCTCCAACTGGTGATATTACTACAAGCTCTTGTGGGAATTCATGGTTGCATTACATCAAAATTTGGCCTTGTGTTGTCATCTATCATGACAACGCACATCCACGAAGACGCTCCCAAGAGAGATTGACCGCATATCATTTGGAAGGAAGTATGCAAGTGAGCCATGTATGGCTTATTTAATGATAAAGTCAGTGAGAATACGGTTCCGTCCATGGAAATTTTATATGTCGCAATTGTCAATATGGTTCACTGCAGTATATATATATAAATATATATATGTATATAAAGAAAGAGAGATATATATTATATAGATAGATATATATATATATATATATATATATATATATATATATATATATATATATATATATATATATATATATAGATATATATATATAGATAGAGATAGATATATATATCTCTATATATATATATCTCTCTGAGATCTAGAGAGAGAGAGATAGAGAGATATCTCCTCTCCCTCCCTCCTCCACTAGATCTCTCTCTCTCTCTCTCTCTCTCTCTCTCTCTCCTCTCTCCCTCTCTACCTAAATATAGAGATCTCTATCTCTCTCTGTCTCTCTCTCTAGAGAGATATCTCTCTATATAATATATATATCTCTAGGAAGATAAATATATAGATCTCTCTTAAGATAGATCCCTCTATATATACATATAGGAGATATATATATATATATATATATATATATACATAAATATTTGCAGTAATAATGCGTTTGGTCATGATTCTAGCTCGTTGTAGCATTTGAAATGTCATTTTATACGCTCAAATATTGATTTTAATGCCTCCAAAACATTGCAACTCGCTCGCTGCTTGCAAAATATTTCTATCAGGTGTACACGCAGCTGTAATTCACAAAATACAAACGTCATTAGTACAAACTCAACATAGATGACTTTATTTGAAATTCATTCCAGGTCTATTCTATAGCGTTTTAGTCATTGGTCGTTACTCATAGATATCGTGATTCCTGTGATTCAAAAGTGCTCGTTATGTGTTCTTAATTAAACAATCACTGAAACGTTCTTGCAATCAGTATGGGGAGAATGCCACATCATCAAAACCTGAGGTGTACTTTCATGTGGCTCCATTACCCATATATTGCTCAACATGCATTTTGCAATGCAAGAAACTGTATAAAATTGTGATTTAGATATAAGTGCGCAAGCTTTGTAATTAATTTATAGCATTTACTATTCAAACGACTACCACAAACGTTTGGAGCACTCCAGCACATATCACCAGTTTTCACATTTAATTAATCACGGGATTCCGGTTGAACAATTGCTGCGTTATTAAGAAAGGTAGTCATATATTTCGGGAGTGTTTGTGGTCAAAATCATTTAGGAATATCACCACAATCAATGATATATCAACCGTAGATATAAATAAGATTTTAAGCTACAACTATTAACTGGACATAATGTAAACTATTGGTTTACTAATATCGAGAAATAGTGACTTCGGCTTTAAAGTCCCTACTATGTCTAAAATAAGATGAAACGACATGACATGTACGCTAACTTTAGTCGTGTAAAAAAAGTATGTTTTCAGAATAAACCAATGCGACTCAACTGGCGTGGGGAAAGTTTCAAGAATAACAAAATAGTGTTTTGGCTGATCAGAAAATGAACGTAATATGATTCGTTAAGTGCTCTTTTGCATTTGACCTTAAAGTCAGAAATGCTTCCCTTGTCGGAGTCCGAGGGAATGGAGGCAACATCAAAAAGTATGGCGTTCCAGTTGCAGCACAATGGAATGCTTTCTCTACATATTTAGTTATTTTCTTATGCCTATACTAGATTATATATATTTTATCTATAAATATATATATATATATATATATATATATATATATATATATATATATATATATATATATATATATATATATATATATATATATATATATATATATATATATATATATATATATATATATATATATCTATATATATTAATGCGGGTATTCACCTACATTACGTAAGTTTTGACGATAACATTGTAACATTGTAGCTATCAATTATTTTGACAAATGTTTATTATAGGTGCGGACCTGACTTAGAATAATTTGTCCAAGCGTAATACACCCATTTAAATGATCAGTGACTGGATAGAATTCTGTAAAATGATGATTTGAAGTTGTACGGGACAGCCATTTTCGCTTTTCAAGTCTGTTGTGATGCAATTATTTTGCAAATGAGGTCTGGGATTATTGGTGACATCATAATTTGGCAGAGGTTAACTTCCGACAATATATTGTAATGTTAGTAGAGATGTATATATTCAAGCAAACCAACTGTAATGGGCGTTGGGGGTGCAAAGGTGACACTCAGGCTCCTCACCAGACTAGAACAATGTCAAATGTAGCTTTACACAACAGATATTGATGCGTCTTAAAGGTAATGATAAATCGATTACTATCGGTTATCATGGTTTAAATGGAGATTAGCGCATTAGGTATCTATTGCTATGCCTGACGCACATTCTTCAGAGACCAGCCGACAAAGCACATATCGAACATTGATAAAGAAATTCGTAGAATATATTTTTATTTTTTTATCACCAATACATATACAGTTTGAGATAAGGCAGTAGACACTATGGAAAGCAAACGGTCGCTGTCGCTTGAAATATTTTAATAAACAATCCTCGCTACAGACGCTGATGCGTATGTGCCTTACCTAGGTTAGATCAGAGTTACCACCCTTCAACCTGAATGCTGATGGCGAGATTTGTTCAATTTGAAGTTCACAAACGCCCAACCATTACCTTGTATGGACGCCACCAGTGTAAATCAATCACATACAACAGTATGCTGACATACCGAAGGTTCTGAAATATAAAGAGGCAATGTCAATGTGACAATCTTGAAGTCATGGTCTCCCAAATGGCCTAACAGATGCGGTACAAATTGCTCAAATGTTTCAGCTGGTTGATAGCTCCATGTGCGTAAATAATTTAGCCATCTACGGCTATAATGGGGGTTTCATCTCACCTCGAGGCGGTATCGTTCAATTGTGTGTGGACTATGCAGATTTACCTCTTGAGTCTCTCGTAGTCTCAGATATCTTTTCTATGGGATCATTCTCGTTAACATAAGTCGATTCAGAGGCCCGCTATCCTGGCAGAACGAAAATCAAGTGCAGCTATTTATTGTAGTTCAACAAACCTAGTTGAAGTAAACTGTTCATTGACGGCAGTTTTATTGCCCACAGGAGTGTCATACGATACATTTATTCCAATAGGACTTTCGATGGTAGCCATATATAGTATCCCCAAAATGGATATATATGGCCAATTGTTTAGACACAAAGATCACATTTTAATCTGAAACAGTTCAGAGTGACTGCTGATACCCTTGCATTTGCTTAAACAAGTGCTTAGAGCATTGTAGCAATGCCTGTAAAATGCATCTCGGAAGACGATTGTGATTATTTAAAATCAAGGCGTAATAGATCGAAAAAATAATTACGCGACCTAATTCTATTGGCTGCGGTGAGGTTTCCACACTGTTGAATGAATCTCTTTTGTATATTTACATCGCTTGTCAGATCCAGATGTGGAATAGAAATCAAGAGTTACGATGACAAAAGTCGCCTATTGCTGCAAAAGTGTAAGAATCATTTCGCTTGTCTTCTCTTTGGTTTTAATTGGACAGTTATGAGACAAAAATATTTCATCATCATAAAATTGTTTTGGATATGGAAAAGCTTTGGGGTTAATCGCACAGAATGTGCAATTGATTACCAACGTCATTGCTATTGCCGACACATGAATTGAATGCCAAATAATAAGGGGCTACACAGGCCGCAACTAATGAAATCATAAAAGCTGCAATGAAATTATAAAAGCCTCCAGTTTAAAAAAGTCATAGCTTTGTGTTATTCGGAAATTAGATAAAAATCGTGACTGACATCATGTTAAGCCGGAATACTTGAAAACCTGTGGCACGTGTACTAATGACAGGGCGTGATGTCCAAAGTGATACGGCAAATTCTTATGTGCGAACAGGCGTGTTGGTTAGCAACACGGTTGCATAATACGACTGCTACCTTTGCGAGTTATATCACAAGCCATAATAGTCAGATGCTGTCCCCTACGGATTATACGCATGCTCCATACATTGTGGATATTTGTTTATATTACTACTGTATTGTAGGTATTGAGTGGCGTACCTGAGGCTATCTTGAATGGAACACTATTCATGAGTCGCCACTCGATGGAAAAGTGTAAAACGTCATAGCTCTAAAGATGTCAGTCCTAACGCCATTTATTTATTAGAACTCCTTGACTTCTATTAGTTGGCCATCCATGTATCGGCAGAAACCGAAAACCAAAGGGTTACTACCGAAATGTTACTTGGACACTTCATCAAATGCTTTTTGCATGTCCACAATAATTTGTATGAACAGGAAACTCAGCTCCTAATATTTTCATCAAACACATAGATAAGGCGAGATCAGTTGCTCAGAAAACCATGCTTAGATTATGGATTCGGTCAGTTTTGTCTGAGTACGTTGTCCGTCCATTTACCTCTTACAAGGATTTCCAGTATTTTTCTAACTACGTTACCATGTAACATGGTATGAACGATACGTTTACATCTGATGCAGATGATTAAGCATATTCATCTTTAATTTCATTTCCAACGGAAGAAGATTTATCTGTCATTGTGCATTAATCCTCAACATTTGTTATTGCTAGTATCAACTACACAAATCGTATACAGTAAAACAATAACTGCTAATTACATTTGCCATGTTCATCTGTTGTTGTGCCATATAATAGCTTGATAACTACTTTCCGTGAACCATCCGATGTCATAACTATAGTTGATTTTGTTAGCCACAGAGCATGTGTACCAATCCAAAAAGGTAAGTTTAGCTGAACCATGATTCATAATATAGTATATCCCGCGTGTTACTAGAAGAATGCTCATCCATATAAGTGAACTCGATGTATTGTAATTATAACTTCCAACAATGCAGCTATCTATCTCTTTAAGATATTCCATAAACTATGGAAGTCATTTGGAAACTGCATATATCCTCTCTTTGTACAATACGAAAGAACTATGTGCCGCAGTAAGAACGGTATAGATATTAAACACCAAGAGCAATCCACCATGTTCCATTAAAATAGAATATATGTGTTTGATGACATCTATAATCCTCGCAAAATTTCTCATTACACTGTGCTTAATGTGCTGCTTTTGATGCAAATACAACCCGCCTTGTGTTTTTAAAATGTTGGAATGCATACGTTAAGCCAAATAAAGCATTGAATAACCAGTTGAAAATGGGAAGTAGAAAAACCGTTATTAGTTTGACTTCGTGATTGCGCAAGATATGACAAGTGGTTTATGCATTGTTAGAACATATTTTGGTGTTAGTTGTCTTTATATGAGCACATTTTAAAAACACCGCGTTTATGATATATACCTGTGTATAACTTTTATATCCAATTGTCCGTATATACTTATGTCGCAACTACCCCATGTTGCCAATATACACTTCGAAACAACAACCGATGAGGCAGACACTAGCACAACATCGATTCCAACTTACTACTCGTACACTTGAATGACGCTGAATTGCATAATTTTAGAAGCGTTTGCCATGATCATCAGGATAAAGATGAGGATGACTTGTGGATAACTCTGAAAATATGACAACGTGTTCAAAATTATATTTGAGAGTGCTCACAATCTGCATGTATATTTTGAGTCAATTGATTGGAAAACTGATACGTCGCCAAATTTAGAATACGCCTCTATAACGATCAGCCATGTAACAAAGAATTAGTGCGGCTTTGATATACCTCATACAGTTATTGTTATCCATTGTCGGGTTTGCTCCGACAAACATTTTTCTTTCGGATTGTTCCTGGTCCTCAAATTCTAAACAGTGAGTTGCCACTAACAATCGGTCGATTCCATGCGATCTACTTAGAGATTTAAATTTAAGCAGATGAATCAAAACCAGCATTCATCAGACAGGTTAATTCGACGTTATTGTATGATTGTATAGGACCGGGGGAAACTGGTCATCACAGATTAGTACCCTCAGTAAAACGTTTGACAAGTTAACAGCGGTGCCATTTCTTGGTGGACATATAGGGGACTGTCTTAGTGAAGTCCATACTGCAAGCGTAATATTGCTCTCGGCCAGGCCATAGCAATCGTTATCTTTACTCCTGAATAAAAGGGTGTTGCCTGAAATATATATGATGCTTATGAAATTTTCTTGTCTATTTCGATTTGCGCGCACCACAATTCGTGATAAATAAAGAGTAATCGTTTCAACAATAGGATTATTCAATGTTTTTTTTTAATGAAGTGTTCAGAGATATGACTGACATGTAACTGACGACTAGCGAGAGTACCGTCAATGATGACCGACATGCAACTGACGACTAGCGAGAGTACCGTCAATGATGATTGACATGTAACTGACGACTAACGAGAGTACCGTCAATGATGACTGTAATCCTATCGAGCTTGTCATATTGCAGCATAAATGTATTTTCACACCAGATAAACCTACGTCCAAGGGGCACGTTCATATTCTCGGAAAATATTTCCTATGTTTCTGTATGTATGGTTATAACTGGTGTAAAGCATGTAGAATGCTGTCGACTGCAACGAAGTCTCCAAAAAGTATGATGTGCAATATAGTGAGTTTCCTGAAATACACTTCATAGTCGCTGCCTCCAATCCAATGATAAAGCTTCCCTTGTCTTATAGAGGTCAATGCTCTTGGCCGCTCTATCCGGTATATATCTTCTGAAATCCGTACATATACCTGTTTCTAAGCTTTTACGATAAGACATGGTAACTAGTAGAGTAAAAAGATAATTATTTTGTGCCTTATTTTAATGCTTGTGTGGCGGAATTATTTTTATGAATAAGAGTATTACACGAGGTTATGACTAGGAATTCACCCCTTTCTATAATTGGCTTATGCACCGTTCTATAAGGTTTAATCAAGTATACAATTACTAGAAATTGGTGGCAAATTACCAGTGGAAATTGGGCCACAGTGTGTCTGTTATGGCTTCTTTTAGTACTTCACAAAACATACGCCAAAGCTAGTTAATACAAACAGCAACTTTGTTGACACTAACTTACCTTACATCTTTTATAAGCGGCAAAACGAAAGGCAAATTTTACCGTTGAGCTTAACTCTGTGTCAACTCGACATCTTTATGTGATATGTATGAGTTCGCGTTACACTGACAACTATCATATCGTCATTTCCGTCCCTGAATGATAACGCTGCTTCACATTTAAGCGTTGATATGCTCAATAAATCGGATTTGTGTAACATCTATTAGCTACTTTAACGCTTTTGTAACCCCCACTATAATTCAACGCACATAACCATTACTCTGTATAGCCCAGCCAAGGATTCCTTTATTATCGTCAAGATAAATGAAAATCTTACAGGTTTCTATCCTTAGTGATTTTGGGGATTTTTCTGCAAAATCAATGACAGGCATTCTTCAGTACCACACACATGGAAGTGTCCACGTGGTCAGCGTATGATATAGGCAATAAATATATAAAACAGGTTTGTCAAGCTTCTTAATCACCCAAAACCAAATGCATACAACATGCCATTCTCAATTTCACTGACGTCGCCCATAATAGTGGTAATAGAAATAGGTTTACACGGGGAATATGCATTCATACACAAGTTGAGTCATTACCCCATTATTGACCATTGAATGGCTTGATATGAGTAAATATGAAAATAACTATGCGTTAAGTCTCAAATTTACAAGCATTGGTTAAAGCAAGACATACACGTAAATTATTGTTTCAATACTAGCCAAAACCGACACCTTGCTGAATCAGTAACTTACCTTGAATGCTCACCATAATCCACAAAAATTCAAGTGTAACTGGCATGGTAGGCTTAAATATGCATTACCGTTTGAAAATTTGCTTATCGCTTATAACACTTTGCCTGGCTTATCTCTTTTATGGTAATCTACCACAGGATCACCCTATGAATAGATAGTACAGCAATTTGTATCTTGGTAAATCAAGCATCAAGTAGACACACTCTTTTAGTGGAACTCAACAGTCAACACTATTACTGTGAAATACAGCATATTGAGATACCACCCCTCTTCCACTCACCGGAACACAACTTTGCCCAAACGGTCACCCATAACAGCATCTCATGTTGTAGAAACAACGTAAGTAACTAAGTTGAACGCAGCTCTTGTGGCTACATTGATAATAAAATGCCATACAACTTGAATCTTTATAAACAACTATTACGTGCCCGAGCGCTACATTTGCTTCATTATAACGGAGGGACAGTCCTCGGAGCTTGAATCGCGTCCGCACCGCTACACTTTATGGAATAACATTTCTTTTTCACCATTAGAGGCGCAATATAGGAAAACCATTCAACCACTAGTCATGTGTGATCATATTCAGACGGCTATTTTAGTAGTAACGTTGCCAAAGCAAAGTCTAGGTACCGCGGATAGATTGCACCACTCAGAGTTGCACTGTAGGAATAATGGCAAGTAAGTCCTCGGACAATTGGACTACATATAAGTTAAGTAATCTAGGACAAGATATGAATGTAACATGCAAGCCCAGTGCAGTGGGTTGCTCTTTGTCTTAACAACTATGATGTTGTGTGTTGCGATAACTGCTTAGCATTTCATACGAGGGCGTGTTTGCGAGTTAAGCGTCATGTTGTTGCACAATTACTGTAAAACACATGCCAGTTACAGATCCTAATTTTTTACGACGGTTTGCGATATATACAATCTCCTAAATTACTTTGCGATATCAATAAATAAACCCATAGATGTTATCTATCATCTGCTTTACAGTACATGTCGTTGTTTATTGGGTATTGTATGTGCGAAGTCACGTTGGTAATAAGCTAAACGCCAGAGTTTTCTGTTCTTTATGTCTCCTATGACACTTCATGCTCCTTGTACCGCGTACCGGATAAGGAAGAGCCGAGCTGCATTAGATCCAGATCAGATACTGCCGCGATGTTCAACAAGCAAATAAGGCCCGCTAATATTAATTGCATGCAAAGTTTATGAACGCATATTTAAATTAAGGCTTTGTGCCTTAAGTCGAAAACAGACAATATCATCATGATCAGTGCGGATTTGAGAAGATGTGAGCAATAGCAGTCGTGTGTCATGTGACAAAAAATACCGCAGTTTTCGTTCTATGTCGCATACTCAAAATGAAAGTCGTTAATAGTCGTAAATCTTATATAAATATGATGATTACGTTGATTTCAAAGTATGTTTGTCATGGTCTTTGGTGTCAGTGTCATGTGACCACATTTGAAAACTTTGCATATAGTCATCTTGTGCATAATAATGTTATAAGCAAGCTACACATGAGGACAAAATAATTGAATAATATAATGAATGGTTAGTTAAACTCCAAATGACTTGAAATAGACAGCAAGCCGACCATTAAACAATCAAGGCTGAATATTTGCATCACAAAGGTTATAATATCCCAACACCAAAATATTGTTTGCCTCGAGTAATGTATTCAGTTGAATTGATATTCAGGTGAGGTGCATGACTTTATGTTAGGCCACAGAGAGAGATGCTGTCCAACCACGCCACGCTATATCTGCAAGAGAATGGAGACTGTGTCCAAAAAAAAGATGCGCAGTGATTAACATTTCCAGCTACTCGCGGCGACATAGTAAATAATGGCCTCCCGCAGTGGTCAAGCGATGGATGAGTGTGACTTCTACATCATGGCATGGGAATGCCAGTTTCCAGTTGCAAGTTTGTAGCTGTTCGTGTAATCAGCTTCAACGCCGATTACTTTTTCGACATGGTGGCAAATGATATGCTACAAGCAGTGACACCCTACTGGCAACGATGATGAGACTTATTTGGCGTATGATATAGAGGTCGCATCATATATTGTTCACTGATAATACACAACACTAATTATGTCTTGCTTTGCTAACACAATATATGATTGATTACTATTAAGCTAAATGTTTCTCTGGCAATTACTCTTCAAATCGTTATTCGAAGTGAAAATGCAGATAAATCAGCAGATTGCTATTTACGAGTTTTATTCAACGATAATTAAATAGTATGCACTTAAACGTCCTACTTGGATGTAATATTTTCATTGCCATATAATGTGAACTACGGTGCACTTGGTGCAAATAAAACTAAGAACATTCCTAACTAAGACGTGGTAATTAAATGTATACTTAATCTCATGTTTTTCAATAATAGGAAGATTGTTTTTGATCGTCAGCTAAGAGATTGCCCAGCCCTGCTACTAATTTATATATATATATATATATATATATATATATATATATATATATATATATATATATATATATATATATATATATATATATATATATATATATATATATATATATATATATATGAACAATACATATAATTCAGGTTGATACCTTACAGCTCAACGTCGTTGGAATTAAGACATAAAAGTAGATTAGGAAAGGATCACACAGCATTGGAAGTGACGTGGTTCATTTAAGATTCCAACGCAATACTGGTTTTCAGCTTAGGCAGCGATTTCAATGCAAACACAACATAAAGTTTGGCTAATAATCGTTAATTGATGCCACAATATGCCTGCTGAAACAAATTACACAGCAAAATATTTTAATAAGCAGAGTATAAGATCGCCATGACATGAGAAATTAGTATGTCAGAAGGTAAGAATTAATACCTTTTGGAAGTATGAAATTTTGTCCGATGGCATGAAATTGTGATATAAGCCAGAAGGTGAGGCATTGAAAGCCTAACTCACAGATGTACGAAATTTATCAAATTAATCCATGCCACAGTTTGAACGTAAAGCTGTCATGTGAACAATACCTCTCACGGTATATATATGTTCAATGGATTATATATATCGTGAATGTTTATATACGCGAAGTTATCAGTGATTTATATCTACATTATGTTATACTGTGATCAAGAACCTCCATTGGTAAGTCAGACGGTTTTGGAGACTCCTTGCATGTTACGCATTGAGGCAGGTTTACAACTGTTATCAATGCCCTATTTGCAGTTGTTTCATTAACGACAATTACTATTCGAATGTTGCGTGTCTTTGACGATTGCGTCTTCTGATACTGTAGACTGATGAAAGTGCAAGGCTGGTGTTGAGACCGCGGTCTGGTGCTTACTCTTTACATGTTGTAAACGTAAGCAAAATGCTATACACTAGACATTCAAGCCGAAATCTATACATTGTACAACTAAAACTAATGGATGATTTGTTATACACGAACGCATTTTAAACTTCAGGACTTACTTACAAATAAAACATACCTTGTGAGAGTCTTGCAGAACACCGACACAACCATAACTAACTATTTGGTTGGTTTCTCTTATTGGTTTGGCCTCTTATGTAAAATATGAGCCAATCGTATAATTAGGTAAACATAGATAGCTTCTGTGCATGTTATAATTAGACACTGTCTAATTATTTTACCTGTGTCGAGGGTGTATTTTGTTTAAATTTGCCCGGCGTCGTTCTACATGTTCGTCCTTAACAGTAACGTTATTGGATATCTGAATGCGTATTTTGTAAAACCTGTATAGCACATACGTCTCGTTAAATTATCGGCCCAGATGCGTGCTGCTTTTGCATATATAATAAGGGTGTCCTATAGCAATCTCATGTATGGTAGCACACTGCTTCAAATGTGAGCGCGTAATAGACGGCGACAAGGATGAAAAGCAGCTGAAGTTTTAACAGAAATGCAATATACATATTAGATTACATTTTATGTCAGAAAGTTAAGACTTTTATGTGCACTGTAAACCATTGATATGATTTCTTTCTATATACCTTACAACCATCAATGCCTTAGTCATTGGTGTATATCAGTTAATTAATAGAATGATTCCCATCTGATATACTATTCTAACACAGTCACAGAAATTTCACAACAATTGTGTTATGATGATCCCAAATAGGTTTCATTGAAAGATACAAGACATACTATGATGAAGAAACTGAACTAGTGCATGGTTTAATCAATGTAACTTGTATTATTCGTTTTCCAAGAGATTCAGACGAAATGGCACATATTGACCAGAGATATATGGATATTCGCTACATGCTGTGTAAATCATTCCAGGAAGGCAGTGGCTTTCTATTAAAGTCTATAACAAAATGCATGATCATAAATTGCCCCATATACGAATCAGCATTAAGATTGATTGATTGAACGTAATGATGTTATGTAAATCACTACTGGTCAGCTGACCATGATCAAAATGACATTCATACCTCTGGGAGATTATATTGCATTATAGTGTCATTTAGCAATTTTAGATGAGATAAGGAATACACAATCAATACACGATGTTTTCATCACTTGTTGTATATTCGTCACTTTCGCAGCAATCCCTATCTTTAGTTTTTTACATGTATACATAATGTGGCAAATGCCAAAATAGTTTTTGAAAATATGAGTCATTTATTCTTCGGATATCATCATAAACACCACGGTACATCTGTTTGGCGAAAAACAGGGTCTCACTTTCTTCCTTGCAATGATTAATCTTATCCTTATCATTGTATACGTGGTACATGGCGCATATAAGTAGTCATCATAGAGCCAGTTCGATGATTTGTAGCGTGAGATATTGTCAACTCGGATAGTTTTCATGCTGTTAATTCAATAGATTTCTTACATTCGTGAGTAAAGTGTAAGGCACACGGCTTATATTGCCGGATATTGCCTGATTTTCTGTATGCACGTAAGACTTATTGCCGATCTAGGCACCTGTTTACCTCCAGTCTGACAACATGTGAATATTTTTGCCATTCGTGCTTGACTGAATGCTCCAAATTGGGCGATGCATCATTGCCTTATGGGAATAGCAAGGTTTCCATTACCCTCTTATTCGAAAACGATTCCTTGCTCTCTCTGTTTGGCTGGTAACCACGACTGGCAGTTTTTGGGAAATCATACTTATGTATGTTGTTCATTTATGAATTGTTTATAATATCAGAATGAACGTAGGACATAACAAATTCGATAATGCACGGATCCATGTTTTGTTCACCTAATCCATCATTTTATGACTGGAAGTTTTTAGCCTTACCTGCTGGCAAATATGAAACAAGAATTTCTATGCTATGGCGTGCTATTTGTCATATTACAGTGTTTTCGAGCCGTTTGTGACAACTGTCATGGCTAAAATAATGTGTAAATAAAAGTATAAACCCATACAAAGCGTTCTGTTCTTACACATATGCTTAAACAATGTAGTCCTTTAAATATTAAGGAAAAATGATATATATTGCCAGTGCCATAAGCTTGGTTGGGTTAAATAATAATGTTGCTCTTTTCGCCTACTTTTCGGCGAAATGTTATATAGTCATCTGGCTGCAATTTCCAAACAAGCAGTTAAATTTTCTGTTTAATGACAGAAATGCAGGTGAGTTAAATGCAAACTATTTTATCTTTGAAATATCGTTAATCTTTTGACAAGGTCTTTTCTTCAGTGCACCTCCAAAATCCATTTTGATCACATCCATCGTATACTCCCACCAGTTATGAATACTCTGGGAATTGTAATTTTCAGTTGTCATTAAAATGCAATTGTCGGCGATAATGATGATTTCTGGTTCGACTGATAAAGCTAAATTACGGAGTGTCAGGTTAACTTGTTACTTGGTGTTACATGAAAAACCCAATGTCGAACGAGGACATTCATTTAGCATAAATTAAAGCTATAGCCGAAATATAGCATTATGAATACAGATTAGGACAGTCATTTGGGCACTCAAGTGATACCTACAATACTGACATCAATATGTTCACCTTATTAGACTTAATGGGATTGATAAAAAAAACTCAATCCGTTATAACTATCAAGCCATTGGTAATACCAGACTATTAATGACAAAGAGAAGTACGTAACGATTTGCGATTGTGGACAACATACAATTAAAACGGATTGTTGTATATATGATTCTCAACCGAGCTACAGCCTCACTCTGGCTATTAAGCTCCTTCGGAAAGATGAATGTAATACAGGGATATCCGTTGACGACTGAAATATTACGTTACACTAATCCAGCGCGTATGAGCCATGCATAATGCAAATTGTCTATTAATGGATGTTTTTCCCGATCGATGGAAAGACGCTGCTGTCACTCTGAGTTTACAAAAGGCAAAATTGCAATTGAGTTAACTTGCCGCATGCATAATAATATGCAGCGAGGTCCATAAAACAAGGAGAAAACACACGGATTGCTACATGTAGGATAACACCTTAATGCGATCAAATGAGACGCTAAAATAATCGTATTGAACTATCTGCATCAACCTGCAAATGCAATGCACGCGGGATTAACATAAAATGCTTGAGTGGATACTTGAATACCACGTGGAGACTAGCTATCAGCACTAACACAAGAAGTATGGTGCACAAACAAAAACTGTCATGCTGGCGGGAAAAGCATCTATTTTAATCACTTGTTTAGAGCCCAAAAGGGACCATGGTATATTTTCAACTTCGAATTTACCGCAATAGACTCGAGATGATTTTTTTTCCAGAAGTCAATTTCGTCCAAATATGAAACTATATGCCTCGTCTTATTATTGCACGAGAAGTATATCCCGACATAATTCAACCAATTCAATCCAACACTGCAATATGGGTGACTGCGTGAGTATTTATACTCTTGTCATCACTATATCTCACCAACAAAAGAAATTTATTTGCTGCTATCACATTAACTGTGATACATGAATTAATGATATGTCTTCATTTAAAATATGCAGGTTGATATTTAGATGGCTCCATTTCCTTATCAGAGCCGTTTTATTATAAAGATATTACATAAATGTTTGACTCAGCAAACAATAGTTGTTTTACCTGTATCACTAGCGCATATGCATTCCAGTAGTTCATATGATATGTTACGCTGCTAAGATGCAATATCGTAACTACGTATGTATGTATGTATGTATGTCTGATAACAACTTAATGCGAAGCGCCTATCAATTAAAGTTTACGCTAGCTCGTCAAAAAGCTGGACTTAAATCTTAAATGTTTTTTTCTTAAGCTGTCAGAGTATATACACAACATTACATTATTGTCTTGTATATCTTCACACCATCGAACATAAACATATACGTAAGCAACAGTTGCCCGAGTCATATTGCAAAATAAACGGCGACGTGACTAACTGAACGACTGCCAATGCTGATGGGGAACAAAATAATCCTGACGCAATTGGTTTATGGCCTGAAATCATTAATGTGGGTATTTTTAGAGCTAGACGCCAATGTTCATTGCATTCAACGACGAAGAGATTAACGAAGCCAATTCAGATTTATTCTGGTAATCCAATTATCTTTTTAACTTTATCTAACTTAGGTAAATAGAGAAATATCACTGATATGACACTAAACGCGAGAACTTAAGATGTTTAATGACTATTGTATTTAATTCATCTGGTTGATATTTTATTTTAATTAAGACGGCGATTTCCTATATGCAATTATAATGCAGCTCAGTTATAATCACTGCAGAGGCGTCACAATACGGCAAGGTCGATTATGACGTATCTGGCCAGAAACTGCCTCATCGTAAAGATGTCTTCATGTAAGATAAAAACCAAATCTATTTCCTGAGTTCCATGCTTTAACGATTACAGAATCCGCTTCCATGCTACCAAACTATGTTCCAACAGCGCATTTTAATTATCTAATTCCACGTATAGCATGATATCGACTGTAAACACGTTTCTGCTAACCATATTTTATCATAGGGTTATTAATTGTGCGTATCTGGCTATAAAAGATTTAGCCAACTATTTGCTTGGCTTAAGTATGCAATCGGATTTCTCAAAACATAAGGCTAGTGAGACTGTTTCAAAAGTGGCATATTAAATCACAGATTAACGAACAATATTAAGTACATTCAAATAATTTCATCGCATTATTGGGTTCAATCTGTCGGTACATACTTTACCTGTCTACTATAGAACGCCGCACAGTTGCTGTCTTCCTAATATCCCGCATATTAGTTTCCAATGGCCATATTGCAATCTCGCAAGGTGCAAAATCAATTTAACCATACAAAACATTTACAAATATTGACACGTGTTATACTTGTACATGTGCTAATGTTTTCTTGCTGCTGTTGGTCTGCAAATGAGATGTTCCAAATTTTATCAATTGCGGATATTTTCAGCGCATCGCGTTTATTGCTTCATAAAATAAGCGTGTTTGACGTAAGCGTAGAGCTGCTTGTTTGGCAGATTAGTGTAGCAGTCTTTGTGTAATGGACCTATGTTAAAAACATAACACCAACACTGTGATGTGAAAGGCTAGGTATGTTGATGTATCGAATTATGTAGGAAGATAATAAAGTGCTGCTGCGCCTCGTGCAGTAATCTCCAATGCGATATATACTATAGGCTTTCGCAATGGATGCTACATTTATCTAGTTTCTGTGGATGTGATGGTTCTGATCAATGGTCACACATTTCTACTTTGAAAAACATTTTAATACTTACCTGAGTATGAGGGAGATAATTCGGGTGCATGGGATTATTGTAACAATATCAGATGTTAAACGCAGGTAATAATTTGTGCTTGTGTTATTAATGTAGCCATATCGTATGTTAACAGCGGGGAGTTTATTCTAAATGACTAACACAATGAATTACACAAATGAACTAAATGAAAAAACAGACTGTTCTAGAGATTTCTCTGTAGTTTCGATTTGTGCCTAATACCATAATCCAAGTATTACCATCTCATCTCATCAACATGTTTTGAATGTTCCTTCGCCAACGCCAATTTTCGCATTGCACCGACATAATACCTAACTACAAGACGCAATGATAGTGGGTGGGTGGGTGTAAAGGGATTGTAGGGGAGGAGTTAGGTCTATGAATGTGAATGGCTTGTGATTTATACATGTAGCTTAGGCAAGCCCATATATTTCCGTATATCATGTCCGTTTTCGACTGCGACTTTTCCTTAAATCACAATATGTATCAAATAATAAATATCCGACCGAAATATACATTTAGATGCTTATGATTAACAATTGCCCGAAAAAACTCCAATCACCAATTGCTTCATATCTACTGTCGGTTATGAAGTACGAAATATATGATGGGGTGGGATGATTACCATTGCATTTGTTCGCTTATCGATATTAATTATATATCATCTAATATATCATCGACATCATACGAATCGGTATTACTAATTATTCAACAACAAGACTTAAAAGAGGTATACAACGGCTTATATTTTTTGGCATTAAGGTGGTGATTTGTTGAACAGTGTTGTGCTGAAGAAAGGGAATGATTTATGAGAAAGTGTAGTAACGGCAGTGTGACCGTGCCAAGGACATGCACCATGATTTGTTTTTAAAGCGCATTTCTGATAATAATCATGTCTTCAAATTGACACAATACATGTGCGGACAACCGTCAACTATCGTTAGTTTGTAAACCGACGACATACCTTTGCAGTTACAATTGCATGTTAAATGTGCAGTCTATGTCTTCTTCATACGAAACATGTACGCGCCGTTGGGTTTCATGTAATCAGTATTTGCATGCAATTTACTATCAATTTGATTTACACCAAAGCTGCTATGATTTTAATCGTGCGTTTGTATGGTTTTTATATATCGTGGCCTGCGCAGCACATTGTTATGGGATATTCAATTTATGTGGCTGAAATAACATCGACAATGGTAGTTAATCTCACAGGTTGTTTTTGCGATAAATGCCAACGCCTTGTTACAAGAAAATCCATCATTTCAGAGTGGTGCAGAAATATATTGCCAATTACCTGGCGATATCAATTTACACCAACCGGGAGCCTAACCCGGATAAATCTTGTTTTAGCAGTTGATGGTATAGGTCTAGATATAGCAATGGTCGCTTACATTCACATAGAAGATTCTTTCAACAAAAACAGCATGGAAATCGTATGGCAGATAGCAGTTGGTGAGCGATTCAGACAAATTATTGTAATAATTTCACAATGAAAACAGGGATACAACGGATGCAGGACAATTAACCTCAGGTATCCATAACTGATATTGGTTGATAAATTATTATGAAATAACGAGAGGTATTATCGCATATGGATTTGGGCTACTATAAGCTGTTTTGGTTATACACCAGCCGCCATCAATGGTAGACTGAATGAATGGTGTCATGAAAACATATACAGTTCAGGGCGATAAGTAAGGCTTAATTCATTATTAAGCGATATAGTGAAATATAAAATATAACGTGTTCAATGCGCTGCTGCTTACTGCAGCGTAACTTGGGTTCTGATTAAGAAATATATTAACTACAGTTTACGAAGATGTCCAATATTATCATGATTCTAGCACAGTAACATAGTATAAATGCTTCTCCAACAGATTTAATATTCTCTAAGACTACATAATTTCCGAGAAATGATATGCATTCGTCTATTTTCTACACCAGTGTTGTTGTTGAATCATATATGGTTCTTTGGTGGAATTGCAATGATCCATACCCAATGCAATAAAAGTGATTATATCGTGTCTGTTAACATGCGTCAACGTGTACGTAAATTAGCATGTATAACAACATATTCCTAGGGGTCGTGTGGAATAAGATATCCTTCATTCGATGTTTTGACATCCAATGTGTAGCTGACAGATGCCATTGCGAGTGCTTGCCTTTCACATAGGTGTCTCACAGCTGTTGCAGTAACATGTGATTTGTCTAAAACATCTATGCGGCCCTGCAATTTGCAATATACATGCATTGCGAGGATTTTATTTGCATTTCCACGTGAAACAGTAGCACGGAAAGTAAGATATCTTACTCTCCTGGGGACAATACCACAGCACTTAATGTGCTGTGTTGTACTACAATCTTGCTTTGATTAGAATAAATTGCCGCACTTGATTTCAGGGTTGCAAGCAAATTTACAACCTACAGAGATCTTGAAGAAGTATGCAGGGTCAAATCACGTCTCAAAGCGCAAAAACACACGACATATCTATGTGAATGAAGATCTAACACAGATGCAGAGGAACCTCCTTTATCAAGCTATACAATACAAAAAAGAAAAGAAAATCCTCGATTGTTGGTCACATGATGGACAGAAGGGTACTAATTAAGAATAAACAAAGACGAGTGATCCCTGAAAATGGTAAACCAGAACTTGATAACGTAAATTTCCGGAATAAGTGAGACATTAAAACTCACTCGGTTATGTATTTTTCTTAATTGACATTCTGATATATTTTTTACCATTTTTGTATAATACACATCTTTGCATATTTGCACAGTAACATCCCTAGTAAAGTTTTATATCGAGTGAAAAATCCTAAGACTATGTTTTTGGGGTATATTGACTTCTTAATGTGGTATGTTAGGCTTTTATTTATTGGCTAGGGCTGAATACCCTGACTTCAATACCTTACTGCTTACTGCTTCACCACAAAAATACTATGATTTCCTGGATGACTTAGGTCCACATAACAATGTTATTAATGATTTATATACAAATGAATGTAAATTCCTCACAATGTCCGTATTCAATATGCTGTAATATAACATGGGGTAATGCTGCAAAAATGCACTTGAACAAATTACTTATCTTATAAATAGTCATCATATGAATAATTAGTCTTTCAGGGTAAAGAGGCATCTACTTCCATATGATTGGCTGTGCTGGTCCATACAAAGTTTTGGGAGGTTAATTCCTAATTGTTTATTAGAAGACGATATAGAAGTAGCCGTGTTGCGCTAAACAAGTAATTAGCGTTCGATTAACATAAAGTATAAACTAACATAAACTATCCAATATTTCCATTCCGTTTTCGCGAAACGGTCTGTACAATACGGCATCCTAGCATCCGCCTAAAACAATCTACCTAGCTTCGATAAAAACGACAATGTCGGAGACCTATTGTAGTGGTCAACCGTTAACATAAAACTACAGTTAGTATATATTTATTGCGTAGCGTATTCTTTATGTATATGCCACGCTAGTGCCGTATAAAATATGACATACTGCTCCTCATTCTTGTTTTAGTAGAAATAAAATAGCTATTACAAGCGTAGTAGTCCTCTTAATTTGTTTAACCTAAATGCGACGGGTTGCCTCAATAATAATGTTGGCTTCTATGGACATATCAGACGCATCGAAGGCCATGGATGGAGCCTTACCTGCAGTTTCTATGACTAGGAATAAACCATTAAAATCATTTTGCATTGTGGTGATGAAAATGTTCCCGATTCGTTTTTCCCATCCAAAAAGCATAAAATGTTATTACAATTGCTGATATAACTAAATTGCATCTTATAGAACGCCATGACAATGTGGTATCGATTTGATTCCTAATAAGATTTAAATTCTTCGTCATAAGCTGTGTTTCCTACATACCCTATACACAGAACCTATACTATGAATGGTGGAACTGTTATTTCCCAATTGTAATACCACATATCGTCAGTGAATATACATAGAAGAGAATTCATAATTCATCATGGCCTGTAATGCGACGTTGCATTGATTGCTTCTCCGGCATATGCGCTCGCCACGTCATTGTCAATGAAAATAGTTTGTTTGGTGTGACCCTCTCTTTGCTCAAGCAAATTTGAAATTAGCTATCATTATATTCCTACTGCATGGCTATTTTCTAAACAGTGAGCACTTTTGGGCATATATCGTAATTACAATTGTCAAGACAATCTACATGTGTTTTCGTTATAAAACCTGTTAGAATTGCAAAAATGGCCTATGACGAAACCATATAAAAATACCCACTTCTTGATATTACCTAGCAAAAAGTGCATTTCCTACCTAATTAGCAGAGTGTCACATGGCCGTAAACACTGAGACTTTTACAGTCGCATTAAAATCGCATAAGGGCATTAATGGTTTCGTGTTTATAGTAATGGGATTTGTAGTTTCTTACCTGTGGTTGCCGCGTAGACCGTACCGTAACAGGCCAGTAAACTCATACTGGAAATACATGTTATGGCTACTGAGAATTGTGTGGGCTGCAATAAATGAGAAATAAAGATTGCTCGCCATAACAGACAAATGTACAATGCAAAATAGTCGGTATGAAAATAGATGAATAATGTTAGACAATGGATTATGTATGGCCCGGATGTATAAAGGTTAGAGTGGCTGTAGTCCAATTATAAGACCAGCCGCTTTGCCATACAATGAAATTGGCATCTTTCTTTATAACATTAGAACGTTTTTGGTCAATTCACAAAGCAAATTATACCGTACACAGTTTTTTGAAGCCGAGGAGTTCAGCGATATTGTTAGACAAAACAAACGGAGAATTATATTTATGGTTTTAATCGTCGTATTAGTTGCGGATATCTGTCATAGTTATACAGTACGTTTAAAAATCTCTATCCATGTTTATCACGCCATCTGTATTCAAACAAGGTCAATTATATGCTCTGAATAAACCAGTTGTTTCAGCGATTACAAAAGGATCGTTATTTCTTCGATAACTTTGTTACCAAGCACCGAAACAGTACAATCCCTACTTACGTCATGTAGATGACGGCACGCATACATATTTTACATATGTCTCAGAGAAGTGACTCAATTTAGGGGCTACTTGGATGCGCAACCCCGTATTTTTTCACTGAGTGTCCCGGTAGATAAGTTAACAACATCCATAATAGTTTCAGAAGTTGATGACTAACCAAAACGAGTGCACTTTTAGCAACTATTGTTGACGTTAACAATTCAAAGTGGTGGTTTGTGTTATAAGTCAAGTTTATAATCATTTTGTTTATGAGCTGGAAGAAACAAATAAAACGCAAACAATTGCGAAATATACGATGCAAGGCAGTAACGTCCACATTATTCATACGATTGAGCTTGTTTTGGGTCAAAATGGTTCATTCATTACCATAACTTCCCTCCATTATTGTATTATATCACTGCCATAATGTGACTACACGACTACATTAATCCATTATATGTACACTTAATCGAATTTGTCAAGCATTTGCAGGGCGGCCATGCTTACATGTTGAGCGATAGGCAAACGTTGAGGCAACAATGATTATCTTCAACCTAATACCCTAATGCTATTTATAGACGTTGTGCAAAATAGTTTTTACCGTGAAGATTGCAAACACTCTAATTGAGTAAGAGTCATATGTTCTGAATCGATTGTTAATATAACATAACGGCAATTAGAGTTCGCAATTAGTTTATGCGACCCTGTGATTTCCATCTTCAAGAATACACGCGCTGCAGTGTTGCATAATATCGCTGTTTACTCGACTAAACAAGGAATTTGCTCTTTAACACCAGACCCTGAAATCTGCATATGCTGCGATTTAAAAATTTATTATTCATCAAATATGCTCAAGTTATAGTCATCGATGCAAAATATTTAGAAAATTGCTCATCTCGACATAATTAATCAAGTGTCATCAAAAGTCACACAAAAAAATCCAAATCGATTTAAAATATGGTTGAGGGCCATAGATTATTAATGGCAATGAGGTGTTGGTTATCGTTCGTTGCCCGGATAAACACTGCTACAATTGTTCCCGAGTCACATAAAGCCATATTTTCCCTTCGAGATTTCGTAACTGTCAATGTAGCCAATCTCTTATTGGTTGCACCCTTGCCCATTACAACATATCGACAGTGATCTATAGGATAATGCGTGCGTTGTGTTCACAAATAGCCAAGTTAAAAAATTCCGGGTGCTATCGATCACAGATACTTCATATTGGTATGGATATATGCATTATCTATCACGATGCAGCACTGCAGGATTGATTCTTGTAATAAATGAAGCTGTAACAGGTTAAGTGCGGTAGACCAAATTCGTAATGCACATTTTTCACCGTTTTATTTAGTTTCAAAACAGAAAAGTGTTAAGACTTACTAACTTTGAAGCCCTTTGTCAGACAAATACGATATCATTATTCCAAACTCAGACAAGGAGAAAAGGGAATATCTTCAAAAACCCGCAAACAGGTGAATTCGGAAATGCGTATTTGTGGACAAGAAATTCATGCAAGAGGGCGACATGTGAATCAACCGTTTGTGATAGTATGGTTGATAGATGTTTGGTTTGGGAACTGATAAAGTAAAATAATCAGATTGGCAGATATGCTAATGATTTCATCGGTTTGGAAAACTTACATTTTAACATCGGAGCGACGATGTCATTAATAATCTACGTTTGGCAATGGAAGAAAACGTTATCAGTATCACGCATTATAGTCGTCTCATGCGGTTGCAATGAAAATGACGGTTTAGTCGTTTCAAACATATACCCGTATTTGCGCCCACAAATACATTGTGCAATGTTTATTCAGCTTGAGTATTTTATGCGAATGGATATTGCTTGCATGGCATTATATAGAGCATTGTACGTTTTTGACATTATTGCTGCATCAGAGAATTTACGCGACAGTTGTAAGTAAATACACGCAATTATTGTGGCGAGAGAAACGGTCATAAATAAAGCTGGGATTATGGCTGCGAATTCTATAGCAAATCTCCTGGAATCATTAACATGTCAGTAGTCATCACGACAGGCAGACTTTATAGTGGATATTTATTATATGAGTAGCATGTGATGTAGTGATATATCGTGGTTTCCATTGTGCATATAAGTAGCAATCATCTATACCAATAAACATGTAGCCTATAAACCATAACGAGATTCACGGCCCATTTTGATAAGTTTTTATGCAAGATTTGGTGTGCTGTTAAATGTCGGGATTTTGTAAATTCGCGAGTCTCTGGAAACGGCCGTACCAAACAAGATGTCTTCTGCTTTTACATAAGCACATTACGGCTATCGCCGATCCCGGGCCATGTATACGACAACAATGAATAACTTATACACGAGGTATCTTCCTAGCCTCCTCTTTCCACGTAAATTGTCCCTGCCGTGTTAATTTAGCAACGTTGGCAGGGAGACGTTGGCAGTGGATATCTTTGTTGCCGGTATAGTCTTTAAAGACTTTCTTACTAACGCCCCACAATATTGTTATAAGATTAGATAGAACCAACGCATAGGACAAAGCTGCTTATCATTCCGTAATTGCAAAGGTGAATATTTGAACCATTTAGAAGGTGTGCGCTATCTGCAACCTTTGATTCCATGCCAGACATAGCTAGTCGTGACAGCTGCATCTAATTTGTTTAATACGATTATGATCTTTGCAAAGTTTGGCAGTTTATTTTATCATTCAGCCATTGATTTTATCGTTTGCACCTGATTGATAGGGAACGTTAGCGATCTTCATATTTATTTACCTATCGTGTTTCTTTGAGTACGTTCAGTTATCGATTAAATTATCAGCCAATCAGCAAGCGTGTAGCTTCAGTTCAAAGATATAGCTAATTTGTATCTGTATATAGCCTGGGATATCACAGGTCTGTCTTTGTTTATTTGGCACATTTACGAATGACAACATACCGTTACAACAACGATGTGCTAAACACATTCTTTATTGACCAATGTCACTAACACATACTTTGTTTTAAGACCAGCAGGATACAAGGGTGCAGATAATAAGTGACATCACTTACACTAGGTGGTTCATAGTGCGTATTAACACTGTTTCCTTCAGCCACAATGCCGTTACGCAAAATCGCAATAACAGCTCAGGGTCCATCACGCGTTACCCAATATGCCGTGTTGATGAACATGTATTTGCTTTCATGTCCAGGAGCAACGTGTCAATGCTCCATCTACAGGTGAGTATTTCTTACCAGACACACACCCAAAAGACACTCCAGCCACAATTCAAAAAATAGATGTGCGACTACCAGTGTTTGAGAACCTAAACAGCTGCTGGAAGCAGAATGCATCTTATATTGGACTGAAAGTGTCTATTCAAATACAATTAATAGCCAATTATGGCTAGATTGGGCAATCGGATGGGGCCTATTATATAGCACCGTGTGTCGCCGGAATGATACTTCCACCAAATACGAATATCTGCGCTGATTCTGGCTTAGCTTACAGCAACGGACAAATGAGTGCTTAGTTTAGTGTAAACTGATTGCATTATATAGGATTAAGATACGCCTAAAATACCTCATTAGGAGATTAAGATCGCATTACAAGTCTATAACAGGTTTTATGTGATCATTTATAACTCTACAATTGCATCGTTTCTTGTGTAAGTATGCGTTGTGTATTGCCTGGTGGCCTTTGGCCAATATGTACATGACAATTTCAGTAAGGCGCAGTAAGTTAAATAAAGTTGGATACAATATACGTTTAAGATCTAATGGAGTTGTTATGTCCAAGCAAGCTATATATGATGACGTTTCCACACCAAACAAATGCATTGCAACCAAAGTTGCATAAACCATACAATTAGCTACCGGCCATAGCAATTGCAACTCGCTGATATATAGAGGTTTTTTTGCGCATATATTGTTCTTAGTGTATTTACAAATATTGCTACAATTATCTTATATGCAAATATAATAGAATGCACAACAACATGTCATACATTGTATCACCATAGCTAATCCAACCCATAAAGTTAATACAAAACTCTAATGTAAATATTATTGATGGACATAACGCCACTTAAAAGTGCAACAATTAATCTTCATGTCTATTTCACCAAGCTAATAACCCATAAAGTTAATATAAAACTCTTATGTAAATGTTATTGATGGACATAACACCACTTAAAAGTGCAACAATTAATCTTCATGTCTATTTCACCAAAGCTAATCCAACCCATAAAGTTAATATAAAACTCTTATGTAAATGTTATTGATGGACATAACGCCACTTAAAAGTGCAACAATTAATCTTCATGTCTATTTCACCAAAGCTAATCCAACCCATAAAGTTAATTTAAAACTCTTATGTAAATATTATTGATGGACATAACACCACTTAAAAGTGCAACAATTAATCTTCATGTCTATTTCACCAAAGCTAATCCAACCCCCATAAAGTTAATATAAAACTCTAATGTAAATATTATTGATGGACATAACACCACTTAAAAGTGCAACAATTAATCTTCATGTCTATTTCACCAAAGCTAATCCAACCCATAAAGTTAATTTAAAACTCTTATGTAAATATTATTGATGGACATAACACCACTTAAAAGTGCAACAATTAATCTTCATGTCTATTTCACCATAGCTAATCCAACCCATAAAGTTAATATAAAACTCTTATGTAAATATTATTGATGGACATAACACCACTTAAAAGTGCAACAATTAATCTTCATGTCTATTTCACCAAAGCTAATCCAACCCATAAAGTTAATATAAAACTCTTATGTAAATGTTATTGATGGACATAACACCACTTAAAAGTGCAACAATTAATCTTCATGTCTATTTCACCAAAGCTAATCCAACCCATAAAGTTAATATAAAACTCTTATGTAAATGTTATTGATGGACATAACACCACTTAAAAGTGCAACAATTAATCTTCATGTCTATTTCACCAAAGCTAATCCAACCCATAAAGTTAATATAAAACTCTTATGTAAATGTTATTGATGGACATAACACCACTTAAAAGTGCAACAATTAATCTTCATGTCTATTTCACCAAAGCTAATCCAACCCATAAAGTTAATATAAAACTCTTATGTAAATGTTATTGATGGACATAACGCCACTTAAAAGTGCAACAATTAATCTTCATGTCTATTTCACCAAAGCTAATCCAACCCATAAAGTTAATTTAAAACTCTTATGTAAATATTATTGATGGACATAACACCACTTAAAAGTGCAACAATTAATCTTCATGTCTATTTCACCAAAGCTAATCCAACCCATAAAGTTAATATAAAACTCTAATGTAAATATTATTGATGGACATAACGCCACTTAAAAGTGCAACAATTAATCTTCATGTCTATTTCACCAAAGCTAATCCAACCCATAAAGTTAATATAAAACTCTTATGTAAATGTTATTGATGGACATAACACCACTTAAAAGTGCAACAATTAATCTTCATGTCTATTTCACCAAAGCTAATCCAACCCATAAAGTTAATATAAAACTCTTATGTAAATGTTATTGATGGACATAACACCACTTAAAAGTGCAACAATTAATCTTCATGTCTATTTCACCAAAGCTAATCCAACCCATAAAGTTAATATAAAACTCTTATGTAAATATTATTGATGGACATAACACCACTTAAAAGTGCAACAATTAATCTTCATGTCTATTTCACCAAAGCTAATCCAACCCATAAAGTTAATTTAAAACTCTTATGTAAATATTATTGATGGACATAACGCCACTTAAAAGTGCAACAATTAATCTTCATGTCTATTTCACCAAAGCTAATCCAACCCATAAAGTTAATATAAAACTCTTATGTAAATGTTATTGATGGACATAACACCACTTAGAAGTGCAACAATTAATCTTCATGTCTATTTCACCAAAGCTAAGACTTCCGAATGTTCAACGGTTATGAATCTATCACTATTTCTGGCGTCAATATGCGATATACTCGCGTCAGAACAAGATAAAATACGACGTTAACTTCATTCTGGAAAGAGTTCGATTATCGATAAGTAAAGCGATATGCACAGATAATTTCCAACCACTATTGTTAAATATCACATCATTTTCGGCGAGCTAACCGAAAAACCTTTATATAAATCCTTAAGGATACATCAACCTTATGGAAAAAATGTTCAATACAATGAAATTATTGTAGCTATATACCCTACTAGCGGTGAGAAGATTGTGAGTAAAGATGCGACTAGGATCAAAGCGCTTCTAGTGTATTTACAGTCACGTAACGTAACGCTCACTCAAATTTACCCATAGCTTAGTGTTTGTCCTGTTCGTGAGCTCGGTCTCAGGCAACGGATTGATATTCCGTTTGTCAGCAAGATCCATTGTTATCAGAAAAGCTATAGACAATAATTTATGTCTTAATACTGACTAACACTATGATCTCTTTTGGCATGTTTTATCTCTTTGTAGATTTAATTAGAGACAAGACTGAAGATAAAGCATTATATTGTTAAACCATAAGCAATAATGACTCGTTTGTAGTACGCTAGCTTCTCTTTGAAAAGCAATTTTTAAACGTAATATTAGACCTAGGCTTATATATGTAAAAAAGTACCACTTGTGAAACATTTGCTCCGCACTTATGCTTATGTTATATGTTATCATTCGCATTGTAAGCGGACTACTTTTATTCACCGGCTTGCATCTCCGGTTTTATCTTCTTAGACGTAAACAGTGACACCCCTGCTATTGCAAATGCGAACCCACGATTGGATATATCGCGCGAAGGAACATGCAGCTTTAAAGCAAGCGTTTTATTCTTTGTGCTTTGTGCAAATGACCATCGTTTAGACAACAACGCAACAATTACAGAATTGTGAAATTATTGCGCTATCAACCAAATGGAACTTTTCAGGGAAGCTGGGAATTGTAAGACTTCCATAGGACAGAAGGTGCTACCATGGGTAATTACCGAAGCATACATAACCATTAAATAGCAATTCTTGTTATATATTGCACAGGCTCCCAAAGCAACGTCACTCTCGTTATAATATTGCAATTTTACAGATATGTCTCTCAAAATACTTATGAATATAATGACATTCTAACTGAGCTAACCAGCCTTTAAGCTGTGCTCTCTGTTGACAAAACACCATACACTTGCAACTCATAACCATCAAAAGTATCCGGCTATATACAAATGTTAAAGTGGCTGTTTGCGTTGAGTATCTACCTCTCCCCCAATTTGTCTCATCGCCATATGCACATTGACTGACAAGATAAACACCAAATTCTTCCATCCGGATGACAATGATGATTGCTTTGTTTTCTTAGCCATCAGAAACGAAGGATGAAATATTTGTTGCACCATTGGCAAGTATTGAGTTGGATAATTGGTAGTGCAATAGGTATGCTATGTGTACTGTTAATGAGATCAAGTCCATAAATGTTTTAGAATTATTGTAATAGGTAATGTCAAATCATCAGAACTTCACAATACACTCTGATTTCATATAATAAGTTTTAATATTCAAATACGATACATATTCAAGCTTTCTTTGCATACATTATACAAAGCATTCCTCCAGTCCAACGCAATTGAAATCAACGCATAAGAGATCGAGATCTTTTCTACCTAAAGTCATTTGACAACACCACGCTAAAATGGAACGGTGGACTAACAACGACCATGTATAATATAGCAATAGCACAATGAAAACATGTCGATTTCATTTCTTGTTGCATTGTCGTCAATTTCACAACAAGCCATTGTAATCGAGCGTTTCTAAGCAACTTACGTAGCGAATGCCACAAGTTGTTTTGCCAGAATGAACCATTTTACCTTTTATCCAGCTAGCATTTTGAGCATTACGGAATGTCTGTTGGCAAGACCTCTGGTCACATTAACCGGCTTAGAATTTAATGGGTCTTGTTTCATTGCAACGAACACACACACCTAAATATACACACACAGACATACACAAAGGTACGCATATATGACCACATGCACATATATGTCCTCACGTATATATGTCTGTGTTGATGTCGCATGATGTGGATCCCATGGATTAGTTCAAAGATAAGTTTCTCTGGTTTAACTATGGTCTGGCAAAACAAGCTGCACTGGTTAAATAATGCTTTGATTTATTTTCGTAAATTTTCAAATTTCTTGTGTATTTCAATTGAGATTATGCGGAAAGTTATCGTATAGCCGAATATTTATTACCCAATTTCAGTTAGCCCATTCGGGAGTCATTATGCTGCTTATGGTTAACTTGCTTATGCCAATCGCTCCTGACGATATATATGAGTGCGAACCATGGTCTGTGTTTACTATTGATATGTCAAGCACATGTTATGCAATATACAATGAATTCTTGCATAAATAGGTTCAAATCTAACGCAGACGTTATGTAGTTTAGATAAAAGGGTTCCAATGCTCAGTAGTGATAATGTTCCATTGACATTTGTGAGCGTCGCATTGTCAAATATGTATCAAATAGATTAATATAGAGTGTAAATATTTTTTTATTTATACACAAACACCCGCACAAAGATTGAACAATAACAGATGCTATTTTGCATATTATTGTCATTATGCGTTTGGTTCAAATCAGCAGCTAAATTATTAAGTCTGCAGAGTATGTACTCGCCCAAATGACAAATGAAAGATAGTACTCTGTAAAATTTCTGTAAATATGTTAGACATGCCTTACTTTTATTGCTCTATTAACCATAGATGCTGCACATGGCAGCATGTACCTTAATGCAATCGGGAACTGAAATGTATCAATACAAAAGACATGGATGGTAGTTGGATAATTAAAATTGAATCATGTCTATGCTTAGCTGTGTGAATATCAATTAATGTCCCCTTTATAACCAGAAATAAAATGTACCTATTATATTTCTGTTAAAATTACATCCTTTCCATTCATCTAATAAGTTGGCGCTTGCTATGGGTCACGCTTAGTAATTAATGAAAGCAGCACAAATATGCAATGATAATTTAAGTAGACTTATGCGCCTTTCAGCCCTTCATATATACTATTGTTACTGTAAATAACGAATCATGAACTGCATCGCGCATGTAAGAAATCAAGCCCGAGCAAAACCAGCAATCATGCGGGATATAAACCACAACAAATGGTATTGCACACGTGACAGGTTTTACACAGGTTTTAGCATGACAATGCAATGTTGGTTTCATACAATTATGAACTAGCTGTCAGCCATACGCGTACAATGCCGGATACCGTCCAATGTTTAGTACGCTAGTATAACCTATTGCCGATCTTAACACCTCTTAGTGCCTGGTCTCATAAATTGAGTGTTAGATAGCCCACTGCAGTTATAGCTTTGTACTTTTTCTGCCTGAATGCACCAAAATTGAGTGACGCTTCCCTAACTTTTCCAGACTTTATTGTGCAACCTAAGTAAAAACATAACTAATGCGTATTCAAATTATATATTCATTAATTGCGCAGCATATCAACATAATGAATTAAAATGGTCTTATTTTTGCACATTGGTCAGTAGCTACAAAGTTGATTCGTCATCTGAAATCCAAATACCTCAAATACTTTGATGGGGTTTTATGTTCTTTAAACCAGACGTGACTGCAGTTTTTACCATATCAAATGCTTAGTTATCTTGTAAGGTAAGTTAAGTATAGCGTTTAACGGCACACCAACACTAAGTGTATTATATGGTGCCTACTAAGGAGGGGTAAATACGAATACGAAAGGATCAGAAGACGTCAAGGGTTTAAATAACTAAAAATTAAATCCATTAGTATTAATTGAATTATATGAATTGAATTATATAGAATTAATGAGAATTGTATTATCTAAAATCTATAAAACAAAGTCCAATTTCTCGTATGAATCCAAGTATCTTGGATGGATTCACCCTTTCAAACAATTCTGAAAGGGTTTGAACCCGGAAGAAGCGATTTCGGATCAAAATCAGATCAGCACATTCGATGAGAATGTGCTTGACGTTGTAGGTACAGTGACAAGGAATGCATTCAGGGAGGGGCTCATCCCTTAATAGAAAGGCATGAGTTGTATAGGTGTATCCTATACAAGCGCGAGCAAGAATGACCTCCTCTCTTCGGCTCTCTCTCTCTTCTCTCTGCAGCTGTGTGGCCACTCCCCAAGTTGGGGCTGAATTTCGTGATGTTTGTTTAGGATGGATTCATCCCACTGGTCCTGAGTCTGTAAAGGAAACTATGACCTCAGTTACATTGATGTTGAGTGCTTCCTTGGCAGCTCTGTCTGCCCTCTCATTGCCAGGGATACCAACATGGCTCGATACCCATACAAACAAAATATACTTGCCACGATATGTCAATTGAGAATATAAAAGCACAATATCTAAAATTAAAACATTACGGAAATTTCTCCCTGTTATTGCCTCCAGGGCAGACAGGAAGTCGGAAATATAAAAAACGGCTTTTACTAGATTGGACAATAAGGCCCAGTGCAATAGAAAGAGCTTTAAGCTCTGCATTGAAAATTGACAGAGGGGGTGGTAGCCGCATGTTAAAAATGGTTTTGCCCATAAGGGCTGCAGCTCTGATTCTATCGTCTTCTTTCGAACCGTCTGTGTAAATGGAAGCACGGTCCGAATATTTATCTTTTATCTCTCTAAATTGGTGAAGGAAAAAATCAGGTTCATGATTTCTCTTCGTGTTGGCTGACAACGATTAATCAACTGTTGGGGTTTTCAGTTGCCATGGGGGAGACCTTGGCAAATTCTCCACCGCCACGGTATTCAAATTAGAGCATGGCCCATTCAGCGATTCCCTGGTACGCAGACCAAAAGAAGGAATAGCATTCGGCCTACTCTCATAAAAATGAAATCTCCAGGACTAAAAACAATATCAAATGCCGGATTCTGGGGGTTGGACTTTAAACGTAGCGCATACAGTATGGCAAGCTGCTCCCTCCGCACCCCAAGTGGAGCCTCATTGGCTTCCACGTGTAGACCGGGGATGGGTGAAGTTCTGAAGGTCCCGAGACAAAGCCTCAGAGCCTGGTCTCCAATTTTTTATGTATGAGCGACGGGCAGAATCATAGATGAAACAGCCATAATCCAATTTGGAGCGCACTAGTGACCGGTAAAGCCGCAAAAGAACTTTCCGGTCCGCTCCCCAATCAGTATTCGACAACATCTTCAGGAGATTAAGTGCCTTAAAACATTTCTTACGCAGGTAAGAAATGTGTGCTTTAAAATTCCGTTTTCTATCAAAAATTATTCCAAGAAACTTGGTTTCTTCTACCACAGGAATAACGTTGCCGTCAAGGGCATGGACTGGGTCTGGATGTAGATTTCTCTTGTTGCAGAAATGCATGCAAACAGTTTTTGATTTCGCCCATTTTTGAATGTTATTGAGGCTGCCTCTCACTAGTGTTCATATTTTTGTATTTAAAATAAATCAAAAAATCATCCACGTAGACTCTACGTGGATGATTTTTCACGTGTGGATTGTTCACTCTACGGTATAGTGAACAATCTACACCTGGCTTGACGACATTAACAATACTATGTATTTTGACATTAAAAAGAGTAACGAATAAAATACTTCCCTGAGGGACCCCCAGCTCCTTATCACAAATATCAGAAAGGGTAGTGCCAGCCGTGTAAACCCGATTGGATTCCATGTTTCCATGTGGTGTTATAGGCCTTCTCCATATCGAAGAAGACCGACACCACATGTTCCCCCTCACAAAGCCGTCACGTATAAAACTTTCAAGACGGACCAGATAATTCGTCGCGCTCCGTGTGTGACGGAAACCGCTCTGGTACCTGGAAATAAGTTGGTTTCTTTCCAGAAACCACACCAGGCGGCTGTATATAATTTGCTCCATAAATTTACAGATGCAGCTTGTTAAGGCAATGGGACGATAGTTCGCAGGAATGGTGTTATCCTTGCCTGGTTTGGGTATCGGGATAACTACAGCCTCTCTCCATCCATCTGGGAACGTTCCAGATTCCCAATCAACCAGATGTGACAGAGTGTTGTTATTTTACTTTCCCCTAATCCTACAAACCATGTCCCATGCCTTCTTTGTGGAAGTCTTGTGCCAAGACTCACGCTTGCTGGTTTTGATGACGCCTCGAGCTTTGGCTCGGGCTGATTTGTACAGGTTTTTGTTGGCCTCGGTGGGCCACATTTTGAACCTGAGCAGTGCCCGTTTGCGCTCTTTGACAGCGTCTTGGCATGCATCATAAAACCATGATTGATATATCCGTTTAGAATCTGTCGAGGATTTCGGTACATTTTGTGTGGCTATATTAATTATTGAGTTTGTAAAAAAAGACACCGGATCTTCTTCAATATTTTCTAAAGTATCTTGGTTCTCTGCACATAGAGGTAAAATTCAGCCGGTTGGTCAAATTCCATGAAAAAGATGGAGAGCAGAGGCTAATGTCTATGGCAGAGAGAGATCCGGTTCCTGGATGGAGATAAGTATTAGTTTTATTATTTAATATAGCAAAATTTTATATTTTTTTCGTTGGTGTCCTCACATCCCCACAAATCTGTGGGCATTGAAATTGCCAAGCAGCAAAAGTGGGGATGGAAGTTGACTGTCAAATCAATGTCTCAGTCAGAGAGCACACAATCTTTTGTGGAGGGTTTATACTAATAGCTATAGCTTGAGGAGGCGTGTCCATAGGAATGGGTTCACGGGGGACACCGTGTTTAATTAGCACAGATGCCCATCGCACAGCTCGTCTCATAAATTGTTTTATTATACATGGTATACCATCTCATTTGATCAGTCTCCTTCGGAAAAGTTTCCTGAAGGCGAACAGCGATAGGCTGATGGTCATAAAGAAGAGATTTAAGTTCATCATAGTTGGACCGAAGTTCTCGAAAGTTCCATTGGATGATTCTAGGTGACATTGGGGGGTTGGCTGTTAGGGGTAGATGTGGGTTTAGAGGGAAGACGGACACTGTCAATGTCCATCTCGTCTAGGCTGCCGAATCTATTATGGAGCTTGACTGGATCCTCAGATCCCTTAAGAGGTCTGTGATTTTTACTTTTGCAATTATAGTTTCATTTATCTTGCTCGGTTCAGAGAATTTCTTACTTACAGTTGAATGGACAGGAGGACTGCATTGTGTGGATATGTCTCTAGCCTTCATGGTAGTGGTAGCAGGTTTTGGCCACCCTCTTTGGTTGGGCGCTGCCACCTAACCACGTGTAGTCGTTTTGGGTGTCGACTGACACAGTGGCCTTCTTGACAGCGCTAGCATAAGAGGGTTTGGTGCCCTGTTGTACCTCCAATATCTTGCGTGCCTCAGGGAACGATATGTCTCTGGTGTGTCGGATCGTTTGGATTTCTTTCTCTTTGATCAATGTAGGACAATTCTGGGATAATGCTGGGTGGTCCGCTTAGCAATTAATGCATTTGGTGGTTGCTGGCAATCGTCCTCTTTGTGGTCCTCCTGTCCACACTTCGCACATGCAGCTGATCATTTGCAGGTGGAATTACTGTGGCCGTAACGTTGGCACTTAAAGCAGCGCAATGGGTTTTGATTATAGGGCTCCACGGAGACATTCAAGTATCCGACCTTGACAGCTTTTAGCAATTCAGAGCTGTCAAAGGTCAGGATAACCGTTCCCGTGGCTTGTCGAGTCCCATTGCTGTTCTGAGTGACTTTTTTACCACCAATACTTTTCATGATTTTAGTCTCTCAATTATTTTACAGACCTCACATTCTTTTAAATCACTGTATCTAATTACTACTCATTTGGTATTGAGGGTTCAGTGAGGGGTGACTTGAATGGGAATGCCCGCGGGAACTATTAATTTCAGTAGACTCGCGTGGCTCGGTCGATCCACTTCAAAAAGGAAGTTGCCAGATTTGATTTTTCTTATGTTTTTGGCGACACCAGTCAACCCCTCAATCCCAAAAGTCTTGGCCATGAGGAGTTTTATTCTTTTTCAGAGTCCGTGTCCGAGTCATTAGGTCGATTTTGTTTTGAAGGTAATCTTTCCTGTGTTTGTTTGTGAGCCTTATTATATGAATAAGTTTCTTCACTGGTGCACCCCACCCCCCATGGAGCCCAACAGGGGAACATCAGAGGTGTGCGGCTCAACCAGCACACATGATGTCAGGGATACACCAGTGCAATACTCAAATTAATAGCCCAATGAGCCGTTCACTCATTAACTTGATTGACCTGTTAAGCAGCCGCCAATGATAAATGGAAAAGAGAAGGGGAAAACTATGTGGATAAAACAGATGACAAGAAGTGGAATGAAAAAGCAATACGTAATGAAAATGATTATCCCATGGCATGCCATCACAAGCCGATTGACTGTACCAGGCCATTCAAGCCTCTCGTCAAAGTGGTTTATTGCAGATACAGCCCTCGCAAGGACAGCTCCACTCAACCACCAGGATCCCATCGACACGAGTAGCAACCCACGGCCAACAGGTTGCCCCCTATTCGTCGCCTCTTACGACATGCAGGAGGATACAGTTGGTCTATTCTACCCACGGACCCACAGGGGGGGGGGGGTGATAGTTATATTGTATATTGAGTAGAGGACGGCAACATTTGATAGAATAGATTGCTGCTTTGCGCTTTTTTCCATTGAAAGTATATTCTCGTCATCAGTATATGGTATTGTATGTGCAATACATATAGTTTGCCACGACGAAAGGTCCCTAACGTTGAAGTTCGACCACCTTAATTTGAACACAAGGCACAAGGCAACGAGGAAGCCAAATGCCGGGTCCCAATTAGTGCCTTGTTACTGATTCAATAATACGTTTGAGATGCTTCCAGATGCCAGTTTACATTACAATAAACCAATCTGTAAGATTAATTAACCGCAGTTGAAAAGATATAGCTCAAGAGAATATACAAATGCAATAAATATACTTGAGGAAAGAAAATAACTAATGCATTTAAACTTTTTATGCGGAAACATGCATTGATAGATATAATATGCAACGAGTATCAGCTCTATTATATCTATAAATGCCTAGAATTAACTAAAGAACGTTCTAGGTTTTCTCCTACAATTCTGAACCAATACGTTTGCATTTCATTATTATTGTCAGGACGTGCATTAAATTATTGTACAGTGCCTATGCGTTTTGACAGCTTTTTCATAATCAAACAACACTTTATTACTCTCATAATGTAAATGAAATGTTAACTGCCAAAACAATTGATACGGTTGCATACATGGTCACTAAAGTGGCCTGGCCTGATTGATGGCGTAGGCAATACTAAATGTCTAAGGGAAGCCCTATTAAGTGTTAAGCGTTTATTATCGAAATAGACCGGATCGAATTACTTAGCAGATTGGTAGCACTGAAACGATCATTCAATCAATGCTACTTGATGTCTTGCTTATTAATTACTTGCGCAGGTCTCTTTATAACAACCACAGTGTCTGTGTTTATGTAAATGCCTCTTTACGATCAAGAAAATGACGCCCCTAATAAAGGAAGCGCCCGAAACTTTAATGAGCCATAAAATTTCCCCTTACGTTCAGGTGCATTTATGGTAATATTTCCGTATACCCATTGGCATTTCAAAACTTCAATACCCTAACGTGTTGTCAAATAGACTTACATTGCCTTATTTCATGACAGTACCTAACAACAGAGACGATCCTGTGGGAAATTAGACGACATTTCAATTATTTATACTATTCGCTGGTATACCGGCGAGTCTTGGGCGGCATAGTCAATGGTCAATTCATTTAGATGAAGTATAACATCCTGAGTAGCTTTTACCACAGGAGACATTAATTATGTGTGCTATTTGTGTTTGCATTATAGCCATAATGTCGTAATATTGGTTCGTAGTCGACTGGGGCCGATAATAAGTCCACATTGGTTGTGCAACACCTAAGGCCAATTCATTTTACTATCACATATGACCTGATGACAACATCTATGAATGTCACCGGGAATAGCCAAGAAAAGCTTAGTGTATTATTTATATTAACATAGTACTCTTTATAGACATCGACATAATACTCTGTACATATATCTGTTGTGCACGCAAAGCGATTTCATAAATGCTTTTACAGTATCTTACAAAAATGAAAATTGCCAATGAGTGTTTATGTTATCTTTAGCTTATAAACCATTCAGCGATATATCTAACAAATTAGGCTTTCATTCTGGGCCAAAGTAGATGCATTGTTGGATGTCTTTGTGCATGTATCACCCATTGAAAACATGTTTACTAATCCCCTAGCACTATTATAGCCAATAATAGGTCGTTTATTTATCTGTCTGCCAAACAAATGTAACCACTCATTTATGCATGGATCAAATGTATTTTTGCAGATTGTCAGATTTATTTTAACTTTTGCTGAAAATTTTGTGCTATTAAATGTTTTGAAGATGTACATGAAGATGTATGCTTTTAATATTCTCTATTCGATATTGGTAATAGTACTTCTGCTATCTTGACCTTTGCTATTGGTAAATTGTAAGGTGTCACAAATAGATTTGTCTATGCATCTGTGACATTGTATAAAGCCTTTTTCTATTCACAATTATGTCTGCGTTCTACGCTATCTGCAAGCCTGACGTTCTCTGAAACAGTTGAGAGCCTTTTCGGATTTATGCTTTTAGGTTCAATTGGATTGTTTGACAATTTGAGTAGGTGTATAGCCAATGTAAACACTAATCGGGATTTTATCAATGTCGGAAAAGTAATCTATCCATGCACGAGAACAGCTCGTTGTTCATGCATGACATTACTTTTCTGACAGGCACAATCAAGCAGCAAATGAAAGGCCTATCTGCATGTGTCCATTTTTGTCAAAACTGAAACGAGAAACAATGGAGTTTAATTTAGCACCATGGCTAGTAATAATTATACCTCAGTTTGGCTTATCGTGTAGTGCGTGCGGGTGCATGAACTACTCATGAATCCCTGTCACTATCATTGGACTTGGCAAGCCACGTCTGCGAGTAACGTAGTGGGTGAGTCAACATTTATACATGGGGAAAGGAGTGTAGTAAGTCACCAGCGCCATCGCCTGTCACATTTAGCTCGATTGAATCACTAGTTTCGTTTGCTTGTATTACATGAATAGATTTAAATTCGGATATCATTCATTACACTGTGAACAAAGGTATATGTTCTTGACTGATGCCATACAGTGGTTTTCCTGCTGTGTGGCAGATAATATTGATATAATAAGGTGATATCCCACTATTAAACGCAATATGTGGCCAAATGCAAACGCTAGGTTGAAAGAAGAGCAATTGATGTTTTGGCAAGACTATCATATTTGTAAATAAATAGGCAGTTATAGCTTCCTTACATTTGGAAAATGTTTATCGAACCCTTTGGCAATAATAATAAAATTGGTTTCTAAGAATGGAGGTTTGCGTCTGCATGTATATTTTATATCGATGCTCACGCGACTGAATATGTGTTCGTAAAACGCACCAGGCAGAAAAACATGAAGATCTTCATTCTATGCAAAGTGACATAATCCAAATGATGATAGAGAAAATGCGGCGCCAAGACAAACTTTAAGACTCTTCCGACATGTCGCTCCGAGTTATGTTTCTTAACAATTAAATGATTAGCATGTAACTGTATCATATTGCTTAGGTTACAAGAGTTCAGATAAACGATCCATCAATTATGTTATAACATCAACGTCAAATTGCAAACATATCCCCCTCTCTCACGTTTTCTTCATTATCATGGGATCTAAGTAGAAAAATAACTTCTTGTCAAGGAGTGTCATTTTGTATAAACTCCTTCGTAATGATCTCTATCTCCCTATAGAATTTGGAGATGTGAAACCCTCATAAATACAAACTAAACGTTATGACAGCTACTTTTTTGGTTTATAAAATCTGGATAATTGCAATTCAGCTTAACATCAGTTTTTGATGCAGTCTGTATAGAATAGATTTGCTGCTTAACCTAGTAATGAGTAGATGCTGAATCTAAACGATCAGAGATACGCATTGTCTTATAAAAGGTACAGGTTTGATCGTTATTTTCGGGTTGCTTAAGTACTATACCTTGATTGTTCTCTTGACAGTCATGGAACCAGAGAATGAGACGCTTACGCGGAGATGATAATTCTAGGCTACCTCCACAACGACACATTGTGCAACCCAACGATTACATTGCGATTGAAACCATGCGCTTATGAGATCGTACAAATAACTGATTGATACAAATGTGGATGAGATGTGTTGTGTAGAGAAAAGATACTTTTGGAGTTTATCTGTGTGTCTGAGATAGTATTCGATAAGCTGCATGCTGGATTGTCTGACATACGTAATTATATATCGTGTGAGTTCCTGATTGTTCTATATCCTTTTCGGTAACTTACATAGCGGCTATGCTTAGTAATTCCTTAACCGTAACCGTATTGTTATGATCGGAATCCACAAAACCAGTTGAGTTGTTGGAATGATTTGAACAAAGGCCTTGCCGTCTGATCAACGGTTCAAGCGTTGGTAGCCGTCAAAATTAATTCTTCCAAATATTTCACCCGAATCAAAAGTTAGTTTACTGCTATAACAGTGACTGCCATGGCATATTTTATATTCTCATCGTTGGGTTCAAAACATAACAAGGCACACGTCTAATTAATGACGACAGTACCATGGACATCAGAGTATAATGGGCAGGTGTGATGCTTAACAAGTACAAGAGTGATATGAAAGAAGGGCATCTAATCCTAAATTTCATCCAAGAAATGTATGACGCCCTGATTAATGAAATCTGTAAAATACCCGTTCATTGACACCCCTCACCTTATTGATTATCTAACTACCAGCCAATAATCTTGCCGATTTATGTATGACAATACAATCACGGAAATCGTTCTAGAAGGGTCTACAGGGAAGGGAATGCAGGAAGCGGCTTTCGTCATTGTGCGCAGTTACATTCGAGAGGTACACAACCGTAGGGTATGCATTGATATATTGTTACTTTGTGTAAGCTTTCAATGATTGTTTGAAGCCATCGATGATGCATGAATACTTTCCATTATATTTATTGCGTTAAATTATGTTTCGGATTACATTTATGACAGTAGCAACTCAACAAAACCCATAATAGTTGTTGTAGTGATTTGAACATATGCCAGCAAGGACTTTTATAACGTGCATCATTTCAATCGCAGCCGAAGTAGACAAAAGATCATTGTATTAATGCAGCAGCAAACATGTCATGAAATCTTTCAAATATTCTCTAAGGTGTTGTTTACTTATTTTTGAAACATTAGCTATGTAAGCTAATATAACCATCAGTAAAGCATTAGTGTAAGTCGCTCTATTCGACAATGGATGAGCAATAAATTGCTTTTTATAGCAGAGGATAGGCCTACGATGGGTTTACATTCCCATGCACGTTTTATACTCTGATCTGCTTATCATCTAAATGTTACATGTAAGTAGTGCTAGCTCTCGATATTTTATCATTGAATAAGTATTCACACGTATATATGGTTGACAAAAATATAAATGTTTCCTTAAATTATCGCCTTATATATATATATATATATATATATATATATATATATATATATATATATATATAGATATATATATATATACATATATATATATATATATATATATATTCATATATATAGATATATATATATATATATATATTTATATATATATATATATATATATATATATATAACATTTATATATATATACATATATATATATATAGGCATATAAGTTAAGGAACATTTATATATATATATACATATATATATATATACATATATATATACGCATATATATATATATATTTATATATTTTATATATATATATATATATATATATATATTATATATATATATATATATATATAGGCGATATAGTTATATATAACATTTCCTTAACTTATCGCCTATATATATATATATATATATATATATATATATATATATATATATATATATAAATATGTTCCTTAACTTATCGCCTTATATATCTATATATATATATATATATATATATATATATATATATATATATATATATATATATATATATATAATACTTAGGGCGAGTAATTCAGGAAAGCAATGGTTATATCAAAATTGGCGTTTGACTTAGTCGCTCCCCTGCTCTCTCTAATGACGTTTCAACATTCGTTTTGCAGATGCAATCTTTTTGCTGATAAACCCAGACGTGGAGTGGACATCGAGAGTAAGATAAACATGCAAGATATTGTTAAAAACAGGAAAGGATTCATTCCGTTTGTCTTCCGTTTGGTGTCAATGTCCCCTTTCGACATTAATTTTCCAATGATTGGGAAAATATCTCATCACATCTAGATATGATCGCCTTGCCTATGACGTTATTTACACATAATGTACACCTCATTATAGTTATATCAACTGTATACTGCAAATAAGGTGCTGCATAGACCAAAATAAACGGAATCATACAAGCACTAATGCAATCATAAAGGCTTTTGTGTCAGACAAGATACATCCCTGTGTAAAGCGGATAACAAATACAAAAGACTACTCATTTCATGAAACACTTGTTACAGAAAACCCCATGGCACGTGCATGTTGCAATTTCATAAAGTAGACCACCATTTATAATAAAATACGCATTTAGCTATTGGAATTGCTCGACGGTGAACAAAGTTTTAATGCTTTTCGTATTTCAATAAGATCATCTATGGAGAGGCTAGAAGGCATTAAAGATTTGCAATGTTACTATTGCGTTTCATGCCATTGAGTTAGTTCACTGGATATAAGTTTACTGAACGCGTAATTATCAAATGCAAATCATATCAAGCCGTGCTCCTCACTTATTCATCAGCTAACATGCGGTTGTCTTTTAATGTCACCTTACGGCATAAGCTGTAATGAACGAGGGTATTGCGGTTATGTGTGCTCGGTACAAATGCAGGAATATTCACATGATGATCACGCCGATACCATATATTAGAATTACCATATGGGCTATTATAGCACAGCTTATAATGGCGAGGGAATGTGTTAAGTCGCACATAGAATTTGACGAAAATTCACAAAACACGGAAGTATAGTTTGCATAAATCAAATTATCAAGCCGTGATGATTGGCCAGATATCATTTGATGTCTGAACTTAATTGATATAAAGTCAATTACACACCCTCTGTATGCAATTGTGAAGCGCGGAAAAAAGACTCATGAACTAGGATATTGCAGTCATTTGTTGCAATTGCCCGGTATGTAACATACACAGTGATATCCACATGGTAAACATGACGATTTCATATATTGGAATAACCATATGACTGGAATTACACAACCAGTGGAACCGGTCTACTACTACCAGGCTGTGGGGCCATGATTTGCCCAAGACATATTCGATTGTTCTATTATGTGATATGATACAATAGTGATAGGAACATGGACGTGACAGCTTGTGATGAAATAGAATATGCAGTGAGAGTCGATAATGTTTGCTGTCGAGTTGTTGACAGTTGCGATTCGCGAGAAAGAGAGAACACGTTAAACGTAATAGTAGCAATACTACCATTCAACGGAATAATCATCCACTAACTTACGAATGTTATCACACGCTTGTCGATATATGATCGTCTGACTGTAGATCAGAACCTAAAACTTCATAGACAACATAAGTGTATAATAAAATGCGGAAGTGTGTCGCATATATTTCATTATATCCATAGGCATGAGTCGCAGCGGCATTGCATAACACGTCTGTTTGCTGTGATGCAACAACCTTAAAACCTATTCACACCACGGTGGTATATTATGACAGTCAATAACACAATGAAACCACAATTTACCATTTGGATAGACGAGGCCATGCGCCAAGGAAAAGCTGGTAGGCTTCTTGAGTTTTTAAGCTGTCTAATTAGTACTTCACTTTATCACACAGCACATTAATCTGGTGAGTAAATGAGTTAGCATATTTATCCATACGTATGTTTATAATGATTGAATGATTACCCACGAACGTTCATTTATGTATCATCCACAGTGGTCATCACTGGTATCAAATTGTCACATAAAATAACATAATAGCCTGAACACTGAACATACTGTTAATAAATAACCATGTTCCCCGAAACAAACTTTTTTGATAAGCAGGGCATTTTCGTCAATTTTAACCTAATGGTTAGAGTTGACCTATGGATAATATCCTGGTTTTATCCATCGTAAATCATAAAACAAGGCTATATATACTATTCCGGGAATGGTATATATGGTAATTGACTATACAGCTAACTACCTATCTAAGCAATTGCAAATATAGTGATGTAAGTTGGAAATAGCGAGTATATTATCAATGCTTAATATGATGGGTTTTGTACCGAGCGCCAATTGAATGTAACAATATCACAATGTATAATAATGTTTGGGTAAAACACACAATGAAAACAATGAAAATTAGTGATTGTACCATTAAAGTACGTTTCTGGTAAATACACGTCAAGTTCTGGTCTTGTTTAAGTACTTGACCAGATTAGAATGTAAACATTGACAACTTATATGCAGAATATTCGATAGACAGCTACTGTGCTATGATACCTTCTAATGTACATTCGGTGGAAATCTAATACGCATCTTCGGGTTTTTGTTAACATACGAGGAATTCCCACAAGGGTTTACAACTAATACTACTACCACTAGCCATGTGTATTGGGAAAAACCATAAATGTCCACCTTGCAAAGGCAAACCATTGATAATCGCCATTTATAAAAGGTTTGAACAGTACAAATAACTTTGCAGTGAAACTGCACATTACACTCTCTTACCTATTTGCATTATAAGCCCGTCATATCCCGATATTTTAATTGATTAAATCTGTAATTTCAGATAGCGATTTACAATTTATGGTTGTACATCAGACGCGGAATTAAGAGGAGACATAGAAATGTCTCAAGATTATACCCAATCGTAGGTTTCACCGATGCATCACAAAATCGTGATTACCCAGAGGAATTGGAAGTAACACAGTAAATAACATAGCTTATTCACAAACGAATTATGGCAATAATTTACTTATATTTCATCGGGACGTAATTTGATATATCTGTTGCGTTAAGCTGTCGAAAGGTAATATAGGTGCACACAAAACCTCTACAATAACTATCCAGCAGTATGATTTCGTGTTGCTACATCGCACATTTGGAATGCTAGGATGACCCATAATATAAGTATATGTATAATAAAGTTGTTATGCGTAGATGTCGCTAATGGAAACGATTACAGATGCTTATATTAGAATTATTCACGTGGATCTTATTTACATGATCAAAGTGAGGGCTAATGACAGATTTGGTTATTGTACTATGGAATGATCAATAGTATAGGTACATGCTCAATGAAGTTGCAATGCCTTCTTACCAGTAGATGTTGCCAATGCTTCGATTATAATTGTTCATATGTACATTATTTATATGATCTGATCAAAGTAATGGCTAATGCCAGATTGGGTAATTGTACTAGTCAAATATCTGATCCAATTCATTCATTTTTCTTAACTAGCATGATGAGATTATTACAAAGCGGCACCCATGCTACGTGTTTAACCAATTGATTACTATGTGTATTATATGGTTATATAATTAACCATAGGATTCCGGTATATAACAACTGCTCATTGGTAAATGTCATTATTGTGAATTTCATTTTTGTACCCCACATTTTAATGTTTGTGCCGCCAGGGGGGGTTCGTAAGTGCAGAATGTTACCCTCACGAAATAATACCGTTATCACAAAGGAGAAATAAATGAAGCCAACAATGTTAACTAAGGAATTCTGAGTGAAACTCTTTATGCACAGCAACGTAGCTAGAAAGCGGTCTAGTGTGTAATGACATTTTTATAGTACCATGTGGTAAGAAAGATATTCGTTAATTGATCATTCTAGGGTGCGTTTGGTACCGTACCATATGTGTTTGACGAAACATCGTGTTGAACTGGTAATTAAGCTAAATTGTCTGACATAATGGCAAATTTGTCACAAAAACAATTGGAGGTGAACCTTAGATACACTGCATGTAATCTATAACACAGTAGTCTTCATTAATTGTTAGTGAACTTCGAGTTTAGTCATTATAGCCACGCTGCATTGTCTCGTTAATCAATACTTGTCAAGTTCTTATGGTACCATACCATGTACATTTGTCTTTACAGTTACGACCTATCGGCTTGAGCTGGAGGATTTCAGTTCGGTTTTCTGAAATAATGGCAATCTGCTAAGTAAACAAAAATCCAACCATCAACTGATTGAATGGAGTTCCCATTACGCCTCGAGTGACTGTATCGGTATAACAGAATACAGTTAGTTGTCCGTGAACAATGTATGTTTATCCCGTGTAAGTCCCAGAGGTCTGGAATTCCTTTTCCAAGGGGTTATTTTCTTTAAATTATGTTAATTGAGTGTCTGCCTTCCTTATACTCTGTGCAGACATGATATTAGTTATTTATTGTTGATCAGAACAGCAGTGGTAGTGGCATTGTCCACATGAGCATTATATCTTACATTCATTGACATTAGATTTCAAGTTATAATCGCAAATATAATCTCCGTGATGTATATATATTGCCATTTGCAGGTGCACATAGGGGCTTTAGACAAATCATATATTGCCGAATCAGATTCAAATGCTGCCAGATTTCAGATAAAATGCATGCAGATCGCCGTTAAAGAAAGCAAAAAGGGTTGCTCTACATAACTTTTATGCCTTGGATGATAGGAACAGAGGCCTTAAGGTCTCGTATAAGCAACATTTGATCAAACTTCAAAGCGTAAAGAAGCCATTAACAGATATCCAAAAGATACAACTGCAATTTCAATTTGGTTCAAAGTCTTTGTCGTCTGGGTAATTTACCAAAAGCATAGTGCTATTTATGCACAGCAATTCACTCTTCCAAATATTTCTCCTCCAACAATATTCATTTCACTATTGAAGCAGCGACTGATATAACACATGTCATATTTCCACTCTTGTGTGCAAAACGCAACTAGACGCACGGTTTGTCCGCTTGATGAATACCTGAATACCCTAAAAGGCTGTATCGTTGAAATTAACGGCGCCTTCATTAATGAATTCTGACCTTGAGTGCTAATACTTGTTCATTGCCTCCGCCCCCCTTAAATTATGACAGTACCATTAATTTCGCAGCTTCATATATAAAAAATTAGTGATGTGATATTCTCGAGGGGCGGGAACGCCGAGAGTGTTTCACTGTGAGCAGTTAGAATTGAGTGGGAGATATGTCATTCATAGGATTGTGTGAACAGCAGAATGTGCGTTGATGTACTCTTACTCTGCTACTTTATATAAGCTTTCTGTGAACACTTCGGAATCAATATATACAGATATAGACGTTGAAATTAATGTCTGTAGCATAACGAGTACTGCAGTTTGCAAGCGCCTATGGTTGCCGTCTTAACCGAGTCAAGCATGTTCTGCATTTTATCAATACCATCAGTTATTATCGTGTATTGTGTGTCTAATATTTGCCTAGTTCTTTGCGTAAATGAGTGACTTGGAAATCACTAGAATTGCCCAAATCCTCCCGTTTGACGAAATCCTGTTGTCTGTATTGCGGTATACATATTAGGTTTACTAATGGAATATCCGTTGAAGATGCATGGCATGTCTGTTAGACCCAGTGCAAGTCGAGAAAGCTATTTCACCTACTGTTATAAAAATAGAAGATTTGCTCCGTTTGGCTTCCGCTTGGTTCCAAAAACCGTTTTCCCAGCAAGTGGTCAAAGAAATCCCTCTCCGATCTAGATATGGTTGTCATGCCTATGACAAGGTGTGGACGTTTGCCAAATTGATTACCTAAGTCGGTATTATTCGAGTCATATCAATTGCATACCATAATATAAGGTGCTGCACAGAGTGAGACGAATGACATTATACAAGCACTAATGAAATCATAAAATCTGTTGCGTCACAACCGCTACAAAACAACCAATTTCATGCAAAGACTGATTACTGAAAACCCGATTGCACGTGCATGTTGCATTTATTTAAAGTGGATCGCCATTTTTAAAGCGAAAAAACAGAGCGGATTACAAATAAAACAACTAATTTCATGCGAAGTACGATAAATGAAAACCCAATGACACGCGTGTTTATAAGACCGTACAAATATACATTCAAAGCTTCAAAAACGAGTAACTGATACTGCTTAAAATTTCAAAGGTTTAGAAAGTAACGAATGCTTGCATGCTTTTCTTATTTGCTCCAATAATATTATCTAGGTGAGGCTACAATGCATTGTAGATTTGTGATGATACTATTGTCTGAGATTAAGCAGTGTTTTATTCCATCGAGTTAGTTCACTATATATAAGTTGGCTGCAAATTAAACGAAACCGTACTCTCCCCCTATTCATCAGTTTACATGAAGTTGCCTTTTAATGCCTCTGTTTCGTTTAAGCTTTTATGCATTGTGGTCAATAGTTGTGCGTGCTCGGTACATAACAGGAACATAAATATCTACATGATAGTCACTGGAATATAACTTGTCGGTGTGTGTCCATGGTTTGCTTGGACATGGTTATTGTTTTAATATGTGGTATGAACGGATTCGAGTGAAAGGGAAAGGATGGAACAGTTAGTGAATCCAACGTTGTGCGGTTTCTGGTAAGAAGAGAGAAACGGTAGTTTGTGTCGTGAATTCAAAGTGGCAATATAGCTTCTTGAAAAAGCGAGAGGTGTCTTCACTGCACCTGGAGTTGTTACTAGTAAGAGAAGACATAAAAGAAGGCCATTCATTTTCACGGGTAGCAGATGGCTATTGTTTAGTTTTTTTATCTTTAACGTATGTTCTAGTTACAGTATTAATATTAACACCAGAACGCAATCTAACAAATTTGATATGTAGATAACACTGACCATATATAATAACCAAAACCCTTATTAAGCAATATAGATGTGGTATTCATTGTGAAATATTCCCATATACCGAAACATGTCCTGAGGCACGAGATGCAACGGCACTGCATTGTCCTCGTTTAATACTCGGTATCCATATCACCCAGTTATCGTCAAATACCACAAAGCGTTATGTATTTAGCAATGCAAGTGGCAATAATCTTGCTTTTAAATGTTACATGTATGACTAGGAATTCCAAGAAGCAATTTCGTATCTGGCAAAACAATATGATCGAAGCCGTGACAGTTTCTTGACAGACACATCTTTTTTGCCCTAGTAGCTGTAGCGATTCTAACAGAGCTGTGTTATATAAACATTAAGGACATCGGCGATACACTTTACTGCTAACAGCAATGTCATATTTCCTTATGGAAAATAACAGGGACTGACTTAGTGAACTCCATACCGCAATGAATTAGAAAAATGTACCAAAACTACATGTTATATCGAAGCATACCTGTTTATTGTAACCGTGTTCATGGAATATATCATGTTTTCATTGCTTTATATGACTTCTTTTGCACATAAGCTGAACATCTGTGCAAAGTTGTATATTGTCACATGAGAGACAATTGAACCAGCAAAGAATGTTGCGTCGATATACTGAAGCATGCAAATTCAAACTTAAAGGTATCCACAATCCGATATGTGCATGTAGGGTCGTGTATTTCTTATTTTAATGTAATCGTCAACACATTATCGTTATTAATATTTTGAACAAAGACGTAAGTCATCATTAACACGAGTACAATTAAATGACAATTGTTGTGCGACTTAAAGTTGTTGGTACTTGTAACTGAACAAAGTAGTGCATTAAGTAGGTATTTGATAATAGTATCAAATATCATTATAAATATGTCTGACATATTTTGTCTAGCGTCTAGCGTATTTATGCTCTAGACAGAAATGAGTTCATCTATCAGTCAAGCCATAAGCGAGAGGAAACGCAATCGCATTACTTTTACAGCCGAGGATAGTCTTATGATGGCTTAACCCTTTCATCTATATTTTATACCAATTAATGACAACTTCTGCTCCTCATCTATATGGCAAAATGTACCTTAAAATGACCTCAATTGGGGTTGTTAAAACTGTTCTCGTTAATTTCCCAGCAATTGGAATACCACTTCATCACCGCTCTGGATATGATTGTCTTGCCTATGACAAAGCGTTGACGATGATCACGAAAAATGTGCAAATGATTACCAAAGTTGGATCTATTGGAGCCATATAGATTGAATGCCGCAAAACATGGTGCAGCATGAAAGCCTTTATGAAATCATTACAGCTTTTGTGTCATAACGTTACAACTCTGTATATAGCGGATAACAAATATAACGGCCCACTTATTGCAAGCAAATACTTATCACCGAAAACCCAATGGCACGTGACTCGAATAAGATCGTCTATGGAGAGACTGGGGTGCATTAAAGATTTGTGATGATATTATCAGCAGTGATAACATTTAGCAGCGTTTCATGTTATCGAGTCATTTCACAAGTTGGCTGATTATATCGATACCACATATAACAACATTCCATGTAGGATGGAATAGCCCTGGGTGGTTTTAAGTTGCACATAGCAAATAATGAATTTCACAAACTTATACAAAGAGAGCGACATCACATATCTAGATCCACGATGAAATTTGATAACACGTTTCTTGGGCAGAAATAGTGCACATGTCATAATTCAAATCAAATTATCAAGCTGTTATGTTTGTCGGATAAATCGTTACAAATCCTCTGTATAAGATCGTAAAGCTCGGAGAAAGAATCATGAACTAGGGTTTTGCTGTCAATTGTTGCGATTGGTCGGTACATAACAGGCACAGGCATATCCAAGTGGTAAACATGCTTATAAAATTGGAATGACCATGTAGCTGAAATAGCAAAGCCAGTGGTACCGGTTTATCACGGTCATGGTGTGAGACCTGGTTTGCCAAAGACATTGTCTATTGTTCTTATTACACTGTTATGAAAGGATTTTGGTGAAGTGAAAAAAAAACGGTGTGACAGCTTGTGAAAGAAAGGTTCTTGTAAGAAGACAAGGAAGGCATCATCATTTTGTGAATTAGACCGTTATTTAGTGTAGTGGCCAATGGCAGATTGGGTAATTGTAATAGTCAAATACCTGATCAAACTCATCCATTGTATGATAGCTGTAACTAGTATGATGAGAAAAATACAAAGTGGCACGCATGGCACGTGTTTAACCTTTGTGTAATTATGCGTATTTTGTGAACTAAACGGATGTCTAGCGCAAGGGACCCTGTATATGCTAACAGGAATATTCCATTTCGAAATAGGATTCTGGTATATAAGCATTGCTCACTGGTAAACTTCATTATTGCGATTTTCATTATCGTACTACGCATTGTAATGTGTGGGCCATGGAAGTTTCAAAAGACCAGAATGTTATGCTCATACAATTATACTGTCATGACAATGCATAGAAGCGTAGCAAACACGTACTCTGGTGTATAATGACATCATTCCAATACCAGGTTTTAAGAATGATATTCATTAATTGATACTTGTTGAGTTCTTATGGTACCTTACTACGTATATTAGGCCGCACAGATACGAAATATCATCTTGAACTGGAGAATTTACTGATATTATTACAAATTGGTTACATGTAATCTATAATACAGTAGTCTACTTAAAAGGCAGTTTAATTTGCGAATATTGATGTCGACAAATTCGTTATGATAGACTAAATGTTATATATTATATGGTTATCATGCATGGCAAAAATCGAACTCCGATCTTTACGGTTCACCCGGAACTATCTGTATACCTACTGTGCTCAGTACTTCTGTCAGTTGAGCAAATAGAATCAGGCAATGTTGTCAATATTAGATGAATTTTAGTGATTAATATGCAGCCAAGAAACCTTATGAAATGTGCTTGCTGCAAGCAAAATAGACGTTTGGTCAGTTGAAGTCAATTGCAAGAAAAAGAAACGACAGAAGTTGACTGTCGTTGATTGTTTGAATGGTGTTTGGCGATCCAAATTTTTACACGATCATATGGAATATGCAAAGGACACAATGGAGCAACATGTCTCTATCGTATTGTTCACATGAGGTGTTGCTCGGTGCCTGCGTCCATGGTAAAACAAAATGAAGATCGTGTGAATGCTTTTGATACGTCTATATTCGAAGGGTTATGTATTTCTTTGTTTGTTTCAAAGATGTTTACAAACACATCAGAGGTGCGCATTAATGTTACCCTCTATGGACGCCAACAAGAGAAATCAATTGCAGACCTAAAAAAATTATCAAGAGGCGGAAACAGTTATTCATATAATTTTGTGAACAGCAGATTGTGCATAACTGTATTGTTACTCTGCTGCTTTATATATTTACATTTACATTTATCTCATACTTCGATGATTCAGGATATCACTGATTATGCAAACTTGACGCTTGTCGTAAATGGTACCTAATCCTGTTGTCTGTATTTAGGTCTCCAAATTTGGTGTTCTAATGGAATATCCGTTGAAGATGCATGACGCACAAAAGAAGGTGCTGCCCAGGGTGAGATTAGTGAAATATTACAGTTGATGTAAGAAACGTTGTACAGTTTTATCAAAGAAGAGGAAAACCAAGATAGATGTCGTGAATCGGAAGAGGCAACGTGAAGCAGAGAGAGGAATTAAACAAAAAGCTTGACGCGCTAATATATACACAGGCGTCCATTTATGATGAAGTTCTTTAGAGGAACTGCATTAAAAATATCTTGGTATATAAATGAACTATAAACCTGCAAATTTTCACCATGGTTATTTGTGCAAATGATAAGATCAAACCGACGACGACAAACATACAGCAACAATCTTCTACAGTGAGTAAGCTACTTTATACATGCTTCACTTCTGCGTACAGCGTTTTAATCTGGTAACGAATTGCATTGTTGTATTGCTACAATAATAGTTAATTGTATGGCCATGCTACTATGTTCGGTGAAACAAACAGATAATTTGATCATACTAAATTTCTTATTTAGCAGGGCATGCGCGTCAAACTCAACAAATGGTTTGAGCTGACCTCTTGTTTATCTTTTGTAAATCATAAAAGACAGCTAGTCCGCTTCCGGGAATGGTATATATGGCAATTGAAACTGCCGCTGAACATCCAACTACCTGCCTAAGCAATCTCAAACACGGGGGTGCATCTAGAAACAGAACGTATATTATCTCAATGTTAAATATGTCTGATATTTTACAGTGGCAAGAGCGCTATGTGAATGGAACCATGACACAGTTTTTATTGTAACAATTTAAACATGAAATGATACAAGAAAGTATATAGTTGTATTTGTTCTTTCCTCATAAATGCCTGGTATAACGTTGCGGTATTTTCAAAGTTTATTTTGCACTTGGCCAGAGTAGAATGTAGATTCTGCGGGACATTCGATAGAAAGCCGTTTTTCTATTTGCTATCCATCATGTGCAGTCATATTAGAAGGAATAATATTTTTAACATACCAGAAATGCTCACAATATTTGAACCTCTAATATAGCTACCACCAGCCATGTTTTTAAAAAGGGATTAATCCAAGCCTTACCAAGGCACACCGGTAGCATATGCCATTTATACATGTTTTGAGCGACCAAAAACCACTTGATACAAAGTGCCAGTCTTCATTTTATGCGCATATAACATCTAATTAATTATATCAATTGTCAATAATTATCAAATGAACTGGGTAATTCAAACTTCTAGATATCAGAACGCAAACATTTCTACAAATTTAAATATGGTCAGGTATTGATTTATGATTAGCATGCATAGGACGTGCATTTTTGCTACCATCCCTATTAACTAGTTATCAATAAAATCTGGTACTGCCAAATGTAGCAATTCGTAGCATTTTACATGAAACATATAATGCACACACTGAACCGAAAATTGCATGATATAGCATTTACTATAGACTGCAGCATGATATGTTGTCACGCTTCTTAACCTCCCTCCAAAGGCAAAACAACCTTGCCCGACGGTTCCTACTAAACAGCAACTCATCTTCTATGATCGATACAGCTCCATGCAAAGATTCATATAGCCGTACCGACTTCCCTTGTGACATCAAGCGATTGAATTCGACGATCATTGATATTAGTAAGAATATATGTGAAAATAGCACAACATATACTGAAGGGTGTGTAAGCAAACGTATTCAAACTTACAATAATCCGCAATCCAACTTCCGCTATGTGCATGTCGGGTCGTGTATTGCGTATATTCATGTAAGCATCAACATAAGGAAGGGACATTTTCGTTACTCATATTTTGTACAAAAACGTCAGTTGTCATTATGCACCATTGTGATAAACGACAGTTGAATTAAATGACAATAGTTCCATCACCTAAATTTACTGCTCCATGTTATTGAACAACTTGAGTGCATTTGGTGGGTATTTAATAATAGTACAACATATAGCCATATATATTGCTGATATATTTTGCCTATTGTCAGCGTAATGATGCCCCACAAACAATAAAGTGCATCTATCAATCAAGCCAAAACCGCATAATATTATGCGTTAGTGTAAATCTACATGCATCAGTTGATAGTGAGAGGAGTCATATGTTGTTTACTGTGTCGTTATTTACGCTAATGATGTCGGGTGCGCCACCAATGGCTTCCTTGTTGACAAAATGTACAAAAAGCACATCGACAGATGCATAAACACACGCATCACGTCATGTTACGTGTTCGGGGTCTACCATCCCACGGTCTTCTTTTTACGCTGTCACCGTGGCGTTGCGTTTCCTTAGAATACGCAACGTGGTTTGACGCATTTGCTAATATCTTGGTGAGTAAATATAACTTAATAGTTTGATATGTCATCTGATCTAGTCTTTGAAATAGCAGCCGATTGTTTGATATTACATATATTCAATTATGGCCAATTCTTATAATACTGCATTTTTGCAAGCATAGTCATGTAAGAGTGGAAGTGAACAGAATAATGTAAGCAACTTAACTGAGATAAATTGATAGGCGTTTGTACCATTGAAGCACTTTCTTATTTATGGATATTTTTCAATTGGTCGGTTTAGAATGAAGACAATGAGAACTAATGTGCGTTATATTAGATAGACAAGTACCTGGTCAATTACTCCCCCCTTTCTTATTCATTATTGCAGCACCACCCAGTAATCGTGGAGCTTTCTATATGACAACAACTGATGGGGCATCGTTCCATGATAATCTCGAGGGATTGGAAAACAGAGACCAGATCGTTGCATTACAAGCTGTTAATATCGAATGTCAGTTATTTTTCTTCACAGGATTCTGTGACCAGTATCCCTGCGGTACGCGTGTATAATAAGAAAACACCCGCAGAATGTGAGTTGATATATTGTTGCTCTACATAAGCTTCCTATGAACAATTGTGATTTGGTATAAATGTTGGAATTTGTGTCTGCAATTCCACATATGTTGTCAATTAGTGGTTCCTACGACTGTCGTATTTACAGAGTGATTGCGGTCAACAATGAATTGAGACAAATTCTACAGGGATCGACAGCTTGCTTTGTCACGATATGCCACAGTCAATATGATGAACGCTTTAGATTGGTTACTGCACAATTGATGTTTGACTTAATCGCGCACAGAATTCTGATGTCTGTAGTTAAGTTTCTACATTTGGTTTGCGAATGTGGATAAACGACGCTTGATAGACCCAGACGTGAAGTGGTGTTTGAGATTAAGATAACCATGCCACCAATTGCAATAAAAATAGAGGATCCATTACGTTTCGCTTTCGCTTAGTTTCAACGTCCCCTTTTCACACTAATTTCCCTATAACTGGAAATATATTTATATAGATATGATTGACAAAGCGTTGACGTTAATCACACAAAAAATTTGCACTTGATTACCAAAGTCGGTGCTATTGGACCTATATATATTGTATACTGCAAAACATGGTGAAGTATAAAAGCACTAATGAAATCATAAAACTTTTGTGTCATTAAATGACGACTCTGTATAAAGCGGACATAAAATATAACGGCCCAATAATTACATGACAATACTGATCACAGTAACTCCTATGGCACGTGCATGTTGCAATTCCATGATGTAGATAGTAATTTATAAAACATGAACGCCTTTCTCACTCGCTCCAATAAGATTGTATAGCGAGATTTTAATTAATTTAAGAATTGTGACGTTACTATTAGCAGAGATAAAGTGTAGAAGCGGGTCAGTTCACTATTTATAAGTTTACTACACGCGCAGTTATTGAATTTAAAAACGAAAAAAATCAAGCTACGAACTTAACTGAACCTGTAGTTGAGATGCATGCCTCGGGACCTATGTCATAATTACAAAACTACAATTCAACGGAAAAACTACCCACTAACACATGAACGCAATGACATGTTTGTCGATGTATGAACGTCTGACCAAAGCCACATAGGCAACATAAGTGAAGTATCCATTGCTGAAGACTATTGCAAATATCGCACTTTATTCTGAGGCACTGCATTACCCATGTGTTTGTTCCAATACATCAGCCTACATACCAATTCAGACCACGGTAGAGATATTTTGCTATGACAGTCAACAACGCATAGGAAGCTATTCCAATTTGCAATCGAGATAGGAAAGCCCATGCGCAGAAGAAAAAGCTCGTCGCTTAAATAAACATAGCCTTCAATTATATGGTATAATCACTCAGGGGCACAACTTCCCCATAGAATAAATGAACCATAAAACTGCAAGTGTTTCAATGGTAACTTGTGTAAATGAAGAATTCAAATCAATCAAGACAAGCCATCAGCAGCAGGCTTATTGAGCTTTTACGCTGCCTTTTAAGAAATTCACTTAATCATACAATACTTTAATCTGGTAAGTTCAGAAGTCAGCTTATATTCACCCCAAGAATTTTCCAAAAGTTGAACAATGATCCAAAAACCATCATTTATGGAATTTGCACAGTCGTAATCACTGGTCCCAAATAAATCCCTTTTACTGCAATGATAGCAAATTGTTTGGCCAACGCTCACCTATATTTTGAGCATACTGTTGCGTAATAACAATGTTCCATAAAAACAAACAGATCATTTGATTATACTCGAGTTCCTTAATAGCATAGAATGAGCATCAATCCTAACGAGAAGCTTGAGCTGGCCCGCCCCGATCAAATTCTTTTTTAATAATCGTGAATACAAGAAGACAACTCATGTGTTTCAGTAAATGTCATAAATCGTAATGGACGCTGACCCTAAGCAATTCCAAAAAGTGGTGTGTCGTTTGCAATCGGTTTTGCACCATGACAACTGCGCTGTGTGAATGGACTCATAAAACAGTTCTTTTGTTAATGCTGTATAAAACGTACTGTTAAATCACTTTCCTTGTGAAACATTAATAAGTTTGGGTCAAACATATGTGTTGCACTTGATCAGATAACCGATATGCAGGATATTTGATAGACAGCTACTGTGCTTCATGCTATGACATGGTCCAATGCGCAATTTATATTCCACCTATGCACACATTACACTGGTAAATCGTTGACAAACGCCATTTATACAAAGTTTGGGTCATAAAATGACATTGTACCTGACAGCGAAACTGCGTATTACACGACATTCATCTAATTATTTTCAATATATGTCCATCAAATCCAGTATTTTCAATTAATTGATTAAATCATAAATCTCAAAGAGCGACACACAATTGCAACCATTCATAGTGAAGTATGGTTATACACCACACGGAGAATTAAGCAGAGTCATAGACAATACCCAATCGCATGATTCGGTGATGCATCACTAAATCGTGATTACCCAGGGAAACTGTGAGAGTTTGTACTGTCCGCAGCATAAAACATAACTTATTCAAAATTGATTTATTCCAATACTTCACTGAGAGTCTGGGCGTATTTTTGCATATCTATTTCATGACTTGAGTCGGTGACAGGTGGTTATATATGTGCAATCAACTCACACAACCGTCTACCATGGCTAACTAATTGTATGTAAGAAGCTATAAAAGAAGGTTAAAATGCTGAACTGACTGTTAGTGTAGCGTGCGTTAAAATCAGGAGCGTTGCTATACCTTGTTATCAGTTGATGTTAAAAGTGCAAATGGTCAGAGATAATGGCATATTTGTTAATTGTGTCCTTTTTTAGCGATAGTCATGTCCATTTTATGGGTAATTCAGTGGATTCAGTGAACTAAGCGAATATTAAAGGAAAGGGGCCTAGTATATAAATGACAAGACTATTCAAATTCGGAATAGAATTCAGGTACGCACCGTCAAACAATGGTAAATTTTATTATTGTATTACACATCTTAATAGAGTGAAGAATGCAATTCTCACCAAATAAAACTGGTATGTAGGGGGAATTAGAAACGATGGCTATGTTTACTCAGGTAATCGAAGTGAAAAGAGCTAAGTGTATAATATATCATATATATATATATATATATATATATATATATATATATATATATATATATATATATATATATATATATATATATATATATATATATATATATATATATGCGCAGCAGCAGTCAAACAAGCAATATAGTGTACAATGACATGTAAAGGAGGTGCAATAGGGAAAGGAAAATGATGTTGGGTACGTGTTTGTCTGTGCGTCTGTTATATGTTTAGAGCAGCAACATTTTGAACAAGCTAGAATGTATGGCATTAAGCCCTGTTGTTTTCAAAATGCCGTAGTTGCAATGTATTTAACCATTATTACAGTTGTCTACTTTTAGACTTAGTCTACTTTCAGCCCAGCCACTGTAGCCATGTTGCAGCGTATTATGTAGTTGCAGTAAACAATTAAATCATTAATCATTTCCGAATTTAGACTGAATATGGAATGAATTGCAATAAACAAATCATTAATCATTTCCGACTTAAGACTGAATATGGAATATCTAGAGCAATTGTTATCCGGCAACCACTGAATGGGGTGTAGCAGGTCAGTCAAAAGTATCTGCTTACCAACTTTGCTCGGCAGTTATTTGGTATAATAGGATCAGCTCATGTTGTCAATATTAGATGCATTGCGGTGATTGCTATGCAGCCAAAAAATATTTATGTTGTATTTGCAGTATACAATTGCCTTCATACTCCATATTTCATTATGATTTATTGTGGGATCATACAAAAAGAGTGTTTTATGAACAACGCAGCCACATTCAGTAACTCATACTTTGATCGATATAATTCAGGACAAGAATGTTGAGTGCCATATGGACGTTTGATTTAATCACTCACCTAATCCTGCTATCTGTAGCGAGGTTTCCACATTTGGTTTGCTAATGGAATCTTCTTGGTCGACAAACAACGCCTGTTGGGTTTAGGCGTGGATTGCAAGTCGAAATTAAGATAACCATCCCACCTATCCCTACAAAATTCGAAAATTTATTCCGTTCGGCTTCCGTTTTGTTTCAAAATCCTCTTTCCAAATTAAATCCCAAGTAATTTGGAAAACTACTTAACCTCGCTAGATATGATTGTTTTCCACAAGACGTGGCGTTGGGAAGCTTAAGATTTATGATGATATTACTGATTGAGATTGAATTTATTCGAGCTCATTTTATATAAGTTGGCTGCGCACGTATATATCAAGAGAAAATCACAGCCGTGCTCCCTACTGATTCATCAGTTTACGCGCGGTCGTCATTTAATCTTTTTTTATTGCATAAGCTTTCATGAACGAGGGTATTGCGGCCTGTAGCGGCGTGCGCTTTGTATATAGCAGTGGTATTCATGCTGATAAAAAAGGAAAAGACAGGAAAGGGTGTAAAAGTTTGCGAAAGAAATTTCGGGAATTAGTACGAAGAGAGGAACGGCAAGGTTTTATTATTGCTGTATAAGGCATAATATGAGAAAAGGCAAGTATTTATAGATTTCGGTCTTGCTCAGTACATATTGCACTTGAACAGATTAGAATGAAGTCATTGGCAGCTAATATGCAGGAAATTCTATGGACAGCTGCTGTGCTTCGTATTATGATATCTTCTGATGTGATATCTATTCTAATACATCGTATACTTTCTGATTGAAATGAATTATTTATATATATACTAGGAATTCTCACACAATTGTGACTCTTAATATAGCAAAAGGCGTTGGCAAAAGGTTTGAACGATAAATAACCACGTGTCAGTCATAGTTTTGTCACCACTTTGTTGAAAATTCATATTTCGGCGAATCGGTGAAACATTTATTTTGCTTCCATTTTTGGGTAGTTGTTATAATGACTTGTTTACAATCCGTTATTGTTATTGGGAACACCTAATTATCGATGATTAATTGATAAAGGCGCATTTGTTTCCAAAAAATATATTTAATGAATAGCGATCTAGATCAGTAACTACGCATGCAACTGTACACGTTTCTTGCATTATCGCTCAAACTCCACCCGTTTTCAATTTCGGATTTATTGAAGCGAATACCATGTGCCATATATGGGTTAAAATCCACGTCCCGTCAAAAATATGAAATCGAACCTTACATAGGCCATAAACTGAGCTTGCGTAACCGATTTGACTCCAGTTTTTTTATATCATAACTAAACGTAGTGCAAAACAGAATCCGGAGGGTTTTTTATTTATTATTTCGATGGTCAATAATCTGTAAATGAACATGATTTTTCATACTTACATCAAAGCAAGTTGAATAACTACTTACTTCCAATTCACTGAATACCCTGAAGAAGACCCCAATAAACATCGTCCGAACTAATATAGGCCAAAATGATCCTTATCATTTGGTGCAGTGTTCAAAATCTGTAAATATATCCTTTGTTGTGTCTGTTGATTGCATTGAGGCATTGACCAACGCAGTATCGGTCTCCATAAATTATTTATCGACCTCGCAACATATAAATGCTATGGCTCTTGCGCAACTCATGTGGTTATTGTTACCAACAGTTTGATTTATTCCGCAAGCATTTGTTTCCATCTGCTTGCTGATGCCCTCTAACATCTCAACGCTTTATCAGCAGCTTTCATGCGCATTACACACGGTTTGATTATTTGCACCCGCCCCTGTCAACCAACTATCGTAAAATACAAGAATGTGTTCTGTATTTAGCAATTTGCATTGACGTTGACTGTAAAGTAGATTAATAAGCAAACAGCAGTTGTTGTTCATCGTTCGTCTACGCAGTAATTCTTTCGATTAGCTAACAGCAGTGACATTTATCGGTGCATTACACAACAGGGACTGCCTGAGTGAAATCAATACTGCCAATATTATCTTAAAGAGTCTGCAAAATAATAGTGATTACTGAGACTTTAACATCAGCCTAAGAGGTTACAATGTTAGAGTGGTGTATTGCCATTACGTTTTTTTAAAATCTGAGATGTTCCCTTTTCAATCGTTTCTCTTAACGAAGTATCGGGTTCCTCATACTATCACTTGGCATTAGATAGTATTTCGTCCGCTTTTGAGCATTTTGATCTATCACAATACAAACACTGCAGTAATATATATTGTAGTATGCCAGAGTTGGAAAAATAGCCAAATCAATATGCACGCTGATATAGTTAATACGGATATTAAGCTTGTATTATTGTATGCTGAAATAGGACAGTGCCCTGCGCTCTGTGCATGCAACGAAACGCATATTGCACCGGATGAACATTGATGTCGGGGGCTTTTCTTTTTACAACAACAGTAACAGATCTAGTTTTCGCTGCTTTATGTGACTCCTTTGTGACAATGACACATTTACTGCATATCTTTGCACCATTAATCATATTTTTTTATTGTCACGTGGTACACAAAATGTGCAAGTCCATGGGCAATAACACACCTCACTTTTCTTATATACACCACCACTACTTGTATCGTTTCTGTATATAGATGGCATCCTAACATAATCCATGCAAGTACCTTTTAACTCTGGTAACATTAGGGTAATTGATCGCCTAAAGAATGGCGAAGTTTTACGTTTAGCCATGTTAAGTTCAATGAATTATCATTTTGTCACATCCGCTTAGCTTATTACCTCATTAATTTTTTTATCACCCTCACAATTATTATTAAAGCTGACGATGTTTCACTTTTAGTACTCGCTCGTATTTGTATCTGCAAAATATTCTGGTAACATTGCAGTAGAAAACAATTACAAGATTCATTCCGTAGAATAACGAAAAAATATCAACCTTATGGCAACACCGTCGCAAGGAACCTTTGATATAAGCAATATAAACAAGTTGTATAATATGTCTGTCATGTTAACTGACTTTGTTAATGCTTATGAACATAACAATGCTCAGTCTGTTAGTATGTATTATTTTGTAAGGAACGGGCATCTGAGAAACGTAGGTTCCTGTAGGTGCATTAACCTTTCTAATCCTGCGGACAATATTCAGTAAGTCTATGATCAATTGCATCCAATAGGGTTATAATTGTTGACATTTTAATCGATTCTCTTAGCGAGGGCTATATTGTTAAACGTTGGTGAAAAACGTGGCTGGATATAAATAAAATACCGCTTTTGGTGACAAGAACTTGTAAAATTCGAGGCTATGCAACTAAATCTTACATTGCAAACTCCTTGATTCAACTGAACAAAAGCATAATGGTAACCTCGAATTTACACAGCCATCCCAAATATCGCGGACTATCTATGACCCTTTGATTCTTTCGTTATCTATTTTCTGATATTTTAACATGGGGTTAAACAATAATAGCAATTCGTGCTATCATGATGTCCATACATCGACAGTGCTTTACAATTCTCCGAAACGATAATGAAAGAGAATACGTTATATATACACGCTTTTTATTGAGTAATCATTCGATGGGATTTCATTTGAGTGCTGGTTGAATCCAAATCGGCCAATCTGCTACGTCGGCGATATATGATAACAATATGCAATCAATCCTTTACTGCTCGAGACTGTTCCACTGTCACGCTGAGCTGGTAGCAAATGGTGAATATTTTTGGACTACGGAAGACTGTTCACATTATAAGTGGTACAGCAGACTATCTACACAAACTAGTCATTAACGGGACATTAACCCCCCCCCCCTCTTCTCCCCGTTGAAGCATGATATAAAACATTTTCATGTATATTATGCTATATCGTGCAATCGTTTCTCATAGGTAACAAATTCATAGTTACCTCGTGGTATAATTTGTACCTTGCCACAAAATCCGTGAATACACATTCATTACATTAGGAAATAGTAAGGGCGTATCCTAAATCGATAATCTACATCGTGCAAATGAAGACATGTTGTGGTGGTTATAACATTTAGTCACAAGAATACCCCGTTAGTTGCCTTAAGCTGTTGTCAAACATATTGCAAAGACCAATAATGAGCTTTCAGCATCACGTTGAGTCGGTGTTTCTATGAAAATAATTCGGTTAGCATAGCTTAGCTTGCCCCCAACATTAATATTCTTGAACATTATCGCGTTTGTAAGAAGCGAAACGTTCATATAGATGACGAATATATGTTCATTTACGTCACATAGATTCAAAGAGCACTGTAAAGATACGCTGTTTGTAGTAAATTAGTATTGAGTATATTTGTTGAAACAATGCATTCAGCACATAGTATATACAGTTATATTCATTTTACATAGTTAACTGAAATAATGTTGAAAAATACTAAATATGATTTAACCTCATGCCAGATATCAGTTTGCATCAAGGCACCGCAGATTTTAAGTATATGATCAATGGTTAATATAACATCTCATACACAGGAGAGCTGCCGCCTCATTGCTGAGTAGTTCTGCAAAGGTCAGTTGATTTACAATATGCAGCCGCAATGTTTTCGGTGTGCGCGAGGGCCCTAAAAAATTTAACGGTCCGGTGTAAAAACACCTAGATTGGCGTTGTTGCACACAAGGAGCGACGGGGAATACGATGAACAATCGCTCCTGGTTCTGGAGATTCCCAATTATATTCTATCCCACAATAAGCCACCTGCGTCAGGTTCATTTGTACCCCGACAGCAAGGCTATTTGGGAAAATTTCATTTAGAAAGTCTCATCGCGATTTATACTTTCATTGACTTTTTGCAATACGAATCGGAGCATTCTTAGTTTTTTAAGGCCTCTATTACATGTATGACGATACTTTGTACTAACAGTATGCTTGTTGACAATGTAATTGTGGAATACGGAAACAAGTACTCTAGGACAAGACTATTAGGATTAACTTCCCGCTGCTTGACAAACCAGGGTAAATGATAATCAAGTACCAATCACATACAGTATGAAACGATATAAACTCCTGAACCTATTTGTCGTTGATATAGTCTACAAAAACATGTTATTTATCTACTTCTGGTCAGATGAGTTGCTTTATATTTCAATCTGAACTATTCCATATCAACGTAATATTACTATTCTTTTTGAACCTCGTTCCTGTATAGCTGACATTAATTCTTTTCCCGGGAAATGAAAATGATAGATCTGAATGCATAATATCTAACACGTCTGTGGTTATTCCCTTTTGATGTCGCCCAACATGGCTGGAAAAAGGGCGCCAGCGGACTCCAAGAAGATGCAAAACTACGTTAAACATTGCTAGATTGCTTCGTAAGGAGAAACCATCACACAGATATGGTAGATATTATTCATGACCCTCAAACAAGGTCAGTAACGCATGCGTCAATCTATTCCTCTTAACGGACTTGATACTCCCGATTTATATTATCTTTGCTCCGCATGACTTCGAATTACTATCTTAGCAATAACTCTCTATGTCTAAACGGTATATTTGGTATTCATTGAAAGACTGATAGGGTATAAAATTTCTCACGAAGCGTCTCTGCGTGAGTGCACTGAGCCTAAAAGATCGTATTCAAAGACGCATGAGCATAAGGTAGATGCCAAAAAAATCTTGTATGTATAGCGATGATGATGAAATATTCACTGTGATGTATTTTATCTTATGGGGAAACTCACTATTGCAAAAGTAATTTTGAGTAAGTATAACGACGTATTTTGCAAACAAATAGATAGCCGCTCTTGGGTCCCATTTGATTTTGTTAACATACACTTGTGTCACAGTTAATGTCTGCATCTTCATGGAAGAAATCTTACCATTATTCTTCTTGAATAGCAACGCAATGCTGATACGACAGATCGCACTTTAATTTTTAGAATTATCTGTGTATTCATCACAAATTACTTTCGCTAAAATAGAAATGCTCTTTTGAGCAGCAATGTACGTTGGTCGATAAGGACATTATTCATAAGCTGTATTCAAAAGTTAATGGCAATTAGACGAAGCATCATATACACTTACAAAAACAAGTTTAGCGTCAACGATTAATCACGCTAGAATTTACGATCCATATATGTAGGATCTTGAAAGAAGCCAATCCAATTTTTTCAATGGTCGTTATAGTGCTCATCAATTCAGGTCGTCATTCCAATCCAAATGAAACAGTACTTAGTTGATTACAGCTGCTCACAAGAAATATTTGATTTTGCAAATATTGATCAAATCATAGTTGCAGTTAAGCGTATATATTCTTTTTATTGTTTTTCAACAGTAGTAAGAAAACCTATAACCAGAAACGTATAAGACTGTGGTAATCATTCCAATGTTGATAGGTGAGTGATTTTGCTCTACTTGGTATAGAATTTCCATTTGTATTGACGCTGTTATCTTAAATGCATATGAACTATGAACAATACCTTTGGTAAATCATGCTCTGCCAAAGATAACGTTTTCACTAAACGTCTATTCTTATGTAGATAGAGCCAGGCGCGACTGAATAGTTTTATTGTCGGTAGCATTACATAAAACCCTGCACGTCAATTAATAAACGCAATGCAATAAAGCTTAATTAGCTTAGCTTAGCCAAGCTTAATTAACAGATTGGTTTCTTTCCAGCATTTCTGTTGCTTTGTAAATGCTTCATCGTTTATGATGACAAAATGTTTTCATGATATACTAAATTGCAGAATGTTATGCTTACAAAACAGAGACATAATTAATAAAGCTTACTAGCAATTGTTATACATATTGTAGTTAAAATCCATGGAAAAATCCGGCTCCAAATTTATCCGATCAATGTTCGCTGTTTTTTGTTCCAACTAGCAGAAAGTATTCCATTATAACTGGTGTCAAAAACTTACGTAACTAGATTATATCCGAAGAATATGTATTCAATTTGAGTTTCTTATCAATAAACACACACACACATATATATATATATATATATATATATATATATATATATATAGATATATATATAGATATATATATGCACATATATATATATACACAAAAATATATATATATATATTATATATATATGCACATATATATTTATACACACACACACATATATATATATATATATACACACATACATATATATATATATATATATATATATATATTATATATATATATACATATATATATAAATATATAAAATCTTATATAAATATCAATTTTCATGCATATATATAAATGTATACATATATATACTAATATATGTATATATAAATATATATGTATAAGTATATAAAATATATATGTATATATAAAATATATACATTATAGAGATATATATATATATATATATATATATATATATATAGATATTCTATAGATCTATATCCATATATCTCTCTATCTATAGATCTCTATATATATCTCTCTCTCTCTCTCTATCTATCTATATATCTCTCTATCTATATATCTATATATCTATATATATATATATATCTATATATATCTCATTATTAAATGTGTTCGGAATCTTAATGCAACATTCTGAACTTCATGATATCTTCTATTCACTTTGTTGAGCTTTAGGTGGCCGGAATAAAACCCACTTGATAATCTAATGCAATGTTGCAGAATTTGGAGGTTTTTTATAACCACAGGCGCTCTGAGAATAATGCAATGCCCCATGAAAAGCGTCGAACAGTAATGAATAGATCAGGATACGTACCCTTTTTTATCCGTTGCACAACTATTTTATCGCCAATAAAGTTAATAGCTGCTTATAAATGTTTATTTTGCATACATGATTGCCCTTCTCTTATAATGTACTTAATAAGATATTCGAGAAACTACAATAGTTTGTCTTAATCGCTCACCTATTCTTGGTGTCTGCAGTAAGACTTCCATGTTGTTAGATCCAGGCCCATGCAACCTATCGCTACTTAAATAAATGATATATCCTGTTCGGCTTCCAATCGGGTTGAATGGCCCCTTTACCCAGTAATTTGGAAAATATTTCTTCACCAGGTTATATATGACCGCTTTGCATATGAAACAAAAATTGCCGTTAATTACAAGAAATGTGCAATTGATTAGCATTGTCGATGCTATTACAACCATAGAGATTGAATACCCCATAACAATGTGCTGCACAGTTAGCAATTAATGAAACCACAAAAGCACTAATGAAATTATCACAGCAAATTCCATGCAAAACCCGATAGCATAAAAGCCGATGGCTCGAACAAGGTTCAATTCTATGGAGTGGATCGCCATCTTTATAGACTGCACACTGAAAGTGTCACAAATAAGACGTTGTGACTGCTTAAGCATCTCGACGATTCAGTAAGATTTGCAATGGGAAGGTTGAAATACAGGGCAATCTAGTCACTTATATATCCCAACAAGTAACATTCAGCATCAAGAACGTTGGAGAAGTCGGTGTTTTAGTTTTGTCAACTAACAAGTATGGGATTTATCTATAATGCGCGTGAGGATAGACATAATTCATATACATACAAGCGGCATAGTTGCCCTACACGGTGGGATATATTCAAATACTTCAAATGCTCACGGTTACTAGGCATGCCCGTAAATCATCCTCTTTTAAGCACAAGAATAAGCAACAAAACACCACCGATATGCCACACTATATAACCCGTTGTATACACCTTTCGGGACTCGTTATCGAATAAGTTACAATCATATTTGTTGTCGACAGCATGCTCGATGATACAAAATTAATATCGACAAACAAGCATATTTACTGGCAATCATCTCAATGTGTGAAATATCAAACAACTCTAGTAATCATGCTTAATCATAGGCAACTAAATGTACGATTCTGTTGGGTATTTGTTAATAAATAATTATTGCGATTAACGAAGAACGAGATTTGGTGATACGCTTTAATAGAAATCACATTATACAGATTTCCTGAGAACGTAGGTATAAAATGCTTATTGAATCAAGCCTAGCTCAAAACTTATTCATCAGTTCACACGTGGTTATACTTAAAAATATTATTACAGCATAAGATTCTATATATGAGGTTATCGTGGTCGATATATAGTGTGCGCCATATCGTAATTATGCCGGAATTCCCGTAAAGGATTAAATAATAGTGTGTGGAATATCAGAAAGATGGTTTAAAGTCGCATGTATTAATTTAGAATGGTAGTTATTTGAAGATGTAGATCCATAATGAAAATTAGATGTCTTGATAATGCAAAGCAATGTTTGCAGCAATATATAACGTTACAGAACATATGTTATCAATCCGTTATGAATGTGAGATAAAATGCTGTATCAGTCCTGTTGTAATAATTTACGTCTTGCCTTCTTATCATTAAATAGCATGATACATGTAATTGAGGTTTTAATTTCACCGGTAATGGCGGAAATGTGCATGGCGGTACATATAGCAGATATATGATAGATAACAGATCCCCTGTTTAAACGTGCGCAGCTTACAAATAAAATCCACTAAAGTAAAAGAAATGCAGTATTTAAGACAAAGACGGATTATGCCTACCATTTCTATGCTCGTAACGAAGGACAAGCGTTCTTAGGTGTATAATTTGCATGTTTTTTTCTCGTTAGATATTCCCAGTGTGAGTTACGCATGTTCTCTAAATGCTGTAATATTTACATCATACGACTGCATTCTGAGAGATACTTTCGCTGTATAAAACGATACCATTCACCTTGGTCGAAAAGAGACTATATTTACATATTATCTGCCGTGCCGGTGCTTCTTTGTGATGCGTTACCAGTTACTTCGCAGGATTTAATATTCAAATATTAATTCCTATTGTTCAGGTTGAATGTTCCGCACATTGCTTATACAGATAGTTCAGATCGATTCATGTATGTAACGCAGCTGGAGGAAACTGTAATATATGGTATTGTGCCAATCGGAACGCAGCTTTAATACCTGACAACAGGCAATATCGTCTGAATATTTTCTTACCTTACTTTCCTTGGATCATCAACAAATAACAGACTTACCTCTCACAACAAGTTCTTTTCTTCATTATTTTCACCAACATGGCTAACTTTTAACAATGATTACCATAATAAATTGATTATGTTTGAATATGTGCCTCTTGTAGCAATGCCAAAATTGCGATCAGAGTGCAATACATTTATGATAAAAGCCACACTTGACGATAGCTCCATTTTAAGCTGCCTAGGTAATTGTGCCTTTTAAGTTCCGATTGTTTGCTCTATGGAATAATTAATACTTCATATTTTTCTCGTGGATAGCCATAAACGGGGCATCGATATTAATGTTGCAACTAAGAAAAGTACCATCATATATTTTATCAATTTGTACTGCATTTAACATATTGTAATGCTCAGTTGTTATTATGGATGCTGGAATCCTGATGTATTATTGCAGTCATACCGGAATTATTCTGTTACATATTCATATCTGTTAAAAATGGTACCGTATTCAAAAAGCTTATTGAAGAAAAATAAAGACAGCGTCGTCAATGAGGACATCGTTGCCTACTCTGACAAGCATTATATTTTTCGATGCATTCTAATCTCTACATTATGGCTGCGCAAACTCAAGAGCCATCTTCAGCAAAACGAAAAAAGACAATAATGGACACATGACCATCTCAAATATTGTTGAATATCGTTACACTTTGATCTTGTCCCATCTATAATATGGCATTCTAACAGAGGGGTTTACTTTCGATGGAATATGGTAGTGCAAAATAGAGCGATCGGTATGATTGAAAATGAAACAAATAATATGCACACTGACCCGGCAAGTGCATGACATCAACGAATATCGCTTTTACTATGGTCTGCAAAATAATATGTTGACACACTACTTCAACTCCCATCAAAGACGCATAACCCATGCCCAAAGGTTCATTTTGAGCAGCATCACATATTATAATATTATAGGAACAGCAAAAATAATGGTAACTAAAATAGATGCACATAGCCCTAAAGACTTAACCTATGCAGCGAAGAACTATACTAAATATTTCAAAGGCATCATTGCAAAACTCGGTGATATTATCTACACATACACACATTGTTTGCAACTAGTATAGTTCACGTTTATTCTTGTGTGCAATACGAGGAAACAAAATAGGGCTCATCATGCTCCCAGCAATCAGCATGATCGGCTTACGATATTGCATACCATGATTTTATCGCAACTTATTTGTAGCTGGGCATACAAAACAACAAAAGAAGCGCAATGTTTTTGCATCCTTGTTAACATGTTGTGGGGCAAGATTTCGTCCCGCTACCTGTAGTGCTAATATTCATGAAAATAACATCATAGGCAAAACAGGTGGACAAGGTAAGAATACTGAAAAGGTGTTCTGTAAACGCACACATTCAAACCTTACACTGCCCACATGTCAACAATACTACTTCCGTTTATTGCATCCATGGTCGTGTATTTTAAGAATATATATACATATTAAAGAATGCCTTACAATAAAGGGTACGATTATCAAATCCTGCAAATGGTATGCGCCAACGACACACTGAGACATACAGTTAAAATAATCCTGTATTATTTAGCGCAATATAGACTGATGAATCGATTGTTCAACTCACAATATTTCGACTTTAGATATCCAGCAAGCTGTTCCATAAACACCCAAGTTTAAATGCTACTTCAGGGCTAAATATTTGCATCAGCATGCAAAGGCCGGGTTTTACTCTCACAACACTATAATATTATTTGCCTAATGAAATGTGTTCAGTTGAAATGATATTCAAAAGACGTGCATGGCTTTATGTTAGGCCACAGACAGAAAAGCTGTTCATCCGCGCCACGCTGTATCTGCAAAACAAAAACAAAGATGCGTTGTGATTTACTCTCCCTGCTACTAGGGGCGTAAATAATGACCTCCCGCAGCGGTCACCAACGATGGACGAATGTGATTTCTGCGGTCATGGCTTCTATACAGGAATGCGCCAGTAACGCGATACTCTACGACGGAAGGAGCACCAAAACGACGAGTAAGCAAATTTCATCTCTGTTGGAGACCTGAACACGTAAATCTTCTAAGTGTCGTATATGTTTTACAACCTAAAAACACATCTTTTTGCTAACAATCAGCACGTTGGGGCAATTTAATTGTTCGACTGCTTGTGATGACGATGCATCATAGAAAGGAGGCGTCATGTATTGTTCTCTGATAATACACAGCATCAATTATGTCTCGTTTTGTTTATACATGATTTGATGGATTATTATATAGGCTAATGTTGCTTTGCTAGTTTACCCAATATATAAATATCAAGTAAAGGTAATAACTGTTCGTGACATTGTAAATGCTATAGTATTTTATATGCCGACTACCCTACATATATTGTCTTTTTATTGACACTTGGTTTCTAGGGTTAATTGTTTGCGAATGACTTTCTTTGTCTTTGAATGTGTAGCATATGCAATAATTCTGGTGATTACAAATTGTTGCTCAAAGTGAACTTGCTGATAAATCAGAAGATTGCTATTTACGAGATTTATTCAACAACCATTTGATTGTATCTAAGGCACTTATACTTCCTACCTCGATACAGCGCATTTATATTGCAGATAGTTTTTCCACAAAAGTACTCTCAGCGCCACATAATTTGAACAAAGCTGCTCTTTGGTGGTTTCTTACTATAAACATAAATACAAACCTTGTTAACATCATATTCACTGGCTAAAATTCTTCAATCATGGTAAGACGTAAGCGCCAGAGTTTTTAATGCGAAAGAAAATGTCACTTAATTGATTGGAGTAAGAAATGTAATTATTCTTTCACGTTGTAAAATAATTTGTAAGACGCAAAATTGCCCATGCATTACCCTAGAGTTCTAATTGATCCGCTAATAATTGAAAAACACCCACAACTATCTATTTGGTTGGTTGCCATTATTATTTTGGTCCCTTATGTAAAATATAAGCCAATTTTATCACTTAGTAAACATAGATTATTAGTGTGCATGCAATGATCTACCAAAGTCAGTTTAATCGACGTGTGCCGGTGGTGTACTCCTTTTAGTTAAAGAAAACGCCACCTTTGTATGTATTAATAAGCGTGTCCTAAAACAAGCTCAGATTAGGTAGCGCATTGTCTCAATCGATTATGTGCGCGTTTGTTTAGATGATAACAGTTTTACCAGAATTTATTATTTTCTATTTACACTGTACGGGTAGTTGGCGTTGTTGTCATTATATACCTAGGTATTGGCATGTCGTTTCTTACATTCTCGAAAAAAAGTGTAAGGCTTACAATTCCTAATATTGCCGTTTTATATATATGCAAGTAAGATTTATTGCCGATCTAGGCACCTGTTTACGTCTAGCCTGGATATCTTCGGCATTCGGGTTTCCATTATCTAAAAGCGCTTTGTACGAAATTGGGTGATGCACAATTGCCTAATGCAGATAGTAACAGTCAATTTCCCACTCATTCGAAAATGATTCTATGCTATTTCTGTTAGTTTGATAACCAGCCATATGACATTGTTTGGTAAAACACAATTGATGCTTATGCTCGTTGTTCATTTGTGAATTATTTATTTTATCAGAAACCCCGGAGCTGTTGTTTGTATGAATAAAATTTTGAACCTTACCTTCTGGCATATATGCAAAGTGCAGAATACCTCTTAACCTGGTACATTCCAATGTTGTAAACGAGCTATTTTCTCATGCTACATGTATTCATTTACAACATGCAAATAAAAGTACTGTTCCTACACATACGATATTTTAGCATAGACTTGGGTTAAATGGTAATGTTCATCTTTTTGCCAATTAATTTTGCAAAATGTTATACAGCCATTATTCGTTAATGACCATGTCCTGTTTAGTTCTAAATTGCAGCCATGCACGGAATGCAAGTGCGTATAAAACACAAACAAATTATTTTTAAAATCACGTTTAGGGCCATCTTTTATTTAAATTCAGTTCTATATTGATTAATTCGCAGCTGTCATTAGTGAAGGACATGTTAAAAGAATGGCAATTGATATGTCACAAATCACTTTGGAATGCATATAACTAGTTTGGTAAATGACTTAAAGAATGAGATTATATGATATTGGCATAACTTGCAGGGAAACATTTAGCATTTACGTTATTAGTTAATTTGTTCTATTGTCGTGGTTGACAGCAAAGGCAGTTTTCGGTGATAATAATGATTTCCTGATTTGTCGGTTCACTGATAAGGTTAAAATGGTCAACATGTTACTGGTGATTGTATCACAATCTACTTTGGTGTAACAAGAAAAACCTAACGTCGACCGAGGACATTCACTTGGTATGAATTACAGGCATTGCCGAAATATAGCAATGTGAATACAAATTATGACAGATATTCGGTCGCTTGAGAGATACTTTCAAGGCTGGTTTTAATATGTCATCCTTATTGGATTCACCGGGGTTAATGCAAACTCAATCAATCCGTTATAACTATCAGACCTTTGATAATACCAGTACAGACTATTTTGTAAACGACAATGAGTGAGCGATCACGATTTGCGCTTGTAGACAGCATGCAATTAAAATGGGTTGCTTAACATATGGTTTTCAACCGAGCTACAACCTCACATTTGGTATTAAGCTCTATGGGAAAGATAAATAACATAGACACCTTGAGGAATATCCATTGACAATGGAAAAAGTCAATTCACTAATCTACTATGTATCAGCGCGTGTGAGCAATGTATCATGCAAACTATCTATTTATGAATGTTTTTCCCGATCGATAGGAAAACGCTGCGAGTTTTCAAATGGCAAAATTGCAATTATACAAACATGCCGCATGCATAATGATATACATTGACTTGAATAAAACAAAGAAAAAAAAATAAAACATTCTGTTACATACAAGATAACGCCTTAATGCGATCAAATGAGACGCTAAGATAGTCGTATCCAAATATCTGCATCAACTTGCTAACGCAATACACGTGGGGTCAATAAACAAGCTAATAACAGGATAATGGAATACTATGTGTTGAGGAAACTAGCTATCTACACTTACAGAAGAAATATGACGCCGAAACAAACACTGGTGGGAGAGGCATCTATTTTCCCCCACTTGCTTAGAACCTAAACGGGGCCATGATATATTATAAATATCGCATTTGTCATAGTCTTGCCGAGCTTTATTTTGAAAAGTCAACTATGTCCAAACAAGAAACTATGTACAGCGTCTTATTATTGTTCGAAAAGTAAATCCCGACATGTCTTCCATAATTCAACGAATTCAAGTCTGCAAACTGGAAGACTGCTTGAGTATTTATCCTCTTTTCATCACAATATTTCACCGGCAGAAGGAATTTTTGAAATCATATTTACCGCTATCAAATTAACTGTTATACATGAATTAATCACATGCCTCGATTTAGATATGATGAGAATAAGTAAGCTGATATATAGATGGCTCTTTTATGTTACCTGGGCCGCTTTATTATAAAGGCGATATGTCAGAAATAGTTGACTCAGCAAATCAAGTTTTTACCTGCATCACTGGTGCATAAACATCCCCGAAGATTCTATTATATGCTAAGTTGCTAATGTGATACATCGTACGCGCTTTCGATCCACCAATAGGTGATCCACCATTCAAATCACTGAATTATTATGGTTAAGCATGGAAGCATTGGTATTTTTGATTTTGCAATAGAAAGAGAAAAGCATGTTCAAAACGTATCTTAATGTAGCATTCATTGCAGACCTGTTACATGCGCAGATCTTATTTTGACATGTTGCTTACACGTGTATTATCTTGTGTATCATTAACTGTGCTAGAATCCAAGTGTTTCCTCCAGACACATACAATCATTATACAATTACACAAAATCGGAATAATAAATCACGGTCCATTACGCGTTATCCAAAATGGTGTATTGGTGAATATACATTTGCTTTCATGACCACGTTTAACGTGTCAATGCTCCATCCACTGGTGAGATATTTCTTCGCAAACACACACCAAAAAAACACGCCGACCACTATTCCCATGTGCGACTACCAGTGATGGATGGCCTAAAACAGCGGCTCGAGGCCTGGAATTGAAAGAAATATTAAGCAGAAAGCATCTTATATAGGATTGTAAGTATCTATTCCAAGACAGATATTACCCATTGGTGCAGTTGGAGAGCGCATATTGTAAAGTCACGTGAATAATAATGCAACCAAATGCAATACTCGTGGGTACATATCTGTGGTGAGGCTGGCGTAGCTTACAGCAACGGACAAGTCGAATGCTGAAAGAGAGTTTTCATTCAGGGTAGAGTGATTACAAAGCAGAATTGTTGAAGGAGACGCCTACAATGATCCTCACTATACAAAATTAAGATACGCACGTAACCCTTTAGGAAATATCCATGACAAGTTCATAACAGGTTTTATGCGATCGTTTGTAATCATATAACGGTATACTTTTTATCGTGCATATCGCGTTGCCTCTTGGCCTCATATACTTGGCAAAGTTTGTCTCGCACAGCTCATATAATTTGGATATTTCTGTGTGCAATGTGTCAAAACTGCTTAAGAAGTAATGAAGTTGTCCTTGCAAGTCACAAAATAACCTATCTACCTACCGTCACAATCGACATGCAGATACATAGGTGTTTTTTGTGTGCATATATTGTTGGTCGTGTATTCACGCAGATTGGCAAATATGGCCATCCCAGATCTTATGGTTACCAGGACGTAACGAACGTTTGGTCCTTAATCGCCCTGCCAATGGTTAAACCATTTGACTGCAATATCTACATAAATATCTGTGTAAACCAGTTCTCATCTTTTTGTCAGTCCAATCGGTGACCCTGGCTATTCGCATGACCTTTGAAAAGTTTTCTTATTTTCTGGTGAAGGACGCTTTCATTTGCACTTTTTGGTAGCAATGTTTGGAGGCTGCATACATATCGATAAATTATCGATGAATGGATGCGCCCACTAACTCCAAAGGATTACAATCGAGTCATTTTTGCAACTCAGCAAATCATACGCAAAATAAAAATGCACCAACTTGCAGAGGAATGCATCGTTAAAAGCTTTGTCCTCAACACATACATCTATGTGACTTTTTAATAGTTCATTTAACTGGCTTCAACTATATTGACTGGTAAACTGTTGCATGGGTCAAAGCTCGATTTGTAAAGCTATATTACTTGGTTCCGCCCAATTCATAGTTTTTGTCGAGGTGTATGAATGTTTTCGGAATCTTTACCATTCAGCACTGTAAAGCCAAAAACAAACCAAATCAACAAAAACATGAATCAATCAATTAAACGTTGTGCATACCCGTATACGATGTTCACGTTAAATGTATCGTGACCACGCCTGAATTGCATATTCAAGATGGATTTCAGTTTTGACATTGCAAAGCTGTAAAATGCTATTAGGTTTGCTATTATATCATTTTATATTATGTTCTCAAATAAGGTTTTTGACTTTTCTTATATATGAAAGAAGTACCCATATTGAAATAGCGACAAAGATTGCGAGTAAAAATGCGACTGGGGTCGAAGCGCTTTTGGTGTATTAACAGCAAAGTAAAGCTCACTCAAATTGACAAACAGCTTAGTCATTGTCCCCTTTGTGAGCTCTGTCTAAGGTAACAGATTAAGACTGCAAGACAATTTTTTATATTCCGTTTGTCAGCTATAGACAATTATCTATGTTTAAATACTGACAAACACTACCCCCGCTTATTCAGTCACGAACGTCCGATAATCTCTTCTGGCATGTTTTACCTCTTATAGATTTAATTAGAGATAGGACTGAAGATAAAGCAATAGACAGATAAACCACAAACAATAATTACTCGTTTGGTTGACACTAGCTTCTCTTGAAAAAGTAACTATTTAAATGCTACTTTGCACCTTGACTAAAGAAAGTACCATTTATGAATCGTTTGCACTGCACTTATGCATGCCTATGTTATATGTTATCAAACGCATTGTAAGCTGTCTAGCACAATTCGATTGTTACTCCGGTTTTTATCTTCCTAGACGTAAACAGCGACACAATGGCAAATGCAAACAATCGATAGGATATATCGCCCAAAGAAACATACTGCTTTATATGATCCTTTTCTTTCCGAGCAAATACAGATTTTGTCCAAATGACAAATGACTGGAAAACATGGGTTTGCAAGGCTTAAAGAGAACTGAAGGCGCTACCCTGAGAAATAACTAAGAAAAATGTTTACCCATGCACTGGCACAGTTTTGAGAGGCTTATGTTGCAAAAGGCTTCGGTACCATAGTACAAAATCCCAATGCAATGTAACTTTCGTTATACTTTTGCAATATGTCGCTCCAAACAATTACAAATATGAATATAAGTGAATTGTTGATAAACTAAACAGCATTTATTTACGATGTGCTGATTGTTGACAAAACACCACTTAATTGCAACTCATAACAAACGAAAGAGTCTACCCATATATAGATGATAAAGTGGCTGTTTGTGTAGATTATCTATCATGCGCATTTGCCGACGAGATTACCAACCGTTACCTCCGGATGGCAACGACGAAACTGATGGTTGCTATCTACACTAATATTTTTATTACATTATCAACAGCTGCAATCCGGTTAAACACAACAACAACAATAGCGCCAGATAATAAGAACGGATTGGTAACTAGAGCGTTTCATATGATTCTCAAGGCCAAAAGTCAAAAATTGCCATTATCTTGGACTGGTGATTTAAATTACAACGAGCATTATATAAGGGTTAAAATAGTTTTCCTATCAGCGATTTGATATCAATGGATAAGGAGGCCATCACAAAGAAGGCGATAACATTGTTTGATTGGTGACGGAAACTAAGAAACGATTTGCTGTCTAACTTGGACTAAACAGTATGTACATCTAAATGCATATGGAAATACACATCATATAATGCATTCGAAAACAGCAAGAAAGAAAGCAGTTACTCGCCGCTTTTCGACACATGAATTGACACAAATAAGATATTGGGCATGGCGAACTTCGATTCTTCCGCATATGGCATATATCTTAAAGGGAAGCAATCGCTCTTTAATCATTCACAATGGTACGATGAACGAAAACATTCAACCATCGTTCACCGATTGTGTAGCTTTTTGAAGTAGAATTGTTAGCACGAATGGTATTACAAAACACTCCACTTGTTCACGTTTTAGTTTTAACAAGTGAAAGAGACATGACTAAATATCTCTGATTTGTTGCTGAATTGTAGCTCATAGAAAAACAGTGCCAAGTATGAAAAACGAGCGTTTGCGACATTAACAATAGACATTGGATAACATTAGTGAGTAAAATTTTTTCTTCGTGTTTAAATAATACCGCTCATATCTCGCAGCAAGGAGGGGTAACAATGTCCATTTGATGCCATTAAGGTTATTCTTCATTTTGAATTGATTTGTAGCCTACTTCTATGTGGGATTGATTTCAGAGGATAATGTTTTGAATATTTGCTGCACCATTGGCAGGTATTGGGTTGTAGTGAAATATATATGCTATTCTACCATATTGATGTGAACGCGATCAAGTCCATGTGAGGCTATGTCGAATCAGCACAACCTCACAAAACACACTCAACCTACATGGAAAAAGTTTTTATACAAAAAGACACTAAATATTTAAGCTATTCTTTGCATGCAATACATGAAGCAGTTGTAAGTAATGCCCGCAATAGCGCTTTGCATTTGCTGTCCAATAATCAAAATAGTATATTCTCTTGAAAAATATATGATGCCATGGATGAAATTGCTTCATATATCATAGTTCACAATCCATACTGGGTACCAACGAGACAGTCATAAATTTGCAAACACACTGAGTTTAGGGTACGATTCTGGCACATCTGATCCCTTTATGTCTATTTATGCACGCAAAACAATTTTAGTTTAATAAATGCTTTAACAGTAGTCGGAGAATGAACATCGCCAGTGAGATCAACAGCCATCACGATTGTAAGGAACATTTTGCGATATATTAGACTATTTTGAATGTAATAATATAACATACAGTGAATCTGAGCCACAGCAGTCATCATGGTCTTTACTTTTGATTTGTGTATTTGCCATTGGACAGATGCACAGCTAATGTAAAAACTTATGGGGATGTTATCAATGTTGCAAAAGCAATCTATTCATGCACGAGAGCGGCTCGTTTTTAATGATTGATATTAAACTTCTGACAGGCACAATCAAGCAGCTAATCAAGGGCGGCTATGCATGTATCTACGCGTGTCAAAACTGAAAGTAACAAAGAGGTTTTGTTTAGCGCCATAGTTAGTAATAACTTATCGTGTATTGAGTGTGTGTGTGGGTGTGCTGTTGTGTAGGCGTGTATGTGTGCATTTGAGTGCATTTATACGCAGGAACTTTTGTGTATCCCTGCCTCTTAATTTGCCACGTTAGCGAGCAACGTCCAAGAATGCAAAGCCAAAGATTGGCACACATCAACCAATGCCTCACAACTATACAGGAATGCGCCAGTAACGCGATACTCTACGACGGAAGGAGCACCAAAACGACGAGTAAGCAAATTTCATCTCTGTTGGAGACCTGAACACGCTAAATCTTCTAAGTGTCGTATATGTTTTGCAACCTAAAAACACATCTTTTTGCTAACAATCAGCACGTTGGGGCAATTTAATTGTTCGACTGCTTGTGATGACGATGCATCATAGAAAGGAGGCGTCATGTATTGTTCTCTGATAATACACAGCATCAATTATGTCTCGTTTTGTTTATACATGATTTGATGGATTATTTATATGCTAATGTTGCTTTGCTAGTTTACCCAATATATAAATATCAAGTAAAGGTAATAACTGTTCGTGACATTGTAAATGCTATAGTATTTTATATGCCGACTACCCTACATATATTGTCTTTTTATTGACACTTGGTTTCTAGGGTTAATTGTTTGCGAATGACTTTCTTTGTCTTTGAATGTGTAGCATATGCAATAATTCTGGTGATTACAAATTGTTGCTCAAAGTGAACTTGCTGATAAATCAGAAGATTGCTATTTACGAGATTTATTCAACAACCATTCGATTGTGTTTTTTGTGTGCATATATTGTTGGTCGTGTATTCACGCAGATTGGCAAATATGGCCATCCCAGATCTTATGGTTACCAGGACGTAACGAACGTTTGGTCCTTAATCGCCCTGCCAATGGTTAAACCATTTGACTGCAATATCTACATAAATATCTGTGTAAACCAGTTCTCATCTTTTTGTCAGTCCAATCGGTGACCCTGGCTATTCGCATGACCTTTGAAAAGTTTTCTTATTTTCTGGTGAAGGACGCTTTCATTTGCACTTTTTGGTAGCAATGTTTGGAGGCTGCATACATATCGATAAATTATCGATGAATGGATGCGCCCACTAACTCCAAAGGATTACAATCGAGTCATTTTTGCAACTCAGCAAATCATACGCAAAATAAAAATGCACCAACTTGCAGAGGAATGCATCGTTAAAAGCTTTGTCCTCAACACATACATCTATGTGACTTTTTAATAGTTCATTTAACTGGCTTCAACTATATTGACTGGTAAACTGTTGCATGGGTCAAAGCTCGATTTGTAAAGCTATATTACTTGGTTCCGCCCAATTCATAGTTTTTGTCGAGGTGTATGAATGTTTTCGGAATCTTTACCATTCAGCACTGTAAAGCCAAAAACAAACCAAATCAACAAAAACATGAATCAATCAATTAAACGTTGTGCATACCCGTATACGATGTTCACGTTAAATGTATCGTGACCACGCCTGAATTGCATATTCAAGATGGATTTCAGTTTTGACATTGCAAAGCTGTAAAATGCTATTAGGTTTGCTATTATATCATTTTATATTATGTTCTCAAATAAGGTTTTTGACTTTTCTTATATATGAAAGAAGTACCCATATTGAAATAGCGACAAAGATTGCGAGTAAAAATGCGACTGGGGTCGAAGCGCTTTTGGTGTATTAACAGCAAAGTAAAGCTCACTCAAATTGACAAACAGCTTAGTCATTGTCCCCTTTGTGAGCTCTGTCTAAGGTAACAGATTAAGACTGCAAGACAATTTTTTATATTCCGTTTGTCAGCTATAGACAATTATCTATGTTTAAATACTGACAAACACTACCCCCCCTTATTCAGTCACGAACGTCCGATAATCTCTTCTGGCATGTTTTACCTCTTATAGATTTAATTAGAGATAGGACTGAAGATAAAGCAATAGACAGATAAAACCACAAACAATAATTACTCGTTTGGTTGACACTAGCTTCTCTTGAAAAAGTAACTATTTAAATGCTACTTTGCACCTTGACTAAAGAAAGTACCATTTATGAATCGTTTGCACTGCACTTATGCATGCCTATGTTATATGTTATCAAACGCATTGTAAGCTGTCTAGCACAATTCGATTGTTACTCCGGTTTTTATCTTCCTAGACGTAAACAGCGACACAATGGCAAATGCAAACAATCGATAGGATATATCGCCCAAAGAAACATACTGCTTTATATGATCCTTTTCTTTCCGAGCAAATACAGATTTTGTCCAAATGACAAATGACTGGAAAACATGGGTTTGCAAGGCTTAAAGAGAACTGAAGGCGCTACCCTGAGAAATAACTAAGAAAAATGTTTACCCATGCACTGGCACAGTTTTGAGAGGCTTATGTTGCAAAAGGCTTCGGTACCATAGTACAAAATCCCAATGCAATGTAACTTCGTTATACTTTTGCAATATGTCGCTCCAAACAATTACAAATATGAATATAAGTGAATTGTTGATAAACTAACCAGCATTTATTTACGATGTGCTGATTGTTGACAAAACACCACTTAATTGCAACTCATAACAAACGAAAGAGTCTACCCATATATAGATGATAAAGTGGCTGTTTGTGTAGATTATCTATCATGCGCATTTGCCGACGAGATTACCAACCGTTACCTCCGGATGGCAACGACGAAACTGATGGTTGCTATCTACACTAATATTTTTATTACATTATCAACAGCTGCAATCCGGTTAAACACAACAACAACAATAGCGCCAGATAATAAGAACGGATTGGTAAATAGAGCGTTTCATATGATTCTCAAGGCCAAAAGTCAAAAATTGCCATTATCTTGGACTGGTGATTTAAATTACAACGAGCATTATATAAGGGTTAAAATAGTTTTCCTATCAGCGATTTGATATCAATGGATAAGGAGGCCATCACAAAGAAGGCGATAACATTGTTTGATTGGTGACGGAAACTAAGAAATGATTTGCTGTCTAACTTGGACTAAACAGTATGTACATCTAAATGCATATGGAAATACACATCATATAATGCATTCGAAAACAGCAAGAAAGAAAGCAGTTACTCGCCGCTTTTCGGCACATGAATTGACACAAATAAGATATTGGGCATGGCGAACTTCGATTCTTCCGCATATGGCATATATCTTAAAGGGAAGCAATCGCTCTTTAATCATTCACAATGGTACGATGAACGAAAACATTCAACCATCGTTCACCGATTGTGTAGCTATTTGAAGTAGAATTGTTAGCACGAATGGTATTACAAAACACTCCACTTGTTCACGTTTTAGTTTTAACAAGTGAAAGAGACATGACTAAATATCTCTGATTTGTTGCTGAATTGTAGCTCATAGAAAAACAGTGCCAAGTATGAAAAACGAGCGTTTGCGACATTAACAATAGACATTGGATAACATTAGTGAGTAAAATTTTTTCTTCGTGTTTAAATAATACCGCTCATATCTCGCAGCAAGGAGGGGTAACAATGTCCATTTGATGCCATTAAGGTTATTCTTCATTTTGAATTGATTTGTAGCCTACTTCTATGTGGGATTGATTTCAGAGGATAATGTTTTGAATATTTGCTGCACCATTGGCAGGTATTGGGTTGTAGTGAAATATATATGCTATTCTACCATATTGATGTGAACGCGATCAAGTCCATGTGAGGCTATGTCGAATCAGCACAACCTCACAAAACACACTCAACCTACATGGAAAAAGTTTTTATACAAAAAGACACTAAATATTTAAGCTATTCTTTGCATGCAATACATGAAGCAGTTGTAAGTAATGCCCGCAATAGCGCTTTGCATTTGCTGTCCAATAATCAAAATAGTATATTCTCTTGAAAAATATATGATGCCATGGATGAAATTGCTTCATATATCATAGTTCACAATCCATACTGGGTACCAACGAGACAGTCATAAATTTGCAAACACACTGAGTTTAGGGTACGATTCTGGCACATCTGATCCCTTTATGTCTATTTATGCACGCAAAACAATTTTAGTTTAATAAATGCTTTAACAGTAGTCGGAGAATGAACATCGCCAGTGAGATCAACAGCCATCACGATTGTAAGGAACATTTTGCGATATATTAGACTATTTTGAATGTAATAATATAACATACAGTGAATCTGAGCCACAGCAGTCATCATGGTCTTTACTTTTGATTTGTGTATTTGCCATTGGACAGATGCACAGCTAATGTAAAAACTTATGGGGATGTTATCAATGTTGCAAAAGCAATCTATTCATGCACGAGAGCGGCTCGTTTTTAATGATTGATATTAAACTTCTGACAGGCACAATCAAGCAGCTAATCAAGGGCGGCTATGCATGTATCTACGCGTGTCAAAACTGAAAGTAACAAAGAGGTTTTGTTTAGCGCCATAGTTAGTAATAACTTATCGTGTATTGAGTGTGTGTGTGGGTGTGCTGTTGTGTAGGCGTGTATGTGTGCATTTGAGTGCATTTATACGCAGGAACTTTTGTGTATCCCTGCCTCTTAATTTGCCACGTTAGCGAGCAACGTCCAAGAATGCAAAGCCAAAGATTGGCACACATCAACCAATGCCTCACAACTTGAACCAGCAGCTTTGTGGATGTGGGCGTGCAATATCGCCATCAATAATGATACGCTGCAATCAATTCACACTAATTGTATAAAGTGTACTACTTCTGAATGTGGCATATAATTCGTCCGCTGTTTTAATGTAGACTATTATCAACAAAGATATTTGCCGGCAATGATTGCGCTGTGTGGAACTATTTTGATCTATGAAGCTTTATTGTATGCTCTGAGCAATGAAGCTATCAAATCATATTGAATATTATCTGCATCAAAAGGACACAGGATTAATATACTGATATCATTACCATAATGCACATGTGACCAATATTCTTATCGCTCAGTCCACCATTTAGAATACCTTGTTTATATTAAGCTGTGCTGAACTAATATAGGAAACCAAGAATCGAACATATCAGTATCAGCAGTCGAAGAGGAAGAATGCATAATAATTAGTCAGTTGCATGTTTATATAATAAATGTATATTTGAATTCAGATCGATGTCTCTGTCGTCGAGTTTGGATATCATATGAGGAGATAGGGGGTTTTATACACCATCTTGTTTTGGCAGAAAAGTTGAGTTTGCTACATTATCGAAAACATGTCTGGGTTCCCTTGTCGTACAATGATCGATGCACATAGTTGTGCATTCAGAATCGGATCCTCAATGATGAATACAGGGTTTGTCATTTATGGCTTGCTAAGAATATTGTATCCCCACGAGGGTTACAAATAAGTGGTATAAATTTAAGAGCTTCTGGCCAGCGTATTGAGTATTTTCCAGCTACATTTCTTCTGTTGTTGTGGAATGTGCACACTTGTTCATGTGTGCATCAACTGACCCAAATGTGATTATTTTGTTATTGAGAGATCCGCTATACATGCTCATGTTCTTCCGTAGATTCTGTGAAAGTTACATTGGCTTGGTTATACGAGCATTGACACAATAGTACCCTTTGAATATACCAGCGCCACATATTTAGTTAAACGTTTCAGAGCTGTGTTTGTTTCAGCATACTACGAGTATTAGATGCTTGGTTTGATGAAGTCAGTTGAAAGGAATAAATCAACAGAAGTTCACCTTGTTGTTACCCTGTCATTAATGGTATGGAAAGTGATCGAAATACTGATCAAGGGAAATATTAGGAGGAGATTTGGCGTCAGGATACTTCGGTTTTCACATCATCAATAAATATACAGTCGTGAGGAGATATTTTTCAATTTTCCTCACATGAGGCGTTGATTGATGCATGAGAGATGACCTTCATAAATGCTTCCAATGCCTTCAAGTTGATGGCCACTTGGCAATGCTAATGTAACAACCGTGATGTCAACTTGGTCTCTCAAATGGCTATGTAGTTTCTCTACAAATGCTGGTTTGATTGCTCCTTTGAATAAACGAATAGCAACAACTTGAATGGGGTTTTCATCACATCTCGCGTAACTGCGTCAGCTTGCAAAACACAACTAGTTGTGCGTTGACAATGTAATTATATATCGTGTGAGTTCCTGATTGTTCCAGATCCATTTTCGTATTTTTTAGTATGACTATTCGTTTGTTATTCAACAGTGCTTGTAGAACTACGCAGTGCAGCAACGGTATTGGTATTGTTCCCTGGAGTATGATACCTTATAGTCATTGCAACTAGATGACAGGTTATAACCCATTATAGAATCATAGCGATGTATGTATATAACCTATTGTGGGTGCTCACAAAAGCTTTTGACGCATCACGTGTTCCTGACAAAAATCAGAATCCTACCAAATAGCTATGTGATATACGTGTATAAAAATGAGTTTACTGCGATAACAGTGACTACCATAGCATTTTGTATATTCTTATGGTTGTGTACAAAACATAAGAAGGTGCACGTCTAATTAATGACGACAGTACCATGGACATCAGAGTATAATGAGCAGGTGTTTTGCTTAACAAGTACATTGTTTTGCCACTGTTCAGTTAAGAGTGATTTGAAGGAAGGACATCAGATCCTAAATTACATACTAAATTACATCCAAAAAATGTATGACTCTTAATTAATAAAAGGTGGCGTAGAGTGCAAATACCTCTCCTCTAATTGATTATCCAGCTACCATCCAATAATCTTGTAGATTTATGTGTGACAATAAAATTGTTCTAGAAAGGTTCTTCGGGGAAGGGAATGCAGGGAGTGCCTTTGGTCATTGTGAGCAGTTATATTCAAGTACACAACCGCAGGGTATGCATTGATATATTGTTACTTAGTGTAAGCTTTCAATGATTGATTGATACCATCGATGACTTTTCATGATATTATTGGCGTTAACCATTGTTTCGGAGTACATTTATAATAGCAGCAACTCAACGAAACCAACATGAGTTTTGTGGTTTATTTGATCATAGGCCAGTGAAGACATTGATCATGTGCATCATTGCAATCGTTGCCGAAGCTAGACAGAAGCTAACTGTATTGATGCAGCAGCAGGCATGTCATAATATCATTTTAATCATTCTTTGAGGTGTTGTTTACTTTTTTGTGCAACATTCAAAATGTGCGCCAATATTATCACCATCAATAAAACATTATTGTAAGTCGCTCTCTCTTTGGATGTACAATAGATTACAGCATGTTTTATACCCTATTCTGCTTATCATTCAAATGACAACCTAAAGTTTATATGACATAAAGTACACTACAATGTACCATACAACGTACATCCGAAATAGTGGATAGAACACGATAATCCGTACAAAACTGCAACAGTACAGTAGCAATGACAACATAATCAACAAACACACTTGGTTGCAAGCGAATTCAATATGTATCGCACCACTGAGTACTTACTGAGTTAAAGGTAGATTTAGCGCCGCGAAAACCCCCAAACATTAGTTTTCAAAGACGCTACGTTGTATGTAAGTAATGCTAGATCTCGATATTGTATCATTGAATAAGTTCACACGTAAATATGATTGACATAAATACAAATGTTCATTACAAACGTTTTTGTTCTTACAACTGGGAATATATATTTTCCTTAAATGATCGCCTTATATATATCTCATATTTAGAAAGATTAAATCATGTCAGCAATGATTACTGAAAAATTTACGTTTGACTTAGTCCTGCCGTCTCTATTGAGGTTTCCACATATTTTTTTTCCCAAATGCAATCTATTTTGTTAATACACGATGCCTATTAGACCCAGACATGGAATAGAAATCAAGAAAAGATACCCATGCAAGATATTGTTAAAACAAGAAAGGGTTCATCCCGTTTGTCTTCCATTTGGTGTCAGAGTCTCCTTTGTACATGAGTTTTCCATTAATTGTAAAAACAATATCTCATCCCTTCGCTAGATATGATTGTCTTGCCTTTGTAAACTCGTGAACGTTAATCACACAAAGTGCACCTCATTATCAAATGCAGTGCTATTGGACTATATATCAATTGAATACGGCAAATAAACGAAATCATATAAGCACTTAATGAAATCATAAAAGCTTTTATGTCACACAAGTTACAGCTCTGTATAAAGCGGATAACAAAAAAAAATGATTAATATCATGAAACTCGATGGCACGTGCATGTTACAATTCCATAAAGTGGACACCCATTTATGATTAAACATGCATATAGCTATTGGTGCTGCTCGACGGTTATCAAAGTAAAAAAAAGCTTGCATGCTTTTCATAATTAAATAAGAGCATCTATGGAAAGGATAGAATATATAAAAGATGTACAATGTTACTATTGCGCTTCGTGCCATTGAGTCAGTTCACTGGATATAAGTTGGCTGAACGCGCAGTTATCAATTGCAAATCATATCAAGCCGTGCTCCTCACTTGTTCATCAGCTTACATGCGGTTGTCTTTTAATGTCACCTTACGGCATAAGTTATAATGACCGAGGGTGTGTGTCGGCATATTAGAACTACCATACGGGCTGTAATCGCAACGCTTATAATGGTGAGGGGAGGTGTTAAGTCGCACATACCATTTGTCGAAAATTCACAACACACAGAGGTTTTTAGCAGAAATCGTATAGTTTGCAGAAATCAAATTATCAAGCCGTTATGATTGGCAAGATATAATTTGGGATGACTACAGATATATAGTCAGTTACGCACCCTCTGTATGCAATTGTGAAGGGCAATTGCCCGGTATATAACATACGCATGTTATCCACATGGTAAACATGCCGAATTCTTATATTGGAATAACCATGTGGTTGGAATTGCACATCGAGCGAAACCGTTCTACTACTACCAGGGTGTGGGACGATAATTTGCCCAAGACATATTCGATTGTTCTATTAAGTTTTATGATATGATAGTGGTGGAAACATGGACATGACAGCTTTTGATAGATAGAATAGGCAGTGAGAGTCGAGAATGTTTACTGTACCTTGAGATGTTGAAAGTTGCGATTCGTGAGAGAAAGAAAACACGTTAAACGTAATAGTAACAATAATACCATTCACCATGCCCATAGCAAATATTGGTATAACCACGTGGCTGGAATTGCGCAACCAGTGGAAACGGTCTACTTGTAACGGGCTGTGGGACTATGATTTGCCCAAGACATAGTCGATTGTTCCATTATGTGGTATGATACGATAGTGGTAAACAAAAATGACGTGACAGCTTGTGACAGAAAGTTGGGGATTTATTTGTAAAAAGGCAGTTAGCGTTGAGAATTTTTACTGCACCTGGAGTTGTTGTAAGTTTAGATTCGTGTTAGAGAGAACACGTTAAGCGTTATAGTTACAATACTACCATTCGACGGAATAATCATCCACTAACTTAAGAATGCAATCACACGCTTGTCGATATATGATCGTCTGACTGTAGATCAGAACCACAAACTTCATAGGCAACTGAAGTGTATAACTCAATGCGGAAGTATTTCGCATATATCGCAATATATTAATAGGCATGAGTCGCAACGACACTGCATAGCGCGTCTGTAGCAGCGATGCATCAACCTACGCATCTCTTCACACCAGGGTGGTATATATGATAGTTAATAGCACAAAGAAAACCACTCCAATATGCCACCGAGATGGAAAGGACCATGCGTCAAGGAAAAGCTCGCCGCTTAAATAAACACAGTCTTCTATCATATGGCTCAACCAGACAGAGACGCTACTTTATACAGAACCCTACAGAATAAATGAAATATAACAGTAATTTGTTTCAGTGGTCTTTTGTGTAAATCATTAATTCAATCCAATCAAGACATGCCAACAGCGGTAGGCTTCTCGAGTTTTTAAGCTGCGTTATTAGGGCTTGACTTTGTCACACAACAATTTAATCTGGTGAATAAATGATTCAGCATATTTCTTCATTTGTGTATCATCCACAGTGGTCATCACTAGTATCAAATTAATTAAAATAATAGTTACAGAATTGCATGGCCATGCTCATTGAGCATACTGTTAATTAATAACCACGTGCCCTGTCATTTAAAAACACAGCGTATATAATCAACGTTCAATATGGTGAGTTTTGTACCTTAGCAAGATCGCCAAGTAAACGGAACCATATCGTAATGTATAATTATGGTTGGGTAAAACGTACAATAAAACCAATGTGAAGTAGTATTTCTACCATTAAAGTACTTTTCTGATAAATAAGTGTCAGGTTTTGGTCTTAAGTATATGTTGCACTTGACCAGATTAGAATGTATACATTGACAACTAACATGCAGGATATTTGATAGACAGCTACTGTGTTTCATGTTATGATATCTTCTAATATGCATTCGGTTGAAATCTAATACGTGTAACACCCCAAGGGGTGGATCGTGATGATTACCAAGTCAGCCAGAAGAACAAACTACAGGTTTGAGGAAGAGTATATAGATATAAAATGAAGCCTTTATTCGGGTTAAGTATATTAAATAGGGCAGAGATTAACTTGATTAAGAGCAGCGCCAATGCTCTCACATTAAACACAAACAAGGTGATATGGATACCAATCAGGGGGTGGCTGTTCGCCTCCAACCCGACACAATAATATTAAGTATTAAGGGGAACAAAAATCAATGCCGGGGGTAGCTATTCGCCTCCAACCCAGCGCAACACATGCAAATGTTCAAAGTAACAAAATGGTCCCTCACACTTTAATTCCTAACAACTAACCGTTGGGCGTGAATCCCAACTACAACAACTATAGTAAATATCACATGTAAAAGTTATAATTCACTGACAAATATTGCCCGTGTTGGGGGTTGTTTTCACCACAGAACCACAACACAGGCTCACCTTTCTAGGGACGAAACAATAAGTCAAACTTTCACGATATATTCAGACACGTCTTCTACGGTCCGAGATTAAAATGGAACTGGCGCGAAAACTACATAAAGGACGCTATCCGCACTACTTTTTGCCACGTCAACATTCAAATACAAACCTAAAGCCATCATTTAAAAGTTACAGAACTTATGGCGAAATACATAATGATATAAAAACAGACCATCTCACCTGAGACAGTCTAACATGAAATTACAAATAAAATAAAGACACAGGCAAAACAGGCTGCACTATTTGACAATCTGTGGAAGGAGAAACCAAACCGGTGTGACCCGGTCTAGCTTCGGCCTGTTCACAGACATCCAAATGCGCAGCCAACATAACCGGATGTTGACATTCATGAATATAGAAAGCGAAACTACATTTACTGAGCAACATCTACGTTATGACGGGTAGGCTCGGAGTGCCAACGAGACCCCTCCTCGTCACATACGCACCGTCGGGTTTTTTTAACATACGAGGAATTCTCACAAGAGTTTTACTACTAATACTACTACCACTAGCCATGTGTATTGGAAAGGCAAACCATTGATAAACGCCATTTATATAAGGTTTGAACAATACAAATAACGTTGCCGTGAGACTGCGCATTACACTCCATTACCTATTTGCATTATAAGCCCGTCATATCCCGACATTTTAATTGATAAAATCTGTAATTTCAGATAGCGATTTACAATTTATACCATGATGGTTGTACATCATACGCGGAATTAAGAGGAGACATAGAAATGTCTCAAGATAATACCCAATCGCAGGTTTCACCGATGCATCACAAAATCGTGATTACCCAGAGGAATTGGACGAGATTGTACCTTACACAGTAAATAACATAGCTTATTCATTCACAAGCGATTCATCGGAATTATTTACTGGTATTTTATCTGGACGTATTTTGACAAATCTGTTGCTTTGAGCTAGTGAAAGGTAATATAGGTGCAAAGAACACACAAAACCTCTACAATGGCTATCCAGTTGTATGATTTCGTGTTGCTACATCGCCCACTTGGAATGCTAGGATGACCCATAGTATAGGTATAAGCATAATAAAGTTGTTATGCCTTGTTACCAGTAAATGCAAGTGATCACGGATGCTTATAATATAATTTTTCACATGTACCTTATTTATATGATCAAAGTTAGGGCTAATGCCAGATTTAGTAACGGTGTTGCTCAAATATCTGATCAAATTCATCCACTATGTGATAGTCTCAACTAGTACGACGAGACAATTACAAAGCGGCATCCATGCTACGTGAAATCAAACTGAGAAAAACTGACTTGGTTGTAGCTCTGTTGTTGATTGTTTGGAAGGTGTTTGGCGATATCCAGATAACACATAGAATACATATAGAATATGCAAAAGACACAAGTGAGCATGGGAATTTCATAATAGGGGCAACATACGGAACACTTAACCAAGCTATTTTGTAATACACTTGATTTAATCTCAATTGTATTGTTTACCTGAGGCATTGATCGGTGCCTGCGTCTATTTTAAAGCAAAATGATGTCTTGACTGCTTTTGATGCGTCTATATCCGAAGGGATATTTCTTTTTTATTTCTAACACATAAAAGGCAATGACAATGTCGACATAGTCTCTCATATGGTCATGCAGTTGCCTAACTCATCTTGATTAATGCCCAATGAGGTAAGCAAAAATACAACCATCAACTGCTTAAATGGGGTCCTCATCACGCTTCACCATTGCAGAATACAGTTAGTTGTGCGGGGATAACGTACGTGTATCTCGTGTAAGTCCCAGAAGGTCCGACGTTCCTTTTCAAGGGGTTGTTTTCGTTAACTTATGCAAATTGAGTATCTTCCTTCCTTATGCAGACCTGAAATCAGTTATCTATTGTTATACAGAGCAGGATTGTCCACAGGAGCATCATATCTTAAGTTCATTGGATTTCAAGTTATAGTCGCAAATAGAATCTTCTATATATTGCCTATTGCAGGTGCACATAGGTGCTTCAGACAAATCACGTGAGAAACCATGTCGACATCAAGATTGTCAATGCATTTTTATGTATCAGACCCACCAGCGTACAAATATACTTGTCAAGAGTAACATACAATAAGCTTAGTGATTTTACATAATCGCTCCATTCTTTAGTTGTCTGCATTTATCTTTTTGGTGTCCACTGAGGGTAATGCAAATGGGCACCTCTGTGGTATTTGGAAATATCATTGAAATCAAAAAAGAAATACAACGCTACCAGATTACCATTTAAGAAAAAAACACGTCGCAGATTTTAGTGTTCTGTTACTCTCATGAAACAACATATTGATATTAAAAAGTTTATGGGTTGCGTCGCAGTATTGGAATGATTGGAATCAAGCGAACACGCAGTTGTTGCTCTACATAAGTAATATGACTTGAATGATATGATCAGAGGCTTTGAGGTCTCGCATGATCGAACTTCAATGCGTGGGAAGCCATCAACATGTATTCAAGAAATAAACTGCAACAACTGTGACAGCGACTGAAGTAAACAATATAATATTTCCACTCTCGTATACAAACCGTAACAAGACGCACGTCTTACAGTTAATAACAGATTGCAAGTTGTAATGTGCCCTAGACTAATCGTGGTTTTTCTACTTGATTAGTACATTGTATTCCGCTAAGGAGACAAGAGTTGCACGATCTGATCCTAAATTATCCCAAAAGATAGGCTGCTTTGACTGCCCCCCTCCCTTTACAATTATCACAGTACCACACAATCATCTTGCAACTTCATTAATAATAATGATTGATTGGAAATTGTTTCATGATATTGATGTGGGGCGGGAACTCGGAGAGTGTTTCACTGTGAGCATTTACAATTGAGTGTCAGATATGTTATTCATAGGATTTTGTGAATAGCAGGTTGTGCATTGATGTATTCTTACTCTGCTGCTTTATGAACAATTGGGAATCAATGTATGCAGCACAACGTGTGTTGGCAATTTGTAAGCGCCTTAGGCTGTCGTCTTAGCATGTTCTGCGTCTCGCCAATAGCAACAGTTATTAAATTTACTTCGTGTATTGTGGGTCAAATAGTTGCCTAGTCTGTCATATTCTACGCGCAAATGACTGACATGGAAATCATCAGAATTGCCCGAAACCTGCCTTTTATTAACCCATTTGACGAAATGGCAGCATGATATGTTGAACTTATATGTACAGTGACGTTATACGCCAGGACTGGGTTCTCTCTTAATCTAATCATTTTATAACTATTCACACGTGTAAATGGTGTCATAGCTAAGAACATACATTAAGCGGAAATGATCACCATTTACATTCATCTCACACTTCGATGATTAGTCGGGTCAATATATGGAAACAAACGGGTCAACCCCCAAAAAATTGCAAGAAAACGTTTCTTGGTTGTTTTGGGTTCCTGAACTTCTGTAGATTAACATACTAAAAGTTTACCAAACTCAGATGACCGGAAAGTGGGTTAATTAGGCAATTTCCAAGATGGCCGCCAAAATTGTTAAAATGCTTGAATATTTTTGGCTGTCCATAATTATGTAAGTATGTTTTCTAATGTTTTTGAGGTCAACCTTTCACCTGAACCTGGGTTCTTTCATGTGTGACATCCCGATGGGGGTGCAATAGGGGCACCCCTACCCCAAAACTGGTATTTTGGGTACATATTAGGGAAATCTCATATTTCCCAATTAATTAAGGAATTGCAAGAACTATTGTTTCTTGGTTTTTCATTGTTCTTTAAGGTCTGAACATTAAGATAGCAAAGGTTCCCTAAAATTGGAGGGTAAATCTTGGTCAATTTCAGGATTTTTACCCCTGTTTGGTATTTGTTTTAAATGGCTCCTTGGTTCATGATTTGATATTTCTCACACGAAAACGCTGTTGTAAGCATGCTTTTGGAGTTTTTTTCATTTCAGCTTAGTGTCATTGAGACAGAGTTCTGATGAAAGTGCCCTGTTCGTTAGGAGAAATCCTAGCTGACCCCCACCCCACCCCGCCAACCTCCAATGAGGTCACTCCCCCACCATCCCGACCCATGTTATCTAAAGCAATCACATTTCTAATTGGCATTTGGTTGTTACTGCCAGCATGCAAGCCCTTATTATAATGACTAACAAGGATAAGGATACAGGTAAATATTGATTTTCAATGTAATTTTTTACTAATAAGCTCTCCATATGATTTCAGTGCTGCCATCTATCCTTTCATCAAAGACTTTAGATCAAAACAAAAGCAGCTCATTATTTCATTATCTCTTGTTAACACAATATTCCTGAAATCAACAAAAACAAACTAATCATGTAGACAACTCTGATATTACCAATTATCTTCTGCATCTCCTGACCCTGAAGGTAGGTGAAACAAGATTAAAATAGGCCCATTTCAGGTCTGAGTAGATACAATAGTCATAATGAAAGTGAAACCATGTGGTTCAATGGCATGCCTACATTATATGGGAAGGCAAAGCTAGAAATATTCAAAATTGCCAGAAGCCTGCTATTGGAAGCTGCTAATTTCAAAATCAGTGAAAATTGTAGATAATTTGTTTCAGTGCTATCACATGTTTAAAGGGTTCTACCCATGAAAATATATACCGTCCCTGTATATGGGGTTAATCGGAAGGGAAAGGTCCATCATCTTCGAATGAGCTGTGCCCACTTGTGGTTGCACACTCTTGTGTTTCATATGATTTTATTATATTCATGCTCTTACTAAGGACTGTCTCGGTTGATCGCTCAGGTGACTGGAGAATGCATCTCAGTGCAGTATCTGATTGTATTCCGATATTCGCAGCTGCTGGACATTTCAATTATGTTAAGTCTGCATACCTCTACCTACAGTGCATGAATGAACTAGGTCAAAAGCATCCAGACATTGTTACAAAATTTGAAAACGGCCTACATGTTATTGGGAGGACAGACCAGTTCTGGGCAGGATTGGGATCGGATCTAACTATTGAACAGACTCTCATGCGTTCCCTCAAAAGTAGCGGTGGTCTAACCAGAGGAAGTGGCATGACAGAGGAACTAAGGACCATGTGGACACTGTCATCATCCGTGTCATCTGCGTACAACCTTGCGATGCAAGAGTTCTCTAAACAATCATTCACCTCAAGTGAACAGCACAAAGACGCCACAGTGCCAAGGATGCAACGTGATCATGTAGACAGTACTAAACTGATGCAAAAATTAGTTGACTGCAATCCATTTGCTGAGGATTCTTCATTAAGAAATGTTGTGACTGGTGTAGTGGCCAACGCAGATGTCAATGTACATGAATATGGAGCTATCGGCAAGGCCATAGTACAAAAAATGGTTGGGCAGCCAATATTCACTTATTCCTTTAAACGAAAGGACAAAGCCAAGACTCTTGGTGACTCATCGTTAGTGAAAGTGAATACCGAACAAACGATAAATTCTGAACTCCTGTTCCAGAGATGTCTTGTAGTTTCACAAGCTGGCGACTTGACACTGCAAGATATCATGGACTACGAACTTAGTCCATATCCTCCTGCCCTATTCGCGGCAAAACATGTGTTCCAGAAGACTGACAAGCCACAGTTGGCTGATGCTCTACGGGATTATGCAAATGAATCCTCCAGCTCCAGCAAGGCCGTTCTAACAGATTCGATGCCAGATTCCGAACATTTTGTGCTTGACGGAGGCTGCCTTGGAAAAAAGGGATGACCTACGAGGAAATTTCCGAGGAGTATGCCAATCTCAACCTTTCCAAGTATGGACAAGCCACAGTGGTTTTTGACGGATACAGTGAAGAGCCTAGCATCAAGGACAATGAACATTAGAGACGACAAACGAAATCACACCCGCTTATGTCTTTTGAAATGAATACCGTCTTTTCCTCTGGCAGAATGGAGGATTTCTTATCAAGGGACTCTTATAAACAGAAACTAATCCTCCTCATCAGTGACAAACTGAAACAGAGGGGTTGCAAAGTCATCAATTCGCATGGAGATGCAGATGTTCATATTGTGAAGGCAGCAACAACATCTGCAAAAGTTCGAGACACAATTTTGATTGGGGAAGACACGGACCTTCTGAGTCTGCTTCTATATTACACTGAGAGGGACAGCAAGAAACTCTACTTTCGTTCGGACAAAAAGAAACCAAAACATGTATATGATATTGTCCGTCTGAAGGAACTCTTGGGAAATGACATATCTTTACAGCTGCTGTTTGTACATGCTTTTACAGGTTGTGATAGCACTTCCAGGATTTATGTTATTGGCAAGAAATCCCTTTTCCAAACAGTGATGAAAAATGATACTCAGATAAGAGCTTGTGCAAACACCTTTACTACAGCTGGTCAGGATGCGGCAACAATAGTTGATTCAGGATGTTTCTTTGTTTGGAGGAAAAGCTGGCACATCTCTGGTAAACCTTAGAAATACATTGCTTGCTAAAAAGGTTTCATCTGCTAAATCATTTGTGAAGCCCGAGAAATTGCCCCCAACAGAATCTGCGACAAAGTTCCACTCTCAACGTTCATTTTATCAGATCATGGTGTGGATGGGAAAGGATGAAAACATGGACCCAAAGGACTGGGGTTGGAAGTGTGAAGACAACATTTTGTTACCTGTTATGACTGACCAGAAAGTGGCTCCAGAAAGGCTCCTCAAGTTTATCCATTGTAACTGTACAACAGGTTGTAGTAATACTCGATGTAGTACAGTCTTCCATGTACTTCTGCTTGTGGACCCTGCCAAGCTGAGTCATGTTACAATCCGCATAATAGTGATTCTACCATAGACGGTTCCGAGGAAGAAGATTGTGATGATAATAACCATGCTGTGTTTTGAACAATAATATTGTGGGAATGACACTTGAACTTGATAAGAAAATTCAGGTGTGTACTATGTCAATTATTTGGGACATGTTGGCAATTTATGATGTGTGACGTATGGCGTATGACCATGACGTAGATGGTTCAATAGCCCTTCCAAGTTGTGGTTCCTTGTGTATGTACATCTGATTGATTATCAAGAGCCGAAATGTTGGTTTTCTACCAGTTCTGGCGGTCGTGATCTATTCAGCAACCCACTACGTCATGGTGATGCAATACTACGTCATAGGGACATCCAGGTGAATTCATCATGACCTTATTTGAATCTAAGGTATCACATTTATATATGTTTGTAATACATTTATGGGGTCTAAAACCAACCATTAAAAAGTTTGCTGTACATTAATAATTCAATGGCGGCCATATTGGATATTATGTAATTTCACCACTTTCCGGTGGCTCAAATTTGGTAAACTTTTAGGATGCGGTTAAGTACAGCTAATTGAACACAAAAAGACAAAAAAAACTTTTCTTGCAATTTTTTGGGGGTCAAACCTTACTTTGACTCGCCTAGATTCAGGACAACAATGCTTAGACAAACCTAGCGGCCTCATTATTTGGTGTGCTAATGGAATATTCGGTGTTGAGGAATGACGTCTGCAAAACCGAGAAGTCGAGATAACCATGCCACCTTTCCCTACAGAAATAGAAAATTCATAAGAGGATAAAGAAATCCCTTTCCTCTCTAGATATGGTTTGTCACGACAAGGCATGGACGTTCATCTAACAACATGTACACTGTATAATCGGGGCGAGATGAAAGAAATCATACAAGCACTAATGAAATCAGTAAATCATTTGTGTCAATAACGTTGCAGCTTTGCGGATAGCAAATAAAACAACCAATTTCATGCAAAGTATGATTACTGAAAATCCAATGACACGCGCATGTTGCAAATATACACTCAAAGCTTCAAAAACGAGTCATTATTATTGCTAAACTAACACGACGGTTTAGAAAGTAACGAATGCTTGAATGATTTTCTCATTTGCTCCAATAAGATCATCCAGGAAGAGGCGACAATGCATTGCAGATTTGTGATGATACTAATATCTGAGATTCAGCAGTGTTCTATTCCATCGAGTAAGTTCATTTGTCGATAGGGATTAGGGCGAAAGGGAAGGACGGAACGGGTGGAGAAAAAGAGATTGTTCAGTTTCCGATAAGAAGAGAGAAACGGCAGTCGATGTCGTTTATTAGAAGAGGCAACATCGCTTCATGAAATAGAAAGAGGTATCTTTACTACACCCGAAGATGTTGCTACACTACTGAAAAGAAGTCTATTAGTTTCCAGTTTGTTTAGTCTTTACCTTAAACACCAGAATGCAATCAAAAGTTTGCCAAGGTAGATCCGCCTAACCAAATACCCTTATGAACAATATATATATGTGGTAGTCATACCGAAATATAACCTGAGGCACAAGGTGCAACGGCACGACATTGCCCATGTGTATTTGTCGATGCATCAACCTACAAACCTATTCACATCATAGCAGTGCAGATATGTTATGGTAGTCAACTCCAATCAGCCTTCGCGATTGAGCGGCCTATGCGTCAACCAAACACATCGACGCTTTTATTTAACATAACCTATCTATTATATGGTGCGCTTGGTAGAATAAATGAACTGCAAACATGTGAATTGTCACTGTGGTCGTTTGTGCAATTGGTGACTTCAAGTCAATAAACTCAAGCATAGAGTTAGTTAGCTACCTTATTCATGTTTCACTTCCTCATACAATGTTTTAATCTGGCGACAAATTGCATGGTTGTATTTGCCATAATCATGATTAAATAATTGTACGGCGATGCACATATGTTTTGACCATACCATTGCCTAATTACTATGTTCCGTGAAACAAACATGATTTTGATCATACTCAATTTCTTAATTAGCAGGGCATGCGCGTCAGTCTCAACAAATGGTTTGAGCTGACCTCTTGTTTATCTATTGTAAATCCCAGGAGCCAGCTCGTCCGCTTCCGGGAAGGATTTATATGGTAATTGACACTGCCACTGAACAGCCAACTACCTGCCTAAGAAATTTCAAACACTGGGGCGTCGTTTAGAAACAGAACGCATGTCGTCAATGTTAAATATGGCTGATATCCGGTGCCGTAAGATGAAAAAGAATGATATTATATATACCAGGAATGCTCACACGATTTACCTTCTAATATAGCTACCATTAACCATGTTTTAAAAAATACATGAATGCACACCTTTCAGAGGCAAATCGGTGGCAAACGCCATTTATACTAGGTTTGAGCAATCAATAACCATGTGATACGCCAGTTTTCATTTTTATGCGCACATTCTGTAGCACCTAATTAATTACATAAGTGGTGATTAATTATCAAATGAACTGGGTTATTCATAATGATTAAGTGCAGATTTGACAATTTCTAAATATCGGAACGCAAACATTTTTCCAATTCAAATATGGTCAATTGGTGATAACTGATTAGCTTGCATAGGACGTAATGTTGCCAATCAACATGTTAAGAGCTGATATGCAATGCAAATAACAAATGATAACAAATGATACATATCCGAATAAATTTTATGCAACTAATGTGAGCACATATCTAAATCTAGGTGTGGTGACTAGCCCAGATAGTACAATCATACCCTGGGCCTAGTGGGGAATATTAGGATGATTGTAGCATTTTACAATATGGCAATGGTTATGTAAGTATTTGTTTTGTGTGAGATACTCCACATGTGATGCCAATACGGTTGAGGTCCACAATCAGATCATACCTAGTATTGTATTACTGAGCCATACCCCTACCTTTTTGCATACGAAAAAGCATCCACGACAACAAGTACAAACAATGATCATTGCATGCCACAAATCCTATCCCCAAGAAAACATATATCGATGGTATCATCTAGCACAACATATACTTATGTTAAATTAGGTATGTCTAATGTTTTCTTTATTTGAGATATATAACTCGCTGCTCAACGGACGCCCAAATATAATCAAATTGCCTATACTTTATCTCCAATGAAAATAACTGCGAATGCTTGCTGATAACCAGTGTAGCAAGAGTTCGAATCAGTAGCACATGCGCTAGGTATGTGCTAATGTACTGACAGCAGGTGATGTATTCACATTCATGCTCGACGTATGGTGTAGAATACCATGGTCTTAAGTTGCTCCTAATCTGAATAAGAATATATATAAACAATGCATAGAAAAACCAAATTGAACCAGATAAGAATGTTGCGACGATTTACTGAAGAGTGTGTAAGTATACATATTCAAACTTAAAAGTATCCACAATCCAACGAAACAACTTCACTATTTACATCGCGTATTTCGTATTTTAATGTAAGAATCAACAAAAGGAGGGGTAAATTTAGTTATTCATATTCTGTACAAAGACGTCAATTGCCATTATGCATCATTGTGATTAATATGAGTTGATCGAAACGATAATCGTTTTGCCACTTCAATTTGTTGGTCCTTGTTATTGAACAAATTGAGTACATTCAGTGGGTATTTAATAATGGTATCAAAATATCATCGTAACTCTTTCTGACATATTTGGTCTATTCTCAGCGTATTAATGCCCCGCACAAAATAAAGTGCAAGCCTAAACCACCCAATATTATCCATTGATATAAATCTCTATGCATCAGTTGATAGAGAGAGGAGACAGTCATATGTTGTTTACTGTGTCAACATTTACGCTAATGGTGTCGGGTGTGCCACCAGTGGCTTCCTTATTGAAAAGTTGTACAAAAACACACCAGTAGAAGCATAAACACATGCATCACGTCATGCCATGTGTTCGGGGTCTACCATGCCACCTCCTCTTTGTTTACGCTGTCACCGTAGCGTAGTCTGGGGGATCACAGGTTTGGAATGAATTTGATTGTTCCTAAGAATACGCAGTTGTATTGGACGCATCCGATTACGCCCATCATGAAACAAACCTGTTTTTAAGGGTAAGAGATCCATTAAACAATAACACCCAAATAATGTGTGTGAATCATTGATGGGAAGGGAAATCGGCTAAAAATGTTCAAACCAAATGACAATGCGATATTTCGTAATCATCCGGCGCATTCAAAGGCACACATGAGTATTTGTGGTATACAGAACGCTTGCCTATCTAGTCTTAGATATTGTAGCCAATTATGTAAAATTAAATATTTGCATTGTGGCCATAGTCGTGTAGGAGTGCGAATATACAGAGTATTAGAGGCAACTAAACTGAGATAAGTCTATTTGTAGTTGTACTATTGAAGGTCTTGTTTATGGATAGTCTTTCAATTAGTCAGGTTCTAATGCATATATCGAGAATTTATTTGATAGATAAATACCTGTTTAGTGACACTTCTCCTTATCATTTATCCCAGTACCACCCAGTAATCATGTAGCTTTATGTATGACAGCAAATGATGGGAAATCGTTCACTGATATTTTCCGAGGGCCAGGAAAGCAGCGAGCAGAGCGTGCGTTGTGAGCTGTTATAATCAAATGTCAGTTATATTATTCATGTCAGTTATATAATTTATTAACTGTTTCTCAGTGATATCCGCTGATTGTTAATTGATATATTTGTACTCAGACAATATCCGATGAACAATGTGATTGTTATATGCGGGTAAAGATATAGTTTCTGCACTCAGTAGTCAATTAGTGTTGTCAAATATTTGCATTTTCGAAAGCGACTGACCTGGACATCATTACGATTGACGAAACGCTTTGGTCCATATGCCTCACGATAATAAAGAATGTGGTACACGTTGGAACGAGACTATAATGCCTGCAGCCGCAATGGGGAAGTAAGACAAATTGCCAATTAGTGTTTCATACCATTTAATATCAAATTCTTACCATCCTCTTTTTGACGATATAGGGTTTGTATGGCATACAGTACACTACAATGCACCAAACATTGTAACATTCATTCAAAACAGTGAATAAAATATGATTATTCCTGATTAAACCGCCAAGAAAGTACTCTCAATGACAGATAATCACAGAGACGTTATATGTCAGGAACGCGTCATCTCGAATCACTGTCTATTCACACGTATATATGGATCGAAAACAAAAAATAACATACATTCTGGGAATTTTCATTGATGATCTCTCATTACACGATTCTCATATTAAGATAATTCAGGACAATAATGGTAACTGCCAAATTGACGTTTGACTAAATCGCTCACCTTACCCTGATGTCTGTAGTAAAGTTTACACATTTGGTTCGCTAATGGAACGTCTGCCGTAGATAAGCAACGCCTGATAAACCCAAACGTTTGACTTTCACTTGGTTTCAAAGCCCCCTTTTCATATTAATGTCCTAGTAACTGGAACAATACCCCTCTCTAGATATGATTGTGTTGCCTATTAAAAGGCACTGACGTTAATCACGTGCATATAGATTGAATATCGCAAAACATGGTGCAGCAAAAAAGCACTAATGGAAACATAAAAGTTTTGGTGACATAAAGGTACGACTATTAAACGGCCCACTAATTTCAAGCAAATACTGATCAATGGCATATTGCATTTCCATGATGTAGACAGCCATTTATAATACCTTGGCGATATATTATTTACTGCTAAAGTATCTCGGTGATGAACAAAGTAACACAACAAGATCGTATATGGAGAAACTCGAATGCACTTAATATTTGTGAGATCAAATTAGCAGTATTTAATGCGTCCGTTCACTATATGTAAGTTGGCTGAACGCGCTGTAATCAAATGTAAATCATCAAGCTGTGCTCCACACTTGTTCTTTAGTTTACATGCGGTTGTCTTTTAATGCCCACTTATGGCATAAGCTGTGATGAACAAGGGTATTGCGGTCCTCAGTTATGAGTGCTTGGTGCGTAACAAAGGCAGATATATCCACATGGTGATCATATCGATACCACATATTTTAGAAATACCATGATGGAATAGTCCTGGGTGGTTTTAAGTTGCACATAGCAATTGATGAAATTCACAAACTTATGCAAAGATAGCGACATCACGAACTAGATCCATGATGAAATTTGATAACATTCGAATTTCTTTTGCAGAAATAGTATAGTTTTCATAATTCAAACTATCAAACTGTTATGTTTGGCAAATATATCGTAAGTTGCGGATCCTTAAGGTCTATTGTTCTGGTATGCTATTATGAAAGGATTTGGGTGATAAATACGGCATGACAGCTTGTGAAAGAAAGATTCTTGTAAGAAGACATGGACGACAGCTAGTGGCGAGAATTTAACGAGTCAACTGGAGTTGCTGCGAGTAAAGATTCTTGACAGTAAACACGTTAAAAACATGCTATAGTTACAATACTATCACATGATGGAGAAATCGCCCATTGACACGTGAGCGCAATAACACGTCTGTCGATGTATGAACGTCGTATCAAATCCTCATAGGCAACATAAGTGAAGTATTCATTGCGGAAGTCCATTGCATATATCGCACTTTACCCTTAGGCACGGGATGCAGCGGCACTGCATTACCCTTAACAACACATGGGCAACTACTCTAATTTGCCGTGCGACGACGATAAAGCTCGTTGCTTAAATAAACACAGCCGTCAATTATATGGCGCAATCAGTGAGAGGTGCTGCTTTGAAACGATCCCTATAGAATAAATTTACTATAAATCTGTAAGTTTTTATCATAATCGTTTGTGTAAATAATGAATTCAGACCAATCAAGACGAGCCATCAAAGCAACATCGTTTCGTGAAATAAAGAAAGGTATATTGGCTGCACCTGAAGCTGTTGCTAGCTAGGGAAATAGATGGCTAGTGTTGAGTCTTCACCTGATACATATGTTCAAGTAACAATACTTATATTAACACCAGAGCTCATTCAAACATTGGTCAACGTAGATACGACTGATCATAGATCAGAACCGCAAACCCTTATAAGCAATAACGATGGGATATTCATAGTAAGCGTCTTTCGCATATACCGAAATATATTCTGAGGCACGAGGTACAACGGCGCCTTATGTAAATGTCGATGCATCACCTACAAACCTATTCACATCATGGTGGTTGAGTTGTGTTATGGTAGTCTATAACACATTCCAATCAGCCTTCGAGAAAGAACGACTCATGCGTCAAACAAAATGCTCAGCGCTTATATAAACACAGACGTCCATTATAAATGGTGCAATCGATCAAAGGAGCTGCATTAAAAATATCTTGGTGGAATATATGAACTATAGACCTGCATATTTCCACCATGGTCATTTGTGCAATGAAGAAAAGCATACAGCAACAAGCTCCTCGAGATAGTGAGCTACCTCGACATGCTTCACTTCCTCATACAATGTTTCAATCTGGTGACGAATCGCATTGTTGTATTCGCCACAATAACAGCTACATAATTGTATGATCATGTTCGCCTATGTTTTAAGCTTACTATTGCCCAATTACTATGTTCCGTGAAATAAACAGATAATTGGATCATACTAAATGTGCGACAATCCCAACGAATTGATTGAGCTGACCTCTTGTTTATCCACTGTAAATCTTAAAAGCCAGCTCGACCGCTTCCGGGAATAGTATGTATGGTCATTGACGCTGCCAAGTACCTGCCTAAGCAATTTCAAACACTGGGGTGGCATTTAGCGCTATATGAATGGAACCACCATACAGTTTTTTAATCGACTCTCATAGCGGGGGTCATGCTTTTCAATGCTGGTGAAAACATGGCTGGATATAAATAAATTATCCCTTTGTGCGGCAAGAACTTAGAGTTTAGTCTCCTTGGCACTCTGCAAACTCCTTGATTCAACTAACAAAAGCATGATGGTAAACTCGAATATACAAAGCCATCTCAAATATTGCGGACAATCTATGAAACTATGATCCGTTCCTATCCATATTCTGGTATTCTGACTTGGGGTTGCACAATATTAACAGTCTGGTATAGTAATTCTTGTCATTGTAAATCAAACACATAATGCACACACAGACCTGAACAAGACATGATATCAAAAAACTTAAGACTGGAAACATAATATGTTGCCACACTTTTGGGTACCTCCCTCCATAGACAAACAGCCCATGCCATGAGGTTGGCTCAAAACAGCATCCCATTCCATTTTATGACAAACAGACAAAATATTGGTATAACAAATAAATACACATAGCCCTAAGACATCACTAATGACGTTAAGCAGTTATATTTGAATTGTTACAGATTTACAAAATGATAAATGTATGACTGCACCAAATGTGCCTCACTTAATTGTGATCATTCATCTGAACCAAGGCGTTGTGCCTTACCCATACTTACCAATAGTACTCTGGCTAAGTGTTTGCTTTCGACATGACCATTGTGTTATATTGAACATTATACATCATGATCCACGAAAAGGTGAAAATGGAGGAATATATACACTCCAGTGTCGGTTTTACAAATCTTCAAACATCATGGTCAACAACGCGTTGTTTTTGGTCATTGGCAGATATGATTGCAAGGTGTTCTACGATTCCCCGAAGCGAAAGTGAAACAGAACATGACATATATATGCGCATTCAATGGCTGAGTAATTATTGGATGGGATTTCGTTTGGGTGTTTGTCGAATCCGAATCTGCTTCGTCGGCGATATATGATAACAATATGCAATCAGTCCTTCCGTTTCACTGATCGGGACTATGTATCTGTCACAATGAGCTGGTAGCAAATGCCGAGTCTTAAACGCAACTAAATATTATAGATCAAAACGTCGTTGTTAGTTTGCAGTGGTGCAACAGACTGTATTCACAAAATATAGACTGTATACACAAATCCGCCGCTGTTGCATTCTCTGGAATCGATTGATGTCGCGGAGATCTTCCAAGAATATATGGATAAAAGGATTCGTCGTACCAATTTTCTTGTACGGCAAACATCAGCTCGACCCCAACTTTGATATCCTTGAACATTAACGCGTTTATTTGAAGCAAAGCGTCCATCTGGGTGGCAAATATATGTTGATATATGTCAGATAGATGCAAAGAGCAATGTAAAAATACGCTGTTTGTCGGAAAGTGGTGTTAAGTATAGCAATTAACAGATTAACTGAAATATTATTGAACAGTTGTAAAGTTAAGTATCATTTAACTCTATGCTAGATGTGAGTTTGTATCAAGGCAGCGCAGATTTTGAGTATATGATCATACTCAAGAAAGCTGCTGCCATGTTGCGGTGTAGTTCTATATTGGACCGTTGATTTACAATATACAACCGAAATGGATTCTGGGTGCGCTAGTGGCCCAGAAGAGGATTTTCTCAGGCAATACCATTGCCAATAAAATTGAATGGTCAGGTGTGAAAAAAACCTAGATTGGCTTCGCACATGCTCGTGTGGTACACAAGGAGCGACGGGGGATACGATGAACAATCGCTCCTAGTTCTGAATGTCCCCAAATAAATTCGATCGGACAATAAGCCAGCTGCGTCAGGTTCATTTGTGCCCGGCCATTTGGGAAAATTTCATTCAGTAAGTCCCATCGCGATTTATGCTTTCATTGGCTTTTTGCAATACGAATCGGAGCATTCGTGGTTACGAGTGTGCTTTTTCTAAGGCCTCTATTACATTACATGTATGACGATACTATATGTTAACAGTATGCTGTTCAAAAATGTGATGGCTGAACTCGGAAACAAGCACTCTATAAATGGGATTAACTTTGCGCTGCTTGACGAACTAGTATAAACGTTAATAAAGTACCAATCTGCACTATTCGTTAACAACGTTATATTTTTATTCCCTTTAAGCCTCATTCCTGTATATCTGACATGATAGTATGAATGCATAATATATAACACGTTTTTGGATGCTTTCCTTTGTTGTCGCCCGACATGGCTGGAAAAAGGGCGCCAATGGACCCTAATGAGATGCAAAACTACATTAAACATCGCCAGATTGCTTCGTAAGAGCAGCCGTTACGCCGATATGCTAGGTATTCACCAGGACCCTCACACAAGGTCAGTAACGCATGTTTCAACCTATTCCTCTTTTGGGACTTGATACTCACGATATATATTATCTTTGATTCACATGACTACGAATCACTATCTTAGCAATAACTCTTTATGTCCTTAAGGTATATTTGTATTTATTGAAAGACTGATAGGGTATAATACTGATACAACTTATAAAGAAGCATCATTGTGTGAATGCGCTGTGCGTGAAAGATCGTATTCAAAGACACATGAACATGAAAAACCTTGAATCTATAGGGAAGATGGTAAAATATTTACAGTGATGTATTAAATCATCAGGATAAACTCAATTTGGGGTAAATATAACTACGCAAGAACTCTTACCTCCACTATGCATGAATGCTGATACGATAGATCTCACATCATTTTTGAGAATTGTCTATGTATTCGTTACAAATTACTATGCTCTTCTGAACGGCAATAATAACAAACGAATAGATAGCCGCTCTTGGGTACCATTTGGTTTGGTTGACATACACATGTATCACAGTTAGTGTCTGGATTTTCATGGAAGAACTCTTACCTCCAGTATGCATGAATGGCAACGCAATGCTGATAGATCGCACATAATTTTTGAGAATTGTCTATGTGTTCGTTACAAATTACTATGCTCTTCTGAACAGCAATTTTCGTTGGTCAATAAGGAAATTATACATCAGAGGTATTTAAAAGGTGCTGGCAATTAGACAAAGCATCTAATACACTTACAAATACAAGTTTGCATGATATAATTTACAAACATTTAGTTACCATAGTTCTGGTAGTGAAAGGAGGTGATCCGATTTCTCCATTGATCGTTGAAATGCACAAAAATTTAGTTCGTCATTCCAATCCAAACTAAACCGTACTAGGTTGATTATAGATACTCACAAGAAATATTTGATTCTGTGAATATTGATAAAATCATAGTTGTAGTTATAAGATCAATTCTGTAACACCAACTCAAACTGGCGTCGATGAAGAACTTCCCACTGTGGTTGAGTTGTTATTGTTTTTCACCAGCAGTAAGAAAAGTTATAGCCAGAATATTATAAGACACCATACATCCTTTCCTACGTGGATAAAGCCAAGCGCGGTTGAATAGGTTCATAGTCTGTAGCAATACATAAAACACTACACGTCACTTAATAAACGCAATTCAATCAATTGCATTGGTCATATCCACATTCGTGGTGCCTAATGAACAGATGGGTTTCTTTCCAACATGCCTTGAGTTCCTAGTCATATGTCTTATGTTTCCTCAATACAAGTCATCAAACCCATACTTTTTGTTACTGGATGGTCGGTTGTAAACAAAATCATTACGTGTGGTTCGTTTGCGTGCAGGTACAGAAAGTGACAAAATATGTCATTATGCCTAACGTATGATTACTCAATTACATGTTAGAATTACACCAGCGCATTTTCCTAGGTCGGGGATGCATTCATTGATATGTTAAGATGACAAGGCATGATCTATGGCTCAAAAACGATAAGATTGACTGGTACTTGGTAAGTGAAAACAAATATCGAACATAAATGTGTATCCCTCATCACCGTTATCCAATTCATGTCCGGATATCATGTTTTCGTTTACAGTCTGATGAACAGACTCTGTTGTACAATAAATTGAATATTTATTGTATTTAGGATGTGACGCAATTTGTTGAGACAAGCTTGCTTAGAAGTTAATTTGGCTATACCGCTGAATCATGCGCAAAGTCTTAAATTGATGGCTACATTAACACCATTGATTGCTGTTGCTTTGTAACTAATCATTTATGATGACAGTTTGCATAATATCCTAAATTGCAGAATGTTATGCTTACAAAATTATACAGTTGCATCAGAGGAAAAATTAATAAAGTTAACTAACCATTTTAGCTATGTTGCGGTGTCTCATGACAATATAATCAATCCTGATGAACAATTAATTCATCACATAATCAAATCGACAGTAAATTCAATACCTATTGTAGCTAAAATACATGGAAAAATCCGTCTCCATAGTTATCCGATCAATATTCAATGGGTTTTACATATTCAGGGTATGTCGCCAGTGCAAAATGCATTGTGGCGATTGATATGCACACAAGCAATAAGTAAGTCATATTTGCAGTTCAGATTTGCCTTTACACTCCATATTTATCGAACGCGAATGATGCGCATTCCGTGATTCATCAATGGTTAGCTATTACTAAACATCATATTTTGCGATGGTATAGGCAAAGGTATCATGCATTTGAACTATGAAAATATAAATTATCTTTGCACTGAATATGTTAGCTGACTGATCCGACTGCAACAAATTAAACATCCATATCTACATTGCTCTGATTGCTCTATGTGATAATACAATAAGAGTATTTTATGAGCCACTATTCAGTGCAAACGGTCACTTCCATACAACCTTCTAAATTTGAATTAGGGATTAACCTTTGAAATTGCGATTGTGTGGGGATAAATAGCCAAGAATATAGATGCCTTTATAACTACGTAACAGTCACGCTTTCTGTCTTCATATTAACGGGGTCTACATCCGAAGGGAAATGTATTCAAGGGATATATATATATATATATATAGATATATATATATATAGATATATATATATATATATATATATATATATATATATATATATATATATATATATATATATATCTCTATATAGATATAGATATATATATATATATATATATATATATATATATATATATATATATCTATATATATATATATATATATATATATATATATATATATATATATATATATATATATATATATATATATATATATATATCTATATATATATATATCTCTATATATATATATATATATATATATATATATATATACAGATATGTATCCGGGCTACTGTTATATATCGTTACCAAGTCCCTGGAGAGTTGTCGCAATATGATTGGACTCAAGTAAAGATGCAACTGTTGTTCAGCAAAACGTGATGTTCGTTTATTTCGGCTGGATTGAACAGAGAACTTGATGTCTCATAAGGACCACATTAGGTCAAACTTCAAAGCAAGGGATGTTATCAACGTGTATCAAAATAACAAAACTTCAAATGAAATTATGCTTGAAAGTTTTGTCGTCTATGTGTTATTTAGTATGCGTATATTGCTATTTGCCCTTAGCGTTACATTCAACCAAATAATTCACCACAGTCAAATGTCAGTTGTCTTTACAAGTCCATAGCAGATGGTTGGCATAATTATCAGACGTTGGTTGAGCACATCCATCTACTCATGACTCATTGACACAATGCAGACGAAACATTCACGTATTGCTAACATTGTTTTGCAGCAATTTAACCCAATTAAATTTGCAAACTGAGTTCTGAACACACCAATAACGTTTTGGAATGCATTTTATCATTATATATACAAAACACAACGAGGAGTATGCCTGCCTATTGGCGGCAGTATCAGGAATTGAGGGGTGTGAAGTGTATTTGGAGAATGGATTTATTTGCGTGATAAGTAAGATGCTTTCCCGCAGACAGGCGTGGCATGAAAGAAGGATATCTGATCTCGAACTGCCAACAGGGATAGGTTTTCATACATGGTAATCTTCGAATGCGGTGGCGCATGTCAACGGATACGATGACCTTTTTGTCACTACATTTCCACCAAAGCACCTAACATGGTTCCAGCAACAACAATATTTGTGAAGAAAATAGATGGACGAAAACAAAGCACGTGATGGATATTAGATTATCTTATGCAGCTGACATCATATTAGTGCAAGAAACGTATGTTATTTGAAAACTATACATCCTATGGTACCGCGTTGCAATCATGATAAAATCAGACATCTACACAGATAACAGACTAGCTATATAATTATCAGAACCAGAGTTACGTTGCATATTTCATAATATTGATCATACATACATGTTGCATACGTCAACATTGACACTTAACATCAGGACTATTGCAATAGTCGGCAACAGACTGAATTTCATTGTATCTTCTATTCACTTTGTTGAGATTTGAGTGGTCGGACTAAAGCACAGTGGATAATCATATGCAAGTTTAGTCCATTTATCCGACGGATACTTGCAGAATTTTGAGGCTGTCTGCTCATTCAACTTCGGTATTTACCCTTTCATAATGCTTTGAATTCATTTGGTTACCATTATCAAGCAACTTTGGTTATAAACCTACCATCCTTGGCTATTTGTTTATAACCATACGTGCCCTTAGAATAATGCAATGCGCCATGAAAAATTACTTAAACATAATAGATCAGGGATATGTACCCTCTTTATTTATCCGTTGACCAACTATTCCATCGCCATAATAGGTTACAGCTGGCTATAAATGTTGTTTCTGCATTCATGATTGCCCTTTACTTATTATGTACTTAATATGATATTCGGGGGACTACAATGTTTCGTCTGAATCGCTCACTTACTCTTGTTGTCTGCGGTAACACTTCCACGGTGTTAGATCCATGCCCGTGTCGCTACTAAAAATAAAGATATATCCTGTTTGGCTTCTAATTGGTTTGAATGGCTCCTTTTCATATAGCCCAGTAATTTGGAAAATATTTCATCACCAGTGATTGCTTTGCATATGACAAGACTTTGCCGTTAGTCACAACAATTGTGCAATTGATTATCATCGTCGATGCTATTACAACCATATAGATTGAATACACCATAACAATGAGCTGCGTAGTCAGCAATAAATGAAACCACAAAAGCACTTATGCGTAAATTCGCTATCAATCAAACGGGTAACAAATTCCATGCAAAACCCTATAACATAAAACCCGATGGCACGACGATTCAATAAGATTTTAAATGGGTAGGCTAAACTACAGAGTAATCTAGTCAATAATCCCATTATATTCAGCATCAACAACACTAGATGTCGATGTTTTAGTTTTGTTAGTTAATAGGCATGGGATTAATTTTTAATGCTCGTTAAGACATGTAAGAGGCATAGTCGTCCTGCACGGTGGGAAATATTAAAATATTTCAAATGCTCACCGTTACTTAGGATGCTCGTAAATCACCCCTTTTTTTACCACACAGTTAAGCAGCAGAACATCACTGATATGCCACAATATATATTACGTTGTATATTCGTTTCGGGACTCGTTACCGAATAAGTAACCATTCATATTCGCGAGCTCGATTATACACATTTATATATCGATAAACCAGCATATTTTAATGGCAATCATCTCGTATATCTCACCCGTTGCGAACTTTATAAGCGGTTGTGGGTACACAGAACAATGTGTGAATGAAACGATTCTAATAATCATGCTCTGTCATATGCTACTAAAAGTAAGATTATGTTGGGTATTTGTTGATAAATGATTATAGCGATTTATGAAGAATGAGATTAGTTGATATGCTTTAATAGAAATCACATTATGCAAGTTTCCTGAGAACGTAGTTATCAAATATTAATTGAATCAAGCCTCACTCAAAACTTTTTCATCAGTTCACACGTGGTTATACTTAAATCATTATTACCGTATATTATTCTACATATGAGGATATCATGGTAGATATTTAGTGTAACGTTTGGCGCTGGAATAGCAATATCGCAATTATGCCCGAATTCCCGCAAGGGGTTGGATGTTTGCCTGATAATATAAGAAGGATGGTTTAAAGTCGCATGTACACATTTACGACATTTACAAAGATTTACAATGGTAATAATTCTAAGACGTTATGAAAATTAGATTTTCATGTCTTGATAATGCAAGGCAATTTTTGAGGCAATAAACAACTTTACATAAAAATGTTATCAATCCGTTATGAATAACATCAACTGCTATTCCTTTTGATAGTCTGCCATTGTTATCATTAAATACCATAATAAATGTAATTCAGATTTTAATTGTACTAGTGTTTCTAGTTAAGTCGCAGGATTTAATATTCAAATATTCATTCCTATTGGTCAGGTTGTATGTTCCGCATATTGCTTATACAGATAGTTCAGATCGATTCATGTATGCAACGCAGCTTGAGGAAACTGTAATATATGGTATTGTGCCAATCGGAACGCAGCTTTAATACCTGACAACAGACAATATCGTTTGAATATTTTCTTACATTACTTTCCTTGGATCATCAACAAATAACAGACTTACCTCTCACAACACGTTATCCTTTGTATTTTTAACACCTACATGGCTAACTTTTAACAATGATTACCGGAATAAATTTTCAGGGTGTTTGGTCATGGTTTGCCAAAGTCTGCTATTCTATAATGTAGACTGAATGGAAAGGAAAGGGTGCGTAGAGGTATCTAATGTTTTTGGTAAGAAGAGTAGAACGACATATGGTCTTGAGAATGTGATGATGCAACATCGCCTCATGAAATAAAGCGAGTGGGGTTTACCGCTGATCGAGTTTTCGCAAGTTGAGATCAGAGAAGGCGTTTTCATCTCCAGGAGTAAGATATGCTTAATGTTCGTCCCCACATTGAACATCGATGTAGAAACGTCTGACTAACAATGTAAATATAGCAATCATTGCGGCAGTCTATCGCATATATCCCGAGGCACGAGATGCCGCGACACTGCATACCTATTTACATAATGACTGTGGAGTTATGTTATGGTAGTCTATAACACATAGGCTACCACTCCAATCTGCCATCGAGATAGGACGGCATATGCATCAAGGGAAAAGCCCGTCGCTTATATACGCACCGCCGTCCATTATATAGAGGTATGCTTCCAAACGTACAATAGTTTTCCATAACCCTTCATTTGTGAATCATCCACAGTCGTCAAAGCATACGAACTGAAGTGTCGTATTCACTAACATAGTAGCTACAAAACAGTATCGCATACTTTAACCAAATGATCATGTTCCGTCAAGCAACAGATGATATGATCATGGTCAGCTCATTAAGTAGCGGGGTTTGAGCTGACCTACGGTTCCTATTCGGGTTTATCCATTGTAAATCCTAAATGACACCTACCCGCTTCAGTGAATGTGAGCAATCTGTCTACCTAGGCTATTTCAAGAACGCCAAGTGATCGGGACCATATCACAACATATTTGTACTACTATATAAAACGCCTAAATGTTTAACACTTTCATCAAAGAGTCTTTTGTTGCATTAGCTACATTAATGTTTGTGTTATATCTATATGTTCTATCGATGTGTATAATCATTAATCTGTACAGTGCAGGGCTGTATTATCTTCTTCACAATCAATAATGAATCAGACTGTTTTTGGCAAAAAAGCAGAGAAATATTGCAAGGATCATTCCGCAGGGTTACAAATATATATCCGGCAAACGAAATTTCGTCGCGGTGAACCTTCAATACTAACCATATGTACAAAAAGGCAATGATTACGGAGCTGTCTTGTTTTACTGATATCTCTAATATTTGTGAAGATAAGATAGTTAACTTAGTTACTATGAACACTTTTGCCATGATTGGGAATCTTAGAAACGTTCGTTCTTTTGTGCCTGTGCATCAAGAATGCATTTGATTATACGAGTCTACGATTAATTTGATTAATTGGGGTTATCATTTTTGAAAGATTTACCAACTCACAGAACATATGTTATGAAATACAGTCTTAGCAAAAACATAAATAATGATCATAATATAGCCGGGTTTAACTATATTACGTTAAATATGACAAGAACTCGGTAAGTCACCTGAGTACATGGGAAACTTTGAAGCTATGCAACTAATACTTACATTGTTAACTTTTTTGTTGAACTGAACGAAAAATTACGACAATAAAGATGTATCCATCTCAAATATTGCTTAATAATATACCCTTTGAAATAATCCCATCTACAGTACGGCACTCTAACATGGGGTTACAATTTCAATGGAATATGGTAGTGCAAAATCGAGCGAATCGTATTATTGTAAATAAAACATAGTGCACACTGACCCGACAATTGCAAGATAAATAAACATCGCTTTTACTATAGTCTGCAAAATAATATGTTGACACACTACATCACCTTCCACGAAAGGCTCACTAAGTGTGTGTGTGTGTGTGTGTGTGTGTTATGTATTAATTTTCTATTAGGAAACATATATTGTTAGAGTCGGTGATGTTTTATATATATTAAACAGAACAACAATATCCCCAAAATACATATATTGGGGATATAATAATATCCCCAAGGGCTGCCCCGGAGAGCCTTACCGTACGACGCCCGAGGGATGGAATGTTACTTTTCGTCCTCAAAAAGTATATTCAACACACTGTGCATATTTCATAGGCATGTGGTCCATCATGCTCACTACGAAGGGGCCATCGGCTATGTGAATTGATTATGTATGTTTTGCACGCAATATTGTTTTTTACAGGCTGGAACGTACACGGTTACAAAAGTGATATCAGCATAATTTTTTATCCACCGTTTTATTATCGTGTGCAAAGCTAATTAACCTAATTCGCCATGAATTCATGTGACCCGTCTCGAAATGCCAGAACATTCACTAAAAAGTCCAGTACCCCTACGCAATATTGCATCAATTGCTCACCTACTGATATCAGGCTCTCTTAACCTTTTCTCCTGGAACAATTACAAATAAACATTGTCAAAGCAAGTTACAATCCGTAATGTTTTTATCACACGTAAGACTTGTTATCTGACGCAAAAGCTTGATTAACCTGAATTGTTGACTATCAACATACAAGATGGTGCAAAAGACAACATTGCCTAAGCTACGTATTTGACGAAGCATTTAAAATACATCATTATCACCGCATATTCTTGCATGATCAAGATTTTGATGGTTGCTTTCGAATGTTTATTGTGAATCGTAACAAATCGCAAGAATCAATAAATTACAGTTTTGTAACCATCAAATTGTTGTTCCTTGTGAACATAACACAGTCTAATACAATACATTGTTTACAATGTCAGCATATCATTTTTGAAATATTACCAACTTCACAACATTATTTGTTAGATAAACAAGTCTTAGCAAAAACATAAGTAAGGATCATAATGCGCCGGGTTAACGCTATATTACGGTTAATAAGATACAACCCACTCGTGTAATGAAACCTGAGCGACATGAACAATAGAGCTATGCATAATCTATGATGTATACAAAGTGTCGGTTACAATTGAGTTTCACTGAACGAAATTTACAGACACGACAGATGATAGCCCGACATATTTCTATAAGATAGAACAATTGGGATACTACATCACCTGCCATCCTGGAACGTAATATTCTTGTGATGTCTGTGTGTTATACAGAATTTTCTATAAGGGAACATATATTGTATATAGAGTAGTGATGTTTTAACCAAATATTTGGAACAACAATATAACGATACATAAGTAGAACAATTGGGGATACTAGTAATAGAAGTTATAGTATTTGTGAAGTTATAAACAAAGAATATAATGAACTAATTGACTCAGTGCACATAAGCGTAGCACAAAAGACGGAATAAAGAAATTTAAAAAAAAGAAAAAAAATATCCTTGATTTATTGACTTTTGATGGACAACAATCCGATCACTCCTAGTTTGGTCAGCTTAACGATTTCTCCATTTGAATATGGAAATAAGCTGTTGCAATGAGCGTCCGAATATAATCAAAGTCTCAATACTACATATTTCATAGGCATCATTACGAAAGCTATGTGATATTATCCACACACGCAAATATTGTTTACAGCCAGTGTAGCACGGTTACGTGCTGAATCAGCACGTTATCACGTTTATTATTGTGTGCAAAGCGAGGAGAGAAAAAATGTGGTCCATCATGCTCCGAGCATTCAGCATGATCGGCTTTCGATATTGCATATCATGTTTTGTTCTCGCGTCTTATTTTTAGCTGGACGTACAAACAACAAAAGGACCACAATAATTTTTTATAACCGTAAACTTGTTGTCTACGCAAAGTGATTAACCTGAATTCATGAATTCATAATACACCCGTTATGCAAAACCTTGTGTCACTAAAATTCCAGGGGCCACGCTAGAGCACGAACTGAATAGGAATTGCATTATGATATTTAAATATTATACCTATTGATGGCGAAGATAATCTACAGCCACCTTACATTTGTCTCAGGCAGAGCGCAACTGTCAATCAAGCTACAGTTTTCCATCAAAATATTATGCACTTGTGAAAATAACCGGCTGAAAGCGAAACATATATTGTTCGCTATGTCAACATATACGCTGATGGTGCGAAATGTAGACAACGATGCAACAACACATGCAGAAGCCTATGTATATACACCCCATATTATTCCACGTGCTGGCGATCCACTGGCTCACCTTACTGTTGTTCAGGCTATCAACGTTGTCTGGGGGGTATATATTTGGAATAAAGTAGATTGTCCAAAACAAATCGCAGTTGAATCCGTCCAAGCCACAACCCAACAGAACACGTGTAATTGTTTACTCAGTCGCGTTACACAAAGAGCAGATGACACAAGAATGTGGTGATTCTCAGACAGAATGGCAATGCAACATTTGACAATGACTTTTTGAGAAACATACGAGAGTGTTTGCTGGTGCGCGATACTACATTGTTTTTGCATTTTACATTATAGCCCATTTCCCATATGTGGACCACATTTATGCTCTGTTACTGGCAAGCATTGCTGCTCGGGTACATTGTACAAGTGTGCAGATGGATGGAATAAAGGATAGAATCATACACTAGCAATGTAATGCAAGATTTACATACAGAAATTGTCCATTCGCACAATGTCCAATATTTTGTTGAACACATCATTGAATTTGCATTCCATTTTGTACGTATCTATGAGTTGTCCGAAAAGGGAATTGGCGAATACACATTATTTAGTGGGTAGGCGGAACAGCGATTTTGGCAATTTCAAACATGTATGAGTATAGAAGTAGAAAAACTGGGGATACTAGTAGTAGAATATATATGATAATATATATCTACATATATAAATATATATGTAAATATATATATATATATATGTGTGTATATACATATATATAATATTAATATACATATATCTATGTATATATATATATATCTATGTATGTATATATCTATGTACATATAGCTATATATATATATATACATATATATATATATATATATAGAGATATATATATATATATATATATATATATATATATAGAGATAGAGAGAGAGATATATATATATATAGATATAGATATATATATATATATATATATATATATATATATATATATATATATATATATATATATATATATATATATATATATATATATATATATATATATATATATATACAGATAATTTGGTAGCTTGACGAGCCAGTGTAATCCTTGTCCGATATACCCTTTGAAAAGAAGTAACTACAGGAGCATAAAATCAATGCTAGTGCAACTTGTTTTTATTTGTCTCTTTCATTAAACCGGCAATATCGACGAAGCATATGTATACAATTTCATTACAGTTGTCCAGTATATTCGCGTGTTACACCTAAATTTATGCCCTTAACGGTTTGTATAGATTCTGTACGTAATCGAATCAGTCACACCATTCAAGCTAATTCGGTGTTGATATAGTATAAACAGGTGATTTATAAACTTGAGCTCAATTTAAATGCTTTAGATTTTCTTTAATACTAAACCGCAAATTCGTATTTTGCGCATCAATAGAATTTCCCAAATAAACTGATTGACCGTCGGATAATAATTAATGAACACGATCAAGCTTAATATGATACAAGGCTTCTATCTCATCCTCGTGACTGTATACCTGACATCAATATTTTTGCATAGTAATTGTGCATCGTTATCCCTTGATAGCCTTGATGATTGATATGACCACATTATCTGGGCACATCTGTGTTTGATTTCCCTCGATGTCGTCCACCATGGCTAGCAAAAACGGTGCAAACGGGCCCTGAGGAGCTGCGAAACTACTTCAAACTGGAGTAGATTGCTTGCAAGGAAAACCCAGCACACAGATATGCTAGGTATTCATTATGAACCAAACACAAGGTCAGTAACGCATACATCATTCAATTTCTCTTGCGGGACTTGATACTCACGATAAAGATTATCTTTGCTCCACAGGACAACGATGCGTTATCATAGCAAAACTCTTCATGTCTCAACGGTATATTTTTGGCTCCGATGAATGACTGATAAGGAATATCATTATGCGAATGTCCATGAAAGATGGCTTCCAAAGCCACATGGATATTAGAACATGTCAGCCAAGCATAGAATGAATAGAGATTGAGGTAAGATATTCAAACACTGTCCATCGGTGAAACTTCATTTTGGAGATGCTCTATTGATTTTGAGAAAATACAAACTTTAATATTCTTTTGTCACCAACGCAATTTGCAAAAGGAAATAAATAGCCGCTCTCGGGTTTTATCTGAAATGTTGACGTGCGCATGCGTCAAAGTCATTCTCTGTCAATAACATTATGAAGACAAATTTATCATCAACGATATATTTAAAAAGTGGAAGTTTTTAAACCAAATTGCTACTGCATTGAATGATGAATCACGTCCGCATTTGCAACGATTGTTTGATTATGGTTCGTGACCATACCATGTTCGTACATCTCAGTTCGTCATTCTAATATAAACAAGAAACTGTGAGGAAACTCAGCACTACAAGGAGTCCTAGAATAAGATTTTGCTGATTATAAATGATAAGCAGAACAGTGAGTGGGAAAGTGATTGTACATATATTGATCAAATCATGACCCGATTTTTATGAACTATCCTAAAGTAAGTATGCGGTATCACATAAGCCATGGTAAGCTTCATGCACCGCGCAATAGCCAAATGTTAGATGCAACATTAATTGAAGGGTAACATCTAGAACACCGCAAAACATCTGGCTATCCAGATTCGCGTGCGCCTTCTGTTGATAGATCTTGTGTCATCCATAACGCTGCATTGTGCTGCTTTAATGTTTTGTCAATTCCTGTCAAGCCCCGCTTGAGGCCCATGAACAATAACACATCATTCTCGTCTATGTGGAACAGTTTTCATGTCTTTTACCGAGTAAGCCCGATGATTTTTGTAGGCCATTACACATAATTTTTTAACATAATAATTTGTTTCCATGTTGATTTATCGAGTGAACATGCGTGTAGTATCTGTTGCAAAACAAGTGGCTCCCTTTTATGATGGGCAGGGCTGCATTCTTTATGCCATAATGCAAGACGCAATTTAATGACACTTGGGAACATACATTATGGAGGTCTTAAGTGTTTCACTCCTTGTTACACAACAGCAGCCGAACACTTTGCTGTACCATAACCTTTTATAGCTCCTGAGCAGCCGTGCAGCCTCTGAGTTTCTAGTGGTTGCATAAATACCATTACCTATAAAATGATAAATACCTACAAATACCCGACAAAGCAGATCGAGTGTAAATAAGACATATGATACAGCAAGGTTCTTTTGGAGCTCTGAAAAAACCCATTACAATGTGGTGTACACGATGCATTCTTAAGGAATGCCTTAAATGGACTTTGAAGGATAAGGGCCACATATCATTGTGCCCTATACTACTAAAATGTTAACTATCGAACTTTAACTGAACTAGAATAAGGTACTGATGCATAACTATGAGTTTAACTTTTTCATTCCTTACTGCCAAGACTGGCCTTCGACAAGTTGTATGTCACTATCATAACGTGCTAATCTAAATGCTTCCAATCATTACGTACAAACCGAACTGTTTCCAGTCAACGTGCCACCAAAGAGCAAAGCTATAAGCTCTTAGGTGACACAGCCTAATACGCCCACCACATTCTCTAATTACAGCACCAAAATATCCAGGATTTGGGTGGCGAACCATTGGTTTTACATCATTTTAACATCTTAAGGTCAAAGAACTACTATATCAATAAGTGCATAGGAATGGGTGTGATCAATCAATTTCATTTAACATAACGAAACCATTTTCAGCTATCATTACAAAAGCACAGCGGGACTGTTTTCACACTCAAATCTAGATTACAACTGATACGGTACGATTACGAATTGAATGAATATTTGCGTAATGTGTTATGAGCAGCTATATGTCGATGGCTATATCAACACTCACATTAATGGTTATGTAACTACCTAAATGGTTTCACCTGTGTACTGCGATTACACATCAGCGGAAGTACATACATAAAATCAACGTCAGTCAACGTGTTGGAGGTCAATTAGCTCACCTTTCTCTTGATTAGGCTGTCAATGTAGCATAGTCTAGGGGATACAGATTGGATATAAAATTGTTTGTTCCTAGAAATTGGCAGTTTCGACAGAGACACAAAGATCCCAATATCGGGTGCCTCAATATAAATCAATTCTTATTTGCGTGTGATTGCGTCCAATAACAATAAATATTTTCATTGGCTTTACTTTAATGAGCAACTTTTTGGTGTCAACCATTGCTTGAATAACTTCCGCGTCAATATTTACATTACATCAATCGTTGTTTTGTCAGTAATTGGAAATCATTATATTTTGATGATTCATGAAACCGCACAATTCTCGGCACGTCTTTGTTGATTTCTCTTGTTCACGTCCACCATGGCTATCAAGTTGGTGCCATCGGGCACTTAGGAGTTGCGAAGCTTTAAAAACAAGCTTTTCGCTCAAATAGGGATACCCGATTACACAAATATGCTGGGTATTCAAGATGACCGTAAAGTAAGGTCAGTGACGAATCCATCAATCGATTCCCCTTGTGAGACTTGATACTCACGATAAAGATTATCTTTGCTCCACCGGACAACAATTTATCATCTATGCAATAGCATTGTATGTCCCTATGGTATATGTTTGGTTCTAATGCATAAATCACAGGGAATACAATTTCTCAAGAAGCATCTTTGTTGGAAAGAAAAATGGTTTAAAAAATCAGCATCAATATATTGTAGATGCAAGCCAAACAAGGAATGCAAAGGGATGTTAGTGAAGTATTCCAAACAATGCATTTAGCTGTAGAGGAACCTTTACTTTTGAAGAAAGATAACCCGATATACTTAGGACGTATTTTACAAAACCAATAAATAAATAGCCACTCTCGGGTTCTAAGTGAATTGTTAACATAAACATGAATTGCCTTTAATATCTGGATCTTTATGGCTGCAATCGCATATTTAATATGCATGAATAAATAAGCCGAGCCGACACGATGGATTAAACACAGTTGTAAAGACCAGCCAGAATATTCGTTGCACAAAATAGAAATGCTGAAATAAACTACAATTGTGTTGGTTCATTAGATTATTTAGATACATCTGGGATATATAAAAAGTGTTTGCAATTAAACTAATTATCTAAATACACTTTAAATTCACAAATGGGTTCAAGAAGGGTCTGGATCGTCTTTGCTACTGTTGCTTTTGTCGCGCGTCGAATGATTAATAACGCCAGTATTTACAACGCTTGTTTCATTGTGGTTCTTGTCGTGAAAGAAAGTGATACAATTTCTTCGTTGATAGATATAATGTCCATAACCTCAAATTGTCATTCCGATCCAAACTAAAATTGCGGAGCAATCCAGGATTGAAAATGATAATTGATTATGCAAATATTGATGAAATTATGGCCGGAGTGACACGAACCAAGATGCACTTAGTATGCATTCGGTATCACTGAAACCATATAATACCTCATATACTGCTAAATTATCAGTTTTCTATGGCTGCATTTGGTGCAACATGACGTGGACGATTACATCTAGAAGACCACTAAAACATCTGTTTGTCAATTATGGTGTTCGTCTTACTTTAATTTGGTCATCTAATGTGTTTACCTGGTTTGGTCATTCCCCACATGAGGCACACGAGGCTCGTGATAAAGTAAGACATTATTCTGATCAATGCGTGAGTCTCCAATTGTTTCAATTGAGTGAGCGCAATAAAAAAGGTGTTGAGCTTTAACTGTGTCATTTATTGTATGCATTTGCTCATATTTGTAGTACCTGTTGTGGTAAACCATTCCCGAAGGCACCATGATTCCCTTCACGTTAGCATGGAGCAAGACGTCATATAATGGCACTTGATAGCATACATTCTGAGGGTCATTTGTGTTTCATAGCCTGTTACAGAACAGCAGTTGCACATTTTGCGATTCCATTACCTTTTATTGTTCCTGGTAGACAGCACTATCTTCTACTTCGCCGACGGACCAGCTGAGCAGAATCTGAGAATGATACTATCTACTTTAATTACGTATTATTCATGTATACGACTGAATTAATATCACACTGGTAGGAGCTTGCAAACACCAAACCTGTTTAGATACTTAAGCAGATTTATACCTCATTTTTAAATCTACATTTGCAACAAAGTTTCTAGTGGTAGTGAAGTCCATTAAGCTAATCGAGTAATTATCATTACAATGATATAAGTCTAGATATTGTTCATGAATTTGACGCTGAAAAATCGGATCAACGAAATATTTACTAACTTTGACTAATTTGTTTTTACCCTATAAAACAGATCAAGCCGAGATTAGACACAAAATCCAACAAGGTTCGTTTTGTAGCAATTGGTGCACCACGCGACAACTATCTAACATGATTTACACAATCCTAGCAAAGCAATAATAGACTTGATGATTTAATCATATGGTAATTGAACAGCTATCCGATGACTGGGTTCATGTCTCCTTAAAGCAAAGTCCACAACTTCATATCCAACAAACACAAATATTAACGCTCTACGTGAACCATCTTCTTCAATGCAAATGATCCAGGGAATGGGTGTGATTAAATTTTATTTTATCTCCAGAAGGCTTCCCTTTTGACTCGGTCAGATATGTGCAATGAAATTGCAATTTCTGCGGAGTGTAACGCATGACATTCTATTGACCGTTTCAGTAGATTTACAATTACTGTAAGCACCTGTATCTGCATGACAAGGAGAAAACTTAACCCGTCCTGATTGATGTCACTGAAAAGATCCGAATGAAATCTTGAAATACGCGAATACTTCTCTCCAATTCGCTTTTATTAACCGGTTACCCCCAACCTAAAGTGTGCATTTTGCCAATGAAGTTGAGCAGAGCCCTATCCTTGGTGGCAAAGCTGATATAATATTGACTGATTAACGTCGTACGCTACTTAGTAATTTTGATATGGCTGTTTTGGGTGTACAGTTACAAAATCACATTGGAAAGTGAGAGGAAAGAAATCAAACATCAGACGAGCCCAGCTCGCAATGCAGCATGCCTTGAGTTTGGGTTATTTCATCGCAGAACACTCCAAGGAGCTAAATACGATTGTACTTTGAGAATGTTTTCAAATGCCATAAATGGACTTCGTTGGACAAGTATCATAGGCAAAGGAACTGAGGCATAAATATGGGGTTTATGATTGACCTTGATTTGTTGAAAATGGGATAACTTTTTCTATCAATAACTCTCAAAGCCGACATGAGTGGTAATCATAACGTGAACATCGAGGTGTTTCCTGTCATAGTGATACCAATGCCTTATCCGCTTACGCGCTTTTTGCTATTTCATTTTACATCACCGAAATGTCGAAGATATTGTGAACGAAACGATGTTTACCAATAACTCTTAGAACACAGTATTCATATGTGCATCCCTGGTCTGATGATAACAGAAATATTTGGGATTATTGTTCCTGCATTTGGTAAAGATCACTTGCTTTTTAGATAAGGGAGCTTAGCGTTGAACTATGAAAATACTATTTTCAGACTGGTACCTTTTCAGATACTGCTAAGAGGGCAACAACGAGAATGGAGACTATGCCCTCCACTAAAAGGATGCTGATGATGTATTATTGGTAGCATGCCATTGAATGTTTTGGTGATTATGAATGAAATTACTGATATATTGCAAATAGGCATATTAACAGGGCACAAAAAAAGCTACACATTACCTTGACATCCAGTGACATAAAAGCCAGTATACACAGGAAATGGTACATTTGCTGCCAGATGCGATCTAAATTTAGAACAGTGAATAACCAGCTGACAGGAATTGCATGAAATGAATAATTCTTCGTAAACGGTGTCTGAAATTACTGATATATTGCAAATAGGCATATTAACAGGGCACAAAAAAAGCTACACATTACCTTGACATCCAGTGACATAAAAGCCAGTATACACAGGAAATGGTACATTTGCTGCCAGTGATGCGATCTAAATATTAGAACAGTAAACCAACCTGAATAACCAGCTGACAGGAATTGCATGCCCAATTTTTCCCAGAATAATTCTTCGTAAACGGTGTCTGAGGCGTTGTCTCGTCAACCTACCATTACATCCACAAGCATTAGCGCAAATTGGAACATCGTAAGTTGAACATCATAATATTTTTTGTCCACATGTGTCATTTTCACTGGGAGCGCCTCTTATGCTGGAACGAAAAATTTTGTCCGTGTTCTGTTGTACCTGTTGTATGCTCTATTGACCACAGAGTCAGCAGGTCATATTTCAGCCAACAGATGAAACAGCGGTCGTCTTTTTCACGGCGATGTGCCGGAAGTGAAATAACTAGGTCCCTTCATGTAGACGCACACAAGCTGCCTGCTTGAACATACAGAAAAGGGGCCATGGAAGACACGCGGTCTTCCAGGCGAGATCCGATTCCCCTACCAACCACCTTATTTCCGTTGCGTCAATATTGCAACTGCATAACCAGATAACACCTTGCAAACGGAAACCAAAACATGCATAATTCGAACATGATACGTGGCCTGTCACACACCTCCCCTACAATGCAATCAAAAGCTCTTTGACAATGACCTCATGCCCAGTGCATTTACAACGGTGAATTTAACCAGGAAAGTACAAAGGAGCGGGTGCTGTAAGTTTTTATCACCATGCCAGCTACAGATGGTGACTCATACGTGTGTACAAACCATCGAGCAAGAATAGTGGTTCCCGCCCTGATAAACGGCCACGTGAAACATGACATGGCTCAGGAGTCAGTTGTTTCGAGTGTTAGGAAGCAAGCCACTGTAAATGTTCGAGGATTCATTGAGTGATTCGATGGAACGCGAATACTGAGGATACATTTAGTGATTTGAAGGAGTATCTCAGGTTCATGGAAGATATGCCCAAAAGGTAGGTCTAAATGTTATGTAGCTGTCACATAGTGCAGGGTAAGCCTACCGTGTGCCACCGTGTGGTAAATTTCGTGCGGCCGGTGGAACACGGTGAGGGCGAACGGCGAGGCGTTGAGCGATCGGTGAACTCGGTTGGGGCCCGTTAGTTGCCGACGAGACCCGTCCAAAACTTTCGCCGTGTGGGTACAAGCGATGGAACCTGGTAAGAACCCGGTATGAGGACGGTAAGAGGACGGTATAAGGAAGGTGGGCCGGTACGAGGCCGCTATGGAACCGTTCATGGGGCGGTGACGACGTGTTACCGTGTTCATACCGGCCTCATACCGGGCTCTCACCGTTTGCTCAACGTTGACCCACCGTCTCATACAGGCTACCTACCGACCCCTTACCGGTCCCTTGACGTTTAACCGGTCTCTTAACAACCTAATAACTTCCTGTTACCGTTCCACCGTCTTCATAACGTCTCCTTACCAGCCTGTTGCCGTGTGTTTTGATTGCGCCCGTTTAGAAACCGTGCCAGACACCGTGACTCCATAGTTTACTGTATAAAAACGACGACAATTGTCAAACCTTCATTTAGTGCCTGCTCTCCATCGGACCAGTCGTCATCACGGAGTGTCATGAGAGGCTTCGGAACATGTATATGTTGGCCCTTGCCCAACGTGAACGCGACCCAGGACTCAAGTTGGCTGTTTCGCTGAGGCACCTTGCTATTCCATAGAAAATCATGCTCCTCGAGCTGCATCCATTTGAGCATAGATTCCTCCAGCTTCTGGGCGTCTATCTTAAATACCTGCCTAATATGTCTGGGTTTCACAGGTTTGACAAGCTTCTTCTCTGTCGTTTTGGGGTAGATTCTGCTGACGGAGAAGACGAAGGCTTGTCTTCCCCACTTTTCTCATCATGTTCTAAATCTATAAGAACAAAGTGTAAACATTTAACCCTTTCCTCCACGAGCTATTTTTTTAACAAATCCACAAGGAAAGAATCGGATGAAAAATAAGGACAAAAGAAAAATACCATTTTTGATTTGTATTGAAATCATTGTAAGAAATGGAGCATTTGCTAAAAAGCGCTTCTGTGGAGGAAAGGGTTAATTTGAAATATGAACTTTAAAAATAATCTACGTACAGACAATAATAACCTACAGACAATAATGACCTACAGGCAATAATATACTGAAACTTATCAGAAGACTCATACTTGGGATTGGGCTTCTTTACCCTTGAAGTTGTGGATCTGGTTGGAGGATCCTGCGATTTCTGAAGCTTCCTTACTTTACCCACCCTTCTGCCAGCAGCTTTCATTCCACGTTTAGGCATTTGTTAGGATTTTGAGAACATTTATGAGGAGTACATGTACGTACAATTCGTGAACTGATGTGTGACCGGACGGGTGAATTCCCAGCTTTCATATACCGTGTGTGACGTCAGCAAGGCGGTGCGAACGTTTAGCGAACGGTATGGTGGCGTTCCGGGCGGGAAGGGGCCGGTAGCTACAGGGTGAGGACCCGGCATGGACCCGGCGAGACCCGGCAAGAAAACGGCCAACACGGTGACACTAGCTGGTACGAGGACGATGTAAGCGGTAAGTACCCGGTATGGAGACGGTATGGAAACGTTGAGTACACAGTTGAAAAATAAAAAAAATGCGGACGGAGAGATTATCACCGCTTGTCATTTAAATCAAACGGTATGGGCCAGTTGGGCTTAGCCGGTGCTATGTGACAGCACCATTACTGATCATACACCTCGGAACTTTTCTTGCAATATAGCAATTGCATCGTTTTGGTAAACAGCAGTGGAATTATAGATATCATTCCATATATTCCGTTCCCAAAGCGCAGGCAGGTGGCATAGCTAAACATTTAAAACAAAACATTGTAAATGCCATCAACAAAAATAGAATACAAAGACCACTCCTATTCAAACTTCCCAAACAATACCACGATGAAGAAAAGGGACGGCGTAAAAAAGGACCAATGACAAAACATGGTCGTTTCGGGTTTTATCGGTTTATCGCGGGAATAGTCTTTTTCTTCTTCTCCCTATACTGACCTGGGCTCTCAAAGAGCGTAGATAGCTCAACGAGACTGGGTATGCGTAATGGCCTGCAGCCTCCAAAGTAAAATGACAACAAGTTAAAAGATAAGACTATGTACAATGTTGTCCTGTTCGGAGATGTGTGGTCAGGTCACACCGCAAGGAGAAATCTTAAGGCTTCCAAAGTTGGAGCAGACATTCTAGAGATTCCCGGCCAAGGTCTTACAAAATATTGGTGACACATCCAGGAATTTTGGTCGAATAGTCATTGAAGACGTATCGGACTGCTCTCCTCTGCACCTGTTCGAGGGTCTGGATACTGGATTTGGTGTGGGGGTCCCAGACGGTTGAGGCGTTTTCTGGTATGGGTCGTACCATGGCTTTGTAAGAGGCATCCTTGCCAGTTGGCGTGCACTCTCTAAGGTTTATACGTAGGAAGCCAACAGTGCGTCTAGTCTTGCTAGCGATGTTGTTATCGTGGGTGACCCATGAAAGTTAATAAATAACCCAGATAGCACAACGCTGGTGGGCCATCGGCGGCTGCGCCGTCGGCCCGCCAGTGGCAGCCACCGATGGCCCACCGGTGGCGTGACCAGCTGATAGCCGTCGGCCAGCCGCTCATAGTGGCAAGCCGTCGGGCCGACAGTGGCCCACCGATAACTCATCAAGTATTTAAAAACGTCTCAAACTAATGTACAAAGAAGAACAGCAACACCATATTTTAATTAGTTTATTAAGAAAACTAAATTTCTTCCTCAGAAGACAAATCGTTATAATCAATAAGTGCAGCGAGCCTTGTCATCTGTAGCTCTTCATTCAGTTCTTTTTCTGAAATCAAGTAGACATGAAGATTTTTATTAACATAATTTTTTTATTATATATATATATATATATATATATATATATATATATATATATATATATATATATATATATATATATATATATATATATATATATATACTCCGCTCCCCTCTTAGCTCCCTCCCAAACCCTACGCTGCCCTTCCCAGCCCGAGGCTACCCTACCCCCTACCCGACCCGACGCGCTGCCCATCGCTACCCGACGCTATCCTACCCGACGCTACCATACCCGACCCGACCCTACGCTGCCCTACCCGACCCGGCCCGTTGCTACCCAACGCTGCCCACCGCTACTCTTCCCTACCCGACGCTACCCTACCCAAGCGCAACCACCGTATGCCACGCTTGGGACGCCGCGCTCTGGAGTCTGGTCGCTTGTGACGGGCGAGCTAGGGGGCTAGGCATGGTGCGTCGGCAATGAGAGTAGTTAAGCTATTCAGGGCGTCAACATTCCTTGTTAAAATGGAAATTTATATTGATTATGGGTAAACTCAACGTTATTGTACATAAGTGAATAACGGTATTAATCTTAAAACTTGGGTACGAGTTGGTCTGGGTACGAGTTGACCCTAACTCCTTAAATCCAACTTGGGTAAATTTATTGAAAATACATTCAAATACAAAGAAATGCGATGAATACTAGATGTTTTCATATCCCATGTATTATCATAATACGTATTTAAAATGGCGTTGTGTTATCTGGGAATTGTCACACCCAAGTACTTGCTGGCGTCAACAACTTCCAGTTGGTGCCCGTGAAGGCGGTACTCGGTGCTGATGACTTTCTTTCGGCTGTGTGGGGCAATACGAATGACAGTACATTTGCCTGGGTGGAAACTCATCTGCCAGGTTTCTTCCGAATTGTTCCAGGGCTGATAGGTCCTCATGGAGCTGCTGACTGTCTCTGTTGCTGCAGATAACGTTGAACACGTTGTACCTATCGTCTGCTAACAGCTTTGTGTACGATGCGTCAAGCTTTTGCAAAAGGCGGTTATGAGAAACTTTATCGAAGGCCTTGGCGAAATCAAGTAGTATGATGTCCACCTGTTTGCCTTTTGCAGTACTGGAGGCTATCTCTTGGATGGTTGAGAGAAGATGGCTTTCACAGGAGGGCTGTTTTCAGATACCATGCTGATTGTCGCAAAGGACGTCGTGCTTATCGAAGTGATTCATTACACTACTGTGAACAATGTGCTCAAGTAGCTTGTACGTCATGGACGCCAAAGACACGGGCCTGTAGATTACTGCCTGACGTATATCGCCTTTCTTGAACATTGGCACAACTGATGCTTCTCTCCAGTCGTCGGGTACTTCTCCGATGTTAAAGGAATGTTGGAAAAGCTTAACTAGGGCAGGCGCTAGTACAGAGGCTGCTGTTTTTAGCATGAATGGTGGTACTTCATCATGTCCAGTTGCTTTATGTTGCATCAGGTTGATGAGTAGTTTTTGTACCTCTTTCCAGTCCTCTGTGATTTTCTCCATAGATGGTGTGGAGCTTGGACCTTTGTCTGGCACGTGGGTCTGGTTCTCGTTTGTGAATGCTGATACAAATATATCGTTGAGGATGTTTGCCCTAGCCTTGCTATATCACTCTGTAGAAATCCATCTTTGTTCTTCAGCGGGGCCATTCCTGATGATTTCTGGCCCTTGCTATTGATAAAAGACCAAAACTTCTTCGGGTTATCCTTCAAGTTTCTGCTGACTGTGTTAACAAGTTAGTTACTTGTAACCAGCTCGCACCAATCATTTGTTGGTGATACTCATGTGCGATGCCCGGGCGCGCCGTGGGCGCATGACCGAAAGGTATAGCTGTGTACCGTACAGAAAATAAATACAAGTAGTCGAATTCGTATCGAAGACGTCTACTACCGGGCATTCAAGCCAGTGTCCTTCATGCATTAGTACCGCCACGTCGATACTGGCCGGTCGGCGTGATGGTAGCGTTACTGGCAGACGGCTTGATGGCTCCACACGACGAGGGTGGGGAGTGGCAGATGGGAAATCCTGGCGGAGACCCTGACTGGTCATCTGCATCGTATAACTGGACCACATGAGTGGCATGCCTGTAGGTATCAGCTAATACAACCATAACATTGTACAAGCTAATTTGGCCAAAACCTGCCACTTGAATGTGTCCAAGAACTTCAATACCAAAGGTCTTTGATGTGTCAGATTCATATATCTTTATCTGTTTATGAGTGTGACCAAAACGCAGCGTTCCATCGCAGCATTGTAGCTCCTATAGCGTGATCGCATTGTGAAGCGAAATTTAGCTGCTAGCTCTCAGTTCTCTCACTAGAGGCCTCACTAAAAACGCATATATAGACCTATATATATATATGACCGCCTTTCAACAATTGAGCGCGTGATACGTTTGGCATTGCGGTAACATTTGAAGTATTATATAGCGATAGTAGCTGTGTACAATCGTATTATTTCATTCGCATCATGCATTTGTGGAAAAATCCAGTATTTGTTATTATCGCCCATTCTGCCGGTTGTTCGTAACCGACAAAGTAGCTCTTTCGAACTAAGTACGGGTAGTGCTGCATGCACTCCCTCTCCCGACAAGGTGATAAATAGAACCTTACGTTGGTCTATTATGCTACGACAAAGCCTAATTTAACTGAGCTGATAATAGAGAGATTTACTCACGAGCTATATGGCCGATATTCTCCAATTGTTCTTGACTTAAGCCACTTCTGTTGTTAAAGCGGACAAACGCGGCGCCGATCACGTTTGGCCGTTTTTGGGCCGTTTGGTAGTCTCATATAAATGACCACTGACAACAACTGATGCAATGATACATTTTGTTCTTTCAATATATTATTAATGAAGAATAGATTTTTCATTAGGTAACATTTTCGTTTTTCTTGGTGGTATTTAATGTGGTTTTAATCGCCAACGAAAATGGCGTAAAGTGGTATTTTTTCGAGGCCATAAAAGTTGTGTTGGGATTTATGTACCTAAGGAAAAAGGGCCTTACCGCTTTATTCTTCATACGGCTGCTATATAAATAACATCTAAATGTAGAAAAATGAAAGTGATATGTCGATCCGAGTGATAATCGATCAGATTTTGGAGTTAAAAGTATTAAATCGCGATTTTGCCGCTACAAAATTGGATAACTCTCCGAAACTCGAATAACTTTTCGATTATGACTCGGATCCACATAAAGGAGACACTCCTCAACACATCCGTATGATTATCTTTTCTGTGGGATCAAGAATAAAACGGTACGGTCAATTTAAAGACACCATGTATTCAGCTTATTTTCACAGAGAAATCTCCCAACGCCATATAGCTTCGCCGCCATGGCAACGATCCGCGTCCTTGGGAGATTTCATATTGCGATTTTGTCAAAGGTTGGCAAGTCTGAGTAGGTCACGTATTTTGAAGTTCGTCAATATAGAATTAATCTGATTTACAAAGTCAATTGGACTGTTGCAGTCACTTGCATGATTCACATCCATTTGGCATGTGTGAGTGAAACTGTTGCCATACTTTAAATACTTTTTAAAAGATTTATGTCATCTCGTTGAATCTATCAACCCTGTTTATTGGAACATCCCAATGAACTATTTGACCTGCATTGGTTGGGAAACACACCTCTTCTCTCCATCATGTATCTTTTAACTAATACGGTAGAACTCTGTCATGATACTCAGAATGCGACAAAGCGGATGTTATTCGAGGAGATATTCTTCCTACGTAAACGATAGGTATCTATTTGGGGAATAGAACCTTTATCTTTCCACATGGCACAACCAGTTAAAAACGATCCACCAAGAAAATGTTGTCCTACTGTCTTATATACAAACATTCTCTGCTTCGAAGAAAGATCTGATTTAGCCCTACGCGGACGTATAATTATGCTACTGCCAACCTGACAAACCGCAACATGACATAATGCGTATCTGTTGGGGTTTTCTAACCATGAAAGTTTTGACAGACTTGCACGTATAACATCCTCGCACGCTGATCAACTTTTCCCAAACAAATCCAGTTCGACCTTTATCAGATCCACAGGAGTTGACTTGTCTGTAAACACCAATGCAAATTAACTGGTGGTATATTGCAGTGCCCAGGAAAAGCGGTTTTAACTAGTTCTTTTGAACCAAGTGGAGCTTGTGCTCCCTCTTCACAAGGGAGTACCTGATCGACTGTTGGTCTGTTGGGCTAGTTGTAACTGCTGGGGGATCTGGTTATTGCCTTGATTTAATGACAGCTGGTTTTGTCAAGCAATCCACGGAAATGTTCACACATTGATTTAATAGTTTGGTTTGGCTACCTATGACATTTTCTACCGGACAAGAAACTGACAATTAAAACCTTTTAAGGGAAAGGGAAAAGAATGCAATAAAGTTTTCTTGGGACAGTTACCACTGTGTAGGATGATGGTCGCCTGGTGGGGGGTGTTTGGGGGTATCTGAATCGTTTGGAGGTCTTAACGGACTAGATAGGCGCATATGCGCTCGTGACACTCAGGGGGCGAGAGTGGCTTTAAGTGGGGAACAGCAAAATAACGCTGCTGGTGGTTATGTGATATCAATGGCTATTAGTGAGTGGCTGTTTCCCAATAGTATCATTTAGAGGGGTTGTGAATAAGTATACAAACATTCGTCGATTCTATGATTGTATGAAATCAATAATACTATCACTTATGCTTCCCAATGTAATGGTAAGTTGGTGATAAGAGTTACTTTTGAATCTACATGACACTCTTAGCAGTAAATAAACACATATCCCATTTTATACCATATATGGTGCATCCATGACCACCCAGTAACTGATACAGAAATGATCAAGAATGTATATAGGGATAATTCCATATACATCTATATCAGGACTGCCATCAAGGTAAAATGATAAGCTGAAATGGAAATGCAGCATATCAATTGTTATAAAATAGCTCAGTTTACATGGACTTGTTATGTGCCAACCTTTCAGCTTAAACAATTTATATGCTCTATAGCATGTTTTCTACAGTGACTTCAAAGGCCAATGAACACCATCTGTATATAGTTGAACTTGATAAAGGATTCGTAACATTATACATCAAAGTGTTAAAAATTACTGATGATGAAAAATATCATATTGAGTAGACACAGTAATTGCATGAAAAGACAATAATGAATCAGCAGATACTTTCAAGACTGATTTTTGAGCTGAAATTGTCATATCTTGTTGTGCATATCTTAGGGGTAAGGTGTCTGTACCATGATCATATAGGTGTTGTTTCACTTAAGCTTTTCACAGAGACAACTTAAGCCAAATCTGAACTAGTCACTGCATAGTTTGACAAAATTTCATGTCAATATCTTCTCAGGTGTAGCCACCACATAGATTTTCTTAATGCTCGGGATCCAAAATGGCTATGTATTGTATTCAGGATATCTGACATTCATAGGGTGGTTATTGAGTAAGTTAAGTATATTTGTGTATGGGAATATACTTATAGGACCTAATAATGGATTTGACAACCTTCCATAAGGTTTTTGTGAAGTTTTTTTAAGTTGTCTACTGTCCCCCCCAAAAAACTTATAAAACAAAATTATCATTCAAATTAGCACTGATAAATTTTTGTTAGGCTCTCACTCCAAGAGGTCTTTGTGCTTAAATTAGGCTCCAATTATACTGATAAATACCTAAAATTGACTACAATAGCCTACACTTACCAACTGTATCCGTTTTGTGGGGTTAAATGGCCATCGTTGATGAAAAAAAGCGAAAATACATCAGAAATGGAAAAAATGAGTGAAAAAAAAAAAAAAATGTTTTTTAAGGTTTTTTAAATATTGAAATCCGATTTTAGATATGAATCATTTGCTAATGCCTATGCATTATAATTAGCAATTATATTCTCCACCATACAGCAATTGAACATAAGTTATTAAACATATAGATTTTATTCTATATTTTGCATGATAGTTGTCCCAAATAGGGCCATAAAACACAGAGCACAAAACCAACATTTTGACCATCTGTATCACAAATAATCACTTTAAATGTGGATTTCTAGTATACAATTTCTACAAGGATGCCACAAATAACCAAGTTAAAACTTTACATTTGCAACTTATTGTTTAAGGTTGACATAATTACACATTAAAATCTCCTCATACTGGAAAGGCAACTTTTTCTGAGGCCGTGTCCAAATTGGTCCCCAATTGGACTACAAAATATTTGAGATGCTCACGGTGAGGTCTTTCCAACTGTTGTGGTTATCATCGGGATAAGTATACATACTGGCCGGAATCTTCCAGCTGGCCAAAGTATAGTCTAAAGAGGTGTTTTACATAGCTCTTTCGAACGGGAAGTACTGGAGTGATCCATGCACTCGACAAGGTGATAAAACATGACGTTGGTTTATTGGGCTAGTTTTACAGCTGTGCTGAAAATGGCTCATGCTTGTGTTGCAATGGTGTACATTTTTTATTTTCTTTTCTTAAAACCCGTATTTCTTGTCAACCCACATGTATAACATGTATAACAGACTAATCATAAGAAAAGAATTTGAATGCATTAAATATTGCATTACTTCAAACTTGAACCTGGTAACAGTTGATGACAGTGGAAGCAATCAGGGAAATTTTCCTCTGGTCCGTGGCACAAGTAGCCCAGAATATTTATTAATCCGACATGAACTTTACAGCTTGAACTGTATGCTTATGAATGCCACTCTTAGTTACTTTTATACATTTGGCAGCTGTAACCAAGAATGGCCTCAACACCACCAGCTATAAAGGTTTATAAAATTTCCACTTGTCTGCATTACAAGAGTGCCTGGTACTTTCAATGGTTTTGACTGGTTTTCTACTGGTCACACACAGTCTGTATGACCAGCGTTAATTTCAAAATGAAAGATCACAAAGATAAGTCAGCTCACCAATTTCATAGCATGATTATTGAACAATTTTAGATTAAATAGCTACCACCACATAGCATGATCCGAATCACCTTGAACTGTTGGATGAAAACATGACTCTCATTGATTTCATTTACTTTGCTCCTTGGGCATGGCATGTATGCATTCTTATGTGTTAGCAATATAATATGTACTAATGTTAATGCATGTCCATGTCAAAATGTGTATATTAAAGGCTAATCAAATGCATAAAATGGATAACAATTAATTTTCTTTTCACAATCAACAGCATTCAGAGATGGCAGAGAGTCCGATTCCAGATCAAAATAGTCCTGGTCAGGTGACTGACAGTGATGATTCATCTTCAAAAAACATCCTGGAGTTACTGGAGGAGGAGTTTGAGGCTCGCTACACAGTGGATGATTTGGAATTCACAAACACTATGTATACACAGCTGCCTACTCCTCCATGTGTGGAGAACTGGTACAGTCGTCCTAAACGCATGTACGACTGGACTAGGTGAAATGGCTTGAATTATTACATTTCTTACACTTGGTAAATTACAATGTAATTATGTTTTCTGCATTATGTGTGCAGTTAATAGTGTTGAAAATAATTCATCAAAGTTTGCTTCAGGAATCTGATTTCCCACTTCATTGTAATTATCAATTTATAGTTGACATTCCTGAAATTATGTTGTTAAAGGGGAGATAACTCCAACCGAGGAGGGCAGCGTGGAGGGTACCACAACCGCCAGGAAAGGTACGGAGGTCACCAGAGATATGACAACAGACAGGGTGGCCATGGAAATTGGAATAGGTATTCTGACAACAGACCAGGCAACTCTAGTCGTGGAGACAGACGAGGTGGTCATGGTTTTAGTCGCCATGACAACAGGCAAGGTGGCTATGGCCATGACAATAGACAAGGTAGTTATGGTCAGAGTTCCCATGACAACAGACAAGACGGCTATGTTCAGGGCAACAGACGGGATGGTTACAGTCAACAGAACAGGCATGACAACAGACAAGGTGGTCATAGTGACCAGCCAAGGCATTATGACAGACCTGAAGGTGGGGATCGTAGGGGACAAAGAGAGCATGGCGAAGAGGGAAACAGGGGCAGAGGACGAGTGCTTTATGCTGGAATGAAGTCCGGTGAAAAACAGATCTCATCCTTACTCCAGGGAAGGCAATACATCTGATCAGTGGCGGTAACGAATGCTGATTGCCATCGTCAGTGTGGAAGTGTTTGTGTGAATGACCATTGTGCAATTAGACAGAACTGTTTTGCTGTCTGAACAAGTGCTTCAAACTGTACGTTTTCCCGAAATGATTGTTATCAAAGGTGTGATTTGCAAAAGAAGCTCACATCACAAAACGACACAGCCTACTTATGTCAAACTTTTTTGTGTGGTATCTATCACATAATTAACATAAAATTTCTCCATTGTTATCCATGAACCCCCCTTATTTCCCAGTGAACCTGTTGTTGAGAATCGGCTCTATAGTAGATTTGATACACTAATGCTTGATATGTAATTTGTCTGCAATAAAAGGACTGGGAATAAGGGAGTACCTGATCGACTGTTGGTCTGTTGGGCTAGTTGTAACTGCTGGGGGATCTGGTTATTGCCTTGATTTAATGACAGCTGGTTTTGTCAAGCAATCCACGGAAATGTTCACACATTGATTTAATAGTTTGGTTTGGCTACCTATGACATTTTCTACCGGACAAGAAACTGACAATTAAAACCTTTTAAGGGAAAGGGAAAAGAATGCAATAAAGTTTTCTTGGGACAGTTACCACTGTGTAGGATGATGGTCGCCTGGTGGGGGGTGTTTGGGGGTATCTGAATCGTTTGGAGGTCTTAACGGACTAGATAGGCGCATATGCGCTCGTGACACTCAGGGGGCGAGAGTGGCTTTAAGTGGGGAACAGCAAAATAACGCTGCTGGTGGTTATGTGATATCAATGGCTATTAGTGAGTGGCTGTTTCCCAATAGTATCATTTAGAGGGGTTGTGAATAAGTATGCAAACATTCGTCGATTCTATGATTGTATGAAATCAATAATACTATCACTTATGCTTCCCAATGTAATGGTAAGTTGGTGATAAGAGTTACTTTTGAATCTACATGACACTCTTAGCAGTAAATAAACACATATCCCATTTTATACCATATATGGTGCATCCATGACCACCCAGTAACTGATACAGAAATGATCAAGAATGTATATAGGGATAATTCCATATACATCTATATCAGGACTGCCATCAAGGTAAAATGATAAGCTGAAATGGAAATGCAGCATATCAATTGTTATAAAATAGCTCAGTTTACATGGACTTGTTATGTGCCAACCTTTCAGCTTAAACAATTTATATGCTCTATAGCATGTTTTCTACAGTGACTTCAAAGGCCAATGAACACCATCTGTATATAGTTGAACTTGATAAAGGATTCGTAACATTATACATCAAAGTGTTAAAAATTACTGATGATGAAAAATATCATATTGAGTAGACACAGTAATTGCATGAAAAGACAATAATGAATCAGCAGATACTTTCAAGACTGATTTTGAGCTGAAATTGTCATATCTTGTTGTGCATATCTTAGGGGTAAGGTGTCTGTACCATGATCATATAGGTGTTGTTTCACTTAAGCTTTTCACAGAGACAACTTAAGCCAAATCTGAACTAGTCACTGCATAGTTTGACAAAATTTCATGTCAATATCTTCTCAGGTGTAGCCACCACATAGATTTTCTTAATGCTCGGGATCCAAAATGGCTATGTATTGTATTCAGGATATCTGACATTCATAGGGTGGTTATTGAGTAAGTTAAGTATATTTGTGTATGGGAATATACTTATAGGACCTAATAATGGATTTGACAACCTTCCATAAGGTTTTTGTGAAGTTTTAAGTTGTCTACTGTCCCCCCAAAAAACTTATAAAACAAAATTATCATTCAAATTAGCGCTGATAAATTTTTGTTAGGCTCTCACTCCAAGAGGTCTTTGTGCTTAAATTAGGCTCCAATTATACTGATAAATACCTAAAATTGACTACAATAGCCTACACTTACCAACTGTATCCGTTTTGTGGGGTTAAATGGCCATCGTTGATGAAAAAAAGCGAAAATACATCAGAAATGGAAAAAATGAGTGAAAAAAATGTTTTTTAAGGTTTTTTAAATATTGAAATCCGATTTTAGATATGAATCATTTGCTAATGCCTATGCATTATAATTAGCAATTATATTCTCCACCATACAGCAATTGAACATAAGTTATTAAACATATAGATTTTATTCTATATTTTGCATGATAGTTGTCCAAAATAGGGCCATAAAACACAGAGCACAAAACCAACATTTTGACCATCTGTATCACAAATAATCACTTTAAATGTGGATTTCTTAGTATACAATTTCTACAAGGATGCCACAAATAACCAAGTTAAAACTTTACATTTGCAACTTATTGTTTAAGGTTGACATAATTACACATTAAAATCTCCTCATACTGGAAAGGCAACTTTTTCTGAGGCCGTGTCCAAATTGGTCCCCAATTGGACTACAAAATATTTGAGATGCTCACGGTGAGGTCTTTCCAACTGTTGTGGTTATCATCGGGATAAGTATACATACTGGCCGGAATCTTCCAGCTGGCCAAAGTATAGTCTAAAGAGGTGTTTTACATAGCTCTTTCGAACGGGAAGTACTGGAGTGATCCATGCACTCGACAAGGTGATAAAACATGACGTTGGTTTATTGGGCTAGTTTTACAGCTGTGCTGAAAATGGCTCATGCTTGTGTTGCAATGGTGTACATTTTTTATTTTCTTTTCTTAAAACCCGTATTTCTTGTCAACCCACATGTATAACATGTATAACAGACTAATCATAAGAAAAGAATTTGAATGCATTAAATATTGCATTACTTCAAACTTGAACCTGGTAACAGTTGATGACAGTGGAAGCAATCAGGGAAATTTTCCTCTGGTCCGTGGCACAAGTAGCCCAGAATATTTATTAATCCGACATGAACTTTACAGCTTGAACTGTATGCTTATGAATGCCACTCTTAGTTACTTTTATACATTTGGCAGCTGTAACCAAGAATGGCCTCAACACCACCAGCTATAAAGGTTTATAAAATTTCCACTTGTCTGCATTACAAGAGTGCCTGGTACTTTCAATGGTTTTGACTGGTTTTCTACTGGTCACACACAGTCTGTATGACCAGCGTTAATTTCAAAATGAAAGATCACAAAGATAAGTCAGCTCACCAATTTCATAGCATGATTATTGAACAATTTTAGATTAAATAGCTACCACCACATAGCATGATCCGAATCACCTTGAACTGTTGGATGAAAACATGACTCTCATTGATTTCATTTACTTTGCTCCTTGGGCATGGCATGTATGCATTCTTATGTGTTAGCAATATAATATGTACTAATGTTAATGCATGTCCATGTCAAAATGTGTATATTAAAGGCTAATCAAATGCATAAAATGGATAACAATTAATTTTCTTTTCACAATCAACAGCATTCAGAGATGGCAGAGAGTCCGATTCCAGATCAAAATAGTCCTGGTCAGGTGACTGACAGTGATGATTCATCTTCAAAAAACATCCTGGAGTTACTGGAGGAGGAGTTTGAGGCTCGCTACACAGTGGATGATTTGGAATTCACAAACACTATGTATACACAGCTGCCTACTCCTCCATGTGTGGAGAACTGGTACAGTCGTCCTAAACGCATGTACGACTGGACTAGGTGAAATGGCTTGAATTATTACATTTCTTACACTTGGTAAATTACAATGTAATTATGTTTTCTGCATTATGTGTGCAGTTAATAGTGTTGAAAATAATTCATCAAAGTTTGCTTCAGGAATCTGATTTCCCACTTCATTGTAATTATCAATTTATAGTTGACATTCCTGAAATTATGTTGTTAAAGGGGAGATAACTCCAACCGAGGAGGGCAGCGTGGAGGGTACCACAACCGCCAGGAAAGGTACGGAGGTCACCAGAGATATGACAACAGACAGGGTGGCCATGGAAATTGGAATAGGTATTCTGACAACAGACCAGGCAACTCTAGTCGTGGAGACAGACGAGGTGGTCATGGTTTTAGTCGCCATGACAACAGGCAAGGTGGCTATGGCCATGACAATAGACAAGGTAGTTATGGTCAGAGTTCCCATGACAACAGACAAGACGGCTATGTTCAGGGCAACAGACGGGATGGTTACAGTCAACAGAACAGGCATGACAACAGACAAGGTGGTCATAGTGACCAGCCAAGGCATTATGACAGACCTGAAGGTGGGGATCGTAGGGGACAAAGAGAGCATGGCGAAGAGGGAAACAGGGGCAGAGGACGAGTGCTTTATGCTGGAATGAAGTCCGGTGAAAACAGATCTCATCCTTACTCCAGGGAAGGCAATACATCTGATCAGTGGCGGTAACGAATGCTGATTGCCATCGTCAGTGTGGAAGTGTTTGTGTGAATGACCATTGTGCAATTAGACAGAACTGTTTTGCTGTCTGAACAAGTGCTTCAAACTGTACGTTTTCCGAAATGATGTTGTTATCAAAGGTGTGATTTGCAAAAGAAGCTCACATCACAAAACGACACAGCCTACTTATGTCAAACTTTTTTGTGTGGTATCTATCACATAATTAACATAAAATTTCTCCATTGTTATCCATGAACCCCCCTTATTTCCCAGTGAACCTGTTGTTGAGAATCGGCTCTATAGTAGATTTGATACACTAATGCTTGATATGTAATTTGTCTGCAATAAAAGGACTGGGAATAAGGGAGTACCTGATCGACTGTTGGTCTGTTGGGCTAGTTGTAACTGCTGGGGGGATCTGGTTATTGCCTTGATTTAATGACAGCTGGTTTTGTCAAGCAATCCACGGAAATGTTCACACATTGATTTAATAGTTTGGTTTGGCTACCTATGACATTTTCTACCGGACAAGAAACTGACAATTAAAACCTTTTAAGGGAAAGGGAAAAGAATGCAATAAAGTTTTCTTGGGACAGTTACCACTGTGTAGGATGATGGTCGCCTGGTGGGGGGGTGTTTGGGGGTATCTGAATCGTTTGGAGGTCTTAACGGACTAGATAGGCGCATATGCGCTCGTGACACTCAGAGGGCGAGAGTGGCTTTAAGTGGGGAACAGCAAAATAACGCTGCTGGTGGTTATGTGATATCAATGGCTATTAGTGAGTGGCTGTTTCCCAATAGTATCATTTAGAGGGGTTGTGAATAAGTATGCAAACATTCGTCGATTCTATGATTGTATGAAATCAATGCTTCCCAATGTAATGGTAAGTTGGTGATAAGAGTTACTTTTGAATCTACATGACACTCTTAGCAGTAAATAAACACATATCCCATTTTATACCATATATGGTGCATCCATGACCACCCAGTAACTGATACAGAAATGATCAAGAATGTATATAGGGATAATTCCATATACATCTATATCAGGACTGCCATCAAGGTAAAATGATAAGCTGAAATGGAAATGCAGCATATCAATTGTTATAAAATAGCTCAGTTTACATGGACTTGTTATGTGCCAACCTTTCAGCTTAAACAATTTATATGCTCTATAGCATGTTTTCTACAGTGACTTCAAAGGCCAATGAACACCATCTGTATATAGTTGAACTTGATAAAGGATTCGTAACATTATACATCAAAGTGTTAAAAAATTACTGATGATGAAAAATATCATATTGAGTAGACACAGTAATTGCATGAAAAGACAATAATGAATCAGCAGATACTTTCAAGACTGATTTTTGAGCTGAAATTGTCATATCTTGTTGTGCATATCTTAGGGGTAAGGTGTCTGTACCATGATCATATAGGTGTTGTTTCACTTAAGCTTTTCACAGAGACAACTTAAGCCAAATCTGAACTAGTCACTGCATAGTTTGACAAAATTTCATGTCAATATCTTCTCAGGTGTAGCCACCACATAGATTTTCTTAATGCTCGGGATCCAAAATGGCTATGTATTGTATTCAGGATATCTGACATTCATAGGGTGGTTATTGAGTAAGTTAAGTATATTTGTGTATGGGAATATACTTATAGGACCTAATAATGGATTTGACAACCTTCCATAAGGTTTTTGTGAAGTTTTAAGTCGTCTACTGTCCCCCCCAAAAAACTTATAAAACAAAATTATCATTCAAATCTGATAAATTTTTGTTAGGCTCTCACTCCAAGAGGTCTTTGTGCTTAAATTAGGCTCCAATTATACTGATAAATACCTAAAATTGACTACAATAGCCTACACTTACCAACTGTATCCGTTTTGTGGGGTTAAATGGCCATCGTTGATGAAAAAAAGCGAAAATACATCAGAAATGGAAAAAATGAGTGAAAAAAATGTTTTTTAAGGTTTTTTAAATATTGAAATCCGATTTTAGATATGAATCATTTGCTAATGCCTATGCATTATAATTAGCAATTATATTCTCCACCATACAGCAATTGAACATAAGTTATTAAACATATAGATTTTATTCTATATTTTGCATGATAGTTGTCCAAAATAGGGCCATAAAACACAGAGCACAAAACCAACATTTTGACCATCTGTATCACAAATAATCACTTTAAATGTGGATTTCTTAGTATACAATTTCTACAAGGATGCCACAAATAACCAAGTTAAAACTTTACATTTGCAACTTATTGTTTAAGGTTGACATAATTACACATTAAAATCTCCTCATACTGGAAAGGCAACTTTTTCTGAGGCCGTGTCCAAATTGGTCCCCAATTGGACTACAAAATATTTGAGATGCTCACGGTGAGGTCTTTCCAACTGTTGTGGTTATCATCGGGATAAGTATACATACTGGCCGGAATCTTCCAGCTGGCCAAAGTATAGTCTAAAGAGGTGTTTTACATAGCTCTTTCGAACGGGAAGTACTGGAGTGATCCATGCACTCGACAAGGTGATAAAACATGACGTTGGTTTATTGGGCTAGTTTTACAGCTGTGCTGAAAATGGCTCATGCTTGTGTTGCAATGGTGTACATTTTTTATTTTCTTTTCTTAAAACCCGTATTTCTTGTCAACCCACATGTATAACATGTATAACAGACTAATCATAAGAAAAGAATTTGAATGCATTAAATATTGCATTACTTCAAACTTGAACCTGGTAACAGTTGATGACAGTGGAAGCAATCAGGGAAATTTTCCTCTGGTCCGTGGCACAAGTAGCCCAGAATATTTATTAATCCGACATGAACTTTACAGCTTGAACTGTATGCTTATGAATGCCACTCTTAGTTACTTTTATACATTTGGCAGCTGTAACCAAGAATGGCCTCAACACACCAGCTATAAAGGTTTATAAAATTTCCACTTGTCTGCATTACAAGAGTGCCTGGTACTTTCAATGGTTTTGACTGGTTTTCTACTGGTCACACACAGTCTGTATGACCAGCGTTAATTTCAAAATGAAAGATCACAAAGATAAGTCAGCTCACCAATTTCATAGCATGATTATTGAACAATTTTAGATTAAATAGCTACCACCACATAGCATGATCCGAATCACCTTGAACTGTTGGATGAAAACATGACTCTCATTGATTTCATTTACTTTGCTCCTTGGGCATGGCATGTATGCATTCTTATGTGTTAGCAATATAATATGTACTAATGTTAATGCATGTCCATGTCAAAATGTGTATATTAAAGGCTAATCAAATGCATAAAATGGATAACAATTAATTTTCTTTTCACAATCAACAGCATTCAGAGATGGCAGAGAGTCCGATTCCAGATCAAAATAGTCCTGGTCAGGTGACTGACAGTGATGATTCATCTTCAAAAAACATCCTGGAGTTACTGGAGGAGGAGTTTGAGGCTCGCTACACAGTGGATGATTTGGAATTCACAAACACTATGTATACACAGCTGCCTACTCCTCCATGTGTGGAGAACTGGTACAGTCGTCCTAAACGCATGTACGACTGGACTAGGTGAAATGGCTTGAATTATTACATTTCTTACACTTGGTAAATTACAATGTAATTATGTTTTCTGCATTATGTGTGCAGTTAATAGTGTTGAAAATAATTCATCAAAGTTTGCTTCAGGAATCTGATTTCCCACTTCATTGTAATTATCAATTTATAGTTGACATTCCTGAAATTATGTTGTTAAAGGGGAGATAACTCCAACCGAGGAGGGCAGCGTGGAGGGTACCACAACCGCCAGGAAAGGTACGGAGGTCACCAGAGATATGACAACAGACAGGGTGGCCATGGAAATTGGAATAGGTATTCTGACAACAGACCAGGCAACTCTAGTCGTGGAGACAGACGAGGTGGTCATGGTTTTAGTCGCCATGACAACAGGCAAGGTGGCTATGGCCATGACAATAGACAAGGTAGTTATGGTCAGAGTTCCCATGACAACAGACAAGACGGCTATGTTCAGGGCAACAGACGGGATGGTTACAGTCAACAGAACAGGCATGACAACAGACAAGGTGGTCATAGTGACCAGCCAAGGCATTATGACAGACCTGAAGGTGGGGATCGTAGGGGACAAAGAGAGCATGGCGAAGAGGGAAACAGGGGCAGAGGACGAGTGCTTTATGCTGGAATGAAGTCCGGTGAAAAAACAGATCTCATCCTTACTCCAGGGAAGGCAATACATCTGATCAGTGGCGGTAACGAATGCTGATTGCCATCGTCAGTGTGGAAGTGTTTGTGTGAATGACCATTGTGCAATTAGACAGAACTGTTTTGCTGTCTGAACAAGTGCTTCAAACTGTACGTTTTCCCGAAATGATTGTTATCAAAGGTGTGATTTGCAAAAGAAGCTCACATCACAAAACGACACAGCCTACTTATGTCAAACTTTTTTGTGTGGTATCTATCACATAATTAACATAAAATTTCTCCATTGTTATCCATGAACCCCCCTTATTTCCCAGTGAACCTGTTGTTGAGAATCGGCTCTATAGTAGATTTGATACACTAATGCTTGATATGTAATTTGTCTGCAATAAAAGGACTGGAATAAGGACTTTGTCAAGAATGGAGCGATGGAAGAAAGGTTTTTAACATGCCAGAAAAAAAGCAGGTTATTGCTTTTGCTAAATAAAATGATCCTGCTGTTTAAAATGTTTTACAAGGATGGGAACTGACACCTTCCTGGCAATCTATAATCTGTTGGGCGTTGAATTCTGTTTTGGACAATTAAAAAAATTACTAATAGACCAATGACCCTAGAAACTAGTTTCCATTCTGCATGATTTCTATCATGAGAGAGGACTGATTATACTAAACAAATTAATGAACCGATGCTATATTTGGCACTTTGGAAACCTGATAAGCCACATGAGATGTGTGTAACAGCACTGACGTAGTCGCAACACTGACACAACTATGATACATAGGTGACGAAGGAATATGTTGAAACAATTCTTCAATTAACTTTGTGGTCTTTATTTATGGATTATACAGTTCATTCAATTATCTTCTAATGATATAATCTGCAAAATGAACTGGAGGTTAGTTAATATGCTGACATGTGATCCTGATGAGTTACAAAATTAAAAATTCCTTCATTTTGTGGACGGTATTGTTGCAATATACATACATACATACATATAATATAAAGGTATATTAAGGGATGACCACCAAGCTGCGATATTACACTTGTGGAACGGTATGAGTGGATATATACAGAAATAAAACCCATCCAATTAAGTGAAGTCTCATGCATAAATAAAATAAAACCTTTTTGGTTTACTGGCAATAAATAGTGTGGTTACATATTTTCTATCAAATTCATTTGATGACAAAAAGATTCTATAAACATGCTACATGATGCTATCCATCAATAATTATCTCACGTGAATGGGGAGTTGAAAAATGACCAATACACAAAGCAGAGCTGTATTTGGTTGAAGCTTTACGAACCACATATGGACTGCTGCTGCCTTATAACATAATCGACTTAAAATGTAAATAAGTGTGGAGGAAATGTATATAGCTCATTAACATTGGTCCTCGTTTCCAGTTTGTATTGTCTTATAAAAAGATCATCTTGTTTCCATATAAACCAATGATTTAGTATCACAGACAAGTTTACAGGGGCATAGGACTAAGTCACTTGTGAATGGTCCTGCTGGGTTGGTGGATGGAGCTGGAATCAGCGGTGTCTCGAATGGTCTGGGTACTGGTTTCTGTATGGATTTAGCATCCCCACCAACAGCAAGAGTGTCAACAACTGTGTAACTACTGAGAGGCTTAAACAGGTCTGTGGAAGGCATTGGTCTATCACCAGTCCTGGTTTTGTTTCTACTACTGTAAGTTTGACCGGAGCTTAGTGTCTTCCTCTGCACCAAGGTGGCACCATCTTTAGGGGAGGTGGTCTGTCTGTTGACACAGGATGCACCCGATTCACGCTGCTTTCTCATCACGTCAGTCGACGCAGCAGTTCTTGCCGAGACAAGCTTCTCTTTAAGTGACATGTACTTAAATGGGACAAAAGATTTCCCCGGGACTGGATCTTTGATTAGGGTGGAATCTGATGTTCGTTGTGCTTTGGATGTTCTTGGTATGATTTCTTTGTTTGTGAAGTCAATGGCACTGAGGGACTCTGTTGATCCCTCCCACTGCCTACGAGCCTTTGAAGGTGATGAGCTGGCTAATCTCTTATGTCTCTCGTAATCCTCCTGATTAACACGGGACATCCTGCCAGCTGTGTTTTCAGAGGCACCAGATATACGTTTACTGGAACTCGAGGAAGCATGTTTTGCAGAGCTTGTAGAAGCCTCAAGAACGGATTCCCGTGGAAATGAATGGAAGTAAAGGTCAGTGGAGAGTGTGGACTTTGGATCTGTCTTCCCATTTTCCTCTGGAGTGTCCGCTCTGGGTGTTACAGCAGCAGATGAAAGTGAGTCATCGTCCGGGGATAGCTGTAAAGGAGACACCACATACTGACTGCGTCTGGCCACGGCCCTAGTCGATTGAGCCGGGCTTGGCTGGCTCCCTAACACTGAGAAGGATGACACGCTCTTAGGCGTGGACTGATTAGTGGCATAGCTGTGATCTGACTGTGACCTTGACATGACCCATTTATCAACTTGATCTGTTGAAGCCTCCACTGGCAGTCCTAGTGCATCTTTTTTATATTCGCCTTGGTCTTTTACTATGCTGTTGTACGTAGTAGCATCACTCCTGGGTGTAACCAAGTCGTCAAGATTGGTTGCCTGTGACCTTCTGGTAGTACCACTGCTATTACTGTCTTTCTCAGGGAGGTTGTCCAGCAGTTGTCTCATAACAGCCATCTTCTTGGCCCGATTTGAACTGACATCAATACACATAATGTCACAATATTGAACATTGTGATAATTATAACACTTGTTTGAATGAAGATTATAAATATCTGAGATTTTGTATGCTGAGGAAGATATTTGACCTAAAATAAAAACAGATTTAAATATTCACATTTCTAACATCTTTATCGTATTCTGTAGATGGGAAAGAAAACCATCTTACCCATCAGGTTCATCTGTGAGAACTTTGTCTAGGAATTTGAGGTAATAGCGTTTAAGTCTCCGTGCAGTAGACTGCCGCTCACGGACCATCTCTTCCCTCACAGTCAGGGCGGCTTTCTCATTGGAGTCCTTCACATGCCTCATGACATCCTCTGTACATCACAACACCAGGTATGGACAGAGATGTGGTAATCATTACCTGAAAGTGGGCATCGTCACCAAACATCATGACAGTCATATAAGATCCACAGAAGCTGTGATAATAGTAAACAAACCTCGTATTTTTCCCACAGCATCCATATATTGCCTGTGTAGCTTGTCAACAGCAGATCCGCCTAAAATATCCATGTCATCGGTCTGACAAACAAAAATGTGTGATAAGAAATAAGGACAATGTATTTGTGGTAGCTGAGTAATCTCCCGCTTGAGATATGAAATCACAGAATGTGATTACAAATACCTGTACAGGTGTACTCGCGAGCTCCCGCCTCTGTTGCTGTAGCTCAACAATCTTAAGCTTCATTTCCTCCCTCTCTTTGCTGTACTTCCTCTTCTGCTCATCCAACTTCTTCCCACCATCCTTCTGAATCTTCACAATGTGAGCCTTCAGGTTATCAAGGGCCACGCTGTGCTCACGTTCAAGAGACTCCTGTACTTTAGTGACCTGAGCTTCATGCTGGGAGACGGCCTGTTTGAGTTTGCGCTCTGCTCTCCGGAGACGTTCTGTGAGGTCATGCTGGCGCTGTTTGTAGCTGGCTGCGATCTGTGTGTGCTCCTGTTCAGCTCTGCGATACGAGTCCACAGCATCCTGTCTCTGCTGCTCGGCTTTATCAAGCTTCCTTTCAACATCCAAAACATTCTCCTCCAAATTCGAAATTTTCTCCTCGAACGATTCTTTCTCTATACTCCAGTAATGTGAAGCAATTTTATTGTGTTCTGTAGCAGTCCTCAATTTGTTTAAATTCTTCTCGGCCGAGTCTAGTTTCTTGGCTAGATTCTCCACCTCCCCCTGGTAGCGGCTTTGTAATGCCTGCATGTCAGCATGCATATTCTCCAGCTGTAGGACCAGTGTGTCCACCTGACCTGTGGCTTTACTCAAGTCATCTGAATACTGATCCTCCAGACTTGCCATCTGCTGCTGAAGCTGCTCTGCATGCTGGGCCACCACTTCCTCCTGTAACCGTGACAACTCCTCCTCCATGTGAGCATCAGCTGAAGCAAAGAGGTGTTCCTGCTCATCTAGAGCTGCCTGCAGTTGCTCCGTCCTCAATTTCCACTCTTCAAGATTCACATTCTGTGCCTTCTCCTCAGCTTGTGTAACTGCTTCACTCAACTCCTTAATCAAACAATAACACATCAACGGTCAGATATAACAATTCAACTATTCTTTGTTGCTCTTTAAGGTATAATCTCCTTGTGGTCTTCTCCCCCAGGCCACCCACAGCTCAACCTTATTGATTGGCCTTCCTTGTCCATTATTGTGACAAAAAATTTGCAACTGACTACTTCTCACCTCTTGCCACTGTTGGCGTGCTTGAGTGAGGATGTCATCCTGTTGTCTCTGGTGACTCGCGAGCATCTCTGATTTCTCTGACTCATGTAGCTTGGTCAATGCTTCCAACTTACTCGACCACTTCCCTCTTTCCTGCACCAATGATACATAGTATGACATACCTAAAACAAATCATTGATACTTTGTGAACAGGGCGGTCATGGATGCCAAGACAGTAGAAGCTGTTAAAACATAGGGTCCTAACCTCAGATATGGCTTCTTCTATGTCCTGAGCTGCCACTGCTTTCTCTAATGCTGATATCTCCAATTTGTGTTTTGATAAAAGCTCATCCTGTACCATTCAGTCAAATACAGGTATAAGTCGTTTTGTATATGAAATTAAAATTCATAAATAACTTAGGAATGGGTTGATGGTTGGTATAAAAAAACCTGCAATACTTGATTCCATTATAGAAGTTTACAGAAATTGACCTTCTCCTGAGCAAACTGGAGCCTGGCTGACTTGAGAGCTTTGTTGAGTGTATCTTGGTGCTCCTGTATGAACTGCTTGTAGTCCTCTCACAGGTGTCCTGTACCTGGAGGATGGCTTGCTTGCGCTCAGCATCCTTCTGTTGCACCACATTCTCCATCTTCTCTTCCAAACTCCTCTTCTCTTGTTTCATGCTGACCAGCTCCTGTACAACAGCCAGGATTAGTATGTCAGAGTACAACTCAAAGTGCAGTGGGGCCCAACCCGTAAACATTTGATTATATAAATGGTTTATTTGGAATAAAATATAATTGCTGAACAATTTAGTAATTATAACTAAAAACTGGTTCCTTTCATCATACATCCTCTGACAGTAGAGGCTTACAATACACTTGGTAATAGCACATTATTCAAGTACACTCCATTTTAACCATGCAAACATTTTTTTACCTCACTAAGCGAAGCCAGGATCTGATTTCGATCATGTCGGTCAGCTTCCTCGTACTGAGCTCTCAGTTGGGCTTCCAACTGCAACCAATATGTTCACAACCTGTCATGTATTTTGGTAATGAAAGCTGCATCGTGAACAAGCTTCAATCTTACAAGCCATTTATGAATATATACACATATTGTATGCTGGATTTTTAAAATTTTATATCATAATGATTACACTTGTCATTGTACCACAATTATAAATAAAGGTGGGGTTTTTTGGCCATTTTCCAAGGTATATTCCAGCACCATATACATTTGTAAATTAACAATGTTTGACAAAAATGATCACCTTAAGAACCTCAGATGCAAGCCATTCCTCCTTTATAAGGGGCAGATCTGTTGTCAGCCAGAGTCGTTTTGTTGCCTCAATAGCCTCATTGAGTTCAGTGCTCCTCCATAGCCTCTGTGCCTCACTGATTCGGTCCTCCATTTCTTGTACCTTCTCAGCCTCCCAGGCTTGTCTGGCTGTGTAGATGGAAATCAACAGGTAATCAATACTCAGTCATACAAATCTCTTTTGTTTTCTCTAATATTAGCAGCAGTGTTTTTAATACATTAGGTGAAACCACTCCACACCTTTTTCTAACTCATTCTCTGCTTTCTGTATGTGTTCCACACTAGCTGCATCTAGTGCTCTTTTCACAGCTAGATCCATGGCATACTCCTTCTCAGACTGCCACTTCTCGTGGGATGCCATCAACTACACAGCAAAGCAAGTTAACAGCATGTATAACCAATACAAATAAACATTTGATAGAAATTTTATATATATATATATATATATATATATATATATATATATATATATATATATATATATATATATATATATATATAGTGAAGTGTAAAAACTGTGTGTACTTAATTTTATTTATAGACATAGTACATGATGGTGTGTGAATATTCCGGGGTGAGGGGCACTTAAGTGTATAGAGGCAGTATACATGTGCCGTGCGATGGGGTATGTTTTTTCGGCCTCTCAACGCGTATTGTATGGGCCTCATACTTATACAATGGGGTATGTTTTTAAGCTGCAATCTGTACAACAGGTGTTTTTGGGGTTTCATTTTCTACGACGGGGTATGTTTTCTCTTCCCATCGGTACAGCGGGTTTAATATGCATTTTGTTTCATCGCATAATACCTTGTACGACGGGGTATGCTTTTGGCCATTTTAACCTTGTATGACGGGTACAGGTTTATTAGGTCCCTCTCTGAGATAAGACCAAGTGCCCCCCCCCCCTCCGGGATGAATATACTTTATTCCTGATAAACATTATCAGATCTTATAAACATTGTCATATATCTGATAAATCTTATAAAACAACATACAAGCAGCGTAAATAGATAATAAACAGTTGGCACTCACCTCTTGCTGTAGCTTGGCTTTGAACAAGGCTTCCTGATCTTGACACCAGCTATCCTGTTGCTGAGCCAGCATAACCTCACTCTGACTAGACAATGTATGTTTCATCTCCTCCAGCGCCCTCTGGTGTTCCCTCGACACATCATTCTTCATCTGCAACACCAGACACACAATCAACCTGTACACTAACAACACGCGGTAATACAACACCTGTAATCTGACAAAGGTATGGAGAAGCTTACTTTGGTAAGCATAAGATGTAATGGAATAAAGGTATTATAAAAGGGCAGGGCAGGTAACCTGTTGCAGATGATCTTCGTGTTGATGAGCCAGTTTCTCTTCCAGCTCATCTTTCTCACGACAGGTAGCCACATACATATCTTTGATCTCATCCAGTTCTTGCTGACATGAATTCAGTTCATCACTAAACACACACATACATATGTGATGTATTCTCTATTGTTTGTCCCATCTTTTAGATATAACTTCATTTTAACACATCCTTTACCATTAAAGATTCAAATAAATTTAGAACGAAATATACTAAGTACAGTTACAGAAACGGACGAATGGCGGCCATCAACCAACAGGAAAATGTAAAATAATTAGTTAATGGTGTGTTATATACTATAAACCACACTACACTGGGGACCACTAAGACCAATTTACAGTACTGAACACCATTTAAACACAGTATGGATCCTTACTTTAGTTTCTCTATATCATCCTGCAATTCACCAGTAATGTGGGTTTGCCTTTGGTGTATTCTTCCTCAAGCTCAGCTCTAAAACGGACCTTAGTTTCCTCATGGTGAGCCAGGCAGGTTTCCCGGCATCTAGAACAAAACCAGAAGTCAAGTTGATGGAAGTATCATCGTTCAGAAAACGAAATGATTAACTTAAACAAAACGCCACCATGCCTCAATGAATAGAGTGCGGATCAAAAAACATTATCTGCCTATTATGGGAGTTATCAGATGCAGATGCTATTGTTGTGTAGTTACTTGTCTAGAGCTTGTCTTTTGTCATCATCAAAGTCTTGTATCAGGTGAGACATCTGTCGGCTGAGTTCACAGTTGAGTTCAGTGACTTTCTCCTCATTGGCTGCAGACTCGTCCAACCTTAGCTTAATCTCCTGACAATACCATCACAAACTTATATATAACCTAGAATCAAGCAAACTTCATTTTAGGATATCTCATGATAGCTGGAGGCAGATGAGAGTTGTTTTTAGTAACAAACCTGGAGTTCTTGTTGAAGCTCATCTCGCTCTTTCTTGGCTTTCTGTAAATGCCGTTGGGTTTGTGTTTCCAAGCCCTCACCAACCTGAACTTCAAGCTCAGCCACTCGATTCTGTACAACACATTTTAATCATTCAAGCTTCCACATATTTCTTTTTACGATTATATTATGAGGTCAAATATAAATATCACTTTATATTCAATATTGGGCAATCAATGGTGCCCTAGGGCAATCAATGGTGCCCTAGAATCTAGTTTAACTGTACCCGATTTGCATCTGATTCTTTCTCCAGCTCTGTAAGACGCTGTTTGCTATCCGAGAGACTAGAATTCGTCTCCTTTAGTTCTTTATTGAGCTTATCCACCAACTGACGTTTGGCCCTGTATAAAGCCAGGCATCGCTCCAGTTCAGATTTCAGCCCTTGTACTGTCTCTTCAGGTGAGAGATTGCTGCCAAGGGTGCTACACACACCAATATCAAATCCATTCAAAACCAATGATACATCAGACATTACATAATCAGTATATAAATAGAGCCCTAATATATTTTATCACCAACACTCATCAAAATTGTTCCTTTGTTTGTACAAATACCTATCTACATCAGGAGTCTGGCAGTGAGCTGGAGGTTTTTTGATACCCAGTTGGGCATAAGAATCATCAAGTGTGCCAGAGGGGTTGGTATTGTGACTGCGATGAGAGGTGATACTGTCTGGAGGTAGAATGCCATACTGGGAAGCTGACTCATACATCACCACCTGCTCCTTCAAGTCCTTGATCTCTTCCTATTAAAAAAGCAACAAAACTTTTTCTACCATAATTGCTTTGCTATGACATAACTGAATTCCTTCCTCAAAACAGAAACTAAGTATCAACTAGGTTTATAGGCTTGAAGGGAGCACCTGCAGGGCTGAGTTCATGTCCTCTGCAATGCTTTTGCCAGCTATAACTTCCTGTAAGGATATCTTCAGTTTGCTGGTCTCCATGGCAGAACCTGGACAGTGTATACACAATTACACTATGATAAGCATCTAAGATTCATACCATAATAAGTTGTGTGTAGGTCACAACATCTTGGACCAAAGTTCAATCAAAAGGAGGGGACGCAACAAAAACACCCACATGCGACCTGTACAAAAGTAAATGCGTTTAAAATCTTACATGCTCTTCATGCTGATATTTCTACAACAATAGGATCAGGCAACAGCATATTGTTCATTTCTGCACACATTTACAGAGTCACATATCCTCAGTAAATGGAAAATCACTCACTTGTTTCGAGAAGATCACGACATTGCCTCTGACTCTCTTCCAGACTACGACCAAGTCTGTTGATAGTATCTGCCCGGTCTATGTGTGAATCCTCCGAAGCCTTTACAAGCTGAGACACCTGCTGCTTCAAACCCTTAATCTCATCATCCTGTCATAACACATACCCGTTAACACATATGGCTATATAGGGTCACACTGGAAATAGGCTGTGAGACCTGCATCAATGAAATATAGCGACTGGAGAAATGGGTTTAAGGAATGAGAGGGGAGGGGGTGGAGATTGGAGGGGTGGGGTTAATGAATGATAGGGGAGGGAGGGGAGTTATGCTGGGTGGGGTTAGGAATCATTGGGGAGGGAGGGAAGATTGGAGGGGTGGGGTAAAGGAATCATAGGGGAGGGAGGGGATGAGATGAGTGTGAGAGAAGAGTGGGGATGGGGCTGTCTGCTAAAGGATTAGGAGGGCAAAGTAGAAGGCAGATAATGTGGGGTGCATAATGATAACAAAGAGGGGACAAGGGTGAAGTGTAGCACCTGTTGTTGTCTGCTAGCATGCACAGCATCCAGCTGGCTGTTGAGGGAGTACATCTGTTCTTCGTATTTGTGTCTGAGAGCATTCATGGCAGATTCATGCTGAGCTTTAGCCCGCACTAAGCTCTCATTGCAGCCTATCTCAGCCAGCTGAGCATTCAGACTCTCCACTGCTGATTCTGCAGTCTGCAACTTCCTCACAAGCTGCAACCAACACATTCAGATATCTTAGGAGCCAAGGTTGAAATTGTTATTAGCAAATAAGCAAGTACTGCTTAACATAAACAAATTCGATTGATCCAGATGAATGCAAAAACTAACCTCAGTTTTAGCAGAGCTGAGTGAATCAATTTGCATCTCCAGAGCTTTGACCTTGCCAGCCATCTCATTTTCTCTCTGTTGGCTCTCTTGTAACAAGTGCTGGTTCTGATCCAGACTTTGTGACAACCCTTCCCTCTCATCTTTAGTGATAAGAAGCACAATCTTGGTGAAGTTTAAATCACGAAATGACAGGACATTCCAGGCATGATTTAAGCCTGTGGACTGGGTTCCAAATCTAAGTTTTAAGCTACTTAAGTACAAATAATGGAAGTAGGAAGATGAATTGTTATAAGCCAGGGAAAAATCTGTTATACTTGGCTGGATAGAACAGGAGAGAAACATGTTGAGATTTGCTTGCGTTAGAAAAAAACTCTGATTTCATGATTCACACACCTTGTGTAAGGGTAAGTTTATGCTTCAAGATGCGTATTTCTCGCTCCCCTGATTCCCTCAAGTCTTCCATTTCCTGTGTAAGTTCAGATATGCGATGACCTCTGGCATCGTAGAGGATGCGGACCTGAGCTGCCTGCCTAGCCTCACCACTTCCAGCTGGTCACAGCCAATTATCATAAAATGAACATTTCTCTGGTTCTGGTGTCACTATCAAAGCTTCCAGGTAAGACCATTGGAAACATTCATAATATGCACGGCCCCAATTTGACCGCTAAACAGTAACATAAAGCTTATTCTGGCTGATTATGCATGACCACCCCACCCCACCCCCATGCCACACACTCCCCGGTAAGGCTCCATGCAATAGCCAATTTACTTACCATAACACTGTAACACTACCACACACCACACCCCAGATCCCCTAGCGTTACATATTTTTTTGAGCGGCCCCTCATGTAATAATTTACACTCAGTGACATAGCCAAACATAATTAAAAACTAACAATGATTGATAATAACACAGGAAGTGGTAAGTGAAACAGCTGTATTATTGAGATTATATACACATAACACGGCTCACTCTGCTGGAGGAAGTCTTTTTCCATGTGCTGGTATTTATCCGATGAGGGTACTGACTGTTGGGGGTCCTCACAGGGACTAACTGCCTCTGTCTGCCGGCTGTTTAACTCTTGTGAGCCCTTAGGGGCATATTTCACCTGGTAATCGTCCTGCTCACCTGTAACCACCCCACCTGCCTTCTCACTGATCGGCCATGTATGCATTAAGTCTTGCTCTCCCAAATTCTCAGATCCCATATTGTTGTTGATAACTGCTTGGTCTGTCACGTCGGTATGGGGAGCTGCGTACTGTTGATCATGACAAGCAGGCATTGGTAGCTCAGAATATCCTAAATCAGTCTCATACAAGTGCTTGCCATAATTGTGTTGCTCGCTCTCAGGAGCATAGTGGTAGTTGTCATGCTCAGGCATAGCATTGGGGTCATAGTAGCGGCCCTCATCGTTACCACCCTCCACTTCACCTCGCTCACCGTAATCTAGCACCTCTTGACCTGTGGCTGCAGCATCGGCATCCCATGTGTAACCAGGGTATCCATTGTCATTGGGATGCTCGTAACCAGGGTATTGCAACATATCAGGGTTACTATGGTGAAATACATCATGGTGTTGGTAATGTTCGTTGTGGGCTGTGTTTTGGTAGACGTTGGGGTGGTGATAAGGGGCAGATGTGGGTGGACCTTGGTCTATGCTGGGAGGCCACGTCCCCTGCTGTGTGTCCTGGGTATTCCAAAGCGTCTCCCTGTAACCATAAGCATACATAGTCTTCTTAGGGGAATGTAGTTAAATTTGTATTCAAATTATCACCATTTTGAAACAAATAGTGTCTTAAAGTCAAGATTTAAACTATTGATACTGAGGTCAATGTTGTTGTTTTGAATATAGTGTGACTAAGTTTTCATACTGAAGAATATTCTAAATTTGTTGGGCATTATGATATTCAACTTTTGTAAGAGTGCAGATAATTTCTGTTCTTTCATAATCAGATCTGATCAGCATTTCCTATATGCAATTGAATCCTGATATGCACTCAGTGCAATGTTTAGAACAGTGAAAAAAACAGCTCCAATGATCAACATATCTTGTTAGAACCTGCCAAATAGTCAAACCATGGTGGATAATAATTCATTGTCAAATAAACCATGTTGTTAGCTTTCTGGCTCACCTGTGGACTTGTTGTGGCCCTGCAGATGTAGCTACAGCGACGTGATTTTCCCCAGCAGTACCCCTGTGATCATGGTGTTCTCGCAGATCCTGAGACTGATGAGAAGCATTTCCAAACTCCAACTCCTCCTCGTCAGAGAGATCATCAAAGGCATCAGTGAGAAGAGCCCGCAGCTGAAACCACACACACACACCACATCAAAACTCTCTGGTTAAAACCGTATACAATAGCTACCCACCACACACAGAAGCATAAACACATGCTGTCACCTTCTCCAGGTCAGCTCTTACACCAGCAAGTTCCCAATCTTGTTCCAGCGCAAGCAAAAGGTATGTCGGCGTGCCACGCAAGAGAGACATGTAGCGATCCACTAAACCATATCTAGTGTATACGCATGACATAACAGGCCTCCATTACCGCTACATTAAAGCCTTCTACCATACAGAGATCATGAGCTGCATGGTTTACAAGGTTTTAAGCATTAGCCGTTGGGTGGGAGTCAGGTGCATCGTTAGCTCGAGTCATCCGGTGACAACAACAGGCGATGCGCACAGCACCTCTACCTGCTGAATAACCAGGATAATCTCGGTAGAAACCATGGCTACCAAAATGAGAGAAGGCGTACCCATGGCAACGCATGTGTCACGGCGCTGACGCGGTCGATATTGACTACACGCAAAATACTCCCGGGAAAGGGAGTGGGAGGTGGGGGGGGGGGGGGGGGGAGATAGGTGAGCGAGACTGAATCTTGGGTGGGATGTGCTCCGCATCATGTTCAAAACCTGAAATTGGGAGTCAAAATGATAGTGGCCGAACAAAATTGAAACCCTAAGTGATACAGTCAAATGTCATGAAATGAATACAAGCACATAGCTTATTTTGCATGTATTCATAATAAATTACATCGAACGTCAATATTTGGATGAATACCCGCTGTAAACGCTTGAGGTATTCACTGGCGATGTGAGAGTAAGAGTGACACATCTCCTCATAACATTAAAAAGTTTTGAATGCACTTGTCATCTGATGTGCCTGCCGGACGTCGTTAGCACAAACAGTCCACACCTGGGTGTTATCATTAAACGCGCAAGAGAATGCACGAGGTGTGAAGTGAAAATTGGTACCGCGAAGTATTAATTTCACACTGCTGGTGTTACCGGCGCACAAATTCGGTTGACATTGGTTGTTACCATTTCGATCGTTAAAACTAGACATTGCTGTAATATAAAACTGCGGTCTCTCAAGGTTAATGCAAGCCTCTTGACCGTTTACACCATCAGCTATTATTCCTACTTTAGGGCAGTTACGTTACACAAGTTATTTCATTAAACCACTTGCCGCTGAAACTTGATCCATTGATCATACTATTGATGAAAAGATTGATATGGAAAGTCAGCCCTTGTAGCACATCCGTCGTTACACAACTTGACTATTACAGTCATTCGTTGTGCAGTGAAGTGAGTGCGTGAGTGAGTGCGTGAGAGTGAGTGAGCGTGGGGTTTAACGGCACACCAACACGTGTTACACGGCGCCTAGACGAAGGAAAACACATGGATGACGATGAAAGAGATAAAAATGCAAACTATTATCCTAAGGCAAGTCACCACCAGCCGATTGACTGGACCAGGCCATTCCAGCCTCTCGTCCAGTGAGTGAGTGAGTGAGTGAGTGAGCGTGTGAGCGAGTGAGTGAGTGAGTGAGTGAGTGAGTGAGTGAGTGAGTGAGTGAGTGAGTGAGTGAGTGAGTGAGTGAGTGAGTGAGTGAGTGAGTGAGTGAGTGAGTGAGTGAGTGAGTGAGTGAGTGAGTGAGTGAAGCCTTCAAACTACGCAACGGTAATTGCATTGGTTAAATGACAGAGTGTTTGCATATAAGCTATTAGCACATCAGGACCACGCCTTGGGATTTCTAGGATTGCTCTAATAACTTCCAGAACCATTGCACGACGGGGTTACTCCAGACGTGTTAAATCCTGTGTCAAAACGATGGAGCCTAAGACAAGACAGGAGGAAACAAGATATAACGGGTGCCAGAAAAGAAGGGTCTAAACCACGAGGCATCCAAATGACCCTCAAAATACTGAGTATTACCCGTCCCCTATCCCCCACCCCCGTTCCCGGCAAAATACTCCTCCATACAGCTGCACACGACAAATGGTCTGTAGGAGCGTGCCAACCAGACTTTTCCTGATCACATGAAAGGAGTATCTTTGAAATCAGCCCTAGGAATGTTTTTAAAGGTACCTACATAAGGACACATGATTAGGTGACTTGAAAGAACGAATAAAGTGTAAGGCTTGGACACGATAGAGAGTCATCATGCGAGTTCTTCGTAAAGCGGGATGAGCATTGGGTAATCAATGGGGCTGTTCCACGCTCAAAAACCTCATATACGCCGCGACTTGCGAGAATGCAATGCTTGGTATCCGACAATCATTGATCAGGCACCTTTGAAATCTATACATCAGCAGAAGGAAAATGATTCATGGCTATTCCCAACATGTACCTGTAGAATTCCCACAAGAAATAAATATTCATATCAGTGAATATATGATCCTTCTTTTGCGCTACCCTCGCCCGTGGACTCCAGTCCTCATGTACAGTCTGTATGTTCAGTCGAAAGTCGCACTAGAACCCGGTCGGAATAGCGCTACCCGTAATTCTCATTAACTTGTTCGATACATTTCAAGATAAGGGAAAACTTTATCAGTACAGTTTATGTTATGGTATGGTATATTGTAATTTGTTTAGTTGCGGAGATGCCAGATTCGGTGGGCGATAGGTTTTAACTATTAGATATAACAACACTAAGAAGATACATGAACTAAAACGATGGAAGGCTCAGAAATTGAAGTGGGAACTTTACCTGCGCATCTACATCGCTAATTACTATTTGATATACAGTGCTCCCCCTAGTATCCGACCATCCCTTCTGCCAGATACGCGGGGGCAAACAAACGAGGTGTGAAACCAATTAACGCAGACAGACGGATGGGAGAGGTACATTGGAGGGTTTGCGCATCGAATAAGCGGCCGATAGCCGGATACGCGGAGTGGGCAGTCAAGAAAGTTACTTTTACATTGCAAGTCTTTCTGCAATGAAGTGGCCGGATACGCAGGACCACTGTACACTGGTAAGCGTCGATTGCGTAAACGCTGATAGCTGAAGGCCAATTGATACCATCGACAATCACGTCATCGTGGATCTCACTACGCTCCCCTTACGGTCACTGTGAAACATTGTGACCAACTTCAGCAATTACAGGATGGTGCGACGTGTTGATTTGCACATATGTGACTATCACGGTAAATGCGACAACGATGGTTATCGACCAGTACGAGTATACTCGTAGATCAGATTGTATATCACATTACCTGATTACCACATATATACAGGTATACCCGCTGAGCCTGGCAAATCAACCTGGGTGTTAGGTAATGAGATTGGCTGCGGACAATATGACCACCACTAATGGACCGTTTGTCTCCGCTAATATTTGCACATGGAGAAGGGCCGGTGTGGAATTTCCCGGTAGCTCTACCTGTGATTCCCTAAGACTTGTAAGAGCTGTCCGAGTCCTTATTGAGGCTTACAACAAAGGCCTCTCTGATATTATTGACACATCAGAAGTATGTGTGGCCATGCTTTCCGTAATACACCTCTTGAACAAGTCAAGACCCTTTATGTCCACAACGAATGTTTCTACAATAATCAGGACGTGATTGAACACATTTTTCACATTGATGTGAAGTCTTTCCATCTAACTCAAGTGCTCCTCTTCAATAAACCTCAGCTGTTGACAATAAACATGTGCTACAAACAAGTCTAATTCACTGTAACACAGTGGTGTAGCTATCATATCATATCACATTTCCCCTTGACCTTAGCATCAGAAATATTTCATGCCAAAGTTGTCAGATTACTGCAATACAGTGACAGGCTATATGTAGAGCTGATCTGATTAGTTCATCTGTTGGTTCAAAAAAATTCCTGTTTGTGCTGTACGAATGGATATGATGTGAAATATAACAAAAAGGCCTCCGCTTATTAATGGTGCTTGGAACTGTACCACAGTTATTGTTGATTGTCAATTCTTATTTTAGGATGATTCCTACACTGTGAGATACCTGACCACTACCTGGCAACAAAATCGCTTTTAAGGTAGTTTGGTTACAGTAAATGCAGGACATGACATTAATTAATTTAAATACTTTTGGTTATAAGTTATGTAATACATTTATTAACAATAAAGTAAAAAAAAAAAGAATTATCAATCCCTCATTCTAGTACTGATATACACCCAATTATATACTCCACATACTCATCACATATATCACTTAACTTCAAGGACATATCTCTAACATCCAGGGCAGAACAAAAATGCAGCTGTATTACATATCTTTCTGTCATACAAATAATTCCTACTGCATTAATGCTGTACTAAAAATCCCTGGAGTACTTTCCCCTAACAAATAAGCCAAGAAATATTTAGGAGTAATCCTGGGCCTATATGTACAGCAGGAATATAGACAGGTTTGATTCAGTACGGCAGAAATATTCCTGTGTATTTCTGTCTTACAAATACGCCTTATGTATAAACATATCTCTGCCGTACATATTAGCCCTGCTCTATTTCTGCCATATGAATAAGCTCAGGCAGATTTATGCTGTAGGAATAAGCCTAGGTGTATTCTGCCGTGCAAATAAGCCAAGGAAAATTCTGCCCCATGAATAAGCTCTGGCTATATTTCTGCTGCGCAAATATGCCAAGGAGTATATTTCTGTTGTTAATGGAACCTAACTTTTCTGGTGAACTTCCTCTGGTGTTTCCGTGCCCCAAATTCAGGGGGAAATAGGAGAAAAACAGTTCAACTTTGTTCAAAGGAGCTCCCTTCAAGCAAGTGTTGGCTCTTTCCACCCATTTTCTGTGTCTCTTCATGACAGGATTGAAATTCCCTAAGGGAAATTCCTGTCCAACCCACAGGGAATCATAATCACTCATGTTAGCAACAAAAGTGAGTGCAACAAAATAGAACCTATATACATCAGGCTATCGGTAAGCAGTTTAACATTGAAAAATTATACGTTTGGTTTTTTGGGTTCTCAAATTAAAAAAGCAACAACCAACGATCGGATGCACATGCCTAAACTTATATGTAGTACGCATTTGTTAGTGATTGGTAAAAAATCACTGCATGCTGTGCAGATCCAAAAGGTTATTTTAATGGGGCTGTATATACAGCAGAGACAAGAACACAGATAGACTATTTTGTTGAGGTTTTATGAGTGAATCTAAGATCCAATGACACCAGATTCTGTTGTTTCATATTGTTCTCATTTTTATACATAAAATGACTTTGATGTTCTTTAACCTTAGATGTTTAAGACTTGGATGAATAATTAATAGTTGTTGCAACTAAATTATGTACACAGGTAAGAATAAGGCAGTATTTAACAACAGATGATTAAATATAGGGTGAAAGTGGGGTAGAAATATAGTCCAGCGACATATTAAATGAATATGGACCCAACCATAAGGACATAAAGGAGTTGGGATTGTATATACAATGAAATTTGTTATCATTTACAAACCACTAAATCACATGGGACCAATTCTTGTTTTTATTGAAAAATAAAACCAACCATCTTGATACATACACAGTGGGACTGTATAATTATAAACTATGCTCACCTCATTTTGCATATGCTGTTCTTCTCTATGATATTCAGCTTCGTCAGCTTCATGTAATGCCTGGGCATCAAAGTTAATACTGGTGGCTGCTGTGGGAGGACCACCCCCACTGGTTGGTAGACTGTCCTGACTCATCCTCAGTCACTTGTCAAACAAGTCATGTTGATTCTGTCAACACAACAGGACAAGTACATCATGTGGATTTAACTATTAAATAACCCTACTATTAGAATGTAAAATTTCTCAATTAAAGGGTGCCCTAACTATCACAACATGTTCAATGTATTTGATCATGTACAGAGGGAACAGTTATTACCAAATAAAGTGTACTGCTTCTGGGGCTAAATGATACACAGAAGTTGCACTTTATTACGATTATGCAATTGTATACTTGCCTTAGTTACATTTCAAAGCGAAATTTTAAGACAACGCTGTTGCATGATCTTGGATCATGTAAAACAGTAAGGGGAACCATAAAAAATTCCACGGTTATTTGTTTTACCAAATGACAATGTCAGATTATCACGTCACTGCTGTCAGGAGGCTTCAGAGTGCAGACACCGACGTCTTTCTTTATTACAATAATTAAACGTGCTATGATCAGCTGATGATTATACTAGTGAAATAGTAATGAAAACCAATCTGTAACGCCTTACGGATGTTAAATTATTTACGTTACCTGACCAACGACTGCAGCGGCACAATGAGCAATGTAATCCTGAGACTTCGGGGTCTTAACTAAGCTTCGGCTTTAACCAGTGACAGTGGTCAGCGTGCTGGGACAGGTTTCGTTTGACAGATCATTGCAGTGTCCAGATTGTCATACTCGTTCAAATGAAATAAATGCGTGGTGTTAGGTGAGTAGTTAACCTAATCTACATACGTGTCCGTGCATATCTCATAAAACAATATATTAATAATTGTGTCACAAAATTAACATGTTGCTTGAGAGGTTGACAACAAACCTTGTTTGAAAACAGCCGCCATGTTAATATTTATTGTCCCACAATTCCAAGTGACAGCCGATACACTTCCTGTTATCGGGTATTCCAAAAGAACGAATAATGATCAGATGTTATTGTTTTAACATTTTAGCGTAATTGTGGAATAGTGCATAAACATTTTTCAGTAAGCAGGGAATATATCCATCCAACATTGAGCAGTCGAAGGATCCCGGTGAGTTGTTTTGACATAACTAGTGTTTCAGTTGAGCGATAATTCAACCAACTTACCACCCACACCCGCCCCTCTATCATATTTCTGCGCATAAACCATGCCACTAAGTAACACGACATACCCCCATCGGTGGTTTTGTTTAGTCACAAAAAAAGTTCTTATCTATATCCACTGTACCGATTGTCACAGAAAAACCACCTCAGCCTCTGTCCTATCCTTGGACTTGGCCTTGTCTAGCCTAGACCTACAGTAGGCCTCTATGTCTGCAGTAGAGGCCTACCTCATGCCAAGCCAAATGTCGTGGACTGGTCAATCATGAAAATATTTCTTCGACCTACTTTTTATCTATTTGAAATAGCCATACGGATGTCATTGTGTTCGATTCAATTGTTGATTATATTGTTCGCTGAAGTTGTAGGAAAGCTGTAATACATAGCACTTGTAAATATCAGTGGAAACAAATTCGAAGCGGAATATCGTCCACAAATGCGTCTGCTCAAGTCTATGTGAAAACGAAGCAATTTCGTCATAACGTACTTTGTTATCCGAGACAAAATGGCGATAAAAGGAGCAGCGTTAATGTTTGCGATATGTTTTTGATTAATTTGTGCATAAAATGTAGATTGATGACGATCTGGATTTTTCAGTGAGCACCGTAAGATGTTTAAGAATAACCAGATATGGTTCATCTTTGTATTTGTTTAACCATGAAAGTCAGTGAGATCAATCTTTGGTTGTCAACCACATTTTGAATAGGCCAAACGCCAGACCTAACAGGTAGTAGTTAGGTCTGTTAACCGGGCTATGTCTAGCCGTGCACGACGTTTATTAAGATCGTAACCGAATGCGCGTGAACGATACATGAGTTCCAGTTATACACGATATTTACACAAATGTACATATGAAGAATAATTTTTCACATAAATGAATGTTTATCAACAAGTTGACTTAGTTTACGTGTGAGATTTCGTCAAAGGCGATTTAATCCGGCCACACAAATTCTGAAAAGTTCATGTTTATTTTGAACGACAAGATCGGTTTCTGCGCGCATGCGCAGACAAGGTTCCTCGCAAGCGAACTTTTTCTTTCTGAATTTTATTATTTGAGTATATGTGTCATTTTGTCAATGATTATCTTTTGGAAATATCTACGTTGAAGGGCGATATTGTATTCAACGATATCACATTGACATTTAAAAAAAGATAAGACTTATTGATTCCCGTAGTCTGGAGGGGGCACTTGGCCTTGTCCTACATAGGGTTGTGCCCCGGGATCTCAAAAACCTGTACCCGTCATACAAGGTAGAAATGGCAAGAGCATACCCCATCCTACAATTATGAGGTCAACAAACCCGTCGGGAGGCCGAAAAAAACCTACCCCGACACATGTATGCTACCTCTATATACTTAAGTGCCCCCTCCTCCGGGACCTGCAGCCACATGGCGAGTGAAAATGAAACTGCGTAATGTGAAGTCATATCTCCAAAACTGGGGCTGCCGTGAATGAAAGTAGTGATTCTAAATGTTCATTTGACAATTGCTAAATAATCACGAGCCAGTGGATAACCAAAATAGTGCGGAGAAGCGGATATTCATCTCATTTGTCGACATATATATTTACATAAGTACACAACTTGGTGGTAAGCCGCGGAGACGCGAAATAAAAAAAATTGCCACACGACCCACATATCCTCACTCACGACGGTATATATTTATATTACTGTCGTTCGCGGCTAGGCCTTGTCATGTTGTAGGTATGTGTATATCTCCCGATAAGCGTCGGACATTTCCCGTCGCTGACGGCGTGACGCTGCGATCGGGAATTCCACTATAGGTATTTCCACGTCTCACAAGAATCGCTCTCATTAAGTGGCGAAGAGGAATTCTGAGGAATCCCTTTGACCACATACTGGGGGATGATGTATCCAACACGTTGTTTTTGAATTTTTTAATTCTGTCAATTTGTTCATATATGTACAGCCGAGTTAAGAATTTCGTCCGATTTCAAAGCACCCAAACCACTTGAAATATAATTTATACGAAACTGAAGGTAGGATGTACGTCATTATAGATATCTTTTCTCAAATTGTAGCCAATTTGACGGCGATCTGTTGTGTCCAACATAGTTAAATTGGAAGATGAATTTGGGTAACCCTGTCAACAAATCGGCAAAAATCCATCATCGGGTGGCAGCCGAACTTCGCCGCAGGCAGCCGCGCTTGTGACGCATACGCGGCTGATCGCTTGGGGCCAACAAAGTCGATCTTGATTCATGTAACAATCCTACCCCTAACATCCATCTATATACAGGGGGCATTTCATGTATAATGAAACCCTTAGGTCAAGTTTATTTTCAAATCGATTGGAACCCTTTTGTCGAATTTTAAACGTTAAATGATCGATCTTGTCATGTCAGCGCCGGGATACCGTATAGCTTGCCTTCACACGGCCGACTCAAGATCTCAAACGCGGCTGATCGCTTGAGGTCAAACGGTCGATTGTCATTAATTTTTCAATCTGATATAATTTCTACGAAACTGAAGGTAAGATACACGTCATTATGGATATCTTTTCTCAATTTGTAGCAAATTTGATGCCAATCTGTTGCGTCCGACATAGTTAATTTGGAAGCTGAATTCGGGTTACCCTGTCAACAAATTGGCAAAAATCCATTATTACGGTTGGCAGTCGATCGCTTGGGGCCAACAAAGTCGACTTTGCTTCATTTATTAATATAACCCCTAACACCCATCTATATACGGGGTAATTCAAGTATGATGGAACACTTAGGTCAAGTTTATTTTCAGATCGATTGAAACCCTTTTATCGAATTTGAAACTTTAAAATGATTGATCTTCCCATATCCGCGCCGGGAGACCCTGTAGCTTGCCTTCACACGGCCGACTCAAGATCGCTAACACGGCTGATCGCTTAGGGTCAAACAGAATCGATTTTCATTTTTTTTCAATCGGACCCTTTTCATCCATCTATATATGAGGGTTAGTCAAGTACAATGGAACACTTTGGTCAAGTTTATTTTCAAATCGATTGGAACCCTTTTGTCGAATTTTAGACTTTTAAATGATTGATCTTCCCATATTCGCGCTGGGACACTGTATAGCTTGCCATCACACGGCTGTATCAGCATTATGTCATATAAGAAAACATTCGATTCTAGAACTTAATATCTTATGGTACTTAATTTATCTATTTGGGGTTGTAGATTACAAACATTATCAGTTACAGGCCGGTGATCTGGCCAGAAACTTCAAAGACATTATTGCGCTGGCGCGTGGGATTTCCGCAGTTAGGGTTCACGGAGTAGATGTTGAGCTGCTGACAGTTACGGCGACTGTCGCGCGAGCTGCTCGTCGCCAAGCGCACCACCCAGAATGAATACATCAAAGAGAGTCTGTTAACCACGTTTGGTGTCAGATTCGGTCACCGAGTACATCCCGAGTTTATCACGAGTTCACCCCAGCCTTATATAAGCTGCATATTTTCACACAAATATTCATAACCATGAAATGTGGGGAAAAAGTCTATTACGATCACATTGCTCTAACAGTTAATCCTTTAATTAGCTGGCGGAAAACGAAGGCCGATTTTGGGACTTCAAAATTAAATTTCTCAGTCTGTAGTCATCACAGAGTCATAATTTTTGTGTCATATTAAAGGTGATACTAATTGTTTGATAATGTATTAATTATGAATTTTTTGTCCCCATACCTACATGTTGGCCTTCTTTTTCTTATTTTCTATCGCAAAATGTCATTGGTTGTATGCATGCTTCGCATTTACAAGGACTCACATGCTTCAATGTTTTGACTGTAAAAAACTGTGAAGGCCTAAGACCAGAACAGGTGCAAAGTCATGAGTGCATTGTGATGTTATATATCATCTTTACTTACTGACACGTGATAAGTGCGGGTTTCAAATTTGTAAGCCTGCACATCAAAAGTCCTTATCCTGTATATCAGTGCTATTGAAACGTTTTTTTGTGAAATTCAGTATGGCAGTTTAGTAGTACCTTGGGCTTATAACTTGTCTTATAAACAATAAGGAATATTGCAATCGTATGTATCCAGGGAAATGGTATGTAATTTATATATTTGTGCATGTGTATGCGTGAGTGTATGTTTGTGTGTTACACTAGAATACCATAATTACATATATATCTTTAAATAATATCCAATTATCTCTTCTCAACAATTTTCTTCTAACCTCACTGCTAGCCTACTTGGGGGAGAGATGCTTGCAAGATGAACTTTGAAAGTCCTGACATAGCAAAAGACTTTCCCGGTCTATATAATGGACCTAATGTGCCTGGTGAATCGTGTAAGTATCATGTGGTGATATAATGCATGCCAATTGGATGTTGCCATCGAAAGAGTTATTTAAATTAATGCTTTGCCATCCAAGTCCTTGTACTTGAGTGAGTATGCTTCCCACAAGATATGCATTCGTTTTGTTTCCTCCTGTTGCATGTTTTTGCCAACTGCATCCTTATAATGATCGAGCCATGTACCACATGGTTTAGCTGGAAACCGTCCCCCTATATTAATCAATAGGATTACACTTTGGATCCACCTTTCAATTTCACTATACATAAGGTTCAGTCAGATGTCAGCTGGCTAGAAACAGATTATGATCTTCCATGTGTTGTTTTAAGGATATTGTTTGTTTTGTTGTATAATTTCAACCTCTGGAAACAGTAGCCTACTTAATTTGCTGCTGACCCAATATGTCCTTAATTGCTCATCTAAAATTTATTGGATTTCCCCAGTAGTAACATTATTTCATTACCACCATTAACAGATATCTTGGTTGAATTCACTATTATACAGTATATTGCATCTGCATTGTCACTGAATGTTTCATGTTATTGTTGATTCCCCAGTGAGCTTTTTGGCTGAGCTGAAAGTATCTGATTTGATGCTAGTTCTTGCATTTGCTGTTCATTTTTTTTTAACGTACATGTTTTTCATTTGTTAATGATGTCATACTCTGTTGTCAATCTGTCAGAATGATTCATTCATAACTATTAGATTTGAAAAAAAAAATTGTTCTGTGTCAGTCATCTCAGTTATCATAGTATTATCTTTATTATAATATCATTCGCGATGCAATCCTGTACTCATGAGTTCATATGGTGTCACATTGTTCTACTGCAGGTGGTGGGGAGGAGGAAGAGGGGGGATGGAGGAAAGATGCCCTCCGCAGACGTGAGTTCCGCAAGGAGAAAAAGGATAAGGGATATATGATGTTTGAAGAGGAGGATTCAGAGGATGAGCGTGTCCAGGGGGAAGCTGGCAGGTGAAGATGGTTTTTTTTTCTATTCAACTTTGGTGCTATTTACTGTAGTTATCATTCAAGTCGACTTTAACTGCAATATAAGCCTGAATGTGACCTCCATTATTTGCTATTTATCTTTCTCTCATTTTAACATTTGGTTGCTCAGTTCCATTGCTTGGTGCATGTAAAAATGTCAGGTTCACAAAGAAAATGCTGCATGTATTTCTTCAGGAGTCCAGCCAAGGTGAAAAAACACAGTCGACCCAGTTTCAAATTTGTCAAGAGAGACAAACTAATAAGAGTCAAGGTCAGCAATTCTATATTATTCCAAATTTACATGCCACAAATGCATGGTAAACAACATGATGTGTAAAAATTGAAAAATATATGTGTTATAAAATAGTTTCCAACTCTAATTGGCATTATGACCTCTTTTGTTTCATGCCTGTGCAGGACAAAGAAGAAAAGAAAGAGAAAGAAAAGGATAAAGAAAAAACTAAAGATAGAGATAAGGACAAGATAACGCGTGATAAATTAGGTGAAAAGGAGAAGACTAAAGAAAAAGATAAGGAAAGGGAAAGAAAGGACAAAGGGAAAGAAGAAAAGAAAAAGGAGGATAAGCTGAAATGGCGGGGACGAAAAGTTCGACTGGGAGAGAAGGGGCACCATGTTACAGGTAGGTTGTATGGTGGATCATGCTTACTATTTCAGCTATAGCTATTATAGGATGACTTTATGATCTACATTCTGTCATTGTGTTCTTAGTTCTGTGTTAATTGTTATGCACCGTATTGACTCGATGTATACGATGCACCCGTGTATCAAACCCCAAACTTGGTAAGTATAAGTAAGAAAATCCTATCTCACCCAATTGAAATGAAGCAAAAACTGCCATGTAAATAGCAACAAGAAGTCTACTGTGTTTGGGGGTTGTTATTAAGGGCAGGAAGTAGTCACCTCTCTTAACGTGATGATGGTATTTATTTGAATTATTTGACTGCAACAACCATATCCTTCCTCAAGATTTAAGGATAAAAAAAGTGTCATTTACTCGAGTCAATACAGTACATAGTCTAGATTTGTATGTGTAATGTAATATTTGTGAGCAGAGGAAGAATCAGAAAGCAAACCAGTATTTGGTGTGAGTCTCTCACTTGCTGTTGAGCGTAGCAGAGGACACGATGGCATACAACTCCCTGTTATCTTCAGAGAGTGTATAGACTACATAGAAGAATTTGGTGGGTCATCAAACACGTACTTTGGCACTATGAAGATTCATCATTATTCAGTCCATTTTCTCATCGTTATGTTTCAGAGACCGTAGAATTATACATGGCATCACATAAATGTATCAGTATCTTTCATTATAATCTTGTATTTCATTAACTATGAGAAACATTTGATTATGATGTGATTTTCAGGTCTTAACTGTGAAGGTATATATCGCATTTCTGGGGTCAAGTCCAAGGTTCATTTTCTACGAGAAGCTTACAACAATGGCAACCAGACAGCTTTCTTACTGCATGAGCATGAACCTAATGTGGTGGCCAGCCTCTTTAAACTTTACCTTCGAGAGCTACCTGAACCAGTGCTTACCAACGAGCTTATGCCGAAGTTTGAAAATGCTTCCAGTAAGTTTTTATATTGTCAAAACTAGAGAAACTATTATGAAGCCCTTTTTATCCTTCCACTCCTGCACCTTTGCCTGAAATGCTTTATCTTGTATACAGAATATCAGGTAAATCTTGAAATTGCATTTATCATCTTATGATTGTGCTGTACAGCTGTAAAAAATGTCAAGCAGAAGGTGGAACAGTTTCAGCTGCTGATAGAGGAGCTTCCTACACCAAATCGCTTACTTCTCTCCTGGACCATCGTTCACATGATGCATATTATCACCAGGGTCAGTAAATTGTTATATCTCGCCTTGGCTGCATAACTTACCATTTCAATAAAATTGGAAAGTGGTCAATGTTTGATGTCACTATTGATTTCATATTAATCTGTCACAAACAATCCACTGTTAACTGGATATAAGCTGTCATAAAAACTAGAAGAATAGGTAATAATGTCTAAAATAGTTGGTATGATTCTTTTACTGAAGCATCATTTGTGATGAGTGCTTGTGAATACTTCATTGAATGGTTAAGGAAGTTATTTGGGGGTAAAGTAAGAGTGGGATAAAACCTGCCCAAAGCATATGGAAATTAAACAATGAAACCCAGGGGTAAATGACACTGACATTTAAGAAGCTCTGATTTATGGCGGCATTATGTGATGTTGATGATGCAGGAGAAGCAAAATAAGATGAGTCTGCAGAATGTTTCCATCGTTCTGAGTCCAACCATGAAGATCAGCCACCGTGTACTCAATGTCTTCTTCACATACGCCAAGATACTCTTCCAAGACACTGTCATTAAATCGTAAGCCATACTGTCAGGTTCATCTTATTTTAGTACGGTGAACTTTGCCCCCACAACACAGTGTGAGTCATCAGTGTCTGGATGGCTTAACTGTCACTTCAAAGACATTTTGTACATAGGTAAATCATGGCAGTTCATGTGTTTTTTCTATCACTTTTTTTTTCTTCAGTTGCTACTTGTATTTCAGCATGTTGACATTATCAAACATTGTTGCAGGTTCCATTGCTTATTGTGGTTGACTATTCCTGTGTTTGTGTAGATACAAGGCACCGTTAAAACCAGTGACCTCGCGTTGGTCTCTAGAGTTACCAGACAGTCCCTCAGCTTTAGAAGAGGAGCTGAGGAAGCAAGAGTCCTTGCTGAATCGCCTCCATGAGGATCTCATGATGGCTAAGGACACCAACAAGGAGGAACAGCTCTGGGAGGTCCAGCGAGTGGTGACGCAGCTCAAGAGGAAGGTTGGTTAATAATATCTCTGGCCTCCTTTACTTTTACAGATTTGCAATGTATCTAATGTTTGTTATCAGAGACTGCCATTTATTCTGCAAGATAATTCTGCCAAGCACCATGGTGTATTAAACAATGTCATACAGAAGGAAATCTCTTGCCATAACCGTTTTTGCTTGGTGGTATATGATCATCATACAGTAACCCTGGCAGATGCCATCAGCACCCCAGTTTGTCATAAAGCACCTTAGTTGCAATCTAGTTTTTATCATACAGCACCATTAAACATGTCAACCAGCTCTCTAAACTTCCTCAGGCAGCACACTTGTCCCTCATACAACACACTTATCCTTCATTAACCCCCTGACCCCCATACTGCACATTTATCCCTCATACAACACATTTATCCCTCATAAACTCCCCTTACCCTTATTCAACACTCTTATCCCTCATGCAACACAATTATCCCTCATACAGCATGCTTAGCCCTCACACAACACACTTGTCTTTCACAAACTCACCTTACCCTCATACAGCACACTTAGCCCTCATACAACACACTTAGCCCTTATACAATACACATACTTAACCCTCATAAATCCTGTGTACCTTCATACTGGACACTAATCCCTCATACAATTCACTTATCCCTAAATCAGCACACTTATACTTCATAATTCCCCTTACCCTCATGCAACACACTTTTCCTTCATAAAGCCCCCCTTACCGGGGCTGTTACAGCACACTCATCCTCATAAACCCCCTTCCCTCATGCAGCACACTTATCCCTCATACAACACACTTACCTGTCGTACAGGACAATTATCCCTCCTACAGCACATATATCTCCCTCAGACAGCACATAAATCTCTCATTCAGCCCACTGGTCTCTTATGGAGTGTACTATAACTTATACTTTGCAGCTCATCCAGCCTGGTAATTCAGTAATATTGCACTTGCCATTCAAACCATGCACTGGGGGTTGACAACCTCATAGGTGCAACCAGCCTTTGTCAATTTGACTTATATCTGTTGTAAGATCTATTAACTAAGTAGGTATAATGTTTCAGTTGAAGCATGCCAAGCAAGCCAAGGGTATGGTGGCCCAATCTGCCATACAAGAGGAGGAGATAGCTCACAGTAAACCTCAAGTCAGCAAGGCATCTGAACACCATGGCAAATCCCATCATGCCACAGATACTCACATCAACAATAAGACAGAACCCGATTGTAAACCAGCCCAAATTAAAGTCAAATCTACAAATAAACAAACTGACATGACTGATGGTACTAAAATAGCATCAGAAATCAAAACTATTGAAATGGATGAAGGAATTCAACATGCATCAAGTATAAAAACAGACTCTGTAGATACTCATGCATCAGAGGATGTATCAAAGACTAAAAAATCTGAGCCTAGTGTTACTGCAGCGGAGACAAACAGTCCTGAAGATGTTCATAGTAAGCCTAGTGTAGTAACTGATGAAGACAATGTGGAAGCTGTATCAGAACAAACGGAGACTGGTGTTGAAGGGACAGACGCAGATGCTGATCGACCTGAGGATGTTGCCAAGGAGGATGATAATGATGATGATGTTTTTGATGGCGAAGTAGACCTTGACCAGAATATCCCTGCAGACACAAGTGGAGAGGATATTGCAGTTGATGTTGATGCTGATGTTGCTGCCACAGATGTTGTTGCAGCCACTGATACTGATGTGGCTGCCACTGATGTTACTGATGCTGCTGCTGCTGCTGCTGCTGCTGCTGCTGCTGCTGCTGCTGCTGCTGCTGCTGCTGCTGCTGCTGAACCGGTAGCTGAGGAAGCTATAGACAACAATGCTAGCCCTGTAGTGGAGAAGGGCAGCTCAGAATACCAGGAAGACGAGAGAGCAACTAGCTCAACACCGGACACAATCCACGGGGAGGAAGCAGAGGAGAGCCTGGAGGATGAGAGCCGTGATCAGTCCACGCCGTTGGCTACGGAGCCTGATCAGGAGCTTTCACAACCTCTAGAAGATGAGGTTCAATCATCTGCTGAAGAGGATCACATTAAACCTGCCATACAGGAAGAGGAAGCACATCAGGATGTGATTCCAACTGAAGATGTGAAGTCTGTGCTGAACGAGGTTCCTCTTAATGAGACAGATGACCAGAAAGATGAGAGCCAGCCAGATGAATCACTGGACGCTTTCCAGACGGCCAGTACACTTAATGAGGTGCCTGAGGAAAACAGTCAAGTCCCACCAGAAGACAGTCATGATGGTGCAGCGATGGATGCAAGTGAGGTTGTCACAGCAGATGTGGAGAAAATGACACCTGTGGTTGTTATACCTGCCGCATTTGCAGACACTGGGGTTATTCTTCAGCCAGTCCCTGGTAGGTGGTGCTTCTATGTTATATATAGAATATTTATGGTATGTGATCGGTTAACTGTTGGGCAGGTAATTCCGAGACAATCTAGAATTGAAATGTTGTACATTGCTGTAAATAGTTGTACATTTGCAGTTTTGTATATTCCTAGTGTTTTATCGAGTTTTGTTTTATGGTTGGTTTCAGTGCCAGCACCAGAGCCAGTGTTTAATGAGACGAGAGAAGATTCTGACATTGATGATGATCAATATGACTGCCTACAGCAGGAGTATGCTGCTCTCATGTTGGAGGAAGAAGAGCTTCTAACCATCAGTACGTACTTGTAGAATAATGAACAAAGGTTAGAGAGAAGTGCAATCATTGTTCAATTTTGTAACAAACTGAAGTCATTGTCAGGTGCCCTGGTACTTTGCAAATACATTCTTGCCTGAGAAATGTCTCTGGAAAGAGTAGCCGGAACTCCAAAGCCATGAAGGCTTTGCTTTAAATCACAGTTATTGACTAATGAGGAAAAAAATATTCTTTGTTGTTTTGCATAGTTGATTGATGTGTGGTTAATCACATGTCTCCTAGGAAGTAAATGACACCCAAGTCCTACAAACTAGCTTGATACTGCCCACTCTATATATAGTGATCGTGATATGTGATAAATTGATCTCTATTTGGTGATTATGGCCAAACCATTTGGCCCTATTCCTATCTAAACAAAAATCATTAATGAAAATCCTGTGTGCCAATATCTGAGAACTTATTACAAACAAATCCACTTTCCCCAGTAATATTCAATACCCCCATTTCATGTAGACATTCTGTAAGTACATAGCATATTTTCTCGGTATCTGCTGAGCGGTGCCTTTGTGGTTGACAGACATCTGCCTGCGGTTGTCTCCTTTGGGCAGTGCTTTATGGACTTGTTTGGTCTCAAGGCAATAATCATTCTAAGTACAACTTCCACTGATACCACTCACTTGAAGCAGGGGTTGGATATCTGTACTGACAAACATGTGGAAATATTGTTGACCGTATATCAACATGAGATAATCAGATAAAAATCACTGACTGATTTCCTATCGGCCAAACATTGATGCTATCTATCTTTATGACCTATGAATGTGTCATTTCCATTCTTCAGTTACTTTCCTCCAAACAAAGGATAAGCAAATCTGCACAAATTATTATTCATTAATTACCTTTGGTTAAACTTCCCAATCATTTAAGTATGATTGTTTTTCCTTTGATTGTCTGTACTATCATTTAGGCAATCATAGGAGATATTAGCTCAACTCTGATATGTAAGGAGATCCAAGCTGCTTTAATGTCCCTGATTCATGACATGGGTTTGCTGTGGTTTGACAGGAGATGAGCTGCAGACAAAGATTGCCACGGAGCACCAGGAAGTGGACAGACTCAAGCAGGAAGTTGAGGAGGTGCAGGCAATACGTGAGGGTCTCTACGACAGCGATGAGTACAGTTCTGATGACAGCTCTGGTGATGAAGAGGAACTACAGGAAGTGCTGCAGCAGTTAATACAAGAGAATGACAAATTACAGGTAACATGAAAGTAATGGTTGACTTGGATAATGAGCAACAAACAGCATTTAAATCAATCGTTGTTTGTTGAATACATCCATTGTTTTCAGAAACAAAATTCAGACTTGTGCAACAAGATTCATGAGGAAAGACAGATCTGTCTGGGAGTCAAAGTCCAGATCCGGATGATACAGCAACGACAGCTCGAGTCATCAGCTGGTGCCGTTGAGATGCTGGGAGAAAGAGAAGCATTGATCTGTTGACCATGTTGACGTGATCTTCACATCCTCAGCCGAGTTACTGACACTGTGCATTTCTACGATTTTCAAGAGTTTTCGTTGAGGATGTTTCTTTCCAAGTTTATGTTATTGGTCTTTAAATTGAAGATGCCGGAAAAGATCTTGTTCTGCGTCCGGTTGGATATGTCAGACTCTGGTCTGTTATATGACCTGTGCAATATAGATTAAATATGATGCATGTCAGTTGCTTCAGTAATATTTACTTGTTTTGCAGCAAATCTGGTGTATAAAATAACATTGCTGTATGTTCATGGTGAATTTGCCACTGCAAGGGATATATTCCTCAGAACCTGATGTTATCAAATTTTTGCCAGATCTTAAAAGGGTCTTGTTTTTTACATTGAGAGATATTTGACATTACACAAATTCTTTATCAGTGACGATTTATTTTATTGATAGATCTGTTGTCCTCTGTCATGGATTTCCACTAACTGTGCTGCAGATGTTATCTTTACAGTACTGCTGCGTTTGTATTCTGCCACTTTCTTTGGTGTAGAAACTTCAGTCATTTATCTGTCTGATGAGTTCTGGATCAGGGGGCATATTATATGGAGACAAACATATTTAACTGTCTTCCTCCATAATTGATATGATTATGACAGTACTGTATCTTGAAAGCATACCTGTTCAACTGTTTGCTAATCTTACGTTTCATGTTTTATCCTTGGGCCATTCGTGGTTAATCAAGAACAAACTGCCATTTGCAATAAATGTGTTGAAGATATTGATGTGAATCCCGGTCCCGAGAAGGGCTGGCGTTTGCTGTAGATTGAGCAAGCAGCCTCGCCCTCAAACCACGCCCACCAACCCCTTCATGTTCTTGAATTTTTCCATATCACATCAATTTTCCTTGCACAGGAGGAGATCCTTATAATCAATCAAACTATACTTTCACTTTTCAATCCTTTTAACTGTTGGGGTTTTGTTTCTTTTTGTTTGTCCTCACAAACTGATTACATGCAACCATTAATGAAAAGAGAAATAAACCATAATTAGTAGATGGGATACGTATGAAATTACAAAACACCGTAATACAGTATTTACCATAACAGCTTTATTTATTTACATTGCATTATTACCCCTGCACTAGGTTAACAATGGGAATAAATCGGCAAAAACCATAACAAAAATTACTCCTGAAATCAAACCGCCAACATATCAACTGCTGCATATCTGAATCAAGTTTGTGTCAATAATGCCTCGCCAAAAATGTTTCACTCGGAAAAACACGAGAATACACCCTCTTCTACCAAGTTATATGCGCCTACATCACTTAAGCATCTAACAAGAAACAGTACCAACCAGATACTTAGTGAATTATATAGCCTTCATGATGAGTCAACACAACTTAACCTCTACTCCAGATGTTACATAAAATGACCTAGTCACTTTACTGTAGATAAGCTAATAGTTTCACTGCATTGTTATCTTATAATATCCTTAATGTGAGCAATCAAAGGCAAAGACATTCAATCAACTTCAAAAGATCAAGCTAAATACTTTTCATACAATAAGGAGCAACACAGACCATTACACCATCTGGACATGCAATGGATCAGCAAATAAATTGCAATTAACTATACAGGCAGGTTTGGGGAAATGATATTTCCATGTAAGCAATGGTAAGAGAATATGGGTAATGAACCATTTTATTAAGCCGTCTGAAGTGATGGGATAAATTTACACCGCTCAGTTGTTCTCTTGGCAACACGTCTTGGCAGGCACAGAGCAACCCTTGTTCTGTGCACAACATACAAAACAAAAGATAATCACAAATATATGCCCTCAACAAAAATTAACAAACTTTCCTAGATTAAATGAAATTATCAAAAGCAATAAAAATTATTTTTAAAAAGAACACTGTATTCTTTAACAGCAAACCAAATACCACATTTTGAGAGAAAAATGTAACAGATACATATGGAATAAATATATACCGCCGCTGTGAAAGGAGTTCGTTCACCATACTTGCTCCAGAACGTCACTTGGCATTGGCTTTTATGCCCAGTCCTTTGGTCAAACATGTTACATGCCATGAATGGTGGGCAGTAGAGGTGCAGAGTGACAACTGTGTCTGTATGACTGGCATTCTCCATACGATGTACACCCATACTATCTGAAATAACCCATAAAGAATACTGCTGTCAGTTGTTAGCACACATCATCAAGTACCTCAGTAGCAGCAGAGTTCACTTTCTGGCATGAATCCAACTTATGAGATTTAGTTGGCTGAGAGTCAGTAAGATGTTGTTATACAATGATTAGGTTCATCTGTAATAAAACAACAACACTATTTATAGATCAACGACCTTGCCACACCAGGACTACAAAACAAGTATCCTCTGTGAAAAGAGCTACAGCAGATGATGCCGAATGTTACAATTTTAGCATTTTTTACAAACAAATACATATGGAAGAATGGATTTGCTTCATTCAACCTATTACAACATGAAAGTAAGTAAGTATAGGGTTTAACGGCACACCAACACTGATGTGTAACATGGTGCCTACAAAGGTGAATAGATCAGATTGACCTGATTAACCAGCCACCTTCTGGGATAAATGGGTTGGGGGAGGGGGGATGATGGAAATCGATGCTGATGAAAATGAACTGGTAACTTAATTATCCTAATGCATGTTACCACCGGCCGGTTGACTCGACCAGGCCTCTGCAGCCTTTCGTCGAGGTGAAATCAGGTTCAAAGTGGTGTGTTGCAGATATGGCCATATCAAGCAAGTGGCCTTTCCATTCAACCACCGGGATCCCATTGTCCACCAACTCGAGTCGCAACCCACGGCCAACAGGTTACCACCTATTAGTCACATATTACGACATGCAGGAGGATGCAGCAGGCCAGTTTGCCCCCGGACCCATGTGAGGGTCATAAAAGGTTCCCAAACAATAAACATACCTGGTAATCAGCAAGGTTTTTCGTGGATACCGCATCATTACGATTTCAAATGCTAATAAAGGTTGAGGTAATTCAAACAATTCTAGAAACCCCATAAGATTTTAAGTCCAGATCATCATCCTAGTTGAACAAAGGCAGTCCCAATAATGTTGACACATGAAGGTTGACACATCAAGTCACACCACACAAATTACGATTATAAGGGTTCGAACGTTTCACCTTCCCACATCCTACATTACCCCTATATCTAAAGCTATATAGCCCTTAAAATTCTTCCGAACCATATTTAGTTTCAATGATGTTTGATTGCAGCATATCACACAGGTAATGACTTGGAAGTGTCAACAAATAAGACACCAGGTAATTGATCATTCAATCATTTGTTCTCCCTTATAGTGGGAATGGATCTCCGTCACAATTAATTTACACCTGATAATAAGTAGCTTATTTAAACAATGGGTCCGATTTCAGTAAATTAACCTCGGGTGAGGGTTAGCCCTGATCAGGTCAGGAAATACGGGGCTGGTGGTAACTCTCGGCGTCGTTGATCAAAGCAGAACAATGAGTACACAGATGCCAGCGGCGCCAAGGTCGTGGGCGATACCCACGCGTTGGCTAAGCCCCCGGGTATATAGGTAGTAAACATGTGCCACGCGACAGGGTGTGTTTTTTACGGCTCCTCGGATTGTACAACGGGTTTTGTTAGGCCTCGTACTTGCACGACGGGGTATGTTTTTCAGCTGTAATCTGTCCGAAGGTTTTTTTTAGGACTTCGCGTTGTACGACGGGGTATGTTTTTCTCTACCCATCTGTACAGCGGGTTTAATATATAAAGCTTTTCTCTTATACCCCGAAAAGGGTCTCTGTATGCACAAAGAAATAAAATTTTACTTTCTTTCTTGCTAGCAGACCGACATAGCGGCGAATGGTAAGTTTATCGGTAACCTAGCATAGTGATCAGTGTCTAATTTGCATAAAATTATCAGCCTGGCCCTGTTTTCTAACCTCGTGATGATTACAATAACCATAACTCTCATTGCTGCCCAGGCTTCCCTTAGCATATGTGATGTCAGGGCTATAATATTGATGATTCACCAGCTAGAAGCAACATGGGTCGGATAGGATTATGACGACATCACTTGGTAGCCCTACACGATCTTTTTATATAGCCACATCCTGGGGCAATCTTTCTTTCATAACTATCTTATGGTCATGCAGACGATACACTCAGAAGCACATATAATCCACATCATGATGCAATACCAAACATAATCAGTACATCCGCGAGGTCATCACTCGCAAGCCAGATGTTTTAATTTCAAAGAACCCTATAATTTGGTCACAATTATGTGTGCTTACGTCAACTGTGTATAATGCACCCTGATACAGTTCATCCTACATACACCCACCCAACCTCTTTCCACCATACAAACAATAGGTGCTTGAGCTGGACCACTATATGACGTTTTATAAATAATACTACTTAATGATAACTTGATTGTAGGATCATACTGGTCTAGCTTAAGTGCAGCTGCTCAAGTGCCTGTGCCCCAACAACAAAAAATGGGTTTTACTTACTGACTACCATTACCAATAACTGGTCAGACCAGTGATGTGGTTTCCACCGGTCTGACAGCAGTTTTACAGTAGATTCAGTGTTTATTTTGAACTGGCATTTTCCAGGCATAACTGAGTAGATATTTAGGTTTTCAACAAGTGCTAACACCAAAAAAAACTCACAAATGATTTACCTTTTTATGATATTTAATACTTTATCAGGACAGTGTGGCAAACATTGTCATTAACTATGAATCAGACAATCTCTGTAATAATGAAAGTTTATTGCTCACCATTGATGTATGCCACACCATTCTTCGGTATTGGTGAAACTGCTGTGCAGACCATTTCAGATTCAGGGTCTGAACTTGAGGGCCAATCAAATAAGGTCTCAGTGAGAGTGCCATCCAGCACTTTGACAAAGCAATGTGCATCACTGTGATCATGTATGCTACTTCCCTGTCCCTCAGACCAACATAATGCCATCAAATTGAATTTCCCATTTCCTTCATCTATAAGGTTACGAGTATACCTGGAACACAATGCAACACAAGTAAACAGTGATACAAAGATAGCTGCTAGTCAAGGCATACCAAATTTCAATTCAAAGCCAAACGAGAGTGACACCAAAATAACCATTAAAAGCAGTCAAGATTGATGCTTCAATGTAATCATGTAGATTAAGATTTCACAACTGGCAGCACATATGCCCTCTGGTTGTATTGCTTGTGATGCCTTAGCCCCGATGGAATGGTGATATAATGGTAAGCAAAACTGATGTTATCAGTGATTTAAAAAAAAAACTCCATACCTGTTGCGATCAAATTTAGCAAATTTCTTCCAGTCTTTGGGGTTGCTTCTATATGCAGATAAAGCAGCCTTCACGTATTCAATGTTCACTTCATCAGACTCGAATATTCTGTGCAGTTCTTCAATCAAGTCGTTCAGGGTGTCTATTTTTGGCACAGACTGCCTAAGTTCGGTGGAAGTTTCCATTTCAAGGTTACGGTTAATCACTTCAGCGAAAATATTTTCAGCAATTCACAGATAGAAAACCGACTTTCAACCCGACTTTCTTTGGCTGGAATTCCTTTGGTTCACCCACAAACGAGCGTCATCAGCAACCGTTATGTCAGCTTATAACCTCGCTAGACCAACATACGTGGTCTCCTATTTTTATAGGGAAAATATCGTAAAATGTGTCTAATTCTCTTCTCTTGTAGGTAAAGAGGTTCCCTGTCAAACAAGTAACGGACGCCAACAGACACTACGTAGCTAACTCAGTTAACTACAACCAGCCAACTGCCAACGACTGTCACCAACTGCAATATATATCTATGTCCAATAACTGACTGTCGACACAATATCGCAGTCGTGTTTTGGTCGATACAAGGCCCTGTGAGTCTCCCCGCCCCTACAATAACGCGCTTCATTCTATTGCAATCCAGTACAGCCAAACGAAATAACATTAGATTCGATAGGCGACAAGCTGCCATGATTCAATATTCTGCGGTAACCCTGAATTTGCTGATCCACGCTTTTTTTAAGATAAAGATAATCTATGGCTCAATTTTGTCGCTGAATGTTCGTTGCTGGTTTTCATTCAAGTCTGTTCGTTTTGAAATTCTAAACGAATGTCGGCATTTAAAAACGTTGTTAAATTTAATAATTGTATTACACAGCAGGCGTGTGTCTGTAATATGCAGAATTTCATACTCACAAACATAATACTGCTGTGATCGAGAAAAACTTAATGATGTTAACTGGGGTAGTCTTAATGAAAAACTCCACGTTAATAATTAACATGTGCATTATAATACACCAAACAAACGGTCTGGCCTAAAATAAGATGACTCAGACAGCATGCTCTACGAAGAATACCGGTCAATTTAACATTGTTGGGCTGTTGTTGTTCCCCGGTGGGGAACTATGAAATTGTTAAAATGTATGTCCCGCCAACATAGGCCGATATTTTGGCACGTGAATGGGTAACTTTTACAGCCAAGTATGATAATGGGTCAGTTTTTCATTAGCAACAGCCAGTTATACATATGGGTCAGGTTTTTATAAATACTCATTTATCACGCTTTGGAATTTTGTATTTAGCCAAAAATATTAAACAAATATTAAACTCTTCGTAATAACGTACATGTGAATGCCATCACAGAGAAAGAAACGGACCAAAGACCTTTGCAGATCATTTCTCCGTGACAACCGGGCGTAGTGTGTTTCTGCAACACAAGCAACATGGTAATACCTGCCAGGCAGCCACTATAAAGATAATAATAATAGCAATAACGGGCTATGTATTTTGGCTTTAAAATGCAATCATAGGTGTCAATAGTACATTTCATTTAATTATACAGATTAATGAATTTGTCTTTTTATTGTTTTGCAAAACAACTTTTGATTTTGTATTTATTTTACTGCATTTGGTTTGGTGGCATTTCGTCTGAAGCCATGCATGCCATGTAAATATTTCACATCAGGATAAAGCTTCCTAATCTCACGTGAATTATGCGTTCAAGAAATTGAAGGTAGTAATGAAATTGGTACGATATTTTTCTTTGCCCTTGTGAGTTGGCAAAACCTTTGCTAGTTTTAATAGGGATCTTTGCATTCTCGGGTTTCAGTCGCGGCCGCCAGGCGGCGATACTGACTTTCAACCGGAAAAGGGGGCATGTTTTCCAAAACATTGTATGGTTGCTCGGACTGGGACAGCCCCCTAACACATTTCCCCCTCAGATAACACCTACAATGATTCAAGGATTTATATTCAACTGCATGTATGTGTCTGTTGAGGAAATGCTGATATCCCCTTTCGCTTTCAAATGATGCCATCCTGCTAGGACTCCATTTGCATTTGGTCACCAAATGAATTAGACAGTAAGACTCGGTAAGCTTATGTGCATTTGACATGTAGACCTGCCATGCAGAAAGTTTGTTGGGATCTGGGAAATTGACTTGCTGACCCTCTATGCTAATAGTTCTTTATTCATTGTAAATATTTTCTCCGTCATCTTCCCCGACCAAGTCCACAATATTTACGGTGCTGCAGGCATTTCTTACTTATTCTACGAGCTCAGGAAGGGATTCCCCTATCTTTGAGGAAAGTTTTCAGCTGGGGTACACTCCACTTAGAAGGGGACAGGGATGACATATGGTGTAGCAAAATACTCTCCAGACTACTGAATGTAGTTGGCAACATTTTGGATCACTATTTTATGTTAATCTCTGTGTTTGACAACTGTTTCAAATGTGCTCATTGCGACATGAAAGCGTTCAGATGAATTTAAGAGAAGTTCAGAATACGCTTGACACATTCGGCGACGTCTTTGATGTCCTTAACAGCTATAGAAACACGCAACAACGCAGGAACTCAAAACAGCAACTGGTAAAGCGCGAACAAAACATTGACATCTTGACAGTCAGAGAAACATGCCCTCAGTTCCAGTGAAAATCGTTGTGCGCGACGGTGGCCCTCCTAGCGGCCGCGACGGAAACCCGAGAATGTGAAGGCCCCTATTGATAAGGTACTGGTCCTTCTTCTATAGAACGGTTAAATATGATTAACAATCGATACAAAATTCCCTAATTATTTGCTTTAGTAATTATGTAGTTCTGTACTAATGTAATCGTGTGTGCAGCTGCTTTTAGGTTTAATTTTAAGAACAATGTCATTTATTTCCTCTTGTGTGGTTGGTGCCATGAATATACTGTAGCCATGAATAGGCTAAATTTTCAGAAGTGATCTGTAACAACCCCTTTGCCAACCAAGGTTCTCTGGTGGATGTTTGGTGTTGTTTTCGTATTTGTTGTCAGCGCATGTTAATCTTTGACCGTTGAACGCATTATACGCATCGATTACTGTTTCATGCGTTAATGGTCCCAGTTTTTTTCACATAGATCCTCAGTTATGAGTGGTAATGTAGTAGGTGAAGTGTAGTGACATTTCTGTAGCTTACATGAATGGTTTTTGACGTCTATTATGAAAGTTGCAAAAACTGGAAAGTGGTCGACCATGATGTGTGATCGCAATACAGCTGAATTGGGTACACTTTCGTTTGGTTTGGACTTTCATGGTAAATGTTGTTGATTAGAGTAGCGCTAGCATGTCTAAGTCTGGTAGATAAGGTAATTGGTCGGTGTGTAACCAAATATCTTGTTATAATAAGATACACTCTTAATGTAATCTAGTCAACTTGACTAACTTGGCTAGTCATATTGACTGTCCACCAAACGACTAATGTGTTAGTCAATTTGACTAATGCAGTTAGTCAAATATTGATTGGTCAAAATGACTAATCTACCTAGTCAAGTAAAGAGTGGTCAGTATGACTAATCTATTAGTCACTATGACTATCTCATTAGTCAAATTGACTATAACGTAAGTAGTAATGACTATTGTACTTAGTCAGACCGACTAGAAGATTTGGTCAGTTTGACTATGAATGAAGGTCAGTTTGACTATGATTAAAGGTCGAACCATGTAAGAACCAGTGTAAAAACAAGTTAGACAAAATAATATGCAACGCAAGAAGACTTTATTGTAAATAAACACATACATGCATGACCTTGTTAATACTAGCCCTAATACAAAGAAGTTTCGCATCAACTGGGTCTTTAGCCTCATCATCAACGACCAGCATGACCTTCTGTACATATCGAAACGTCTTTTTGGTCGATATGTGGTAAGGCACATAAACACATTAATGGCGGCCATCAGCATGTCCATGGCCATGACCTCTGTTACATCCACAGCTTCTTCAACAGTAGCTCCGGTGTAACGGTAACATGAATTTATACCGTTACGAAGAGTTAGTCAAACACAGTCGGCGATATCTCGTTTGGACTATATCTCGCGAAGGGCTATATTTCGCACCTAGAAAATAACATATATCAAGAGCCTTTACAAAAAATAGACCTTTCGCTCCAAAAAACTTACCACCACTCGACGCTATTCTTCAATGAATGCCATCGATAGTTCGTTTCCGAACAAATCGCGATACGAAGTCTGCCATTTTGGAAACTATTAATTCTCGCGATTTCCCGCATTGCCTTAGCATCCCAAGTGGGGGGCACTTACCCTAACTTGGATAGGAGTGTGCCGCGGGACCTCGAAATCCCGTACCCGTTGAACTCGTTGAGAATGAGAAAAAGTATACTCCATCGTACAAGGTATTATGCGATTGTCTAACCCGTCGTAAAAGTCGAGATGTCGAAAAAACCACCCCCTTCGTGCGGCACCTGTATACTATATCCTTACACTTAAGTGCCCCCCCCCCCGTGCTTAGCATTATACTTCGTCATTCTGTAAACAAACATGTTGCTGTGTTTCTGACTTTTTACCGCTTCCCAAATTGATCGAACTATAAAAAATTACCATGGATGAAATCCCCCGCCGAAAAGGGATAAAATCGTCCGTAAAACATCATTGCATTCTATAACTCCATCACTTGTGTATGTTTTGTGCTTGGTAGTTGTCTGAATCGATCTAAAAATATTCGCATTGCGTTGTTGCGAAAAACGGTAAGACGTCTACGCAGACGTCTTGTAGGGCTACTTCAACAGATGTTATTGCTGGTGTCTTGTTGCGTTGCGACATTCTAAAACACATAGTAGTAGCCCAAAAGACCAACGTCAGGTTCTATTTATCACCTTGTCGGTCCAACAGATAGAGCTAAATTTTTTGGTCGATGCATTCGATCAACCCAGAACTCGCCACTTTTTTCACGAAATATGCATGTTCTGACGAGTTTCGGGCGATCAGTGTCGAAAGTTATTATCTAATTCGGTTCGAGATAATGTTTCATATTCCTATCGTCTGCGGAAAACTATATTTTCGATAACTTTCCAAGTTTACCGGTGATATTTTCTTCCGAAATACAAGCGCGGAGAACGATATCCCAGACAGCCCCAGAAACTTCCGATGTGTAATAAGGCGGTGAGAACATAGGCAAAAACTATTGCTGATAATTCCTGTCGCCTTTTCCCCAGGTTTTCGTTGCTTTCTTCGTGATTCGGTGTGATATTTGTGCGACAGTGAATGTTAATGGCCTTTTCTACATGTTAGACAAGGTCATTTTAGCTTTTAGCTTCGTGCCACAAATGGTCCCTGTGAACCCGCGTCTTGTGAGCTGTCTCGCCTATGTTCCAATTGGTGTATCCTCCCGCTTGTTAGTTACCGCCGCCTCGCCGCCATGTTGCCAAGTCGGGCTCAGATATTACCGTTTGGTGTGTTTTAGGCCAAAATACTAATTCACAGGATACTGTTGTTGCTGAAATTCAGCTTCTGTTCCTATAAATGTTTGGTGAGTTGATTTTATTAGCTAAAACTAGGTAAAGCAGCGGAACTCTTGATAATTCCGTTGACTTATGTCGGGAATTATCGTTTGACGCCAGAACTAAGAGGGAGTGCATACTCCCGTACTTAGTTCGAAAGAGCTACATAGTAGACTTATGGTTGAAGCTAAGCGCTCATTAGTACTGATACCAGCTATGGTACACGACAATACATACAAAAATACAGTAAACTATTTAATATTCTCACCTAATAGTATGGAGGCGATTGTCAGAACATTTTTGAACTGAAGATTTCCAATTTCCCGCAGCAACTGTTAAAGAACCGCCGCAAAGGTCAAGCTTCCGGTATGACGCAGCGCGCATCTGTGGTTATGTAACCAACCCTTGTGATCCGCGCATCGCGGTCTCCCAACAAAGAGAAGATAACGCTCTCAGGGTGGTCAAATTAACTAGGTAACTAGTCAAACAACACCTGACCAGCCTTGCTAGTCATTGTGACTATGTTGCTTAGTCGATTTGACCATGTGATATCCGTCGTTACAGAGTTTGACTAACTTCGATAGCTGGGTGACCAGGTTAGCTAGTCATTTTGACTAGATTGGGTTAAGAGTGTACCCGACTCGGACGTTTGCGTTGTTCAATACTTAATATCTCCGTGAATAATAATTCGATTTTGAAACAGTTCATATATAATGAGAATGTTATGTAATTGTAAATTTTTATTAAATATGTGTTGTTGTTAATAATGCATTGTTAAGAAAATACTAATGGGTCGACAATTTTTCTGGTAGCCAATATCTCTCAACTTTTTAATTTCGCAATAAATTTACAAATTATTCTCAATAAATAAAAAATAAAACTTTAATTATTGACATGTCTTATCAAAATATACGTCGTTTTCAAAGAGTTCGAAAAACAATTTCCACTAGGTCAAATTTCGTAAAATTATCGATCGCTTATAAAACAGTAAATATCGGTTAAAAAAGGGGAGAGTTGTTGCCATAGACAGCGCAAAACTAATCCCTTTAATTTGATGGATATCGATGACGTCACTTTCGGTTACGAACAAATCAAATTTGACGCTTTACATCGTTGATGGTTGTGTCGTTTAAAGTACAGCGGGTGTAATTTCTTCTGGGTTTTCACTGGTTTGTTAGCAGCAGCCTACTTTACTACATAACTTCTGTACAAAGGTCGCAGCAACTCTGTGCTCGCCCCACGGCAAGTCGTTAAGTATGGTACGCCGCGGTAATATTGGGTTAATAAACAAAGCTCATCCTTGAAGTGAGCAAATCATTGTCAACCTATCAAGGCCAGAACAACTTGATTTCTTTGATAAATTTGTTCGCTTATAAAATTATCAATATACGCTCATAAAAATAAGAATAGAGTCAATATTTTGTGAGATGTGAACTTGGGGAGTAATTTGCGGCGAGAAAATGCTTTAACCAGTGTCTGACTGGAGAAAAGCATCCACATCTGCCAGCGCGACCCAGCGTGAAATACATTTAGTAATTGGGAGATCACGTTGAATGCAAATAGGTCCACCGGAAGTGTGCCCCAACGACGGAAGATTTTTCTGCTGTTGCTGTGAGGAGGTACCACTCCTGAGAGTCCATCAGCCCTTTTGTTCACCATTCAAGGTGGAAACAGCTGTTTTGAATCAAGTGGAGCAAGGTAGTTCTCGATCGACTGTTGGTCTGTTGGGCTAGGTGGGAAGGCTGGGCATAGAAGAATGTGACGTTCGGCACAACATTCCAGAATTTGGATTTCGAGTGCTCACAACTGAGATGACTTCCCAACATCTGCCCGCCTTTCGCACCCCATAAATGTACTATACCATACCACTGGTAGCAGATGAATTTCCTAGGCCTCGGTCGGGTCTACCCCTGGTATAGCCTACATATCCACACAGCACGCCTTTGCTCTATAATATGGATATCCTGTGTATACAAAAGCCTCTTCAACGGTCTGCTCCATCTCAGACGGCCTACAAGTCCACCCAACACACCTCTTGGATATCCTATAGCATATCATTGGATGCCAGCAGATATATGTCCTGTGTATACAAAATCTCTCCAAAGGTCTACACCACTTTGGAGGCCTACCACTCCAGGAAGCACGACCCAACATACCCATTTGTTCTATTTTTTGGGGTATATCGATGTCCTGTGTATACAAAAGCCTTGCCAACGGTCCACACCACCTTGGACGCCTACCACCCAGGAAGAACGACCCAGTAGTCCCAACTTTGCGCCCTTCTGAACAACTGGTACCATGAATGTATACTACCAATGGCAATCGAAATTACTTTCAAACAAATTGGCCTATGCTCCGGTGCATCTCTATCCTATACTTCTAGAGAAGGCCTACGAAAACAACCTCCTCTTGGATATATCAAAAGTCGACTATCTGGCGGGAAATAGGGGGAGAACCAACCTCCAAGCGTTCTATGGCCTGCAACATTTTTGGACGATCTATACGTCTTCGGGTACCTGCGCTGGTGTGACTTTGTGCAAAGAAAGGGGGATTCTATCCTGTGCACCACAGGCGAAGAAGGTTCTGCAAAGAGAATTGCAAACTCCATCATGGCGGCAACCAAGGACAGCTTTGGGAGAACACACACAACCATTGTGCACACCATTTCTCGCTCATTGCTAGCATCGAGAAAGCAACGGGGTGCAAAGCAAAGAACCTATGGCTGGAATTGTACCAAGAAAGGGAACCCGAAGGATACTATGTGGCAAAGGTCAATGTCTGCGAGATTCTAATCGAGACACTCCAGGCGCAACTTCTACAGTTCTCCCGTCTACTGCACACGCGAGGGGCAGATATCTATGCAAGAGACTACACCCAAGACTTCTCTGGGGTATTGGAGGTTATAGTTTCCTTTCCAAACTCTGCAACAAGGTCGTTTCCAATTTCGAAGCTTTGGAAGTACGCAAGCATGTAGGAGGCCATCTTGCAGAGTACGCAGACTGTACAAACGCCCACCTTCGCAATACCTTTCTACACCCAGATGTCCAAGGTCGAGGCTGCACTCGTATCGAAATCCCAATCTACGGGTACAACAAGGCCACCCAGGGCCATCTGGTGCAAGAGACCGCAGACTATCTCGATGGGCACAATCTTTTTGTGGTACAACCCCAAGCCGCCCAATGGACGAACCTAGCTTCCGTACTGGATCGCTGTCTGGTGCTCGCAAACAGTTCTTTGGGAGAAATATTTGTGGCTGGTATGCACATACCACAACACGTCGGATAGTGGGCATACAAACAAATGTGGATACTACCGTAGACGAAAAATTGGATGAAAAAACGATACTGTGGGCAGCAGCAGACAAGTGTTCCATATTTCGGACAGATATGTCCTACGACGACCATTCGATAGCATTTGCACCACTCCGTTGCTATACAAAATTTGGCCCTACCATTCTGTGCGCATCCAAGAAACTGACACAGCTATTCCGAAGCGATCGCGGCAAGTGTGCTAGAAATCCCATCAAGCCACCCCAGTTAGTATACACAGGAGTGGATTCCGATATGCTTCCAGAGTCGCAATACATAGAGTGGCAATGGAGGACGAAGAAAGTGCCAAGCAAGTGGGAGGAACAAACTAGCCCAAATTCTGGAAGAAGTTCCCCAAGTAGCGATCGCCATATCTTGTAGAAACCATAGCACCCAAAGCACCAGATCTGTCCCACGCTGCAGCCATGGAAGAGGGTGTATACAAGTGACAACCTTTCCGAGGGGCCAAGTGCACAGTGCTCTTTTTGGAGCTGGATGGGTCCGAGTTTGCGGCCTATGGATACTTTCGAGCGGCTCTCAGAACCACTGGAAAGATACAGGGCCCGATTGCATGCACTCCGCACCACTCCTACAAAGAACAAATCCAGACTAGTTCCAATTGTAGGGGTGTAGGCCATCCACCCTGATGGAGTCCGATCTGGTATCCACCACTCTGGTCTTCCATCCGTTTGTCTACCATCTGTGGAATCGCTCTGGTATCCACTCTGGTCTGTCATTGGCCTACTATTGGTGTCCCCAATGTATAGCATGGTATTGCCAAGGTATAGCCAAGGGTGGGTGGGTGTGGGTGGGAAGACCATTTGGAGCTATAGTCTTGGGTACCAATTCTATGCCATCCGCAGAATACCTCTCCGAAGAAGCAGTGCAAAACCTATGTGCAGACAAGGGAAGAATCTCCCTTGCTGCCGCGAAAAAGAAGTATGGTATCGGGTCCACTAGGCTGTCGAAAATTTGGGCAACAGAGGCAACGCAAGCAGAGGCAACACCACCGGAGGCCCCCCAAGAGTCCACCGAGAGAATCCCACCAAAGTCTACTACAATGGATTTCGAAAGTAGCCCCACCCAAGAAATACTACCATTCCACATCGCGCCAAAATATGGCATCCCTAGTGTATACGATTTCTACTATACAATGTAAATAGGAACGACTTCCATTTGGCGCTGTTACGCATTTAATACATACGAAGCACATGTTACAATGATAACAAAATCCAACAGTCTTTGCCTGGAAGTTACACTGTAAGGTGAAGGCTTGAAAAGTTAAGAGCGCAGGTCATCCTATGATTCACACCATTTGATAGTCCGAGTGCCAGGCTGGGCGGTTGAGAGCACGGCCGCTGCGGGAGGTAGTAGGGCACTCCTCCTTGCCTGTCGATCTGGGAGTCATCAGGTCTGGTGTGGCCAGGATGCGTCTCGGGGATGGGGGTCATGGATGACAAGTTACGGTTGCTCGTGGTGGACGTGTAGGGATGGTCTCCGTCCCATGGGCCTCGGGCAGGATGGGGTCAGCGGTAATCGGCGGCGCGTGCCTGGAGGGAGGCGATGCTTGAGCTGATGGGGAGGCAGGCGGCGGGGGAGAATGAGCTCTCGTCACTGGCGTGTCTGTCACTGACGTGGTCGGGGAGGAGTCAGAGTCGCCGGGATAGCTAGTCCTGGCCGAGTGGGGGTCGGCCCATCATGTTGCGGTTGATGGGTGAGGTCCTCGAGGTTTGTGCGGCGAGCAGCAGGGACAGCCACCGGGGTGTATTTTCGGAGGAATTTCCTATTTCGAAGTGTCATTCTCCCGGAGCCGTTGACCTTGATTATGTACTGGTCAAACTGCTCAACTTTAATCACTCGCCCACACTGGTTTTGGACTCGGACGAAGTCGCCTACTGACAGGGGGGCAAGCTGTCGTTTGTGTTCAGTCCACCGGTCAGCACACCGCATGTGCCTGTTGCGGAGCGCCTCCTAGCGGGCCGCCAGAGTTTCCTTCCAAGTCGTGTGGGGTTTGTGTTTGCCTGGTAGGATGGGGACGAAGTCTTTGATGGGGCGGCCAAAGACACACGTAGCAGGTGACAGTTTGGTGTCTGGATCGGGGGTGTTCCGGTACTGCAGGATGGCTCGTTGAGTGGCATCCGTGTCAAGGGTGCCATAAGCGTCAGTATTGTCAGTGATGAGAAGTTTGACAGTTTTGACCCCTATCTCGGCCCGGCAATTGCTGTGGGGGAATGCCACCGATGAGAGGCGATGGTGGACACCCCACGTACGCAGGAATTGGCGAGTGCCTGAGGCGATGAACTCAGGGCCACCGTCCGAGGAGAGTTCATCGGGGATACCGTACGTGGCGAAGCACCTCCTCAAGCTGTCGATCAGGCCTTCAGCTCCGCCTTTGGTTCTCTCGACGATGGGCCAGTTAGAATATCGGTCTACAATGACGAGATATACCGTTCCCTTGTAACTGAAGAAGTCAGCACAAACGCATTGGAACGGGTATGTTGGTGGGGTGCGGGGTGCTGGCGGTGCGTTGGGTTGGGTTGAGACGGTGCCATGCAAGTAAGCGGTCTCCGAGGATCTTGAGTAGTGGCTTGTGGTCGACTGCCACGATAAGGTCCGTACAACCAAGGGCGAAGCATTTGGCTTTGTCGAGGGCATCTGCCACTGCAAGGGCTTCCCCCTCGATCGGGGCGTATCTAGGTTTGGGCTGAGTGAGTGAGTGAAGCGGCTTCCCACCAGCGTGATCTTACATCCTTCCTGGCAACAGAATGGGGTCGTGCCCAGGCATTTGCAGTGCTTTTGGAACATCCAGAAGCCGATTCCATCCTTTGACCAGTCGGTGGCGATGCAGGTCGGTACGGTTTTGTCGAAGATTTTCACCCCAGTCTCAATCTCCTTCGTAAACACGTCCTTCGATTCCTGGAAGGCTTCCTCGAGGCTTGTGTTCCAGGTGAAGGTGTTATCTGGCTTAAGGAGCTGGCGGAAGGGCAGCATGCGGTCAGCCATGCTGAAGGCATAAGACACCTGGTTTACAAGACCGAACCAAGATCGAATGTCAGTGAGGTTGCGAGGCGTTGGGAAGTCCTTTATGGCTCTCAGGTACTTCGAGCAAGGGCGCACACTGTCCATAGTCACTGTGAAGCCAGCGAACTCCACTTCCTCTTGGCAGAACACAAACTTGTCAGGGTTCAGAGTGATTCCGTTTCTGCCACAGATGTCCAGCCACTGTGTGGCCTGGTGAAAGCTGCTTTCGATCGTATCGGCCCACAGCAGGGCATCGTCGATGCACTTTGTCTTCTGCGGGATGTCTGATACAATCTCAACATAACGACGGGAGTACCCATCTCCAGAAGCAATGTAGCCTTGGGGTGCTGTGCAGTATCGGTAGCGGCCCCATGGTGTTATGAATGTGGTGAGGTGCCTGTCGTCAGGGTGGAGTGCAACACTGTGGTATCCATTCCAGGCGTCGAAGACGGTTTTCCATTTCCCATGTGGGACGGCACGGACCTGGTGGAAGGGGGATTGCGTATGATGGGTTTCTCGGTTGGCGTGAGCATTGAGGGGCTGGAAGTCAACCGTACGCCGTGGCTTCCCCGTTTTCTTAGGACAGATCACCATACGATGACACCATGTGACTGGTGTCCCTATCTGGACAGGTTCAATCACGCCTAGTCTCACGTCCTGGTCGAGTCCAGCTTTCACATCGTCTTGCCAGTGAAGCGGGACTGGGATCGGGGTGTGGTGGGCTACAGGTTTGGCGTCAGGGTCGATCATGAGCCTGATTTGGGGGCCTGTCATCATGGGTAGAGGTTGATGTTCGCATGTGTTGAACGTGCTATCCCTGTAGTGGTTGATCAGGAATGCTTGTAATCTCTCCCTGTTGGCAGGCGTTGTTGGGAACGGTACTTCGGTCGGCACGAGTGGTGGCTGTCTGCGCTTGGGACAGTCACATGGGACGGTTGTGCCCGTGTGGCATGCGGTGCTCATCGATACATCAGTGGATTGTCGGGTAGTACAAGCATGATGGACCTCCCCGATGGAAGGAAATGATTTGGAGATCATCCCTAACTGTTCGCAAGCCTCGCGACTGAGGAAGATTTTGTCGGAGTTGTCCGTTACATACGTGATTTGCCGTGTCTCGAGCGGATGACCTGGCTTGCCCGATCCAGAGAATCGGAGGATGACGGCTCCCAGGATGTTAATGCCCTTCTCGTTGGCAGCATGCATTCGCATGGTGACTGGTATCAGGTCATGGCTCCGTAGACCTAGTCGGTAGATTGCCTGCAGCCCGACGAGGCAGCTCTGGCAACCCGTGTCTGCCATTACCGGCAGAGATACGGATTTCGTTGGGGTTAGCAGATCAAAGCTTAAGGTCCTTATAGTCCTGTTTGTGGGCTGCGACATTCAAGCGAATGTAGGGCTGGGCCTTTGATGGTCTTCTCAACCAGACGTCGCGCAGGTTACTGTATAGGTGGTGGCCCATGGCAATGGGGCTTCCATGGTGACGACCAATGGCCTTGACGGTGCATAACTCACTGAAAGCCGCCGCCTCCTGGTCGTAGGCATCAGTAGCTTTGCTGCTAGGCTTTGGATTATCCTTGCTGCGACACAGGCCTTCGGTGTGGTGGTCCCTGTTGCACAGTTTGCATCTGTGGTTATACGCAGGCCACTCCCCGGCCCTGATGTGAGGTGGCACACGTTTGCCATGGCCCCGGCTTCCGCAATACGAGCATGTGGCTGGCTGCCATTCAAGCTGGCTCCCCTTTGAATCCGGTCTTTTCCCACTCAATTCCTGCGTTTTGGAGCGGCGGTAGGCACTGTGCATCGCGTTGGTTCCCTGCGCATCGAGCAGCCTGGACGCCGACCTCTTCCCGGACTCTTTGGCCTCAACGAACGAGAGCATTTCTTCCAGCGACATGTCCTGGTTTTTATCGCCAAGCAGATCCAGCTGGATCTCCTGGTCTGCAATGCCACGGACGAGCACATCGCGTAGTATCGCCTCCGTGAAGTCTACGTCAGCCCCACAGCCATCGGACGAGCATATTGTCACATATTTGCATATGCCGGCCTGTCCTTTGATTCGAGCACCAAATGACCGGATGGGCTCATCGCGGTCTTGTGACATGTGGTGTAGCGTGACGCGGGCGACCATGATATTTTCTCGCCGCACCGCCAGTGCTTCCATTGCTGTGAGTGCCTCCCTTTCGGTCTTGGCTGTGAGCGAACCTCCCGGAGCTGATCGTCTCAGCACTCAAGGAGTTGAGAGACGACTTCTGGGCCCGTCAGTTTCGTCCCTTCACGGTATACATTCCATCATGTAACGAAGTAGGCCCATTCCTCGCTGGTTCCAGCAGCCGAGATACATGGGCGTTTCAACTTCTCCGCCTTTGCGGGTCCGGCGGCAGACCATGTGGCATGAACTTGGGCATGTATGTTTAGAAGGGCAGCGATTACAGCACCATCATCGACCTCAGCAGTCTCAAAGTCACAACCGGGGAGGGGGCATTTCACTTTAACCATTTTGCAGTGATCCCACTGTTGGGCAACAGTCGCTAAATGTCTAGAAAGTTCGACTGACCTCAACTGGTCCGTTTGTTGTGGTTAACTGTGTGGGCGATAATAGGGTAGTTGACTATGGCTCACGCTGCACTGTCTTGAGGCGGTCCTGTCAGCAGCGTCGAATGCTCATTTACGTGGTTGGGGCTCTTGTTGCCCTGACTTTGTTATCATAAATAGGAACGACTTCCATTTGGCGCTGGTGCGCATTTAATACATACGAAGCACATGTTACAATGATAACAAAGTCCAACAGAGGGCGACACCATACTGCGCACGTCATGATGCACTACAATGCGAAATATAGAGAAAAAGGTGGACGATAAAGAAAAAAAGGTAGACACTATTGCTATAGACATGGAATCTGTAGAGGAGGAAATAGGCGACAATTTGTCGGTTCTGGAAGACGATATACAAGAGGTTGAAACCAGTGAAGGAAACATTGCGGACCTAGCGTCGTTTTCGACAAGATTGCAATACATGGGATCTGTAGGATTTGCCGCATTTCTTGCATGGAAGGTCTGGAAAATTACACAGAACCACATGGAAGCCGCTTCGAATTTCCTACCAAAACCAAAATCAGTAACCCTCCAAGCCTATCCCAAGTCGGAACATTGCACCCTGGCTTACGCTAGCTGGGCGGGACCCTTTCCACATGGCATAGAAGACAAATAGATCGCTTGGGGCAGACTACCATTGGGAGAGGCTTTATAGGCTATAGGCAGATTCATAGTGGTGTAGACAGTTGGAGAGGTTTTGTATACACAGGACAGAACAAGAGGGGCTGGATATTCATATGTTAGAACAAAGGTGTGCTGGGTGGATATTTAGGCTATACCAGGGAAGGCGTTGGGCAGAAAAAAACAAAACAAAGAGACCAAACCACGAACCCTGGAGGTAGTCCCAACTATTGGTAGTCCCGACGTTTTGTACGCTCTTATAAGCTGTCAAAGGGTGAGTAGTATGGATGGTGGTGGTTCTACGCCAGAACCGCTTCTCTCTATACTACTCCCGGTGTTGAAAATTCAAAGATAGAAGATTACACGTATCTTAACTCTGCAGGACGTCATGTATATCACCGTCCGACCGGGGCTACACGTACCCCTAACCTGTGACAATACAAGACAAAGCTACAAAGTGATGTCATCATAATCCCTTCCGACCCCACGTTGCGCCCGCAAAAAGGTGCGAAAACAGCTAGACTGGCTTTTTGACGCATTGCAGTTTGTCAATCTGTTATAGCCCCGGGGATTCTCTGAATAACAATGTAAGTTTGATATTTATCTGATTCGTAGTCACCGATATATTTCCTCCTAGACATGACTACAATGCTGCAGCAAAAAGCTGTTAAGAAGCCAGTTTGGACCATTATCAGCGATGTAACGTCAAACTTTGTAGCCCTATAGGGCGTTTTATGTTAGTAACTCAAGGTGCTGATGTCAAACCGAAAGGGAGAACATAGAACTGATAAGCTTTTTTTGTGTAAACACGAAGCGCAGAAATCATAGGTATATGGAAGTAGCCCAGTCCTTGTGTCTAATTCCCTGCGCAATGAGTCATTTTAAAACCACGTTTCTGTATATAAGAATTACAAGGTCCATCTCAGCGATAATGAGATGGAAACTGACCCTGACGAAGAAAATGCTGGTCAATGGGAAAAGAAGAAGACTGTAACATCCTGATTGAGCGGGCTAGAACCATTTCTAATAATGTCTACTGGTGTGCTGCCTAAAGCAATGGAGATGCGGATCAGGTCAGAGCAAAGTGGCTCTCTGTCACTAGGTGTGTAGTCAATGAGCACGTGGGGTATGGAGAGGTCAGGAAGTAGATACTGAAGGGTCGGTATTGAATCACAGTTTTTATAGAAATATTATCTTGAAATAGTTTCATTATCTGGGCCAATAATAGTCAGGGTTAGTGTAATTACTAGTAAACATAGTAGAACAAGAATTCAATTTACTATGCACTATATATGGCATTTTATATGCGAAAAAGTTGAAAGTTGTTTCCATCCATTGAATGAACCATCGATGAAGAATAAACACTTGCATCTATTATATGACCAGAGCGAGTATGGTAGGCAGCACAAAAAGTATTTAATTGATCAGAACCATCAACTGCTCTAAACCGCAGACATACATAACTTACTCAAAAACTCATACTAAAAATGTACATACTATAACTTTAAAAAACAATGGAACAGTGATCCCTATTATAATCATTCGGTTAATATCTACATGAAATCGTTTGATCTGAGTTGAGATATTCAGAAATGTTCGATGTTGATAAAACTGTCACACATCGTATAAACACGGGCTGATGTCAAGCGTCGCTCCATATGGCACGCAATATAACGGTATAGTGCATACTAAGTTTAAATGCTTTTCTTGGACAGTATTTGTGGTTAACGGTCCTGAAATAAAGCTGATCGAGCAAGATATAAAACAAACTCTTCAGTTGAGGGTGATCACTTAAGAGGACGTGACCCGAATACACTGGAATGTGCTGCGAGGTGAGCTATTACAACATGGGGTTGGTATATATTATAAGACATTCTGCTTTAAATACAATGATGAGGAAAATACAGGATACACCTCACATTCCATATAATTAGGTGCACTCTTTAAGTTATCAGTCGTAGCTGGAAGATTTGCTAATATAGTAATATCAACGAATCTCTCTCATTTCTAATCTCATCAGCTTTGTTGACTCTCTGGCATACACTCTAAAAAGCTTACCTCTGTATGATATAATCATAAAAATGTATTTATTCACATGGGAGTCCTTTGGAATAATATAATCGTGAGCTTGTAACGCCATTAAGCCAATCCATTCCCTGGATTCGCTTATCAGCAGGCTGATCTATGGGGATACACAAATACATGATATAATCTCCGCACCCCACCAACCCCCTTTATCGATGTCCTGAGCTGCGCTGTGCACGCACACACACAAACACGCACGCACGCACGCACGCACGCACGCGCACACACACACACACACACACGCACGCACGCACACACACACACACACATACATACATACATACATACATACATACATACATACATACACATACACAGAACATATACATACATACATACATACATACATACATACATACATACATACATACATACATACATACATACATACATACATACAGACATACATACATACATACATACATACATACATACATACATACATACATACATACATACATACATACATACATACATACATACATACATACATACATACATACATACATACATACATACATACATACATACATACATACATACATATACATACATATAAATATATATCTTTCTATCTTCAACCTACCTTATGATACGAATCCCTGTGAGTCAAGGTCCCCTAGCCCTTTTCTGCGGACCCTGTTAATGATATTCAATACTGCGCGCCAAGGTCTATGATGAGGACATGCAGAGAAGTGGAAGAGCATCCCAGATTGCTCCAATAAGAAGTTTCCGAAGTCAAAACGACAGATGAACTCGCTAAAAACTTACCAAAGCCCTCCAAGCAAAAAAATTTGTGACAAAATGCAAGATTATATCACAAAATGACACGAAGACAGTTTCTATTACTACAGTTTTGTCTACTTGTTCTGTTTGAGCACTAAAATACGGCACAGCATGAAACTTTGTTCAAAAACTCAACATGGCAGACTCCCACAATGCAACATATTTGCGTTAATTCTCGTTCATATTTTCGATTCGCGCGGTAGCCATGTTGGACAACAATTTTAAAATTGTGTTGGATTTCGTTGATTCTGTTGATTAAGGAGTATGACTGTTGTTGGACTCTAGGCAAGATTGATGGTATGACATTTATGGATATGAAAATCTATGTTTTTTAAACTGTCCCATGTCTGCATTGCGAGAAGGAGCAAATTTGCTTATAACGCTCAAGATTCTGCCATACGGACCCTCGCCCCTAAGGTGGCATCAGATCATCAAAACACCAGGGGCGAGTTGCCTTGCCTAACAGTCAGCGAGAGAAGCAGACACACAACTGGTCTCTTTAACTGACTGTATTAAGAAAACATGCTGGCATGCAGATAAGCGATTACAGCGCTTGTTTATGGTCCGTATTTGAATTTATAGGCGCAGACCACAACATTGTATATGACGTTACAGAAAACCGAGGGTGCGTAGTCAATTTCTTGAGTCGGACGTGCCCAACGAAGGTCAATCCGGGTCACAAACCTTTGCATTGATTGGTCAAGCAGGGGCTTTTGATTAAAGAACATGTATATTGAATATTCAGATGCATCAGTTTTAGACCTTGTCTTGTCGTAGACTTCAGGGCGAGAAGCGTAGCGGAACCCCTGGTGTCTGGGACGCAGTCTATGCTGTGCTACTGCCAACGGCAAATGTGAGATTCTTTGTACTTTGGTACACAAGCCAAAGAAACATCGGTGCCTAAAAAATGACAATCGTGCCGACATTCTAGTTCATTATGTTTCTTAGAAGAATGCTTAAGTTTTTAAGAATTAGTTTATTTCATAGTTAAACCAACATAAAACAAACACTCTGAGCGCATTTTATTGGTTTCTACATAACATAGTCCTTAACCTTCCGAAAAATAAAATCCTGCTATGGTGTTGCATCGGTGTGCTACTTACCAAACGTGCAGTGAATTTAAAAAGGTTATTGTTTGAGTTCAAGAGCTCTTTAATAGAGCCATTAAGGTCACATTACCTCATTTGAATTTGTTCGAAATATATATTGTTGTTGCCATCCTGAAGTAGGATGTGACATGACCGTAACCAACATAAAACTAACATAAACGAATACAAACATTCTGAGTACATTTTATTGGTTTCTACAAAACATAGAAGTTAACTGTAGGAGTATTACGAGCTTTATGGAGCACTCAAGTAAGTAGGCAAAAAGCCCAAACTCCAGAGCTTTGTTGAAAATCAGGTAGCTCCATACTTCCCGTATTTTTTATATAGTGCAGCCTAAGCACTGTACCGAACAATCACGTATTTTTCCCTACTAACGTGTCACCTCAAGTATGGTGTTTGGAGATGTGATGTCACAATAGTACATGAAAGAACAGAATATGTGAATGTGAAAAAGGTGGCTGCAAACGTTTACCCTATAAGATATTAGACTAGTGACATAACTTAAATTATGTTCTGCTCGCTTCGAGAACATAAAGTTCACAAAGCCTCGGTCATTCACCATTGGACACTGAAATGACATAGCCCCTTAATTTGCAATTAGGTGGTGATAAAACACGTTCAGGACTCTGAGCCTGACTCTTAATCCATGAACTTGGCTAACTCAGGGTGGTGATGTCAATCCATTGTAGGGCTGGAAAACCACTACCCGTGTTATATACCTGAAGCACTTATTTTTAGGAGACATAAGTGAGATTTTCTGCAAAAGCTGCAACCACAGACATAAGAGAAATTAAGTCCAAACTTCATTTCTATCAGGTTACAATCAAAACATTGACCATATTTAGGGATATCTCCGACAAGTCACCCACTATGACTTTGTCTTTACTTTAGCCAAGTGACAGCGCCTCATCACCGGCATAATAGTCTCATAGTGTTCTTCAGGGTAGAATGAAAGTCAGATAAACTACATAAAGATAACTTTATGTCTTTCGACAACCTGAATATCCTAATTCGCTACTTCAAATATTTATTTTTGTGGCCACAACTGGTTACATCGAGCGCAATATTCTAATTCAACAATTACTGAAACTTCGTCAACAAATTCCGTCCCTCGCATCAAGCATGGTAAACAACAAATCATCCGGAGTTAGGCTTGAGCCTCTGGCGTCATCAAAATGTGTGCACAAACATGGCCGCGCCCGACGAAAAGAACGCTTACTTATCCTAAAGTTAAAATTAATTATGGCCATTAATTATACCCCCTTAAATTTATGCGTAGGAATCCAGCAATTTATTAACGGTTACTCCCAAGTATTTAGTTGAATCCACGGATGGTGGAAGTACTATGCGCGGATGAGATGCGATTTTTGCTGTGAGCCATCTGCCTTTCCCCTTCTCCCCAATGGTGACTGCTATATCATCCTGGAGAGAATGTGTGGAACTGTTATAATACTATTCTAGCTAAAGATCCCCCTGCCTCCCCATTAATAATCAGTACGAAATGGCCTGCGCTATATCCCATTGGTTAATGGGAGTCCACATCCCATTCAGGCTCGTAAGACCAGAGGCCGTGGTCCAATAGCATGGGTTGGTCAAAGGCCTATGGGGAATCCAACTCCCGGGGTACTATATAACCCGCCCGCTCGTATCATTTAGGGGAGAACTACCTATCAATAAAAAATTCTGAACAGATTCTGACCGAGAGCCCAGCGAAGATATAACGCTAAACTTCAATAAACAACAAGACTCTCGGGCTAGTCCCCCCTCCAGCAACCACAAACAGCAACGAATGAGCGTGCATAAACAAGAAAATATTATATAAGACAACCATTTGTTTGCATTGTTTTATATGAATCCAAATGAATGAATACATGTTGGTCTTTTATTCTGATTACATTTGTTTGATCTCGTAAGTTAATATTGCACGCAACATTGAAAAGAAGGAAACATTTGGTTCATTAATACTTTGTTTAATATTATTACAAAGAAGATCATATAGCTAGTTGACGAGATCTTAGTAATGTACTGATTGTTGAAGTTCCCCGAGCCATACAAAGATAGGGCTGGTCTCAATGTCGCTTTCGGATTCAATAAAGTACACTATTTACCCAACTTCGAGTGAATTGTGAAAGTTAGTGTTTGGATTGATGATTATTTGACTTCTTCGGAAATGAGAATAACTGATTGAAGGGCATTGTCCTTGATATTTAACTTGAAGTATATTCGATATTTTGAAGTACCTCATTTAAGCTGGATCGAAACGAAATTAATGGCTTACAACATATTTTGAAGGATGCATTTGATTGTTGTCGACTAATACAACAGTAACGCGGCACAATGACACTATTTCTTTGTGCGACATCTGAGATGTCTGAGTATCTAGCGAGTGCCTCTGATTTCGGGCATTTTTCGCTCATGGGACCGACACTGTTTCTCCAATTTCAACAGTAATGTAAAAAGTAAGAAACATATAGTGTCAGCGCTCGCAGATAATTCATTCAGAGATAAACTAAGACACGCACATCGATATCAACATAATATACAAAATTGAATGGTTCCGAATAAAAGAACAAACATTTGCAATAGGTTGACTGAGAGGTTAAGTTTGAGCTGACAGTAACATGCCATTTGGGGAATTAATTGATATTTAGTCAAAACAATATGATCAATCTTTTCGTCTGACTATCACTGCATTATTAAGTTTAGGCATTTGAAGCAGTTCAAAACTTAACTTGTGCATTTAATGAAAGCACAGCTTCTGTTATCATCACCAGCAAAATCAAGATGAAACTTGGACTCCATCATAATGTGGAGAAAATAATTCAAAGCAGAAACAGGAATTGAACTTTCTTGTTAATATAGTGCTGATGATTTACTATTGGCGTGATCACATGGCAATCAAACGATTTCATATAATAACCCCTGACCCAAAAAGCCTAAGCCAATTACTTCATATAAAGTAAAATATATCTAGCGTCTCATAAAGCATCTAGCAAGCATGTCTTGATCACAGTCAAAAGAAGTGACCCTATTCACTAAACTTCGCTTAGTAAGTGACCCTCATTAACTAAACTAATAAATGCCTTAATGTTGTTTGAGATTAGTCAAATATTTAGGGTAATTTTGGGTATAGGCTGTATTTCTGGCGACATTGCAGATATAAGAATAGGTATGTCTGCATTGTGCGGAAAATAGGACACACGTGCACTCGACATTTGCGAGCGATTTCCATGGATTTTGAAGTCATTTCGTTCCACAAAACTGAATTGTATATTGGTGGATTTATGAATCTTTTCATTGGCATAAACAGAGATTTATCATAGTTGTTTATTTTTTCTCCCAAACTTTGTCATTCGACCTATATGATACAAATATCGAACAATGATCTTAACTAATTATAATGATTTTAGACAGTTACCGCTTATCTGAAGAGGAAATCACAAACCGGAAACACCCCCTATTGACAAGTGGATCGTGGATGTTGACAGTATATTGGATTTCTGAAGTCTGTTAGTGGTGCAGACTTTTCATACTGTTTGTGCGTTTGGCGTAAAACACTAGATACACCAACGTGTATTTTCATCATGATCAAAGCTATTCTTGTATTTAATAACCATGGGAAACCTAGAATGTCAAAGTTTTACCAGTATTATGTGAGTTTTTATGTCATTTTTGTTACCGTTTCGACTGTCTTTCTGCCAGTCTCTGTCAGCTGGTCACAGTGTTAGACTGTGATTACCAGGGTGGGAACTGGGTTATTTCGATTACGTATTGGTCACCTCTTAGATCACCCAGTCATGCCTGGTAGACTATATTTGCTCTGAACCAGCTCTATCCTAGCACTTCAGGACGTCCAAGTAGACGTTCTGTATCTTCAATTTCTGCGATAATTGGCAATGTGTTTGAATAGCACGCTGGATTTAGTATCTAGAAAACAACATATACCTAGAGCCTGTGAAAAAATATTGTGAACCGCGCTAAAAGCTTATCCCCGATCGATGCTGTTATTTAGGAAATGCTATTTAATATAGATTGCCGAGAAATCCAGATGCGATGTCTACCACTTTGGTAAATATAAGGTCACATGGTATTTGTTCGCTCTCAGTTCGTAGGACGTCTACTCAGATGTCCTGTAGGGCTAACCAGATATCTTGAACATGTAAAAGCTGTTGAGTTATTTGGTCTCATCGCATGTTTTGATGGTAATAAACAATTTGCACCTGTAATCACCAGTGATGTAAGCTGACATGGACAACCATTACGATTGCAGCTGTGGTGGCATCATCAATGCACACATGTTGCCATGTTTATCTTTACAAGGAATTAGTAGCTGCACACAGGCCCTAGTTACCATCGTGGTGGAGTAAAATCTAAACATGTCTGCTGCCATTTAACTGTATCAAAAACATGCATATATCAAAATATTCAACCCAAAAGCTTTGTTGACGCTTTTTTAAATGAATTAACTTTAAGCATGACGTTATTGATAGAATTGTTAGTAAGTGTTATTCTACAATAAGGTCTTCTGGTGATAACAAGCCTGATCCTGGTAACTGTGAACATATTCCATCATCCACACCACCATTGCAGTTATATTGGCCCCTTCTTTGGCAGATCAGTTGGATGTGTGTCAGGTTGTGGGTAGAAACCCATCTGTGACAAACTTCACTGTTTTGAAGCTTGGCTTGTATGTAACAGATCTTTTCTTAATTATTATATTTATATGGACCATTAGACCAATACCTATTTTGTCTGACAGACCAGTTAAATCTTTTCTTAACATATATCCCTGTTATGGCAACACCAGGGCTCTCGGGAACCCAAGCTCAGGGACCTGCAAGAGTAATGCAAGACAATCCTTTGAATAAGTTGAATCTCATGTGCACCAAACACATACTTAATATATCATGTATATTGTACGATCATAGATGAGCTTTTGAATCATGTCATGACATACTTGTCTCAATTGATTATACTATCAACTTGGCTGTAATAATCTGATATGTTTGGATACTTCTTCAGACTGAGGACATGCAACAGCAGATCATAAGAGAAACATTCCATTTAGTATCCAAGAGGGATGACAACGTCTGCAACTTCTTAGAAGGTGGAACGTGAGTTGATATGTATTTCCTGGTTAATATAATAGTTATTGGCATGGTATGAGATATGCTTCGTGAATACAAAACATGTTCAGTGTGTGTGTGGAAAATGAATTATGATGTTCTCTGTGATACAGCTTGATTGGGGGCTCAGATTACAAGTTAATCTATAGACATTATGCCACACTGTACTTCGTCTTTTGTGTGGATTCATCAGAAAGTGAATTAGGCATCTTGGATTTGATTCAGGTATTACCAATGATGTCACATTATCATGAATCACAATGCACTTGGGTTTGGATAGTTAAATTGTTCTGACATTTTGATTTGTTGTGAATGCTGGGATTGGTTCTTAGGCAAAGCTTGATGAGATCTTAGGGTTTCTCAGTGAATGCCTCTTGATACCATCACAATTTCAATGCAATAATCTGTTTACTGGTATCATTCATGATTGTTGGCAGGTATTCGTCGAAACTCTGGACAAATGCTTTGAAAATGTGTGTGAACTGGATTTGATATTCCATGTTGACAAGGTAAGTGAACTTGATTACTAAACATCAACACTTGAATCCTCAGTTTAACACTGTTAATATGGGATATATAGCAATGATCTTGTGATGATTTATTTGTGTTATCCAGGTTCACTATGTCTTGGCTGAACTCTGTATGGGAGGCATGGTTTTAGAGACAAACATGACCGAGATCCTCTCCAGGGTAGAAGAACAAAACAAAATGGAGAAGCAGGAGGTAGGGAATTTACGTTAATCCACCAATCATATCTGCTTGGGCTATCTGTTTTGTGAAATACAGCTGTTGTGCATTTCTTCCCTTAAGTTGTGCATGCTTTTTATTGAGACATGTCCTGTTTGTCGGCACTTATTGACCTCCATACATTGAATACCTGCTGATCCTCCTAAGTGTATTATTCCCCTGCTCTGTTGCAAAATCGATTCCTCTTTTGCATTGTGACTTTTGTACTCCTTGCATAAATGTACAGTGTATTTTTGTTGATTTCATCTGTTCATAATCATGGGATATTTGCATTTTGTATATTGGACTTATCAGTGATAGAAGATGGTGCAGTAGGCAGGACATTCAATAAAACTCATATACACTTGACAGGAAATATTACCCAAAATTATTTTTTATCACAACTTCACATATGACCTTGAATTTTTATTAAAACAGAATGTGAGTTTTCTATGCGGAAAACAAGAAAATTGCATGGATGTTATTATGTTCCACTTTCACTGTAAACTCAAAAAACAATGTTGGGCAGTTATTCAGTAATGTAAATTTGTGGATCAAAGACCATTTGTAGTGCAATAGCTTTACAAGACAGTCCCATTTCGGTGTCTGTCCGTTATGCAGCATGCTCCTGATCTTAAGTGTGTCACAACTAAAGATGCAAAGATATTCAAAATAATTGATTCGACTTATGAAACAGGGAGCTATATAGGGACCATCCCGTCTTTCCAAACCTGGATCAATTGACAAGCTGCATTTTATTCCTTCACCCATCTGATCGACAAGATTAATTAGAGTTCCCCAAAGCTAGTTAATAATTTCTATTTTATTTCCTTCTAGCGACCATTCAACCTTGGAATGGAACATATGGGTAAAAGGTCACTGTCCATATTCTTCTATTGTTCATTGCACATTTGTTTTTCAGTACCAAGAAGAGATAATGAGTGTTTATGGAACATATTGGTATATAATTCTGATGTTGTTCTTATCATTTTTTTATTTTTGAACAATTGATTACATTGGTTATTTAGTTATGCATCAGGGGTAGTCAAATGCACCTTGCACATCTTTATGATGCACATACCGAGCCGAGTCTCGCTGTTCTTTCATTGCACGCTGCAGCTGGACGTTTGCAATGAATCCTCAACATTTTCAACTATAGTATAGAGAATAGTTTGTGTGGGTCAATAACTAAATACATCATGTAATTTGTTTATGTGTCCATACATTTCTTCTATGATGCTTTATATAGCAATTGTTAAATGCATCATAATTTTGTTGTTCATTTTAGGCTGGTCTCTCAGCTGCCCCTGCTCGAGCCGTCTCTGCGATGAAAGAAATGAACATTCCACAGCGGATAAAAGATATCAAGTTGCCAGACCTGCCCTCAATTGGGAATATAACCAACAAATTCTAGTTGTCCTGTCATCTGTTGTGTGGGGAGTCATTGGAACCCATAATGCCATTGGTTCATTTATTATTACATGCTGTGATGCTTGTAAATAATATTTGCATAATGTAAAACTCATTATTGTTGTCATTGTATCATACTCATTTCGTGAATCACTTGATTATTTGTTGTTGTATATACGAATAAACTACATTATTGAAGCGTCACTAGTGTTACTGTATGCAATTGAATAGAGAAATTTGATCTAGTTATTGCACATTTCAATATTTTATTCTTTAGTAGCCAATGAGACATCTATTTCGTTTACGTGTCCTAAATATATGATGCTGTTTCGTCGACAACAGTGGAAATTTAATTAGGAGGGGTTGATAAACATCTCAAAATAGTACAGCTCAGCTCTGTATCTTTTGTAATATATGGCTGATAAGTTTTAAGACCAGACTGAGTGAGTGGCTGCTTGTCCAAATTAGCTCCTTTGAACCAAGTTTGGGGATTTGTAATGGAAGCGGCTGTTGATGTGTTGAGTCACCTGCTTCAGCTGGATGAGAATGTCATGGACCACAGATACTTGGTAAGGTAAGGTAAGAGAAAGGTTTATTGGCACACAGGGTCTTATCCAGAATCTCCATCCTGCCCATCCACATCTCAACTAGGCAAAGAAACTTCGCCTATGACAGCGTCCGCGCTATTTACTACTTATGATTAGCCCCACAGTCGATCGGGTACTCCCTTGTTCAATAGGCAGCGCATGCTCCACTTGGTTAAAAAGAGCTACTTTTGATCTCTCATATCCGTGGCATCAGATCATCAAAACACCAGGGGCGAGTGCCTTGCCTACATCCCAACCTGCCCGTCAACATACCACCCAGCACCCCACCACCTCCCCAGAAAGCGTAAAAATGGCGGTCCATCTCTGAAAGAGGATGTATAAGATCCTCTGAAGACGACGTGCTCCCAGGCAGTGACCACCCTCAGAGTTACACATTCACTGCTAGTCGTACATAGCCTACGTTGCTAAAACGACTATAATTCGAACAAACAAACTCTGAATGTGTAACATCAGTCTCTTGTTAAACCAAATTTTATTGCAAGTGGATGACACATATGACAGGAATCATACAAACCCACAGACCATCCGTCATGCTAATACGGACCCCGTGGGGGGGGGGGGGGGGGGGGGGGGGGGATCACCGATCTCCTTGCGCATCGGCTTCTGCGCGTTATGTTAGCCTGTTAGCGTAGCGTCAAACATATCTGCCATGGAGAGTGGGGGGACACTTGGCCTTATCCCGGATATGCCACGGGGCCTCGAAAACCCGAACCCGTCGTACAAGGAGAAAATGGCAAAAAAATGTAGGCCGTCGTACAAGGTATTATGTGAGTGTATAAACCGTCGTACGTCGTAAGCAGGATAAAAGTTTCGGACAAATCTCAAAATCTGCTCAGGTACGTTGGTATATGTAGGTACGTGATAGGTTTACAAAGATAAGCTAACATAAGCGTACTTAAACAATTAATGACCTGATGAAGTATTTGTTTAAGTGCGAACTAAACCAAGGAGTATATGTAACTCATTGAATAAACTGAACATAAACAGTCATATAATAGGTTTTAGTTAGGTTGTTGCAATATACTTTCGCACCTCATTTGCTGCTGCAACTGGTGTCCAAATTATCAAACCGTGACGGTTAAGATTATCGGCAGGTTGTGGCTAAAAAATTGCTGAGGCAACATTTGTCTTGACTAATATTTGTAATCCAATGCCAATAATCAAGATAAATCCTAATTATGAGGATAACCAATGCTGATGACGCGGATTACTAATTTATCCCACAGGCACTCGAGCCTGATTCCCGTGGCGTTGTGGTGTTCTGTGTCGCTTTTCGATACCAAGGTGTGAAAACCTGACTGGTTCCCCGTGACGTGGATGATCACGTTAAATGGCGGTCCCATCTCTGAAAAGGGATGCACCCGATCCGGCAGCTCAATAGCACCGTGTTGGTGCTTCGTCCCAGCGACGTGGGTTTCGCAGCCGGGTCTTGGCAACAGTTTGTGTCGAGGGGGCTGTGCAAACATCACAGCCATCCTCATCCATCACCCTCACGATATCACCTCGTTGTTGAAAGTGACGTTAAACCCCAATATTACCATTACCTTTTACAGACACTCGAGTTCAGAAATCATGATTTTCCTACACTAGCATTATGATATATGTGCAAGGGAGGAACCAAATCATGATGTACAGACTCACGCGCCTGTGATTTATCCGGGTATATGAACCGAAGCACCGATAAACTTGGAAATGAATTGCTGCAGCATCAGCCATGTGTCAACAGCAAGAGATAACCAAAAAATAGTTATCATTATCAACAAACAATCCTCAAAATTCCCTCACATCATGCAAATTCTAAGGCCATTCATTCTAATATTACTCAAGCATCACATCTCTTTTTCAGCAGTTCATGTTCCCGGTGTCTCAATATCACAACAATCAAACAGAAGTCATCTTTTGCTGCTCCTCCACTTACTTCATTATCACAACAACAAAACAGGAGTCAGCTTTTGCTGCTCATACACTTGTCTCAATATCACAACAACCAAACAGGAGTCATCTTTTGCTGCTCCTCCACTTACTTCATTATCACAACAACAAAACAGGAGTCAGCTTTTGCTGCTCCTCCACTTGCTTCATTATTACAACAACCAAAACTGGACAGATTTTGCTGCTCATACACTTGTCTCAATATCACAACAACCAAACAGGAGTCATCTTTTGCTGCTCATCCGCTTGCTTTATTAACACAACAACCAAAACAGGAGTCAGCTTTTGCTGCTCCTCCGCTTGCTTTATTAACACAACAACCAAAACAAGAGTCGGCTTAGCTGTTCCCCCACTTGCCTCAATATCACAACGACCAAAACAGGAGTCAGATTTAGCTGCTATACTATATCCATCTTTCGTTTCTGTGAATCGGCCCATACTTTCATACAGTCAGCTGTACGAGTGGGGATAGATTTCACTGCCCAACAACCGCTCTCCTAAGGAGTCAGCTTTAGCTGCTCCTTAGGTCTCGCCATTTTATTTCTTTGGATGCCTCTCAATTCTCCTCATCTGACTTGCTCGTCCTTGGCGCTCTCCGAGGGCATCCAAATTATTATTGCTAGGTAGCATATTTTAGATCATATCATTAAATAATATGATGCTACATCGAATGTCTTATATTTTAGTACTAAATATCAACATTGATACTACAGTATCACTATCAATCATATGTCAACATGCCTATCATCTGTAGCTAGCACAGTATATAATTTATCTGTCAATATGTCTATTCTCATTCGCATACTACTTTTATGTCATTATTTCAAGCTGCTATACTATGTATAACACCTGGTTTTACTCTTTACTTTACTTGCAGATTTTTAAATAAATATGTTAACATATTTACCTACACTCTAGTTGTGTTCTTGAATGGTCTAAGCAAAAATACCATGTCTTTATAATACTGCGATTCGCCTAGACTAAATGTCCGGTTCTGTATCGCGGGGTTGGGGAAAAAGTAGCACGTTTTTTTAACACAAACCACACGTAGGTGGGAAGTTGAAGGGCAGTGCAATCACATGGAACTGACATTGACAGTATGTGGCCAACGATGTTTCCCCTTGTATTAAGGACCTATATGAATATATATATATATATATATATATATATATATATATATATATATATATATATATATATATATATATATATATATATATATATATATATATATATATATATATATATATATATATATATATATATATATATATATATATATATATATATATATATATATATATATATATATATATATATAAATGGGTATATATAAGTCAGACGAACACCGCTTATGCTCTCTTAATGGGCTGACTTGTATGGGAACCGTACGGTTTTGAAATGCGATATTACGACTACGTACCGGACCCTGCACAGGCAAATCTCGGTCCGCTATCGGACCTCTCGTCATCGTTTTTTTCTACGACTACGCATTTGACTTTTAACTTATCCTCTCCTTCTTTCGATCAACACTTGCAGTGAAGTTAGTGGATCCTATACACGTTTTAAACAATTGGTGTACTTTTACATCAACTTGTTCATCAACGCTTGCATTTCTATTGGAAAAAGAGCATTTATATTGCCATACGCACATCATCAAATTAATCATACAACATCCTTGATTATATTCTTTTCAATCTGAAAGAAAATGGCGTTGACATAATTTGCCAAGTCATGCTATGTACATAGTATATGCAAACCAGTTTATTTACATATGCAAATAATTGCAATTTCTTATTTAAAGGCTCAATTTTTACACAGATTGATGTATTCACAGGACCCAAGCGGTGTGTTTATGAGATGATCCTGTATTCACTGGTCGAGGAATAAGCCAAGCAGAATGAAAAAAGAGTTGAAGTGAAAAAAGATGGTTAGAGGCAATAAACATGGAACAATGGCGTTTATCGTAACTTCATCGTAGAAGTACTTCTGAACTGATGGCAAAGTGTGGAAGGCATCCGTGCTTTCCACAAATGAGCTTATAAACCACCAGGCTAGACTAAATAAACTCAAAAACATGATACCTTCGTAGAAATGTCTTTTGTTGCTAAAGTGTTTTTCTTGAATATTTGGTGTACAGCTGTCCCATTTGACTTGGTGCGAGTGGACTAAAACAACACTCACTAGAAAAGTGACTATGAATATGAGTGTCTTGGATACGACCAGCAATATCATTATTGGGAGAGAAATGGTTTGAGAATGAGGGTCGGGTGGCGTATCTGCCCCATCGCTACCTCCGGTGTGAAAATCGTAGATGTATGCAGCGTATGCGAATATCGACATCAATATCCAAGTGTACGTTCCCAATGTGCAACATATCACCAAAAGTTCCAGCCCGAAGAAAGACTTGCTGTGTCCAACTTTTTTCTTGAATGTTTTGAATTCGTTTATACAATGCGAATGACAACTATTGATCGTTATGCGACGAATCAACACTCTTCGGCTCTTGGCATATTTCGGTATCAATTTCCAATGGTGACCTTCAGTAACCTTGAATACTCTGAATATTGTCACTATGACCATGACGTTACTCAAGAGACCCCATGCTTTAAACAGAACTTGGCAAGAGAAATCACCCACTTTCATTAGTGATTCCGCCCCAACAGCGGACACGATCAAAACTGCGAATAACATGAAGCCAAATACAAAAGCTCTACCGCCTAACATACGGGAGCTGTGCTTTTTGTTGTCTCCGACGGATAGTATAATGTATTCTTTATTTCTCTCATTTTGTCTGTCAGATGCATTTCCACAGCATGGACAACTTGCCATGGAGTTATGCGATGTCGACTTAGGTCGTGGTAGGTTAGAATGATCATCTGCAATTGATCGATCACGCATCAGTTCCTGTGCCATGCCAACGAGTGGCGAGTCCCGAATATTGCAAGCACTATCTTCTGATATGAGATCTTCTTTATTATATTTGTAATTTGCCTTAACGTCTGGCTTCTTCTTTCTTGTTTCTAACGTTTGTTCTTTGTCAGACATTGTGCAAAAAAATTGCAACAAAGGTTTGGATGCTGCAAGAAGCAACTCGAAGTTGAAAGGGTTTAGAACTTTGAAAGCTATTCTGGTGATGCAAGTCATGGAGTCTGCCCAGTTTTCGCAGGTCAAACTCTCGTCATTATCCGGTGCGTTTGTACTGTTGGTTGCATTGAAAACATTCGCATCATTATACGCAAACAACATCTGGAGTAATTCCTTATCTTCGTTTTTGTCAAACAGACGCAGGATACAATCAAACCATATCGCGATATTTGTGACTAGTATGAAAGAAATGGCATAACGCACCCTATTTCGATATTGCTTCCTTACTTCACATAAATGCAAGCGAGTGGCCAATGTGGTCATTAGTAGAAGGTAGACCAGGCGACAAGTATGGAATATACTGTCACAAACTACTGTGAATAGCTTCAGGTCAGTCATTTTCAGTGTTCCATCCTTCAAATAATGAATGAATTCCGCATTTGACACCAATCGAAACAGGTCCATAAGAATGCTGAAGAGACAGAATACCCATAAGCTTATTACCGTCAAGTTATCCTTGATATATTGCCTGACTTTTCCTGATCGAGGCGGTGCTGTGTCTGTAAAGATATCGGCTTGATATCTATACATGAATATCATGCAAGTTGTTGCCAGAAGAATGTAGATAGAGAAAAGGCATTCAACGACGCTTGATCGTACGGGATGGGGACTGTTACTGGTGCTGATGTTGGCGATGTTGAATGCCATGCCAATAGACAGCATGAGGACTGATACAGCGACGCACGACACAGTGTTATCGTCATTAATGTCTTTTCCTGGTATTCCCACACAGAATGGCCTCCAGATCCAACTCATTCTCGTATTCTTGTTGTGACTGCTGGTGCGGTTGCAGCGTCTGCAGCACCGGAATAGACCATTGCCTTCCATGGCAATATAAGTCTCTGGTTATTCTTTATTACCTGTTGCTGGCAAAACAGTTATATCTGGATCACAATTGTGCTTCAGTGATTCCGGTATCGTTACTTCAGGAGGCACAGCTAGAAATGTCGAAGTGCGTGCGTGGAAATTCCGAGTCTATATAACCATCAATACACAAAACTTAACGGCAGTTAAGGTTGAACTTGTGCAAATGATATAACTCTTTGCATTTGCAGCAAAGCATTCTACTATTTGTTTTATATCAAATTAATTCCGTACATGGGCACGATATACTAATATGGGTATTCAGGAAATGTTCCATTTTCAATAAGCGGTAAATGGGATATGTATATTGTTTGTTAACCACCTTCCCTTAATTCATCTCGTGACTCGAAACAGGATATACCATACGATGTCATGATATCAACAAATGGATTTCAAGTTTTAAGATTGTATTTAAATCTGGGTTTTTTTATAGTCTGTATTGAAACAATGGATTTTAATGATTCGCCGATCCCTTAATTTGCATAGAAGTAAGGGTAAGCATATCAAACACATTTTTTTTTGGTGGTGGGTGCTGGAGTGAGGTTATACTTCGTAGGCCGGGGGTCCTGTCATTCCATGCAAGCAGAAGTAAAATGTATATACCCCCGCCACCACAAACTAACTTTTGATATATGAACATATTTCACAATGTTTGCATTGGTGTAACAGCATGAACGGAATATACAATTGTATGTATACAACAGTAGCATTGAACAATTTTGTGCATGTTCTATGGCTGTGCATTTGTTCTTAGAAATTGAAAACAAAAGTTGTTTTGTCGTACGTTTTCTTCCCTTTTTTGTAAACCTTTGGACCTTCATTGAACCTTCATGTTAGTGGCGTGGGCTTTGCAGCCGGGAACAAGGGGTTCGTACCAAGTGGGTGGCAATTGGGCGCTCTCTCACCTGACGGGTATGCTGGAAGGGACCAGAAGGTTACTCGGCGGAAGCTGCCCAAGCATCACACCCATCACAGGCGCGATATAGCCTCGTTTTTGAAAGCGACGTAAACGTTCTGCATTTTAGACCCTACCCCTTTTATTAATTCTTAAAAATTATTCTACCCACAAAATAAAATATCACCCCCACCCCTGAAACTCCTTAGTCAGGCCCTCCCCAGCTGCTAAATAGTGAACGTTCCCTTATCTGCATAGATGATATGTTCATGTTATGTTTTCACGTCTGATGACGGTGTGCGATTGCTGGTTGTGCTATACAATTTAGACGTGGGCACCCCCGTCATCGGATCACGAAAGGGATGCCCACCCCTGTGTTGTTGGGGTCAGTCTGGCAGCTTTCGCACATTTTGGGTTGCGCAACATGGAGTCGAATGGGATAATATGACGATATCAATTACTTAAACATATTTTTCAATGGACGGGAATATGGAAGAAGTACCAATGAGCTTATAGCTACGCTAGAAGGTTTCACCCCCGTCTAAATTAGCTCTTTTTTTAACCTGGACCCAGTGCTCGCTCAACGAGATAATCGAAGTGTCCCAAGTGCTTATGCTAAATTTATGGTAGCGCCAAATGACGGTGGAAATGCTCACTACATACCCTCTATGCATAGCTATAAGGTCGTTGGTACTAACACTTATCAGTCATTTATCTGTTTATAGCCCGACGTGTACGTGCTGTAGTGAAGGTATAACTGACTTACATAGGTTACAGTTAAACCCGTTGGGACTTCGCCGTTTAGTTCGATCATTATCACCGAGGTTTGTTTAGACAAATAAATCTGAACTCGTCCGCGCTATTTCTTGGTACAATGGTTATGTGTAGCCCAACGATCAACATTAACTGTTTTTACCATGTGAATGCAGCATGGTTCAATATAGCTGGCGCTGTGACATTTGGTAAGCTTGTCGGCGTATTCGAAATAAGCGAGCGTGTTGGCGCTACACGCATTGCCATTGGGTCTAAACAGGCCAATCATAATGGTCCAACGATACTGGGAAACCGAACAGCCACTGAGCTTGTTGAGGAAGGTCTGAAAAAAATACCAACTGGAGAACTTAATTTCAGTCCCTGGGGACCTTGGCTTATGTGAATACAAAAGATAAGTATCCCAATTACCTGATTACCGAACTTGATATTACACGTCAACATAATGGTAAGAAATCATAGCGTTCTGAACTCTCTCAAATTCGCGCATATTCGCCCTTAGTGTTATGTTGATGAGGAGAGATGTAATACTGCTCGACTTGAAGTCATATTGTTATGAAATAAATTGTTTTAGTCCAAAGGGAAATAAAGGCAACTGAATTTACTGATGAAACAAAAATACTAGCATCATTATGGAGCTACTATTTAAAAAAGTGGTTAATTTATACATTGATCAGAGCACAGATGCTTGGTTCCTGTTGCCAAGTTCTGAACGCTGAGTCGCTAAATATTACAACTCAGCGCTTGGAAGCGGCTCTGCGCCCTTAGTCTGAAACCAAGCGCCTGTGGATCAGAGCACTTGGCCACTTTCCATATAATAAAGTTATGATTACTGCTACCCAAATAGTGATCAATCATTCACATTTGGCTAAGATTAATGCCATTTTTATATTTCGCAAGTTTGTGACTGAAGACGTTTGTGAAATTTTGAATAGTATCACTTTATCAGCCAAAATTGTTAGACTTTCTCCTTGTAGTATATTACACGCGGAGAAATACAATCAAATATATTTATTTCCATGCAAGAATAGCCATACTCCGTGGTGATATCTTGTCATCAAACACTTGTAACAGCTTGGCATTGAATCCATGTTCATGCAGAAAATGCAACCTGTCTTTCAGGATGAGGTTCTCAAGAACTCCTTGCATGGCAACCTGTAAACACTATTGTACACAATAAACATAAAAAAAACCCCAAAATACAATGTAGTATCAATTCACTAGTGTAGGAGTGTATGTGACTGGACGAACGACCAGATGATTAATTCAAGATTAGGTCCATTCAATTGTATAACTAAGATATTTCATATACATCAAGGGATGGGAACTTTTCTGCAAGATGATAAAATACAATTAATAATGGTCATAAATAACATAAATAAAATTGCTCACAGTAAATGGTTCTACATATTTGATGTATGCTTCATATTCAGCATATGTAGATTTGACTTGAGAAATGAGTTTGTCAACCGAGTCAGAACCTTTGGAGAAAAAGAGTCTAGTGAGAGTTATCAATGAAACAATCACATCTGTAGTGACATCACTATGGAGATCTTTTTTTTTTTTAGCTATCCATCCACCCTTGTTTTGCAAGTACGTATGTGAAGATAACTATATGTATTTGGTCAATGCAGTTGATAGATCCATTATACATGTGGGTTATTAAAATCTTGTATTCAAATGGTGTTGCAATGAGTTCAAAATCAAATAAACTTGGACAGCAATAATAATGATTTGAGACATACCACACCCTGATGTTCTCTCCAGTACAGCTGCTGTGTACGTATCAAAGTCACTGTAATGCTTCCTACGGGCAATTTTGCGCTTGTTTTTCTGTAGGCACGTATCATCTTACAACACACAAAACCCTCACCTTATCTTTCACTGTGTATTTTTTTTCATAAAGACTTTGTTTGAAGAGGATCATTTTTGAAACTGTGAATGGTTTAAACTCTTAAATTGCTGTATGTACCTTTATTACCAGTTGCACACTCCATTCCAACATCCAGATGCCTCGAAAAGCAACATTGTGAATATGAAAATCATGGTCTTCTTCAGTTTGTTCATGCCATCTTGCCCTTTAGCAAAAAAAGGATATTACTTTTTGACGTGTGTATGTTTTACTAAGATATTTTTTTAAAGGTGTTATTCTAAAGATATACATAGATCACCTTGTTTCTTGGGCAGCCAGTCTGAGTGCGTATGTGTCAATGCTCCACGATCCGTGCTCCTCTGTTTTACTCGCATATAATTTCCTCAGCTTTTGACTCATGGGAAAATGGTGATATCTACCTAGCCAAAGTATTAAATATTTATCAAGAGGCCAATAGGGCTTGAAGCTCGGCTTCTTTTGATGTAATTTTCAAAAACAAGTTATGACAAGATTAAATCAGTAAAATGGGTTCCCATCGTACAAAACTTAGGGATCAAAGGTCATAAAGGGCTAATTTTTGCATGATAAAGAGCCATCAACATTCGAGATGTTAAACTACTATTGGGGGTAGCTAGCTGGTTTTACAAGGAAATGTGCCCTAAAAAATATTCTTCAATGGATTTACATAAAACTGCAATATCAAACTGTGGTTGAGGAATGATTGATATAGTTACCAGATGGTTGAAGACTCATGCGATGGTAGCAGCAGCTGACACACACCAGGGCACGCACACTCTCGGTCCTGATAAATGCTTTCAGCATCATCGTAGGTGTAAGATCACCACAGCTATGTAACCCAGTCATACACCAACTGCTGAGAGCTTGTGAGGTTTCAAACAGCTGACCAAGGTGACTGACAGCAGCACCACTCACTGTGACTTCCTCTGATAAAGGAGGGTCACTGTTACATTTCTGATAGGTGTCTTTCTGTGATTCAACTTGGCAATCTTTAGAGCTCTCACGGTCTGTATCTGTTGAAAGGTGGCGGAAACCAACGGCACCAGCAGCTTCTTCCACGGCACTTAACTCAGTAGTTCTTGATTTGAATGCTCTACTTTTTTGTTCCAGCAGCTTATGCAAAGATGCATATCCTTCCTCATCATCAGTCATAAAGAATGGCATGCTCTCAAAGTTTTCGGGATTTGAGATTACTGAAACATATATGTACCACATATCACAAACCATTACCAAGTTAGCATAGGAAGGACAGATAAGATTGGCATGTTTCTGAACAAGAGAAGAGTCCCTGAAAAAGGAAAACATACATGCAGCTTCGGCCCTCATGTGTGCACTGTGAGATCTGGAGGATTCACTCTCAAGACCTAACACATGGTAGTGTAGTTGTTCACTTAAAACTAGACCCAGGTACCCCTGAAACATTTTGAATTCATAATTACACCACAAAAGCATTTGTTTGAAAAGGTGCAGAGTAATTTATATCAATCAATTGTTAATCTATTTTGTCATTTTTGCATGGAAAGAAACCCTTTTGATCAACAAAGTCTGAAAAGTTTGTATGAATACGGGTAACTAGCATTAATAATTGACCTCACCAGCCCCGACCCTACATCTAACACATCATGGCAACTAGTCATCTTGCATACAGTGTTGATAACATCTGCCAGTCTGCCCACTTCGTGTAACTTCTTTGGTCCCATGCCTTTTCTCAAGTGTTTGGACACCTCTAGACCATTGTCTGGTGGTTGGTGAGAGAAGGAAAACTCATTTGATTTTACGATGAATTTCTTCAATGATTCTGGCCATTCGTCCTGAAGAATTAGTCAGTGTATTGACAACTTAACTGAAATGTATCTGAGCCATTGTAGGCATTACTGTCAGTGTTTCATATAATATCAAGTCATAAACTAAGAATAATTTAATACAGTAATTACCTTATAATTACCAATTGGAAGCTTTTGCAAACTCTCTGGGGCAGCAGCTACAAGAGGCTCAACCCACTGCAGTTACAAAGAGGACCCATAATACAGAAAAAACACAGAAAAGACATTAAAGCCGGCCTTCTGAAAATTAATTACAGAAAAGCAGACTTCAATTCTCTTTCACTGTTCTGCTGAGAAAAGAACTCACAGTGCAGTAAATCAACACAATTTCAACAGCACAATACATATGCCCTTAACTTTCTAACAATAAAAGGCATTTACTATCACAAATTGTCAAATGCATTTTGAACAGAACAACCAAAAGTAAACTGAATTACAAGTGTACGAATAACAACTGACACAATATATCAACATTATTAATAAATCAATAATTAAAACAATATGGTTTAAGTTAATATTTTCCAACTTACAGAGCCTGGAATGAATTCCCATGCCTTCTGGGAGAAAAACTTAGTGATTTTGAAGTTATAAATCCACCGGTATTCAATAAGAAAATCTAGTGCATTTGTAAAATATTCTTCTGTTGTGTCTGCCATCACTGACTCTGTAGCAATAAATGCACTAAAAACATAAAAAGAGAGATATGTAATGCATCACATTTTAGTTCTAAGATATAGTTTGTAGTATATCTTCACCAATAGGTAAAAATTTAACACCCTGTTATAATGAAGGACAGCAAAATCCATATGTTTATGCTGTATTTGATTGCATAATACTTAGCTCTTTTGAACCAAGGGAGTACCCGATTGACTGTTGGTCTGTTGGGCTAATAATACTATCTTTCTTAACCTATGCACATATATGCAACCTGTGTCCAGCAGGCGGGGTGGCTGCCTTTACTAGCTCTTTTGAACCAAGTGGAGCTTGCGCTCCCTCCACAAGAGAGTACCTGATCAACTGTATGTCTGTTGGGCTAGCCTTTACCAATATGATGTCTCCAATAGGCAATACTTCAACATAACCAACAGTTCCATTTGCTTGTGTTGATATTATGCCATAATCTATGGTAGTGCCACCTGATTTGATGATGGTGTGCAAAATATGCTCACTGCATTAGCCAATTAGAGATAATCCTCTTAGAGTAGTTATAAGCTCATTGATTCAGCTGGTAATGTGAGCCTTCAAGTTCAACATAGCTTTCATCAACCACACATCCGTCTCTCAACTCCTACCCCCCTCCTAGCCCTACAAGACGTCTGAGTATATATTCATATTACCGTTCGACCGGAGCTAACCCCTTCCCAACAAAAAATAGTTTGAAAGTTCTGGGAAAGTCCCCCACTGGGAGTAGCTGAATTATGCACGTTCTTTGCGGTGGAAGAAAGAAGGCCTGAAGGGGACGGGGTGAATAATCGCACATCACTACCATTGGTTATTTTTTTAATTCAGAGGGAACAACTTGCTCATCGAGTCATGTGAAGGGGCTTTTTACAGTTATAACTTGTTTGGAAATGGAACAATAAATCATTACAATGACATGTTTTGAATTTACAAAAAAAGTTCCGTTGCACATGTCGGGGAAAATATATATCTGTATATTTCGTTTCACTTTCAAGTCATAAGCTCTTCCAGCAGCTGACGAAATACCAATGACGAAAGAGCATATAAAACCTGAGCACAAATATCTAGCTCTTTTAAACCAAGTGGTGCTTGTGCTCCCTCTTACAAGGTAGTACTCGATCGACTGTTGGTCTTTTGGGCTACTAACACTAATCTGATCACCAGATCACGAAGCCTGCAACGGAACGTTTATAAGCTACCTAAATTATAAATAAATCGGATGAAAAAGTTTAAATACATCCGGTAGAAGACTTGAAGGGATTCTGCAGTCGGATTGTGAAGTACGATATCTCAAATAGGGTACGCATTAGCCACTCGCAAACGGCGTTACACTTTTTCATCGAAAACGAATGCACCACTGTACGTGCCATTTTATTTGCTGTAAGAATTATGACCGAATGGTTTTACTTCAGGGATACACTCACAAAATCCCCCCTCCCCCCCCCAAAAAAAAACTACACAATATCTATACTATAGATACTGCACTATGAGTAAGAATCATTTCTGAATCGAAAGTGACAGCTAGGATGAATACGCGACACACCAGCAGTGGCCTACGCATGAATTATATATGTGATGCAATTCATAAAAACTCATAAAGATTCTGTAGTGAAAAAAATTTCATTGACCGATTGCCTTTTACTTTAAAAAATGATATCTATAACATCGAGCCCAAGCGGTAACCAGGTAACTTCTCACAAATAGGGCATATGGCAGACTTTACAAGACATCCAAAGCAGAAGATGACAGGAGATCGAGCGAGAAGACAAAAAATTACAGAAATGCACATGCGACCAAGCACATCGAACCTGTACTGTGATATTCATGTACTATATCATAGTATATGTGTACATGACGCGCCAACAAACATCACATAGCACATTCATGACTTTGTGAAATAGCATCGATCGAGTGTACAGGCGCTAGGGTAAGACCATTGTGTACTTTTATATAGGGCTACAAAGTGCGACTCACATCGCTGATAACAATATTCACTGGCTCCTTAACACGTTTTCGCAGAATTCTTGTGAATGACATTGACAAGCCGGAGAGGCCGATGGATCATCCATATTTTGTAGCCCCAGTCAGTCTCAAAATAACCATGTAAATTTAATTGATATTCATGGAGTTGACAAATGTAACAAGAGTTCAGGTCTTGGACCCGCTTAATAAGCCCCAAATAGCGAATATCTACCATCATCTCTACAAAATCGCGCACGACGGTAATATAAATATATACATCAATAAGACGTCGTGCACGGCTACCCAGAGTAGATAGAGTTGATAATTCGACCACATACGGATACTAAATGTATATACCAGATCCCAACAAACTGGTGAATGTGGTTTCAGATATTCTGTGGGGACACGAGTTCCAATAATCACCAGGTTGCCAAATCTTACGTTGGCGGGGAAAAGAGAGGAACAGCTTCTGTTCTGTATAGGCATTTAATACGCATGCGCATTAGACGAATCTGTTCTGTACTGTTTCGTGACTCCTGATTGGCTTAAGTTAGCAGTGTCACGAGTACCAGTCCCACAATACGCTCTCATTCTGCCAAATCGCTCACAGGGGATCCGGTGAGATTTTGCTTCTGCAACAAATGGCTTCTTGTATCTCTAAACTTCTAATAACCTCAATATTATCCCGTGCATGGTTTTCTTTCAGTACATATGGTCACATGTAAAACTGTCAATTGGATTAGTTATTTACATGAGACTCTGGTGATCTGGGAAAGATCGTGCGGAATAGATCACCTAGCGTTTGACTGAGATTGAGGAATGAGGTTGAACTAATCAGCTTCTATCAGCAGGTCAGCTGTTGTTTCAAATGCGATAAATTAAGTGTATGAGGAATTTTTAGGCGAAATGGGCGTCGTGTCTAAAACGTTTTACATTTTCAGTGGTATCGCAGATGATTTACTTGAACTTGTGTATTCCAGTAGCTGGAAGAATAAGCTTTGGGTCTCACCCCCCCCCCCCCACTGATGTCAAAGCCAAAGGCCAAGTGTCATGACATGAGGCAGAATTGTACCATGTCATTGTTTTCCTAACCACCATTAAGTTACCATAAGGTTTCAAGTGTTTCACCTTTATTTGTATGCATTTTTTTTTCCATAGGAATGTGCTGTCAGTTTAATCAGGTTTGTTACTGTAAATGACAACACTCTAAACCATAATCAACCATGTAATTATTTACCCTTATGTTTAAGCATCTACAGATGGGGACCCTAGAAATGGCAGCAAGTATGCCTCATCCTCATCAGACCAATGGCAGAAAAACCTGGTCTGAACTGCAACAAGCTGTCAAAAGGTCACATAGGTCTGCCTTATCCGTTCTCAACCATAACCCACACCATTTCACCTTCAGGCATGTGGAAACTGAGAACGGTCCCTCCACAAGACTGTACTTTCTTGGAGTAAGCATTGGTCACAGAGAGAACACTTTACTTTTTGTGGATATCAACCATGGGAGTTCTAATCCTGATGCTGTTTTACCATGGAAGCCATTATTAGATTCCATTTTGTCTGCTGGATCACCTAGTCACATGTCGAAGGAGGAACAATTGTTGCGGGAGAGGAAAAGACTAAGAAGCTTTGGGATTACTTCATATGACTTCAACCAATCGACTTCCACATTTGCATTCTCAGCTTGTAATAGTGTATTTGTATGCTCTGACTTGACTGAAACAGGAACCATATCTGTAAGTACTGGTATTTCTTTGTTATTTTACTTTTTTTGAATCGTTTATGCCAGGGTCTTAGCCAGAGACCTGTCCATTGGACGGGTGATGGTCGATTTGGAGGGGATGGAATTTTTCCCTAAAGACCGTCCACACGTCTGCGCCTCCCAGACCTAATTCAAGAAATTAGCATAGTTGGTATAAGCAGCATATTTAAAGACAAACAACGACGCAGCATGCTGGCCGCTCATCTACGATCAAGATAAATACTGCTCTTGTTTGATAATGCTTTTGATGATGCTTGGGGTTTATAATCATATAATGATGTTGAATGAAGTGACGACCAGATTCGTCACCTCGCAAAACAAGGTCCCAGTCCATGTCGATTTTATACAAAATTTGATACATGATGTGTTCGAGGTTTGTAAGAATAATAAAAACTAGAAGGGTGGCATATAGAGCACGGTTGATTGGAGCATCATTCTGAAATGAAATGTCTGCCTCACGGTATCACTTTCGTTATCATCTGAAGCTCACAAATGGCAATTTATTAAAATATCATACCGACGCTGAGTCTTTTGACTAAATTTTAGTTTTCCAAAACATGCCAAAAGACATTGCAGCGATCTTGTGTATGTTTGCCAGAACAAGTTAACGTCGCGCAGACTGTCACAATTGCAATAAAGGTGTTATGAAAGGAAAAAGCTGCAGTGAGAACTGTTGTCGCGGAGCGTCCTGGCGTCCTTGGTGCATACGCGGTCTGACATGCCGTGTCGTGATAGCATGAGGGGCGGTCTGAGGGATTATATGATTCAGATGGATCATTCACTTACTATATAATTTGGTTTGAACAAGAGTATGATGTTACACATTAAGAATAAGGTGGCTGGTTGTATTGACGGGTGGGATGGGGTGCTGGGTAGACTACTTCGCTGGCCGGCCTGTGTGATGATAGAGTTACTGGCCGACGGCATGATGCCTCCAAGGAGACAGGAGTGGAGGGGGGGGGGGGGGGGGGGTAAATGGGCAGGTTGGAAATCCTGGCTAAGACCTTGGTGTTTGTGCCAAGATGGCCTTCATCCCTTGTTATTTATTTATGACACAATGGTGTTGTTTTCAGAATGAACGGCTGCTTCCCAAAGAAGTGAAGTCCTCAGTATCTAGTGGAGGTAGGATGGATTGTAAAATGTGCCCAGATAACCCTGCATTACTTGCCTTCATAAGGGACAGTGATGTTTGGGTGGCAAATGTGGACAGTTTGTCTGAGACCAGACTCACATTTGCTCATACAGGTAATCTGCTTCTATCCAAATATTGGCTTGAATTATGTGTAAAACAAATGGTGTATATAATATTTGCATTGATAAGGGAAAATAGTGAACCATCTGTTTGGAAGCCACATCCAATCTATTGAGATGTGTATTGTGCAGGTGAAGGGGGTGTTTCTGAGGACCCTATCAGTGCTGGGGCTCCATCATTTGTCATGCAAGAGGAGTTCGATCGGTACACTGGTTATTGGTGGCAACCCAAAACAACAGCCACAGGTCACAAACAGGCTATTTTTGTTTTGAACTGCACAACATTTTGCAAACAATTGAAAATATTAGGAAGTTTAAGGATTCAATGAAGGCTCATTTTTTGTGAAAGCTTATCCAAAAATGGTGTTGCTGTTTGATTATTATTGCATGGACAACCAGTGATAATGTGGTGGATGTTTTTCACTGGTATTCACCTATCTCAGACCAGGAACGGGTGTACCGTATTCTCTATGAAGAAGTTGATGAATCTGATGTAGAAATTATCAACATAGTTTCCCATGATGGTGTGACTAGCAATATTGATAACATCAGATACCCTAGAGCTGGTAAGTGAAAGACTAAGTGAGAGACCTTGACATATAAAAAATAGATAACTAGACCAGTCAATCAGTAGATGTCCTGAATGTGGGGCTCACTTGTCTGAATCAGGTTTTATTATGTCAGTGTTTTAATTCTTGAGGTATTACACCACGCCTCTGGGTGACAAGATCACCTTGCTTTCTGTCCATATTAATTTCATACAAATGTCTAATAAGTACTTGCATTGAGATGTTTGAGCCAGCACTTTGAGTTGCACTCATTAGTTAATCCTGTGGGCCCCAGGCCAACGGGCTATCTAACTAAGTGTTGACCTATAAAAATTGTCATCTGGCTTATCAATATCTTTAGATTACCATTTCATTCATTTTGACTTGATATTTTTGTAGGAACATCTAATGCCCGATCATCACTGAAACTTGTAGAGTTCCAGTTAGATATGGAAGGCAACGTAAGTATACATGGTCTCTTACGACCAATTTACTCTTTCTGGGCATTTGGCTCAAGTTAAATAAAATATAAAACTTTTGTTGTTAGGTCTGCTTCATATATAGTTTGTGTTAACAGGCCCAAACTGTCACAGAACGTCATTTATGTGACAGCTTAAAAACGCTGTTTCCAAACACAGAGTACCTCATCCGTGCTGGCTGGACACCGGATGGGAAAAAGTCAGTATTTGTTCCCCATGTCAATATTTGTCTAGTTATGATTCAACAACTTATCAACTTTACACTTTTTATCATTATTCATAGTTTAATAGATCATTATATGTGCCATTTATATATCCATCCGGACTTCTCAATTGTGACTGGTGTTCTTTGTGTTTGGGTGCAGTGTGTATGCACAATTGGTTGACCGTAGACAAAAGAAGCTCTTGCTAGTCCTTATCCCCCTAGACAGCTTCACCTCATCTTCAAACACACCTCTGATGGACACAGACCAGAGTCAATTCTCCAATAAATGCTACCCACAAGTGATCTATGAAGAGACCACTGACATATGGTTGCATGTGAGTCTGTAATGTTGTGTGCATGACTTTCATGAAACTGGAACAGCATTTCTGTGAAATTGATGAAGAAATGTAATCACACCCTCTCTAGAGCATCCTTTTTATATATATTATGCACTACCTATAGGTAGTGTCTGACTCATGTTTAATATCATGAATTGTTTTCTTTAGATACATGACACTCTCCACTTCTTGCACCATGAGAATGAGGGAGAATTGTCATTTATTTGGGGTAGTGAGCGAAGTGGCTTCCTCCATCTTTACCTCATCACCACATCTGTCTCCTTCACAAACACTGACTTACCTGATGCGGGTAAATTTTCTTACACCTATCTCAATGCCCACGATAGCTCTGAAATATAAATTGTCAAATAAACTGACAATACTATAAAACAAATTTTTTTGCAACATCAAAGATATGTAGAAAGAGTGATATGCATTTATGCTTGAGGTACATCCAAGTTATATAAGGCAGTTTCCTGACCTTTTAAAAGATTATTTCATCTGCGGTTTTGCTATTGATTTCATGATACGGTTGATATGTGTGCTTTGTCAGAGGGAGATGTGAAGCCCATTGTCAAGGAGACAGCTTTAACCAGTGGCGATTGGGAGGTTGATGGGAAACAGGTGGGTGTGGAACTTTCCTTATGTATGCTTTGTTAAAAAGTGTATCTTTGGTACTTTATGATTGACTATACAAACTGAGATATATATATATATATATATATATATATGTATGTATATTTCTCCAGGTGTGGGTTGACGAGAAAAGGAAGCTTGTATACTTCCTAGCCAATAAAGACACTCCATTAGAATCCCATCTGTATGTTTGCTCATTTTTTTATGGTGAAATTATGTCTATTCTCATATTTGGACTATCATGAAAAATGTGGCTTGCTGTTACAAATGTTGATGTGTATTTTTGTTGTGTTCTAGTTACGTTACAACATATGTCAACCCAGATACAGTTGTCCGTCGCATGACAGAAGCTGGCTTCTCCCACACTGTAGAAATGGACAAGGTAGTGTGATCCAATGAACCTTGCTGATTTACCCATTTTGTCTTCGTACAAATATTGTGATCAATGATCCATTTTGTCAGAGTACAGAATGTGTTATCTTCAATTGCAAATCAATTGCTTTGTGCAAATATTGAAATAATGTATTTCAACATAAAATTCTTTCTTGAATGCTGTACAAATGTTGACTTTTTGTTCACTGATGTAAATTGTACCATCATTCTCTAACTATGTTTGCACATTTTAATTAGCAAACATCAACGTCATTTTCAGGAATGCAGTATGTTCACAACCGTTTATAGTTCCTTGCAAGATCCACCAATTGCTAAAGTCTTCAAACTACAACCTGAGGGTACCAGTTCGGAACCTATTTGTATCGCAACCCTGATTCATCAAGTGGAAAGTAAGCCTCATTCATCACCGGAGTATCATATTGATTTACATATCCAACTTGTTTCTCTTTAAATTTGTGGTGCATAAATCATGTTATTAATTCCTCCTTGGTCTTCGTTTGCACAGAGTTAACCAAGTATCATTTGGAAAGCATTACGTTTATTGAAGGTTTATAATGTTTCAGGAGGACAAGAAGCACCTGAGCTGTTCACCTACCCCGGAGAAGATGGTCTTTGCTTGCATGGCCTGCTTTTCAAACCTCAGTCTGACTCTGTGTTACGTCTTATAGAAGACAGCAATGGCTTTACCAACAGAAAATACCCGATTCTTCTGTTTGTTTATGCTGGGCCCCAGGTGCAACTCGTATCAAATTCATTCAAGGGTATTAGGTGAGTGTTTACATTCATGTTCCAGTTTATCTCTTTAATATTCTGCAATATGAATTATGTGGTATAATTCGGTCCATGCATTAGTCATATACAATTTATTGACCTTATTGTAACAATATTCCCACATGGCTTGTGTGTATTGATCTACACCATTTAAGTTCTATTACATTGGTGGGTAATTTATGGATCCTTATAAGACTGGAAACATTCAGATTGTTGTATTTTATTAGCTTTGCTCTAGAACAGAGCTTATCATACACCTTTGCTTCAGCATCCAGTCTGCCATCCATCTGTTTGTATACTGGGGGCACGTTTTATTGTAAATAAAGCTACCTTCCCCAAATTACACATGGACCCACCTTATATTGATGACTACTTTCAAACCAAAAATCAACCCCACATGATCTTTGACACCTGAGTTATTTGAGAAAAAAATTCTCGCGTACTATGTAAACCTACTGGAGAACAACTTGATGGCACATTTTTTTTATAACGAACGCTGGTTGACCAACATTTCTCATGGATACTTCTAATGCTGTTGGCTACTTGCAAGCCTAAAATCAGTCCCACTCAACCTCATTTGAGAAAAAGTTGTTAATAGCTCTTGTGCTGTGTTAACCTGGTGGAGACTAACTTTTGATCGCATGTTTCCCTATAAAGCAAACTAGCAGACCCAAATTACACATCTGAGGTTGAATGCCCCTTGCAAGTCAAAAATCAGTCTCACATGGTGCACATTGTTATTGAACCATATATAGCGAGCACCTTAAATTAATTCCTTCAGGTTTCTGCGGTTGCACACCCTGGCATCCATGGGCTATGCTGTGGTGGTGGTGGACTCCCGTGGTTCTTATCACAGAGGCCTTCAATTTGAAAGCCACATCCGCAATCGCATGGTTAGTACTCAACCTTGTCTATGTCTGTTGATGGACAAAATTTTCTCTGTTATGCACTTGATGATCTTGAAACACCTCCTGGAAAGTGTTGCAATTATTCCCTAGCCCACTGTGTACATGACCTCTCAGACTGGTGAATATATACTAGGTGACATACTGTACAGGGAACAGTGGAGGTGAGTGACCAGGTGGAGGCCCTCAAATGGCTCGCTGACCGCACCTCCTACCTCGACCTCGCTAGGGTAGCCATACATGGCTGGTCCTATGGTGAGTTAACATGCTAAAACATCATGATTACTTGATCCTCACTGCATTCATAATGTGCTAAGTGAGAGGTGATATTTCTACTCATTTTTTGTTTATGTATATAAAGGTGGTTACATGTCCTTGATGGGACTTGCACAGAGACCAGACATATTCAAGGTATCATATTAAAATTAATATTTCCTTATATGTTTTTCAGTTTAGTCACAAATCATAACAATAAATTGTGATTATTGATTTCTGCAATCTATTTTGATGCAAAATGTAATGGACAGGTATTGAATGAAACTACTTTCTATATGATTAGAAGATATTAGCATAGGAGTCACTTTCATGGTTGATTATGGTTTGCAGATAGCAATAGCAGGTGCCCCTGTGACATGCTGGAGGCTGTATGATACAGGCTACACCGAGCGCTATATGGACCTGCCTGTGAAAAACCCAGATGGTTACAATGCTGGCTCTGTGCTCCAACAGGTTGAATGCTTCCCCAATGAGTGAGTGGCTGCTTATCTTGAGCTTCCCTCAGTATGAAGTCACTTGAAATACAATGCTTCCCCATTGGTTGAGGGACTTCACTATTAAGTGACTGAAAATAATTTGACTTATTCATGGTTCATAGAGTAATTCACCACAATTCTATTATAAAACTGAACAACTTTATGAATTTACTATGGTGTGACTCTGTTGATTTTTAGGGAGAAACGCTTGCTGATTGTTCATGGCCTGATCGATGAGAACGTTCATTTTCATCACACGTCTGCATTGATTGATGCGCTTGTCAAAGCTGGCAAGCCCTATGAGTTACAGGTCTCTTAATTTATTTTGGCTGTGTGCAGTTCAATCAAATGTTAATTGTTCAAAAACCTACCAGTAGTTTGAATTGTTGTGTCCAATTTATTAACTATTACTGAAATTCACTTTTTTAAGTAGACTTGTTGCAATTTTCATCAGGTGTTGAATGAATATATTTTGCATCCACACGACGATCACAGCCATCACTGGCTATAACACAGAACACTGCCTCCCACTGCTGGTGTGATGTACAGAAGTACAATCTTTGATGCCCTTCTTGTGTATAACAGGTCTACCCAAATGAACGCCATGGAATTCGCAACCCAAATTCCAATGAGCACTATGAGACGATGCTCTTGAGCTTCCTACAGTCCAACCTATGAGGACTGTTTTCTTCAAAGACCTTAAATATCATATATTATTAACAGGGTCATTCTTTTAACCAATGCACTGATTTGATAAGAAAAAAAATCAAACTGAAGGGTATGTTTCATTATTGGTATATAACCCATTAAATTCAAACATTATTTCACCCCTAAGTTTTCTTGTGGACATTTGGACAATCTATTAAAATGTCAATCTTTTGTCATCTTGTGGATATTTGATTATTATATTATGAGTAAGATTGGAAAACTGGTTCCTATACACCTATAGAAACTGCTCCCAAACTTATGTTAATATTTTTCAAGGAATGTCGCAAAATCTATCTCTTGTGCTTTGTACAAGCTGCTGTACACTGTCAGAACAGCTGACCGTATTTATGGAACTCTTTTGACACCTCGGTGCTAATGCATCTGATGTACGTGAAAGCATTGCTGTTTAAAATTGAAAGTTTTTAAACAACTGGGTTAACTTATGTGATATCAAGGTTTGTTTCAAGGATATGTGAAGACTTGATTAAGCTGTGAACACAGAATTGAGTTGATTTTGAGCATGTTATTTCTTCATTAATGACCTGCAGGATATTTATTTATTGGCAGCTTTTGCAAGAGGGATATTATATATTCCTACTATGAATATTTTTCCTCTTGCCATATGTGGTTATTGATGATTGGTTTTGACAAGTTAATGTAGACTTCAATGGAATTTTGACTGGAATTAAATAATCAATTAATGTGGTCCCCTGTTTTAAATATTAGCACACATAAGTGGTTTAACTATATGCAGTTGTTACCAGCTGCATCCGATACATTTAGGTAGCATATTTTTTTCAATATAGCTTGCAGAAAATTATCAACGTACTTACACAAACGGGTCACATCAATTTAAAGTTGTTACCTATAAGCTGGGTGACTTGAAACCGATGTGAAACTATAAACGTTATGATTTAGTCTTATCATAATGTTAAATGGGGTGTAGCGTACGTGGTGATTGAATAGGGTTCGCCAACACATTTAAGTGGTGTATTGACGTTCAGATAAACCTACACAACTCCACGAGAACTAGATATATACATCCCTTTGAAACCCATCCTACTCTCACTTGACCATTTAATGCAAAGATAAATCATGTCAAAAGCAGCGGATCTTGGAGGCTGATTAACTGATTGTTTGTATCAGGGCTCAACATCAGGGGTTGCTATGGAAAAGTTTATTTTCCATCCCAGTGTATGAACAACACCTTGTATATATACTGGGTCATCAACTTACCCCAACCTACATCACCACAACTTATTGCTCATATGGGAAGCTATAAATCAAACCATAATTATGAAGAGCAAATTAATATAATACCAGTGGGAGATGAGGTTTATTGATCTCATACATACAATACTATCAAGTAAATGTATGACATAGCATTGATAATGGAACTGTTCAACTGTGCACCCTTGCAAATGCAATACTATATTGGGGAAAAAGCCAAACCCCCTTATTATCAATTAATCTGAGAGGCGCTGGAAATTTCCCTATTCGTGTTGAAGGTAAATTTGTAATGCATGGGCTCCACAAGAGATCATGGAATACAGTATCACACAGGCCCACACCCATACATAATCTTTGTGTAAGCTTGTCTCTGGGTGGAGATCTTGACTAACGACTGACTGACTGACAAAGGACAGTTGTCAACTCTTCAACCTGCGTCCAAGTCCTAAAGACTTCTACATTGAAAGAATCACATTAGCTCAATTTTTTACAAATCTTGCCTAAATTATTATACATGCACAAACCAACTAACTATGAATAGCACACCAATATCCAACAATAAACTCAACAATTGTTTTACAGGAAGTGTACAAGTACTTGAAACATCTAAATGAATCCATGGACTAAAAGATTTGCACTTATACTGTACAATAATGACCTAAAATACCTCACCAAAAAAAGGAGAATGTATATAACAAGAATGGTATTATTTGAAGAATGTGTGAACTTACAACGGACACTAAATGTTCATAAACAGTTAAAAGAATCATGCCATTCTAAATATGTGCTACACTTGGAATCCCTGTATTAAAAGTTTCTCGACAAAATACAATGCCATAAATGCTTATTGACTATGTGCTATTCCCATGTAAAGGTGTCAATGGCCTCTGTCTGCATGAGGTCAGCAGGGTCACCAGGAGGCTCATCACACACCCCGGTCAAAAGCTGATCGGTGAGAGTATCGGCTTCAGACACCACACCAAGGCTACTGGGGGTATCAAGCTCAGCACTGGACGAGGTTACTTGAGTTCCTGGCTTCATTCCCCTTGTCATAACATAGTTCACTGTCTCACCATCCATCTTAGCCTGCACCTCATCAGTGAAGTCTGGCGATGTGTTTTCAGATGAAGGTGGTGTAGGCACAGCACTGGGCACGACATAGGATGAATTGTGGCACACTCTCTGAAGCTGTTCTAGCGTATCTTGATTTCCTAACTGATCACCACCTCTTGGTAGACTAAGCGCGTATTTCAGAGGTGGTCGAAATGGAGCGCCACTTATAAGGTGATCGCCACGACTGGTTCCTATCAACCCTGCAGTTAGCTTCCTCTCATCAACAAGCACATGACTGAGATTCTTACGAGCTTGGAGTTGCTGCTCACAGTCTGATACCATATGAACCCCACGTGTATTCTCAATAGAGGATGCCAACAGTTTGTCCTGCAGAAGACATTTCAGTTCTGAAGCAGTGGATGGCATCATGGTTACCAGATTCTCTTGGTTCCCTGGTGCAAGTGACTCATACTGTTCCATGAGATGACCAGCAGCGGCTCTGTTCACCATGTAATGAGCTGGAACTGAGTGACTGCGAAAACTGCTGGCGTAATTTCCCACACCATACTGGTCCCCACTCAAGAGGATTTCATGGATCTCTGGAGAAAAAGGAGATGGCACTGGGTTAATATTACCTTGCTCAGGAACCTGAGATTGCGTGGACACACTAATTGCGGTGTAAACTGAGTCTTGTGATAGACCTGTCGGTGGATTGGCAGATATAAGATTGTCTGGTTGATTCTGGGAGAGTAGTGAAGCAGGTGGTTTAGCAGAAGCCCTGAGACTGGCTTTAAGAAGAAATGAGTCCTGTGCAGAGTGGTGGCGCATTCTTTTGCCCTCTTTAGTAACACCAGCTCCCTTTCCTCGCTTCACAGGACGTATGCTCGATGCTGGAGCGAATGACTCGTTTGTCAAAATACTGTTGAGAATATCTGTTTCCCCTGGTCTGGTATTGGTCATAATCCCAGAAGGCAATGAACTATTCTGCAAAGAACCATATGGCACAAAACCTTGCCCCAGTTCACCATCTAGATGCATAGTTTGTGGGAGATGTGTGGAAGCAGACTGTGAGCTGAAGGAGTCCAATGAGGAAGTGGCAGTTACAATAGGCTTGACGGGAAATGAAAAAGACACGGAGGTGAAATCAGCAACCGATGTCTGAATGGGAACGAATGACGACACATCTGTGTTACAGGCACTGTGGGCTATATGCGATGCAAGCATATCCTCTGGTGGATTTCTGTTGGTAGATGCATTCAACATTGTACTAAATTCATAGGGAATTATATTTGACTGAGATGGAGTGACTGATGCAATACTGCTATTACAATGAGAGGGCCCGCCAAAGTTCTGGGTTAGCACACTACGGGCTGTGTATATACTATTTGTTGAAGGCAACCCCATGGGACTAATATTCGAGCGATCTTGAAGCAATTGTTGTATGGTCTTGTTAGGTTGAATTTTGGCATTCACTTTCCTATGTGCTTCTGTCAAAGCTAACACAGTTGGGACATCAGTCTTTTGGACAGTTCCAGAATCTTCCGAATAATTGTCACCCACCATCATGTCTATAGCAGGCGTAATATCTCCCAAGTCCGGCAGAACAGACTGGTCCGGAGTAGTCAGGCTGTAATGCAGCAAAGTGGGAGCATCACGCTGACCCAGTTCCATCACCTCCGATTGGTTCATCCCCACAGAGCGATCACCGCTCATAACATCATTCTCTAATGTATTTTCACACCCCAGGGCATTGTCGAGAAGGGGCCGCTTGTTAGTATGACGGTAGGGTGGTTCAGAAGCGGCCCTCTTCATGGCACTTCTCACTTGCTGTTCCCTGTCTTGTTGTAATAAAAGCAGCTTCTCCACCTCGTAATTAATCTCCACATCTGTCATGTCACCAGTGACGCCCATGACAGAACCGTCACTTGCTTGTTCCACGTAAGCCATTTGATCAACAAGAGAGTCAGTCACTTTTACCTCCTGAACACTTCTATCTAAAATTCCTGCTTTCAGATCCTTATGTAACGATGGAAATCGACTCATGGTATGAGACAGTGATGATAACGATGTATTCTTTGGTTTGGGGACGTTTCTTTTCACACCTATGGCTGGCATGTCGTCTTTAGCATTGAGCAAGTCTCTTAGTTTGGGACTATTTTTGGGGTTTGAAGAGGAGAGAGATTCATTTGGATTGACATTTAGACCACCATCACTAGAACGGGAGGGGACGGAGTTGGTGAACAGTGTCGGAATACTATCGGTAATATTCACATTTAAGTGGGAAGTCTTCGAGAGCAGTTTGCTACTTGTGGCCTCATGAAGCAATGAGCTGGCGGTTAGAGCAGTGGTCGGTATTGGCATTGGTATCAACGATGGTGGGTTGATCCCTGTTGGCGATGTTAACACAGAAGGACCAATGAACTGAGGACTGGTGGTTTGAACATTTTGCCGGTGCTGTTGCCTCAGACGAGTCTCTTTCAGTATCTGAGCAACTGGTCTGCTATCATTGACAAAACATCTTTTCTCTGCAGACTCGATGCCTCTTTGCTCTTTTAGAAGATCAGACACAGTTTTAGCCATCAGCTTTGGTTTGGTAGAGGCTGGTGAACTCCTCATGTTCAACATCTTTTCATAGTTGGCCACGACAGAGCCAACTGATGATGATTCACTGGCTGAAGTTGATGGTAAAGTAGCACTGGAGGTCTCTCTGTTCAAATGATCAACCTGTCCCTGAGCTAAAGATGTTGTTACAGGTGTATTTGGATCTATGGTCTCTTCCTTTAGTGATCCTGTCACCTCTATCATGCTCTGCAGACTAGATGAACTCAATTCCTTACCGGATACAACACCCTGGCTGCTCGCTTCATTGGGATCCGTTTTATTAACTTGAGTTGACAAGTCACTATTGCAAGAAGGGGCATTTGTTCCCGAAAGCAAACTATGCAGGCTTTTGGCAGAAGCAGTAGGCTTTTGCACTGGCAGAGTTGGGCCCTTCACAGATGGGACAATTTTCTCTCCATCTTTTGAGACAGTCAGGGCATCTGTAAACTGAGCAGACTGTGGGGTGGTACTCTGAAGTTGTTGTGTGCTGTAATGTACAGCTGTTGATTTAGGAGCCATGTTAACATGCTGTGCTGTACGCAGAGAGGAGGCTAGATTGAGCTTAGGGGCCAAATTAGCCAATGGTATCAGAGGAGAGGCTGTGACAGGGGTAGTAGGGCTGCTGAGGCTGACAGCAGCAGCAGCAATCGACACTTGAAGTTTCTGTGATTTGATTGAAGGCTTGGAGGTAGTCTTAGTGGATTGACATAGTGGAAGTTTGGCTTGTATGGCAGGTTGTTGTACTCGAATCATGGGTCCGTGGGCAGACACTGGGACCACCCCTCGGGCAGAGACAGGAGAGAGAATCATGACTGGTGGGGCAGGTGGGTTCCGTGGAGGGTTGGAGAAAACAAACACAGACTGACTGTTACTGGCCTTCAATCCCTGAGAAGTGGGCAGTGCCAGTAATCCAGACGCAAAATTATTGACACACTGGACCTGACCTAAACTAGAAGTTGATTTGGGAAGGATCAGTTTCTGTGGGGTTACATTTGTCGCTTTCTTGATGGTTTTGACTTCGTTATCTTTTTCTGTGTTAGCAGATGGCTTGCTTAGCTTGGTTGCGTTTGGGGATTCTTCTTTTGAACTGTCATGATCCGTTGTTTTAATAATTGTTGAGCTCTGGCTGCGCTGCTCTTCCATCAGACGTTTTTGCTGACTCAGTAGGGCTCTTTCTTGGAGCTTGCGCTGTAGTTTGAGCTGCGTGGCACGACGTTGATCCACACGCCCGTCTGGCTCAGTCTCCTTCACCACTGTGTGAAGATGCAAACATAGTTAAGGATCAACACATTCACATCTGGTCCTAAGAAGGAATTAGAATTACTCTTGCATGACCAACTAACATTTTTCAAGGGGATTGTCACAATCATATACATAGGATGCATCACAAAACAATACATCGCAAGAAGTGCTAAGAAACACCACCTTTATTGGCTGCCCCATAAGTTGAAGCTTCTTTGGCTGGTGGCTCATCCATGTTAGCAGATGGGTTTGAAGAAACGGCTTGTATTGTAAATGCCTCTAACGACACACTGTTCACATAACCATTCCTAACCAGGTACTGTGATAACTGTTGTAAGGAGGTGAAGGTTTGTGAGAAAAGTTTCCTAGCCCATTCACATATGAGGGACAGGGCTACGGCATTGCTAATCTCATCCTCCATGGCCCCCTGTACATCCTTCTCTGCTTCTTCTGTTGGCTCATGACACTACAAATGATAGATGAAAAATACAAAGCACAAATATGTGGTACTTGCAGGATCAACAAATGATGAAATCTTGTGATATTGTACATAAGATGGTTATACCCAAGGGCTTCAGCAGCTCAATCAACTTATCATACCTGTTTGATTCCTTCAATTCGAGCATCTTGCTCTACTGTTGGCAATGTTACATTTGGAAGTTGACAACGTGTTTTGATTCCACTTAAGCAATACCTGAAGTACACGAGAAAACATTTCACTTACATCATTATCAGATAGTAGCTGGGCTCACAATTTAAATGGAATGTGGCACACGTAACAAAGAAAAAATAGTTCTATACTCGAGTTCTGAAAATATTGCTGTCCCCTTCCACATAAAATGAAAATCAATAAAGCATGTCATGTTTATATGACAAAAATTGATAACATGATATTCATAGCACTTCCTACTTTGACTGGCCTCGCACACCAAGACGCCTTGGTTTTGAGGATGGATACACTTCTCTGGTGACTCGGTTAAAATCTCCAAACTTGAGTGATTTCACATTCTCACGTTCACAATAAACCCTGAAAATTTAGTCAATCATCAGTCTGAAGCAGTTTATTTTATACATCCAATAAAATGGATACGTTCCAGTCAACACAGGGTTCAAAATCAGCAGGAGTCAGGCCTCCTGATTTCCCTCACAGGTGGTTCAGGTGGCCACCATGAGCTCAACCCCACATACAATCTACTGCCGATGATTGGAAAATGTTATTTTGAATAAAAACTGCACTATAGTGGGAATTTTACATTTCTTTATTAATTCTTTTGTTGATCATTCTATGGTCCACCAAATAATTCATCGGGCTACCAGCTTTCATTGCCTAGATGCCCGAATGGTCACCAGCAAAATAAGTATAGTTCGATCCTAGCAACAATAGGACAACTTGGGGATACATACTTGTAATCCTCATACATCTGACTCTTGAGAAGGCTGGTACCAGGGTCCTCTTCATAATGTGAATTGATCCAGGATACAGCGCGTGAATACTCCACCTTAGTGTTACCCCTAAAATCAACAAAAGAAACAAGAAAAATACAGAAATGTAACCACATATGTTAGGTGTACTGAGGACTCGCTATCAACCCTGAGTAATCATGTGACTCAGCATTGCCAAGCACATCCCAAGAGATACGTTGACCACCTAAAATGGACCCATGGATTCAAAAGGCACATTTAACATGGAACGAGACTTACAAATGCAATTTTTTTTTTTGCTTTAAGCAATAGAGTATTGGAATAAAACTAATTTTACTTGGAGGTCACATCGGCAGACGAAGCATGGCCTGTAGGAAGCTGAAGGTACAGCAGCAACTTCTCCACATCTGACAGGTCCAGGACCTGTCCCTATCATAACATCAAAACAGCAACAATCACAAATAATCTAAATGCAGACTTTAATAAGCATCATCTTATTCATTTACATTGCATAATAAGGGTCTGACGAAAGATAAGGAAGTGACTGTACCAGAATATGAAGGATTTTCTCCTTGGAGTCATTGCTGCAAGTTAAAAGCAACAAATGTAATCTTGAAGCCATTACGAAGGGTCAACATTGACTAATTGGAGTTTAATGCTATGTTATTTATATTGGAATTTGTGGGGTAGATTATGTATGTGCCAACTGAAGAGTTTACAGGTCTGAAATTAAGGGAATTATTGTTGTCAAGAAAGATGTTTTGAGCAACACATGTCTTTAAGTTTTAGTGAGTTGGTAATGGGTTGGATGGAACTTTTCTTGTTTTGTAGTAAATATCATGTCATGGATACAGTGTAATTGTCATATAGATCATTGTCAATCATTAAGGGATGTCACAAGAAAATGAACACTCCACTCTTTATATTTCAACAGAGAAATTAATGGTATGACCTTATATGCATTATTGCTGCACCCATCTTCGAGTATGACAACCAGATCAAATTATCAATATTACAGAATATGAACATAACACAGCATAAAATTGTATGTCATCCAGTATCAAACAGCAGCATATTAGTACATGTACATCAATAAGGCCATGTGGGTTGTTATACATCTGATTCTGATTTATATGTTATGAACAGTTTAACAGAATACAATTCATATCCTCAAATCCTCAGTGGGGTGATAAGGAAAGGATGGTAGGGGTTGAGGCTTGTACTATTGTTATCAACATTGCAATTCCTGAAATTTGCATATCTGTTCAAGTCAAAAGATAATCTGGACATGATGGTATTCATCAAAGGTACATAAACACCATAAAAAAGGTTCAGCTATTCATACGTGAATAAGGTACATATTAATAATTTATTTTAAAACCTTTATATCATGCCAGTCACAAACACAGTTCCAATCAAAAAGGCTGAGAGCACATATCATTTCTAGATGTAGTACCATTTTGAAAATCTCTTTAATAATGCCATTGGAAATAGGACATATTCAGATACTTATACAGTTATATGTTGTTTCCAACAGTTCAAACAGGGATTAAATGGGCCCAAGAAATTATATGAATTTGAAATCCTCTAAAACTTGTCATCCCTGGTACTTCCAGTGTGATTGCTGCCAGGCGCAAAGTTAGGCGAGTTATCTTGCGGCTGATGGCTCACAATTTGAGAGCACTGACATAGGAGATCGTTGAGACGTTTTGCGTTATAAACATCACCCAAAAATGAATCAAGTAACAAAAGTAAGTGTAAAACAAGGAATAGAAGAGAGACTAAATTAAGTTGATAAATCCTTAAGTCTGCATAGATTTTAGTGTCTGAAGTGCTTCCGGAATGAGGATCACTTTCATGACACCCTCGCGGGTGTACACTTCTTCCCTTGTCACCTGGTCACCTCATCGATCATTCCCTGATCACAGCTGGTTGACAACTGAAACATCGAAAGACTGTAAAAAGTGCAAAGTTAACTGACCTAACATTCTTTTCAAGTCCACACTGGATCTGGGAAATTCTTGATTTAAGCTCGTCGTCATTCATTTTTGACTTTTCTTCTGAATTCGACATGTTGCTTATCCTCAGAGTATTACTGTTGACAGATCCGTTCGATGACCCAATTTCACTGCTGTGATCCTGGACGATCAGCTGTTCCGCGTCAGAGTGGCCAAAAGGGAGGGGATATTTAGATCGCTTCCCATCCTTTTTATGATGATCTACATCACTGATCGCGACACTATTCGTCGAATGAATAATTTTTCTTTGCATTGGCGGCAAAGCCTGGGTCATTTTGTGCTTCTGAAATGTCACATTTTGAATATCAAAAACCCAAATAAATGGGTTTCAGTCCCACATGTTGTCTGACGTTCTTTCTCTGTCGCTTTATTTACTGCATACAATGCGCATGTGCATAACAATTTTACATATGTCGTAAAATAAATATTGCTGAAAAATACTAATAATTAAAAAAAATTATATATTCTCGCAACTGAGGTATTATAGTTATATGAATCGACATGCTAATTCAGAAATGATTGATCATAAACATACGATTGGCGACGCGACGTTTTGCGTTATAAACAACATGGCGGAGAGACGGGTAACCAAACTTCATAATGATAGATAGATAATTTATTTCGTTATGTGTAAACAAGAACAAACATCAGCTCAATATCGCATACTAACATGGCTAGGTTTTCGGTTCAAATGTAGAACGAAAAGTCATGACCGTTGACGTACAATGAAAGTTTCGCTTCAAACGAGCGGCACGCTTCAAACTCAAGTCAAACTCGAAGTTAGACCTACGCGGCTACAGTAGTAGTTAGGTCTGTTAACCAGGCTTACTCGAAGTAGGCAAGGCACTCACCCTGGTGTTTTGATGATCTGATGCCACCTACAGCGCGGATGTGAGAGATCGAAAGTAGTAACTAGCGCGGACGCAATCAGTGTCTTTGCCTAGCTTCAAAGTTCGAGTTGAGCCCTCACCCACTCCTTCTGTCGAGTTCTGAACTGAAGTGAAGGAATGAAGCTGATGCGTAAAGCTATCCTGGTAACCAGACCTAACTATCATTATCAAGTGCCAAGTGGTAACCAGACCTAACCATCAAATGCCATTAACTTTCTGTTGCACTGACATAGAGGCCGATTGTAGATCTAAACTGAAGCTTGCAAAAGTAAAGAATGCATAGCCTGGTACCAGTAGCCCAACAGCTGGATCGATTACCCAAGACTTAGAGGCGGTACTGTCTCCCCGGGGGGGGGGGGGGGCACTTGGCCTTATTCTGGATAGGGGGGTGCTGCGGGACCTCGAAAACCCGTGCCTGTCATACAAGGTCAAAATGGCCAAAAGCATACCCCGTCGTACAAGGTATTATGCAAATGTATAACCCGTCGTACAGATTGAAGCTGAAAAACATACCCCGTTGTACAAGTATGAGGCCCAAAAACCCGTCGTACATGTCGAGAGGCCGAAAAAACATACCCCGTCGCGCGGCACATATATACTACCTCTATACACTTAAGTGCCCCCCTGGGACTGTCTCCCAAACTTAGTTCAAAAGACCTAGCCTGCTTGGTACCTAACTTCTTTTGTCTCTATGTTAGGTTAGACTATGCAAAAGCTGGTGGACTTTCAAACCTTAAAGCTTAACTTACTTATAAACTAATATAGTATAACTATGAAGTGAATGACATCCAAAGATGATCCACCCTTGTCTCTGTGTTCTAGAATACATTACAGTGCTCAAAGATATATAAAGATTGCAAACGTTTCATCACTTTTGGCTGGGCAAGGCCAACAAAAAAAGCCATCATAAGAGAGAGCTGGGCCTGGGATGGGTGGCAGTGGTATGTATGTGGAGCTGTTGGGCTTCATAGGTGGTGATGTGGAAGAGGGTTGTTTTAGCAGGATCACTCTTTCATTGCCTTCATCCAAACCCTTAATGGCCTACAACGATGGACCAAAACCACAATAAAAGTAATAACTTACATAACCTAAGGTCACAAAGTCCACCCAAATACCCCAGAATAGTGAAATAAATGGGATTATGAACCATGCGCTATTGCATCTTTTTGATTGTTTCATGAAATTTGCGATAACCGAATAAGCTAAAAGCTCATTTTATGGATTAATAATCATCACTGCATTGCCATTTAATATACAATGGTGGAAGTGGACAAGCCTGCTCCCTTTTGATATGTGAACTGTTATGATGCACACATACAATGTGGGATAGAGAATAAGGACAAATGTTTACAATGGACAAATGAGCCCAAAACACATAATGTCCCATGGTATTGTGGCCACTGTAAGGTTTCAAACCTGTATAGGAGGCATAAAATATTAATCTGTTTATATTTGATTCATCAGAATAGATTGTATTCTAATACTAGTACTCCATTGATATTCATTGAACATGGTGAAGTTAATGACTTTGCCTATCCCTTCATATAACGGTATATAATAGTCACCGAGATCATCACTATGTCCCATTTCCAAAATACCTTGATTTCCTGTCACCACCTTTTAAACTTGAATTTGTCCTGTGTGAAGCAGCCCTCAGCCAGAGAAAAAACCAAAGTCAGCAATGTCAGCAAAGGCAATAGCCAAGATTTACAAAGTCGGGAAGAAGAATACAAGTGAGCATTTTTCATAGGCAGTGGATTCGAATTTTGATTCTGTTGTCACAAGTGTGGAATGATATGATGTGTTTCTTGTTTGTTTCTCAGAAGACTGAATGACGCACTGGAGGCCAGAACTGCTAGCTTGGTTAAAGAAGCTGAATCAGTGATTGTGGGTTTGATCGATTCACTGAGTGCTGTATTCATAGCCTGCATTATTAGTATTAACTTTTTTTTTTGTGTTGCTAATGTATTAGAGAGGCAGGATACAAGGGGGACCAGAATAATAGCAAGATTGGCATATTTTATAAACTTTTCGGCATATTTAATAGACTTTTTCGTATTTCACTTACAGAGGGGTCAAGATAATTTCTCCATGAAGACATCTTTACTTGACAACATAAGTTCGGATGACTTTCTTGGGTAAGAGAGATATGAGACAATATATGTTAATGTTGTGTTAATTCCTAGCCTATAAGCTCAAAACCAGGGACCAACTTTCTTACAATGCAATGAGATAAACACTTAATTAGTTGGCAATGCTACCCTTTGTTATAATTTGGAGATTGAAACTTAAAAATATAGTTCTGTCACTTATTTGGTACTCAGTGGCTGGGATGATGGTGATATTGATGATGGAGATTCTACAAATAGGTCATCATTTGATCGCCCAGGGAGCAAAGGTGATGTCACACGCGGAAGCAGGGTACATTGCACATTATATTGTATATACTAACTTCATTTTTAGCATATGCTATTCGATGATTGGCAGTAGTTGAATTTTTTCTTTCTTTCACAAGCCCCCATCAGCTGCAACAAATTCCTCCCGGCCGGGGTCAAAGATTTCCAACAAGAACAGACAGCAAGAAGTCAGGAAGAAAAATGCTTCAGGAATCAGACCATCGAGCCGGTAAATGACACACCATATAAAATTGTTATTGCTATTCTAGCAAATTGATGCAACAGACATGTTGTTCTAGTCACACAAATTCTTTGTCCTATGCTTTTTGGTAGTTCACGGAGCAAGTCCAATCTAGCAGCAGATGATGTGGCCGTCCCTGAGGAAGCATTCATGACCGAGTTCAAGGATTATTCTCTCCAGAAAACTATATCAAATATAGAAGGTAAATTGGAGGCTGGTGGTGGCAATGATGTAGATGAGGAGGATGTTCTACCATCAGCAGCAGCTGAAATGGGAGCAGGTAAGTTGGTATTGTGGGTTGTTTGTTGAAAATTACTGATGTCATTTTGTCCATGACCTCTGACAGGTTTATTAAGTGTTTGTTGGTATTTCTTAACAGAGGCACAAATGAGATTTCTTAAGGCTAAACTGAGAGTTATGCAAGAGGAAGTTGATCGGCTCTCAGAAGATCTACAAAAGAAGGTATCACAACTCACACAGAATCTCTATCACTCTCTGTCTTACTCTTGTTCTCTCTCTATAATCTCCCTCTCCATCCCAATTTTTAACATGCATTTTAATATGTGTGAATTAATTCTAGGATGAGGAATGTAATCAACTCAGGGGGAAGCTCAAAGAGTTGGATGAAGATAGATCTCGATTGCAGAGAACTACTGCTTCTCAGCAAACCCAGATGGACAAATACAAACGTATAGCTGACGATTCCAAAGGAAAAGTAGAAAGTCTGGAATCTCAACTCATTGGATTACGCAAAGTCAGTACAGTACATTTTTCACATACAGTAAATCTTTCATGTTTTCCAGTCAGCAACCATTGATATAATGACATAATAGTACAGCAGTGATATGTAATAATATATTTATGCATTGAACAGGAACTGGAGGGCTTTAAAAGATCTCAAAAGCAGCAAGCCTCGTCACAAAGTGCAACTGAAGTCAGACTCAATCGTGCCTTGGAAGATGTGGAAAAGTACAAAACCCAAGCTCAGAAGGCTAAGTCTGACATCAAGGTAATTGTTAATTCATTCAGGTGAGTGAATCATGAACCATAATCTTTGTGGCCCAAGTTAAAAGTGGATTTGGCTGTGGTGATTCAGGAGAGTTCTGAATCTGAAAAGAGGCGCATTGAACAACTAGTTGCTGAAAATAAACGTCTGGAGAAGCAGAAGAATGAGTTGATGGCAGGCTTCAAAAAACAGCTAAAACTCATTGACATCCTGAAAAAACAGAAGGTATTATCAGTTCTAATCAAGGATATTGGCAAAGAGATAATTTGTCGAGATCATATGGTTTACAAGTTATTTTTATATCTGGTGTGACAAAAATGCGGTGCAAGTTTTCACATGGTTTGTCTTGTTTGCAGATGCACATAGAGGCAGCAAAGATGTTATCATTCACTGAAGAGGAATTTGTGAAAGCTCTAGAATGGGGAAGCAATTAACCTTTCCAATCTTCATTTTGATATCCGTCCAGAACTCAATAAACTTTATACTTAACATTTCCTGATTATGACAAAGCTGATGTTTCTATGGCTATTAACTGGGACATACATGGTGCTAAAATATTTTACTTTCGTCTCATCATAGGTCTATCAATTGCTGAAAAATGAATCCTATGACTGCCTTCCACATGTTCCAGGTAGTAAATGGTGAATACAGTAAATTGACCCAACCCTTTGAACATCATGGTGTTTACTACCAACAATAATTGTATGATCCATTTAAATACTCTTCAATTGTGTTAGCATCAGCCATTTATTCCATTGTTTGTTGCGCAGTGTAAAAATACAATCAACTTGATAATACTGGGAATGTGATGCAGAACAAAATACTGTGATTTAAAACATGCTGACCTTGCATAATACTGAAACTACCAAACCTTTCCAAAATATATAAAACATTGGATAAAACAATTCCATGTCCCTGGGAATGTTATTCACAAGTGACAGCACTGTGATATGTATGACTTACCAAAGGTGACAACTTTCGTTAATGAGTAAGATGATTTAAGTTGTCTATAAGCTAAATATAGCACATCACTTATTCACTACTTTTATCACTGACTTAGTTAGTCAACTGGTCTCAGAAATATGCAAATCACATGACAAAGAAAGCACTAACATTGTCAACAAAGCTACAGATATGATCTGTCAACGATCAAAATCTGAAATTATAGCGGTAATCTAAGCAAGTTGGTTATCACAGACACTTATCACAAAATCCTGCTTAAAACATACATGTTGAATTCACTTGTACTTTATCATGTCAACTTTTTCTTACAATCTTATGGAATCCAATTGCGAAAAATATTTCACAAATAAGTGACACATAAATGCAATTTATGTTTTGTTACTGAAGTACAGGAAATTCAACAAGCAATTTGACACATAAATGCAATTTATGTTTTGTTACTGAAGTACAGGAAATTCAACAGGCAATTTGTGATGAAGAGATGGCATATTCTTTGAATATTCGTACTTCATGATATCCTCATCATTTACCAATACTTTGGGGTCGCGGGGGAAGCGATATCCACCATTATGATGAACATCCAACTCCTCATGGTAGTAGCCATAGTAACCACGGGCACCTCTCCAGGTTGGGAAAGTGCGTACCTCTGTCTTTGGCCAGGGGTTGTGTGGGTTGTACACCGTCTGGGCTGGCACTCCAGTGCGGTACAAGTTGTGTGGGTTAAAAGCATACCCATTTAAGTTCAGCGTAGGAGCTGATGAGTTCCTAAAACCTGAATGGGCAAGTTATTTTAGACTTAAGATTATAATATAATGTTTATAAAAAGTATAATTTGATCAACAAGGCAGGCAAGAGGTGTGATCGTAGCATGTTTATCATTCGTTGGGGGTATTTAGTATAGATGAACTTCAAACCTTTAGCCATGCAACTTCATTTCAAAATGTGGCACTCACCAGCTCCTGCACAAAGTTTTGAGTCTGGCCTGTCTCTCTTCTTCTGGTAGTCCCGCCAAGCATCCTCAGTTTGGAACTCAATGAGATCAGTAACCCTGTCATTAGGGAGTGCTTTGACCTCATGATGCTTCAGCCAGCTCCTGTTGTGAGGCACGTAGTAGCCATGTCCATTCCACACTAATGACTTTCCATCACCAGATAGATAGTTGTCATTGGGATAGGCTTTATGTCTTCCTTGCATCAAGTCTCTGGAACCATGATCATTGTGACTTTCAGTTGAGATGTTATGTTTAAAAGTCTTTACCTTCCCAACTTAAAATTGCTGTTATCTGGTCATAGCCATATTGCAACAATGTCAAAACATTTCATAGAAGATATGAAATTGTGGAAATCGTATCATTGCCCCTGCTCAGACGTTTCATTGCATTCCTATAGATGTCCTATAGTGCTTGCTGTATCATATTCATGGTCTGGTGTTTTAGATTTATGGAGAATATAGGGGTCTGTTGTTGCATACACATTTTGCAAATTTATCATTGTTGCCATCAATAGTCTATAAGGATAAAGACTATGAAATAGTTCAGTTGAAAAATTATCACACTGATGAGTAGGCAAGGCACTCGCTCCTGGTGTTTTGATGATCTGATGCCACCTTAGTTGGGTTTTTGAACAAAGTTTCTTGATGTGCTGTATTTTAGTGCTCAAACAGAACAATTAGACAAAACTATAGTAAAAGAAACAGTCCTCATGTCATTTTGTGATATAATCTTTCATTTTGTCAAAATTTTTTTGGCCTGAGGGGCTTTTGTAAGTTTATAGCGAGTTCATCTGTTATTTTGACTTTGGAACCTTAGAAATTTTGCAGGCGGCTCTTTGCCTCTACAGTAGTAAATAGCGCAGCACTGTCAGAGGCGGTGTTTCTTTGCCTTACTGATGAGAAGGTAGACCTTCTAATGAGAAGGTAGCCCTGTGCACATATGGCATTTCATTATAACAATATATAGTCCTACAGGACTGGCCCAACAGTCGATCGACACAAGATCCACTTTGCACTTGTTTCAAAAGAGCTATAGTCTATACATGACGTCTGACTCTGAGTAGACACGGTATATCAACATCGACTGGGGCTAAACAATATATCGACATGACGTAGGACTGGCATTTAGAAATCCCTATGACCAGTGACGAACCCTTGAAGTATTTGAGCACATATTACTCACTTATCTTATCTAATCATCATATTATGCATGACAATGTTGTAACTTCCCCAGTCTGGTGCCAACAAGTAGCTCTTATGAACCAAGTGGAGCTTGCGGAGTACCCGATCGACTCTTGGTCTGTTGGGCTACCAACAAGATACACGTTACGAGTGGGCTGGTCATTCATTTCAGTGATGGCAATCGATCAGTAATGAAATACCTTGTATCAGCCTTGATATGCGTAGCTTTACGTCTGTTGACATGTTCAAATGTATAAGTCGCCATTGCTAGCCAGCTGCAACTGTATTAGATTATTTGAGACTTGACACCATCTGCAAGAGAATGAAAGTAGTGTGTGTACACCAGCCCTAGCAACAGCGTCAGATTACCTGAGTGTGGTGGCCACCTCGCGGGTGCAATAAATTTGGGCATAGCGTTTACGTAAAGTTATATCATAACGCTTAAATAACCCTGTTTTTATCTTTCTCTCACTTGTGCACCTTTCCAAGAAGATGACCCAAAAGTCAATTTCTTCATCAACGAATCGCAAGTTACATTTTAACAACTACCACATGCTGAACGTCGGTAACTCATGTTTATTGTGCTTAATCCAAGATAAAACAGCACAAATTGAACGATACGCTATGATGACGTATCAATGTGGTCTATGAACTGCGTTATGATATATTAATTACGTAATTTCTTTCACACATGCCATATGAACCGCTATCAGCAGTTTCAAAATAATTTTTCATTTAAAAGCATACACACTGTTATCATAATCAATCGCATTTGTTAAGTATCTGAAATTAATTTTTTTTCACTCAATATTTGGCGATATCAATCAACTTACTGATAGTGTGTCACATTTACGTAATAAAAACACTTGTATCAATGTTTATTTAGTTTAATATCTTCAGTTATAACACAATTCAATCAAATACATTATTTAATATAGACATGGCAAGGAAATTCAAAACTGTGTTAATTGTCAGCTATCAGTCATTTTTGTAGAATTTGGTTCACATGGGCTTGTTGCTGACTTGGGTTTACGTCTCTTTTTGTGAACCTCTCCTTCATACGGCATGTAGAATGGAGCATTATCCAAGAGCTTTGTCTCACCTCGTATATTCACTTCTACAACAACCAAATTTTAGAAATAAGTATACATATATATCGATACCTTGAAGAATAGATCAAATTTTTAACAGTTAAGTGAGAATAGACGAACTAACAAACATGAAGTGATGAAATTACATGTGTAGTAACAACCGAAACACACCATAGACATCTTTATTTTCGTTGAACTTGGCTTGTACTACCACCAATCTCAAGCATTCATTGGCCTCATTTGCAGTTCCTATGAGCTTTAACAAACAGACAATATTCAATTTAGAACAAGGATGTCAAAAACTGGATCCACAAGTTACCATCTTTTTCTCTTCACTGCATCAAATTCAATGCAGAATATTGGTCACAAAAAACATGCTTGAATTATCCAAATTAATATTTCACCAGTTGTTTTTGTTTACCAAATAATACTACTTAAAGGTACTTTAATTTCAACCAGATACTAATAATACCTCATTTATTTGATCTTCGTCCGAAACTGCCTTGTGCTTCTTGAATTCTTCATTTATTTTCTGTCGTGCAGCTACAATTAAACATAATAATACAATTATATGGGATAAAAACATATAATACCAATATACCTATTCAATAACAAACTGAATTGAAAGAAACAAGGTCAATTACCTGTTAGAGCATTAATATCACCCTTGAATACTCTCTGTCTAGTTCTGTGAATGGACTTGAAACAAGTAAGTACCTGAAATATTAATGCATATGGGTGAGTGGGTGGGGTTTCTATTAACTGTCAAATATAAAAATGGTACATTAACATGTCAATTTTACATAGATTTGGTATATTGATGGAATTCTTTTGTCTTTCTTTTAGTTTGGTCTTAGCCCATTTAGTCATCCAACGAAAGAGCGGTATCGACCACCAGCCAACTCAACCACGGCTCAAATACCAACTACTGGCAGACTTGACATCACCCAGCAAGATGTGCAAAGACCCATTAAAGCACTTGGGCATTGCATGAAACTAGTGGTCTCGTCTATGGCTCAACCTGGCGCGGGAAAACCGTAAGACATTCTTCAAGTTGACCGGCATTGGCCGACTTAACCATGCTCATAGAGCACAATCAAACTTTGTTGGTAATCTGTAAGTTGTGCCCTTGATGCTGACTCAACCATGCTCTGGCGCTCTTGTGGTTGAGCAACAAAAGGATCATGAGGCTGCAAAACAGCCTAAAAGCTTCAAACCCAGAATAGTCGGCTTTACACAAAGTAAAAATACAACAATAACATATTGCATACTTTGTTTTAGTGCGAATTAGACTAGGTACTTGGTTAGGCATTGGAGTTGGATCTCTGGAGATAGTTGTCATGAAATGACAATTCCATTGCTATTGATTTGGCATCACGACAACAACAAAATGTGGATTCAGTGACCCAAGTTAAATTAATTAACGCCGAGTGTATTTAATGAGAACATATTTTATTTTATTACTGTACTAGTCTGTAGGAGCAGGTGTCGTAGAGTTAGCAGTTATTGTGGGCGAGATGATTGGTGTTCGAGTTACCGTGTGTTCGAGCAGGCTGGTATCCAGAAAAAAAGCCACAACACCCCCATACAGAGAGACAATTGAACATGTATACAATGAACAATTGATAAGGAGACTCCAACTAAGGCTGATAAGCCGCTGCTGCTGGAGCCACCCTGACATAATGATTGATACAAATAATAATAATAATATAAAAGAAGAAACACACAAAAGATAGACTATGTACAAGAGAGAAACATAGTACACAATGATAAAAGTACATGAGGTCACAGCATCATGTTACCCGAGTAGAAAGGTACAGAAAACATTTACATGGACAGAGGGTTTTTGGCAAAGTCAGGAATTTGGTGACATGAGTAGCACATTATGAATTTATACAATAACAAATGACTTTTCTGCTTGACTAGTTAATGTGGGCAAGTACATGTATAACAATTTGGAGTGGTGCACATATACCTGTATCTATTGATAAACCATTTTTTTAAGTAGTTGCAGCATCCTTTGTAAGCATGAGAGAGTATTTTGTTACTATGATATTCGGGGCATTGTTGATGAATTTTGGAATGCTGAATCGAATGGATGAGACTGCAAAAGAATGTTCTACTTTTGGGATGAAAAGATTTCTAGTATTGTGATGATGAATGTCAGATGTTTTATTTATTAAGTTTATGTTATTGTAATATGAGGGTAGATTGTTGTGACAGTATTTATAATATAATTTATATCTAGACAGTGAAAATAGATCTTCAATTTTCAAGATCTGTAGTTCTTTAAAAAGAGGATCAGTGTGAGCATTGTAGGAGCTGCAGGTAATGATTCGAATGATCTTTTTTGAAGTTTTACAATTCTATTACCATGTTGACCCCAAAGTAACAAGTTGTAGTTTAGATGTGGTAATATCAGTGAGTTGTAGAGCAATTTTTTAATATCTAAGGGGAGGAGGTGTTTTAGTTTATTTATAATGCCCATTGTTCGACTAAGTTTGCTATGGATTTTATCGGTATGACTTTTCCAGCTGAGGTGCTGATCGATGTTGAGACCCAGGAAGTTGAAATATTGCACTTGTTTGATTTCTATGTTATTTATAAGGATCTGGATCCTTGAATAGATTTTTTTCTGTGGTTTATGAAAAATCATGAATTTGGTCTTGCTTGTGTCAAGGGACAGCTTGTTGTGCATAAGCCAGTTGTTGACATTATTTAGTTCATTGTTTATTGTGTCTATATTGTATGTAGAATTTCTTGAGTTGAGGGTGGTGGTAAGGGTTGTATCATTTGCATATGTTATAACTTTGAATAAATTTGGTGCATTGCAGATGTCGTTTACATATATCAAGAATAAAAGGGGCCATAAGATAGATCCCTGAGGCACTCCAGTTGTAAGGGAGAGGAGGTCAGACTGAGCGTCTTCAAAATTGACATATTGTTTTCTGTCTTGTAGATAGTTTTTAATCATTATGCTACTGGTGTTTGTAAATCCATAATAAGTTAGTTTTGAAAGCAGTATGTTATGATCTATTGTGGGGAAGGCTTTGCTGAGGTCAAGAAATATGCTGATTGGTAGCAAATTGTGGTCTAGGTCATTAAGTACAGATTCAATCAGTTCTACTGCTACTAGTTCAGTGGAATGCCCTTTTTCTGAAACCATACTGGCTGTCATAAAATAAGTTATGTGTTTGGAAGTACTGATATATTTGTTGGAAAATAATTTTATCAAATATTTTTGATATGGATGGAAGAAGTGATATTTTTTGAAGATGGGAATGACTTTTGCTGTCTTTAAGGATCCGGGAAATATGCCTGTATTGAGGGTTTGGTTGATAATTATGGTAGTTGGTTTGATGAGTACTTGTTTGAGATGCTTCAAGAGATTTGTTGATATGTTATCATATCCACAACTAATTATTCCTTTCCGGTCATTTTCAACTTTGGAAATTTCTGACTCATTAACATTTTTTAAATTGAAATTGTTCCGTTGTTGCTCAGTTAACAAAGTGAAATCCTCATTTGAAGGTGGGTTTATATTTTTTGCTAAATTTGGGACCAAATTTGTGAAAAATGAGTCAAATTTGTTTGCTATTTCAGTTTTATCGTTTATTTGTGTTCCATTATGTATGAAGTAATCGGGAAGTTTCTCCTTTTTTCCAGATTTGTTTAAATTTACCCTCTCAGATAGTAGATATCAACAAATGCATTACACCTTTCGCTTTGCTTTACATTACAAGGACATTTAATGATTTAACAAAGATGAGTTTTAACTCTAGATATTCATTCAACACACTTAACAGCTTAACTCAAAAACAGTTTTAACGGAACCTCAATCTACATCGGGTTGGTACGACAAAATGAAACAATTATCAACACACCGGCGTATGCGTTCGATTACTTAATTCATACAAACCCTGGACCGCATGAGAGAAGCCATGCCAGCCATCGAGAAATCTAAGAGCAATCACGTCGATGCTCATCTATGTATTCATTAGGACATTAGTTTAGTTTATTTGCCACTAACTGCCCGTGCCTCACTGCCCTTTAGGGAGTCATTAGTGGGTAGCAGATTCCGGGCTAAAACCACAGTTTACAACCATGGCGCAGTTTATTGCTATGACGCTATAGGAGGCATGATGCTGGGATGGAACGCCGCGTTTATGAATAATCGTGGGCTGACTACCCCGAGAACGGGATCGTTTGTGCTAGTCCCGGCTCTCAGATGCTCATTTATCGCGCTACACTAGACTATATGAATAATGAAGAAAGTTCTCTGTGGAAATATTCCGACCCAGCAAAACTTGGCAAATATGAATGTTGTGGATTTTTTTAATTTGACGTTATGGTAGTCTGAGGTCACTTAATCAACTTAAGCGCTTCTTCATGGAAGACTCCCGATGAGGTAAGTCGTAATTCTACCTTAGTCGAACCAAGAAATAAAATCCTTTGTTACACGGCAATATGTCACACTGTTTTCTTTAAATATCATATGCTTTCGCGGAAAATCGCAAACTTTTTAAAAGTTAGCTCATATGGAACTACAGCGAGGCACAGCTCATCATAATCCGCAGAATCCCTCATAGTAGTCTGGGAGCCAACTGCCATTTTCCCCCTTAACCTTGCATTGTTGTATTAAGTTTTTTTTACTGTTGATTTTGGTAGCCAAGGGTCTCTATTTTCAGAAACTGCTTGATGACATGTTGTCACCTTTGAGCAATTTGAGAAATTCAAGATGGCGTCCAAGATGGCCGCCATTACATATAAATGACCATAACTCCCTACCTGTTCATCATAGGAAGGTGATTTTTGTCTCTATACCTAGGTTTTAGGGGTCAAGCTATCCATTAGAACTAAGTATTATGTTAATATCATATTGTAATAGACGGGCACTAATAATTCACTATTGTCTTTTCAGGTGCTGCCCGTATGACGATCACTAATAGTAAAACATGAATGAAGAACAGTGCTTTTTCGTGTCCAAATTTGGATGTGAGAATAAGACTGAACCGTTGAAAAACACTGGTCCTGTCAGGATTCAAAACTTTATCAAGCATAGCAAAATCTACGGGGACAGGTATCATGAACTTCTTGAAGAAAAAGTTAGTGAAAATCCTGAATGCACAGTTAAATGTCACAGAAACTGTGCTTCAACATACACTTCAAGCCTCCAGGTTGAAAGGCACAAAAGGAAGAATCCAGAAAGTTACTCGTCTTACATTCCACCTAAGACCAGGAGACGGTCATCACTACCAGGGTTTATCTTCAAAGTACATTGTTTGTTTTGTGGTGAAACTTGTGTGGTTGAAAAAGATCCGAAAAACCCAAAAACGTTGGCGACCAGCATATTCATGTCGGGAAATAGGCAGCACAGGTGACAAGAAGTCACTCAAGCAAACTATACTTGAAGCCTGCGAACGGCGTCAAGATGAGTTATCAGAAGTTGTGCGGCAAAGGGTAGATAGCACTGTAAGTGACCTTCACGCAGCTGATGCAAGGTATCATGTGGATTGCCGAAATAGCTTCTTGACAGAAAAAAATGTGGCTTCAGCTGCAACAAAGTCTGATAGCCAAGTTAACATTGATCGTGCCTTTGAATCACTTGTTGTAATGATCAAAGACTCGTCCGGCTTCCTGAATTCAGTTGAGTTGCATGAAGCATACAAAGAATTCGGGGGTGATAGGCTGACACGTCGTTTAATTGTCCCAAACCTATGCGAACGCTTCGGAGATGAGTTGGTGGTTTTAAAGTCTCCAGGGTTAGCAGACATTGTTAGCTTGCGATCTATAGCTGCAAAATGTATGCGATTGGTTCAAGACGAGGACGAGGACATTGATGTAACAATCAACAAACTGTGCAAAGTCATCAGGCATGAGGTGAAACAAATAACATTAGATAAAGGTTGTTATGATACTAGTGTTAACCGACAAAAATGTAGAGAGACAGTGAGGGACACTTTGATCCAACTGTTAGGGAAGCTGTCTCCTAACCTAGATAGGGCACTACCTGCACTTCTCATTGGTTCAATGGTAACTGGGGTAATGAAAAACCATCCCACTAGTTTGCAAATTACTCCTGGCATCAAGATGAGTAGATCCAAAAAACTTATCAACGTGTTACAAAAGTATGGTGTTACATGTACCTACGATGAAGTACGGCGTTTTAAACATTCAGCTGCCAAAGCCACAACCATGGAACGTTCACTACCAGGCCTATCAACTTCAAGTTCAAGCTTGGTTCAAGTTATTGTTGACAATTTTGATACTGACATATCGTCTCCAAACGGAAAGTCATCCACCCATTCCCTTGCCATGCTGCTCACACAACCAGATAGTAACAGTAGTGAAACAGTCCAAGAAGACACCATTAGACGTGTGAAAAAGGAAGACATGGTTGAGCCACTCGAGTATGACGTCGAGATAAAGAGATATAATGGTCCCAAGAAGCCTCCGATGCCACACAACAAGTAAATTCAAAGGGAAGAGCCAGTGAGATGGACTTTGCGTTCCTTCAAGACATGAACAGCACACTAGATTGTCCTGAGTACAATGGGTACAATACTGGGGATGCTACCTGATGAAGTCGAACTAGCCCCACAGATGGTACTACGTCTAATAAAATGTGGATGTCACAGTACTACTCCATGCAGTTCACGTGCTTGTAGTTGCAACTCTGCAAACATGAAATGCACAATATTTTGCGCCTGCTATAATCAGGGTTGCTGTAACCTGACATCATAGCTGATTGCATGTCTTTGTGATGCACATGGGCAACACAATGTACAACAGTGTAGATTATTTGGTAAAGTGGTAGCCATCCTTAATTATGAATTGTATAATATGCTTTTGGTAGTCTGTGAGAATTCAGATTTACAATTAAAGAACATTTGTTATAATATAACACCTGTGGTCGTTTATCTTTTCATATTTTCCACCAAGATTGAATAGTATAGAAGATATACCAGTGCTTGTAAACTGGCAGCCATCTTGGATTTGTAGATGACATCATCAGTATATGAACTTTGATCTGATACAGATAGATGTGTCTCCAAAATACTCAGGGATAGACACCTTCACGACTAATTTGGAGTAAATAGTATATATGCCAGTTTTAGTGTTACGGCGGCCATCTTGGCAGCCATCTTGGAAATTACTATTATGTAATACGATATTAACATAATACTTAGTTCTAATGGATAGCTTGACCCCTAAAACCTAGGTATAGAGACAAAAATCACCTTCCTATGATGAACAGGTAGGGAGTTATGGTCATTTATATGTAATGGCGGCCATCTTGGACGCCATATTGAATTTCTCAAATTGCTCAAAGGTGACAACATGTCATCAAGCAGTTTCTGAAAATAGAGACCCTTGGCTACCAAAATCAACAGTAAAAAAAACTTAATACAACAATGCAGGGTCAACCATCTCTGCCCCCGGACTATAGAATAGTTTTTAATGATAGCACATTAACACTAAAAGATTACTTTACAATCTTAAATATGTATTTATGGGAGTGGTATAGAAATATTTTGATCTAATTTCCCTACTCGTGTGTATCATTTGAAGCTATTCTGACTATGTGAAGAAAACTGTAAAAAGATGCCCACATTCTTCACAGTTGCCTGATGCTTCCCTGACCACAATCTTTTTCGGCCTTCAAACGCAACTCCAATTAATAACTTGACTTATCTCAAGCTATTTAGCACCATTGTATGCCTGTGCACCATCCCAGTAGTTATTTCCAACACATTATTTAACCGTTGGCTAGCAAAACAGCTAACCAGCGTTAATACCGGCAAATATTCAGCATATTGTTATGTGTATGCCATGGAGATAGGAAGAGGATAATGGGGCGTGTGCATTGGGTGACGTATTTGCTCACTTAAAGTCACTGTATGTGTTCACATATATATGATATATATGATATCTTACTCGGCGTACAAATTTAGGGGTAAATCGATCAGTGGTTAAATCTATCAGCGCGCACGGCAACACGTCATAATGTTGCTGGGGACCGTTTTGTTTACACATGGCCAGGTGGCGGTCCCTAATAAAAGACCCGCTGGCTTTAAACACCTTGTTATGGACGCCTTAGAGTACGATTTTGACTATCTGTTTAATTTCAATGCGGCACTTGTTGTTGTTGTTGCATAAAGCGTGAAGTGGTTTTCAGCAACTATATGCTACGGACGACGGATAAAAAAAAAGACGTTACAAAACTCAAAATTTTTGACTGCGAATACTGAAGATTCATTCAGCCAGTATCTGATAACTAAGGAACGCAGACCACGCAGCTCTTAAAGTGCCCATCGAATTGAAAGATGCTATTCGCGCAGTGACCGTGCTTCCAACTATCGGAACAGCGCTATTCGCACGGTCACCGTGCATCCAACTTTCCGAACTGCGCTATTCGCACACTGCATATATACGCTTGATGCATGTCCGTGTGGGCCGATGCCGGTGACCCGTTCTTAAAACTCAATTCACTGCATATATACGCTTGATGCAAATGATCGTCCGTGTGGGCAGATGCAACCTTATTCGCACGGTGACCCGTTCTTAAAACTCAATTCACTGCATATATACGCTTGATGCAAATGATCACTGCATATATACGCTTGATGCATATGATCGTCCGTGTGGGCAGATGCAACCTTATTCGCACGGTGACCCGTTCTTATGACTCAATTCACTGCATATATACGCTTGATGCATATGATCGTCCGTGTGGGCAGATGCAACCTTATTCGCACGATGACCTGTTCTTATAGCTCAATTCACTGCATATATACGCTTGATGCAAATGCTCGTCCGTGTGGGCAGATGGAGTGAATTGAGTAATAAGAACGGGTCACCTTATCCCTTATATGTGGGACAGTCTCCTCGGATCTTCTCACTGTCCATCGATTGTTACTAATTGGCCATGGGAGTGATATAAATTGGCTTCCATAAATAACAAATATACGAGGTGTTGTTTGTTTCACTTATATTCTGATCCAAAAATCATTCAGCGCAGGAACAAATCTTAACATAGGTTACAGAACTGCAATAATTTCAACAACCTTCAATAGAGTGCCCTTAAAATAATAACACAAATGTCAACCAAATTGAGATAAACAAGAAGGCACTAACCTTACGGTTCTAAGTATAATACATGCATGTAGAAAACAAGCTGGTTAAAACAGAGCCCATGTGTGCTCTTAAAATAATAATAATACAAATGTCAACCAAATTGAGACACACAGGAAGGTACTAACTTTACCTTTCTAAGTACAATACTTGCATATAGAAAACAAGCTGGTTAAAACAGAGCCCATGTGTGCTCTTAAAATAATAATAATAATACAAATGTCAACCAAATTGAGACTCACAAGAAGGTACTAACTTTACCTTTCTAAGTACAATACTTGCACGTGGAAAACAAGCTGGTTAAAACAGAGCCCATAATGGAAAAAAGTATAATACATTTAATTACCTCAATGAATTACACCAAATGAGCCCTCCGAACAAGGCAGGTTTTACAAATAAACACGCCCTGTGCCTTGCCACAAATTCCTTGGCATTCATAATGGTGCCAGTGGTGACAATTCTCACAGAGAATCCACTTAAGTTTTGCTCCCTTAGGCAATTTACACAATATTGTGGAGCAGGATGGATCAACTGACAAGTCATGTTGGAGGAGTCTTGTGAACACATACTTCCTGAAGCTGGCAGCATGGGAAGCCATCATTGCAGATGGTGGTTGACACTTAATCACTGCCTCTGCATTCTGAAGACAACCATCAACTTTCATTCACCACAAGTGTTTCCAAGTGTTACAAGCAGAAATAGTGATGATAAGTGGAACATCAACCAGTACTTTTCTTATTTACACTCAACCCCACACCCCCAGATTTAAAACAAATGTCAACAATTCCCTTTTTAACACTTATTATTAGATTTGATTTCTTTGAGAATCAATGCACTATTTGTCTTCAATATATTTGGAAAACAAAGAAAATAATGCACCATTAACAGGAAGATTCCACATGAATGGGTATCTCTCTGGGTACTGTTAATGGTTGTAGCAGTATGCCAGTGGACCAAATCTGCTTCTGATGACTGAGATCTGACTTGCATAAATTGTCTGGAACAAATGTGACCTTGCAACTATAGTTATATTGTTAATTTGACTTAAATCTACAACCATCTCGCTTATAGCCACATACCCGGTATGTAACCGCTTGAATGTAAATTGAGTTCATGTAAAATGGCCAAAATGAATCACCTCCATAGTTCAATATGCCGGTCAGCCGATTCGTACACTGCCAATTGGGGAAGGGAGTTCATTACTGTTACTGTCTTTTTCTTCACATCAGCAACAAGCAGCATCCAATGCTCGCCTGCCGTGCTCTTTTTCCCAACATCCATATTCCCATGACAAATAGGCAGCATGACGAAGTCAAAGCTTTGAAACCTTACCTGAAATATTGAACTATGACTATGACAGCACTTTCAAAGCAATTAACCATTTGGGCAATAGATTGAGGGAATTACTACCCCTGAACTCCAAATTGGAAATGCATCATTTATGATACCAATTGAATAGGGTGAATAACTACTGAAAAGGAGCCCATTTACATGGCAAGCATGGATAATAAGCTTACATCTCGAAAACGCCATGCTTGGAAGTTGCCACTTTGCCATTTCACAGCGGTTTGACAAGGGATGATAAAGACTCTCCCAGGCCGCTCCTTTGTGAGTAGACCAAGGTAGGCATGGATCACATTAATTACAGGATTCAATTGGTAAGTTGCCATATGATACAAAAATAATTTCTTAAATAAACTATGAACAATAATGCAATGCAGGGACAGGTCCAGGTGCTGGATGTACAGCTAGATGGATGCTCATAGGTATAATCACAATATCAAACCATGCCTTAATAACCATGCAGTGCCATTGACAGTGCCACTTAACAAACCATGCCTTAAATATACGACATTGAAGCCTTCAACAACACTTCTTCTGCAAGGTGTGGTCTGCAAAAAGAATAAAATAGAAACAAACAATGTTAAGTTGAACATTTAAGCTCCCAAACAACAAACCTTAATAATCAAATTAGATTAAAATACAATGAAAGTACACTTAAGTTGTTTTTACCTTATCATTGAGCCAGCTATCGTTCATCAAAGAAGACATGTCCGCCTTGGTGATAACCTGTCCAGCAACCTCTATCTTGCCCCTCTTCCTTGTCCAGGTCTTTTTAGTCGGGGTCTGAATGGGGTCTAAGAAAGATGGCCATTCATCTAGGAGGTGTTTTGTTAGCACAAGTGGATCAGACCCTGTTAGGTAGGCCTTCAGCAAAACAGCGCTGACAATCTTCACTGTCTCTACATTAGGCAGTGTCCCAGGAGCGGCCATCCTTCTGGTGACTAAACCAATCATTCCGGCAAATTGTTCCTCTAAACTGTCATCACTCATGTCTGTGTAGAGACTGTACATGTGATTTTGAACTTGTATCTCGGACATCCTACTCGGACTTGTTTCCCGTGTTAGCTCTTTTCCTGCTAGGTCAAGCTGCAACTTGTGAAGAACTTCTTGTGGCAAGTTCTCTAAAAAGATGGACACACCTTGTGGCTTCTTGTGGCGTTTGTGGTTTTTGGCCTGGGGTCTTGCACTTACTTTCCGTCGCTTGCTGTTAGATGAATCCTCATCTGGCCCAGCAAAAATGGAATAAAAGGTTTCAAATAACTTGTTCCTATCCAGAATTATTTAATGAGACAGTAATTGGGGGTAGGGGTGCACTAATAGTGGTGGACAAGTACCATCAAATCATTATAATCCTTCTCAAAGCACAACACGCATAGACCAACTCCAGGGGTTCCGCTACGCTTCTCGCCCTAGAGTCTCCCAAATCTGGGATGCCCGTCCAGTTCAAGACATTAAGCTTGCCTAGACTGAAGGCGAGACTATTGAATATCAGTAACATGTAAACAGCGCCCGCAGCCATCAGGCTAGGGGACCTTGACTAGCAATTACCTAGCTTATGCCTTTTCTTATGAAGACCAATAACTGAGGTCTCAGAGCCTTTGGGCCGACCCCGTGCCAACCTTACTTTGGGTAAGGAGAACCTCACTTTCCTTAGGTGGTTGCTTCCCAAAGGGAACAGACGAGGTGGTGTTGTCGGTACTGTCCATTACCTGCATTGTGACCAACACCCAACCAGAGGCCATTTTTAGGTGATATTTGACCATAACACCACACATATAACTTAACAACAGGTTAGATAAGGTTACACAAAATAACTCTTGTTGTAATAACATTCACCTGGTTCTCATCGCATTGGGTGTCAACTGTGTGAGTGACAGGTCCAGTTGCACTTGACGCTTGGCGACCCTCTCCTGTACTGTCCATTACCTGCATTGTGACCAACACCCAACCAGAGGCCATTTGTTAGGTGATATTTGACAATAACACCACACATATTCAACCAAACCTCTGACTTAACAGGTTAGATAAGGTTATACAAAATAACTCTTGATATAGGCCACTTGTTATGAGGAAGTCTAGTGTCATACCAAGCAAAACTGTAAAATACTCACATTTAACAAGACCTGCTTCTGATTGATCCAAGCATCGGACAGCTGACAAAGGAGCTCGTACCGTGCTGAGTATTCGGCATGCCCAAGATCTGAGCAAAGGTCACCAATGCTTCGCAGAAGGCGATTCACTTCAAGAAAACGCTCTCTCTTGCTTGTTGGGGGTCTTTTGGGGACATTTTTCACTGTTGGCATGCACTGCTCCAAGACTTTTGCGAGGTTTGCCATCTGGAAAGCCTTTTTCCATCGATCAGGAACCCAACTAGGCTGGAACAGTGGGATCTTTTTGGTAAGCGCCAGAATTACCACATGTTGACATGGCAGGCCCTGATTGTTGAAGAAATCGCAGGTGCAGGAAGCATTGCCTTCATTGCAGATAACAGTGTGCAAAATACTGCCATCTTCAGAGGCCAATTGAGTATATTCACCATTCATATTTTGCACAGTGTATTTGGGAAACGACCGCTTCGCTTTTTCAATCTGATGAAGATAAGTCTGTGCTGCATACGGAATGTGATGCTTTCGGATTTCCGATTTATCATCATCACTATCTCTCACACTATACTGCCTCTTGAGGGTGTGTTGGAGGTTGGTGGACATAATCTGCTTCTCAGCACCAAGTTGGAAATGTATAACTAATCGGACACACTCCGACAAGCTGAGAGAGGGTTTAAGCTCCACTTTAAGCTTCTGGTGGCGTGATTCCAAGTAATTGGTCGTAAAAGTCTGAAAGCTTTCGGTTCGCTTAACAAGATATAAAAACCCACATCTCTTGGCAAGTGTGCCAGTTCTGATTAAAGTATTCTGAAAATCGGTCTGGTGCATGGGTCATTAAAATATTGTGCTGCTCATTATATTCTGCAGCAGATTTGGCATAAACCAATTGTTGTGTACTGGTTCTAAGAACTTCAGCCCTAGCACTAGGCAATTAAAGAGCTGAAATTTCCTGGCGCAGGGTTTTAAAGACATGAAATCTGCATAGAGACACCTGGACCCCAGGCCAAAGTGTCTGAATGACACTGATTTCATTAAAATCTTTGTCCACAACAAATGTCTTGACTCTGTTGGGAGGTAAGGTTTTCTTGAACTCTCCAAAAACGTTCATCAGAGTTTTCCTCTTTTCGTCAGCCACAAGTGCTTGGGCCACTGCTTGGCCACGTCCATTGCGGTCCTTCACCATGATTGTGTACAACGGAAACTTAAGTTTGTTCACGCGATAGTTCCCATCAGTCATGAGCAGCTCGGGAAATCTGCAGTGTACCACATATTTTATCCAAAACAATTAGAATGTACATGGCTTTTGGCAAATATTCACAAAATCATGATTCATTATTGAATTGTTTTGCTAAAACAGGATAAACACAAAACCAAATTTTCAACAAACCTGTTACAGTACTCTTGCATTAGGGATGTTTGGAAGAAAATCATGACAACCTCATGTTTTTCATTCAAATGGAACACTAGTTTTGTTCCAGGGTCCTCTTCAATGAGCTTCTCCAAGTGAGAAAGAATTTGCTCTTCCTCAGTGCCTTAAACAAGACAAACATACAAAGTTCCACAATCACTTGCTACAAATATGCATTAAACACAAACAAACAGGGAATAACGTTTTATTCCCAACAGAACATACCAGAATCTTTACGGAGCCGCTGCTTCAGATTATGAAGATCCTTAATGGTTGCACTGGTGTTTCCAAGATCTCTAAGAATTTTCTGGGCAGACACTTCCAATGAGAGCAATTTGGTTGCAGTCTGTAAGAAATTTTACAGTCCAGATTAATTGGAGGTGTGGGGGATGGTTGGGGCTGCAACCACTTGATACCCAAATTTATTGGCTCTATTAGTTTATCATTATTCAGAGCCACATTACCAACCAGAGACAATAAGTTTGAAATGTCAACCCAAACTTTCATGAAACAACATGTTTCTGAGTTGTGAGGTATGACCCATTTTGTTGGAAGAAAGCATATGCACTTTTGTTTTGAGCGTTGCATATCACCATCATCTAAAACGAATGTTTGTGAAGATTGTCCCACATAAGAGACAAATTACTTACAATGTTAGCCAAATATTAAGCAACACCATGGAGAGCCGTCCTTAAAATGATTGCCTTTTAAAAAACAACTACCATTAATAAAGATCATATATTGTACAGATTGACAGTTTTCCCCTTCTAAAATTGGATATCAATAGTGTACACCTACTGTCATCTGTGAGGCATTCAGTCTTCTACATTCTGGGTAGGCTGCATCAATCTTGGGAGCCACAACGTGATTGTGTTGTTCGACAATCTTAGTGATGACAAACTGACATCCCACTTTATCCACAGAGGCATAAATCTCAGCACTGCATCCATTCTTGAAAGAGCTGAACAACAAATATTCAACTGTTGAGGTTAACACCAGTGTAATGTTTCATTATAAATGTAAGTCAAAAAGTCCAATCACTGCAGAGTCTTATTCCTTACATCAATTATGTTAGAATAATCTAACTTAAGCAATGCTGACAAATGATTAATAGCCAAAAACCACATGCCCATAGGATGTTTGGGTTTGTTGAATATTTTGTGAGCAGCATTATGGAGAAGACTCAACATTGACTGATTTCATGGTAAAAAACCCCCTTCAAGAGTAATTCTTTCATTGATACAGTATGAATGCCATTGATGCAATTTACTATATGACAAAATGGCTACACCTCATCACAACCAAACCCAGGCCTGGTCATATCAACATGTAACCAAGGGTAGCCAAACCTAATCATCATTCACCTTCTGTTAAGTCAGGTGATAGGCAAGTATAAATGTGGTTGACAACCAAAGATGACTCGGTGACTTTTATATTGAAACAAATCCAAAGTTGGAGCATGTCAGGTTATTTTTAAACATCCTATAGTGTTCACTGAAAAATACATATAGTCATCAAGCTTCATAATTGATATGCCCAGATTATCCAACAACATTTTGCAAACATTGCCAAGAGTTTTTACTACTTTCGATCTCTCACATCCGAGCTGTAGAGGCGAAGCGCCGCCAATGAAATTTCGGAGCTTCCGAAGTCAAAACGACCGTGGAACTCACTAAAAACTTACCGAAGCCCTCCAAGCAAAAAAAAATTGTGACAAAATGCAAGATTATATCACAAAATGACACGAGGACTGTTTCTATTACTAGTTTTGTCTACTTAGTCTGTTTGAGCACTAAAATACGGCACATCATGAAACTTTGTTCAAAAACTCAACATGGCCGAATCCCACAATGCAACATAATTGCGTTAATTCTCGTTCATGTTTTCGATTCGCGCGGTAGCCATGTTGGACAAAAATTTTGAAATTGTGTTGGATTTAGTTGATTCTGTTGATTAAGGAGTATGACAGTTGTTGGACTCTGGGCAAGATTGATGGTAAGACATATATGGATATGAAAATCTGTTTTTTAAACTGTCCCTTGTCTGATTTGCGAGAAGGAGCAAATTTGCTTATAGTCCTAAAGATTCTGCCATACGGACCCTCGCCCCTAAGGTGGCATCAGATCATCAAAACACCTTGAGCGAGTTGCCTTGCCTAGCCGATATTCTGCTACAAATTTGTTTTCCATGGATATTTACAAGTGCTTACAATTACAACAGCTTTCCTATAACTGCAGAAAAAACAACAATTGAGTCGAACAAAATGACAATGATATGGCTATTTCAAATGGATAAAGATTAGGTTGGATAACTATTTATGGACAAAGAGTAGGGCAGGAAATATTTTTCGATGGACCAGTCTACCAGGCACCACTTTTGACTAGCTCTTATGAACCAAGTGAAGCTTACGCTCCCTCGAAGTTAAAACTCGCGCGCTGCAGGAAGTAAATAACGCCAGAAAGTAACGAGTGCGCAGGCGCGACTGACCGTGCGTACAAGGAAATTATGCCTTGCACGGTCACTGTGCGAATAGACACTTCGCATCGAATTCGGCCAAGCGCCCCACGGCGCGCTCGCTGATACAACTGCATCTCGCACTCGAGGTGGGATGGAGTTGAGAGGGATCACCCTACAGTTAATTACAGCGAGCTGATTCTACTAAGAACATCTAAACATCGTGAAGAAGTGTCTTGTTTTGCTCCTACACTATGACCTTACTCCTTCCCCTGCGTTACAAACAGAATAAACGCAGTAATGTTGTATAAATCGACTGCAGCTTACGAGTCACAGCTTACAAAAACTGTGTACTTACTATGACTTTGGAAAAGTAATCCGTATCACTTGGAAAAATGTCATGGCTTATTTTCCCAGAAGCTGAATAATTGCTTCGAATCACTGTATGTATCCTCAAGTATGCTCGTCGAATCACTATTTGTATCCTCGAATAATCACATTTGCTTCCCTTCTTTACGCATTAAAGAACCAACTATGAACCGTCTCATGTGTCACGAGGCGCTTGTCGTGGCGCGAACCACTACTCCTGCGGAAGGGCGTCACGCAGTTGATTCTCCCTATGTGTAGGAATTGCATGGTTTACTTTTTAGCCCCTTCCCTCATCTTGACTCAATTCACGGCTGCGAATTTATCAGGTTACGGATGTGAAGTTGTCATAGAGCCTTTGATCGCTCGGTGGGGGACGCATCGCGTGTTTGCAGTGTGTAGGTTGGGGTTGTGGTCGTACTAATGGCCTCGATAACCACACACGAGTAAATAACAAGATCCGTTGTAGCAGGGTCTTAGCCAGGATTCCTAAACTGTCCGTCCTACCCTTGCTAACCCAATCCAACCGTCCCGTCTACACCCCACCACGCAAACGGCCCACCATTGGAAATGTGCGCTGTGTTAAATTCTAATTGGATTGCTCATCAACTGCAAGCTGCTGAAGTTTTAGTGCAGTTGTGAAACTGGTGCTTTCTTGTATCGTATAATCATAGACTTTTCTGGAACTCAAATGCAGGGTTAGTTTCAATAGCTGACAAGCTATATCTCAAAAATCATGTTGGGACGTTATTGGATCGGGAAATGATATACACCGCAGCGCTGTACAAGAATGTTCCCGACAGTCCGCATGACGTTTACTTGCGCGATCACACGATCGCAGTAATATGTGTTGGGACGTTCTATGAAAAATAGTTAGACCAAGACGTAGGTTTGTGATAAATGTAACTAACTTAAAGTAAGTGATTTTCTCAAAGATATACAATACAATATATACAATCTCTGATTTTCTTACGCAAACCAGCAGTGCAAGCCGCAGTCTTGTCCGCTCCACTCGGCAATGTTTTATTGTGAAGAAAAACACCAGCCTCCTCTTACGAACTTCAAATATATCGTGTTTCATTATAAGAACTATAATAAAACCAACATGATAAGGGGCATTGTTTGAGAAATGGGATGAAGCTTTGACGTTCTTTCTTCAACATTGTAGAGTTATGAAGCTGATAAAAACCCCATGTTTTAAAACCCCATGCGCCATAAAAAGCTTTATCAGACCCATGGTTTGCTGTTTGTCTTTAAAATGAGTTTTTTATACGGCCTATGCTGATTTTTCTGTATGCGGTCTGGAAGCTCGAGTGGGCGGGCGGTAGTAGGGGGTGCAATAGGACCTGTGACGTCACATCGCAGGTGACTGTCCAAACTGGCTCCTTAACACCTTTTCGCTGTAGCATTCTAGTCATGTCTGGGAGGCAATATCTCGGTGACTACGAATCGGGGAAATATCAAACTAACATGGTTATTTAGCGAATCACCGAGGTTATAGGTTATGGATGATCCACCTGCTAGAAACAATTTTAAGGACAAAATGCTAGGCGTCGAAATCTTGTATAGGAATGGACCCCCTTGCTGTTGGAGCCAGCCTGGCTGCATTCGCACCGTTTGGCGATCGCAACCACAGTCACCCAAGTCAATTCAACGGGCGCGTTCGGTAGTGTTCGGTTTTGCTTGGCTCGTTTATTTATACATGTCACTGTTGCTCGGAGTTATTGACTTAAGTGCCTGTGATCGCGACGTGGGGTCGGATGGTCGGATGGGATTATGTCGACCTCACTATGTAGCCCCATGGAGGGGTGGGTTGGTGTCTGGCTAACCCTGTGCAGTAAGGTGGTTAGGTTGCACACGAAATGTATAATACAATAAAATACGTGGATTTCCGTGACAATAAATCGTCCATCCAACGGGACTAAAACATTATTTAACTGCAAAATTTAGTTGGCCCGTGAGAGAAATCAAAAGTTTCCAATGACAATTACATTACGTCGCATAATACCACATTTTTTTAAACATAAAACCGCCAGTCATGTGACTTTGGTATTCAATGTGGGTTTCTGGTATGATATATTGCTAATTCTATATTTTTGGTATGTTTGTTTTGTGAGAATTATCTGTTTGGGGCATAGAAAAGCGTACTTTCGCATCGAAACAGTGTCCATGTTGCATACATTCGGTGAAATATCGACGACCAGGTCATAAATGATCGACGTTGTCCGACATGCTAGCGGTGAAGCGCATCGACTTGAACACTTTATCTTAGTCTCAACTTGTGATTTATCATGTGTGAACTGACAAATATAGTGAACTAAAAATATAGGAGATAACAACAACAACAACAACAACAACAACAAAAGAACCAGAGAATTTAGATCTAAGGCGAAACGTTAAGTATGAATCGCAAAATAAGAATCCCCTCGTGCAGTGCGTATATTAGCTCCAACAATAGTTTAATAACGGTACACTTCCCTTGCAGCTACTGCAAGCCTGAACACATATGTACACAGTACTTACGCCACTGTTGAATCCCCCCCTCACACACACAAACGCACACACACATCACACATACATACATACGTAAGTACATACATACATGCATGCATGAATGTATGCACGAACACACACACACACGCACGCGCGCACACACACATACACACACAATACATTATTACACACACACACACTCACATCAAACATATGACATACATACGTACATAAGTACGTACATACATACAAACGTATGTATGTATGTACGTCGTACGTACGTCCATAAAGACAAACATGCGTACATACCTACATACATACATACATATATGCATACACGCATCATTCATATATACATACATATATACATATATACATACATACACGCACCCACACATACACATATACATACATACACACACATACATACATACATTCATAAATAAACACATACACAAACACACATCATACGCACATACATGCATGTATACACGCACGCACACACAAACACACATGCGTATATATACACACGTCATATATACATACATACATACGTACATACATACGTATGTACGCACATACGTACGTACGTAGGTATATATGTACATACATACGTACGTAAGTAGGTATGTATGTACGTATGTACTTCCATACATACATAAATCATTCATATATACATGCATACACACACATCATCCATACAAACACACACACTTACACGTCATACATACTCACATACATGCATGCGTTCATATTTACCTTCATACATCCATGCATACCTGCATACCTGCATACCTGCATACCTGCATACATGCATACATACATACATACATACATACATACATACATACATACATACATACATACATACATACATACATACATACATACATACATACATACATACATACATACATACATACATACACACACATCATACATACATACATACGCATGTGTATGCGCACACACGCACGCACATGCACATACATACACACACAATCACATGTCAAACATACATACGTACATACATGCATACGCATACACACACATACATACATGCATACATAAATACGCATGTGTATGCGCGCACACGCACACACATTATACATACACACACACTCACACGTGCATACATACGTACGTATGTGCATACACATGCACACACATACATGCATGCATACGCATGTGTATGCCCACACACACTCACACGTCAAACATATATACGTGTCAAACATACATATGTACATACACACGTACGTACGTAAAGTCATATGTATGTACGTACTTACATACTTCCAGACATACATACATACATACATACATACATACATACACACATTCATACATACATTCATACTCACACACACATACATACATGCTTGTCTGCACGCACACACGCACACATACATACATACACACGCATCATGCATACATACACGTAAACTCACACATCATATATACACCCATACATACATACGTACATATATATGTATGACATTCATACATACATACCTGCGTACATACATACATGCTTGCATCCATGCATGCATACAAACATATATACACACATATAATACATACATGCATGCATGCATGCATGAACGCACGTATGCGCACACACACGCATATATACATTCATATACACACATCATACATACTTTCATAAATAAACACACACAAACACACATCATACATACATACACACACTCTCACACGTCATACATACATACATACATCATGCATACATACATGCACATATATACATGCATGCACAATACGCACGCACGGACACATACAGTAATGCCTTATGATTGTTGCAGGTGGGGTTCTGCTTGCAACTAGTCACCATGGGATCGCTTATGGGGTGAAGTTTTCGCTCTGAGGAGATATTCCACGTGACCCTGTTGATCTCCTTTGTCCTCCCGTTCCCATGACGTTGCCTGACATGGGAACGGGAGGAAAACTAACATCCACATCGGGGCCGCTTTGCAGAGAGTTGTGAGGAAAATGTGCAGAGCACAAAAGAAGGCTGATGCTGTCTGGACATCCCATATTTGGATTTGGCCAATGTGCAGTATAACATGACAGTGGATAACCACAGCTATGCTAGTGGTACCAACCATCACCTATCCGGGTCTGACCACAATAATGCTGAATTTTACAGATTCCACCAGGACAGTCCCATTATAGTACAGCGGAAAAACTTGAACACACTGATGTGTAAAAACCCCATAAAGTTAACAATGTGTTAAATGGTGCATACTTTATGAATTTTTAAATGTTATACAACTTTATACTAGTATAAGATAATCATTAATAAGCATAGAAGGGAAAATGCAGCATAAAAATATATTATATTATATATTTAAAACCTTTACTTTAAGGGGGCTTAATATTTTAGGCAACCGGCTAAATGTATATGGATTTTCAAGGTTAAAGTTGGCTAAAGAACAGAAGCATCATCTGTAAAAGAAAATAATTCAAGGATCTGCCAAGCCAGATCAAACAACCACAGGTTGAATTGTTATCAATACATTGTCTGTCAAAAGTATTTTTGTCACAGGAGTATATATTGACAGTTGATGCTGTGCTTTATACAGAGGCTAGGATAAAGAGAAGGAGGAAAACTTCCTCACCAAGCAAAGGAACTATTGTTTTCTATGCCCTGTCTCTCAGGATATTTTGTATCAATGGAGTGTGTTGTTCAGAAGTTTAGAGTCTCATACTGTGTTGTGTACAGAAACAGTAGCCACTGAGGGGAAAGTGAAGGAAGGTGTGTGCCCCACAGAACCAAACTACTGCTGGTATTTTTGTATTATGCGTGCTATAATTGTCTTTGAGTCTCATTCCAATTTTGGAGTTTTTGAGTCTAGACTGATTACTGATATTAGTTTACATATGCCCATTGTTATGCATTTAACTGGCAACCATTATGGCTTGGTTTAAATTTGTTTAAATCTCATTTATAACCATATTATGTGTATCTGCACACAAAAAGCATTTGTCAAATATCTCTTTGCTTATCTTTGCTTTGTGCTTTTCAGCAGATGCTTCCATGAGAAACTCATAAGGAATATCATCTTGGGTGAGTATGCTTTTTTCCGTCAGTATTTAAGATTTATTTGGGAAGAATATATGCAAATGAGGGAATTAGATTTGAATGTTATGAATAATGAAGAATCAACCTAAAACCAAATGTATCTGCGTGCTCTTCATGTGACATATTGGGAAAAAGGTAGACTATAAATGGGATTGTGATTAACATGATCTGATATACATGAGACAGATTATACATGCATATTGTTTTCTGTATCCTTCCATTAAAAGATGGGCTCCCTACATTTCTTATTATCTGGGAAGAAGCAGATGCTTCCAATAGCAGCTTCATATTTGCTCGCCATGGGCCATATCCACTTACAGCCAATAACTTCCTCAGCATCCGAGGCAGTGGATTTAACTAACT
>CM067350.1:63150011-63182511 GCA_034190875.2 Urechis unicinctus
TATGTATGTATGTGTATGTATGTATGTATGTATGTATGTATGTATGTATGTATGTATGTATGTATGTATGTATGTATGTATGTATGTATGTCTGTATGTCTGTATGTAATGTATGTATGTATGTATGTATGATGTATGTATGTGTATGTATGTATGTATGTCTGTATGTGTGTATGTATGTATGTATGTCTGTCTGTATGTATGTATGTCTGTATGTATGTATGTATGTATGTTGTATGTATGTATGTATGTATACTTGTGCATGCATATACATGCATGTATGTTATGTTCATTAACCATATATGAGAGAATCACAACCGTAAGGTAAGCATGAACAATGTATTGAGTCCAAAGCATTAATACATCAGAAAACATAAAATGGAATTTGTGGCATTTTTACAAAATATATACAATATGTGACTTTGTACAATAAAACCATTACTACCATTGGGTTATATACATCAAACTGTAATAATATGTAAACCATACACACTGTTACAATTTGTTTTTTTATATCAGATGTTTGTTCATGTAGTTGTAAATGTTCAATGAATAAGATTATGTATATCTCTGATGTAATAGTTTCAATTTCAGATCCGAATTAAATGTATAACACTTCAACAAAGGTCTGTAAATAAACTTAATTCTGTATGTATAAATTCAGGAAAACAAATGATTCTAGTAAGTGTGTCAAATGAAAAATATTAAGATGCTTTTATGGTGCAGCATATGGCCATCCTGTGTTTTACCAAATTTATTGTCTGTGAGAACAATAAAAAAAATGTTTGACCGATTATACAAACATATGTAATGTATGTTGCTACTTCAGTCACAGCTGAATCATGTGTGCCACAGTGGAATCACAAATAAAAATTTAAATGTTTTCTCTGGTGTTCACAACAAACAGTATGGTCTGTATGTAATCAAAACCAATTTTACAAAATTATGTTTGTAATGTTGTTGTGTCAATCAAACAAACATTGGAATGCTCCACCCAGAATCCACAACATGAATGTTGTATGTATGTCTGTATGTTCTCTTCCTTTGAACACCCTGGTCTTTCAATTGGGCGGCCTTGTCTGTATCCCTGTATGTCTGCACCCTACCACTGGTCTGTACCTTAAACACTGGTCTGCACCATACCACTGGTCTGTACTCTTAACCACTGGTCTGCCACCTTACCACTTTCTGCACTTTACCACTGGTCTGCACCTTAACCACTGGTCTGCACCTTAACACTGGTCTGCACCTTGACCAATCGCACCTTAACTGGTCTGCACTTGACCACTGGTATGCACCTTAACACTGGTCTGCACCCTATGGTCTGCACCTTAACACTGGTCTGCACCCTACCACTGGTCTGCACCTTGAAACCACTGGTCTGCACCTTATGGTCTGCATCTTAAAGCACTGGTCTGCACCTTAACACTGGTCTGCACCTTAACACTGGTCTGCACCTTAAACCACTGGTCTGCACCTTAACACTGGTCTGCACCTGAAAACTGGTCTGCACCTTAACACTGGTCTGCACCTTAACACTGGTCTGCACCTTACCACTGGTCTGCACCTTACACTGGTCTGTCACTTAACCACTGGTCTGCACCTTACACTGGTCTGCACCCTAAACACTGGTCTGCACTGTTACTGTCTGCCCATGGTCTGCACCTTAACACTGGTCTGCACCTTAAACACTGGTCTACATCTGTAAACCACTGTATGCATAATGTACCTTAACACTGATCTGTCTGTCCCACTGGTCTGCACCTTACCACTGGTCTGCACACTGTGGTATGCACCTTACAAGTTGACTTGTCCAACATTTATATCTGAGGTCTCCCCAACCACTATTTGGGTCTTGCCATGTTTGTCTTTTTGCAATTTGTCTGGTCTGTAAATTTTCAATGGTCTATATAGCTGTCTATATATTTACTATTTCTTGTCTGTCCACTGTTGATTTACATGTTCTCTTCACTGGTCTAAATGTCACTGTCCGTATCAACGGTCTATATGTCTGGTGGCTGTCACCTATGTACTGGTATGTATTGCGTCTGTTTATCTTTGGTTATGTATTCCAAATTTCTGTTTGGATAAAATGAGTGTTTTATGTATTGGTGTATGTATGTATATGGTACATGTATGTATTTATGTAGTTCTGTATTTAAGTGGTATGTTGTGTACCAGTTGCATGTAATGTATGCCCCTATGTATGTTCATGTATGTATAATGTCCCCCTATTAATGTCTGGTATTAAAATGTCTGATGATGTATTGGTCTGTATTTGGTGAATTTATTCTGTCTGTCACTGGTCTATATGACATGTGATGTTTGTAGGGTTGTATGTACTGACTCCAAGGGTATGCCCTTAATGAATGCTTGTCCTGTCATCTACCACTATTCTGCAGTACCACTGATATGTACCTTACCACTGGTCTGTACATGTATGTTAAAATGGTATGCATTTTGTGTATGGTCTGGCCCCACTTTGGTTTTCCTTACCATGTTCTGTACCTTAACCACTGGTCTAACCTTGTCACTATGTCTGCACCCTAACCACTGGTATGGCACCTTGCACTGATCTGCAACTTACCGTCTGCAACCTTACCACTACTGCAAATGACTGTAATTAATTTTGTATGTTACCATGCTGTTGCTCAATGCTAAGTTGGACTTTTATGGCTTGACCCCACCATTGGTCTGTACTTATGTATGTACAATATAACCATTTGTACCCCAGGAACTAAATATAATACCTTAAACTGGTAGTAATTGTAAAATAAGGACACAAATGGTTTGTATGTGACAAAGGTTATTTATGTATGTTCCACATGTATGTATGTTGTATGTATGTATGAATGTATGATTATGGAAGGTCAATGCATAGTATGTATGTATGTCTGGTGAATGTATGTGAATGGTATGCAGCAATCCTATAACTGATCAATTACGAGTGAAGTATAATTCCCATCAATGTATGTCAGTGTATGAACATGTGGTGTTGTAGTATGATAAAATAAATGTATGATGTACGTTTGTAATGTAGTTTATAGAGTTTAAATGTCCTGTCTTCTGTTTGTACCATGTGATGTTTAGTGGCAGTTATCTTTATGTTCCCCTGAAATATTTATGTATTAGTAAATAACGTGATTATGTATGTACATGTGGTATGGCATAAATTCCACAAATGTTCTGTATGATTATGCTGATGGGGTATGATTGTAAACTAACACTGGTGGTGCACCTTACCACTGGTCTGCACCTGGGTCTAGCACCTTACCACTGGTCTGCACTAACCACTGGTCTGCACCTTACCACTGGTCTCTACCTAACCACTGGTCTGTACCTTACCACTGGTCTCTACCTTACCACTGGTCTGCACCTTACCACTGGTCTCTACCTTACCACTGGTCTTGCACCTTACCACTGGTCTGCAAATGAACCTTACCACTGGTCTGCACCTTAACACTGGTCTCTTACCTTACAACTGGTCTCTACCTCACCACTGGTCTGCACCTTACCACTGGTCTGCACCTTAACCACTGGTCTGCACCATACCACTGGTCTTCACCTTACCACTGGTCTGCACCTTACCACTGGTCTGCACCTTACCACTGGTCTCTACCTAACCACGGTCTGCACCTTACCATTGGTCTCTATCTTACCACTTGCTTCTACCCCACCACTGGTTTGTACCCCAGAAGTAGTGCACAATGCTGACCAACTTTTATGGCTTGACAGACCATCAGAGTCAGCATTCGAGCACTCTTTGTAGTGGACATTTCCACCCACACTGTCAAATTGACAAAAGCAAAGGCCAGACTTTGTGGTGGTCTATCTCCATGTTTAAATTCTTTGGAAGGTTGGCTAATGCATCGCATATAATTATTGCCATCTGGTGGTGCTCCAACATATTGGTGTGCAGGCAGTCATAAGCAACACACATCTGCATTAAGCAAAGCCGAATGTCCATCAATAAGCATTGTATGATCATTGGTCAAGTGAAGGCCTTAAATACACATTTAACGTTTTGTACGCTTACCTTAATAGTTCTAGATAGTTATAACGTTGATGGGGGGAATATTAAATACAGTTCTGGCTAGCCTAGTGGATGCTTAGTCCAAGATAAGAGTTATCTTTCGGGTTCCCCTGAAATATTTATTTGTTTTCTGGTGCCAAATATGTGATGTTTTACCCAATCTCAATATACATAACTTCCACTAAATGGTTCTAGATAGTTATAACGCTGATGGGGTAAACTGAATGCAGTCGGGCTAGCCTAGTGAAGGCTTAGTCGAGATAAGAGTTATCTTTGGGGTTATCCTCCACATTTTTGGGTCCAGAATGAGGTTTGTGGCGTAATATGACCTCGTAGTCCCAGACTTCCACTAAATCGTTCTAGATAGTTTTAACGCTGATGGGGGGTATACTTAATACTGGTTGGGGTAGCCACTGGGTGGGTGCTTAGTCACAGGTCAAGACCTTAACACTGGTCTGTCACCTTCCCCTCCCGGATATTCGGTTTCAGTTGGCCCAAAGTGACTGGTCTGGCTTTTTGGTCTGCCACGTTACCTGGACCATATACATGGTCTTCCACTGGTCTGCAAATGGTCTGCACCTTAACTACTGGTCTGCACCATAACCACTGGTCTGCACCTTAACCACTGGTCTGCACGATAACAGTGGAATTAAAAATAGGGGTAGCTCAATGGGTGTATTGTACAAAATAATGACCAGCTAGGGGTTCCCCCTTACATGTTTGTTTTAACAGTCTGCACCTTAGATTACTGGTAAAGTTAGGTATATCACTGGGTGGTCCACCACTGCCCACCAAACTGACAACACTGAAAACTTGCTTTACCCACCACTGGCTTGTACCCCACGTGAAGTGCACAATACTTTGTGTTTGCTTTGTGGACATTTCCACCCACACTGCCAGGTTGACAAAAGCAGAGGCCAGACTTTGTGGTTTGTCCAACTCCATGTTTAAATTCTTTGGATGGTTGGCTAATGCATCCCACATAATTCTTGCCAACTGGTGGTGCTCCAACATGTTAGGGTGCAGGCAGTCATAAGCAACACACATCTGCATTAAGCAAAGACCAACAATAAGCATTGCAGTGATAGCAAGTAACTATGAACATTGGTCAAGTCAAGGCCTCAAATACACATTTAACATGTTGTACGCTTACCTGTGATAGTTATATACGTTGATGGGGTTATACTGAATACAGCTCTGGCTAGCCTAGCAGGGGTGCTTAGTCCCAGATAACAAGTTATCTTTGAGGTTCTCCTCCCCCAGATTTTTGGTTTCAGCAGGTTCAGAGTGAGATTTTTGGCATAATATACCTGGTAGTCCCAGACAAGAGTTATCTCTTGGGGTTCCCCTACAAGATTTTTTGTTTTCTGGTGCCAAATATGTGACTTTTTACCCAATGTTAACCCTAAATATGCATAACTTCCACTAAATGGTTGTAGATAGTTATAATGCTGATGGGGGTATACTGAATGCAGTTTTGGGTAGCCTTGTGGGTGCTTGGTCCCAGGCAAGAGTTATCTTTGAGGTTCCCCTCCCAGATGTTTGGTTTCAATGGGCCCAAAGTGAGATTTTCGGCTTAACAATTAAATGTTCCTTAAATAGTTATAAAGATTATAGTGGAATAATGAATAAATGTAGGGGTAGCTCCAATCGGTGTATTGTACAAAATAATGACCAGCTTGGGGGTTCCCCTAACACATTTTTGTTTAAGTAGGTCCAATATGAGATTTTATAAGTAAAGTTAGGTATATCAGGGGTGGTCCCCCGCCCACCAATGGCAACTGAAAACAATTTTGGGTGAGTTGAGTTCGCCTTATCACGTGCCCGGGTGTCGTTGGTCTTTATGAATGCAATCTGAGATCGCAGACTCAGCTGAGATCACAGACTCAAGTTGAGACGAGTCAAGTTAAGATTCTTAATGAATAAGGCCCCTGATAAGCGCAGTTCATTAACGATAAAATAAGATATATGATAGGTAGCACAACCGACCAACTTCATGGTTTATTACAGCAGCTCTTGTACTTAGTTTGATAGGGCTGATCATTTTAAGCTGGCCCCTAGTGAATTGTATGCTAGCGAAAGAGTGCTCAAATGTTTTGTATTTGTTTGACCTGATACTAACAATTTATTCATCTTTTACAGAATGTGAAGGGGGTTTCAATGTGATGGGCCAAACCAAGAGTGACTGGCGGTCCAGTATATGCCACTCCACATTAGTCAACCTCATGATTGTTCTTCTTTAGTATCCTGATATTCACAACTTCGATCTTGACAGTGAGACTGAATCATTAGATACTATGTATGTGGGTGCTGACTGACTGCTTGACGTCGCAAGCAAAGACAAGTGATGAGTGTTTGCAGTTAAGGCGTGCTTAGTGTTCATTTCTATTTGTCTTTGTACACATTTCATCTGTGAATAACGTACATATTTGTGAGTAATAAAGATTTATATAAGGGCATATGCTTATGTTATGTTTTTGGTGGGTAAAATTTGTGTTGGGCCGGTAACTGTTGAACGTTACCAGCCCTGATGGCTGGTAGCTAAATTTGTTAGTTTCCACCCCTGACTATATAATTTCAACTCAATAATTTCAACCTTTCAAATCTGTAACGTTGTAACGCCAGTATAGGTATAGTGGAAATATTTTTTGACGGCCCAAGGTGGTTTTTATGACCTAAAATAGACTCAATATTGACAAATTAGTCATTTAAAACTACACAGTTTTAGATTACCCATTGCCAGTGGGTTTTCGTTGTTGGGAAATAACCATCTTTGGGGTTTCCTCCCATATGTTTTGAATGAGCAGGATTGTTTATTGCTATAATCTCTTATCTGATTTGGGGGAGGACAAAAAGCCCTGGGGGGTGCCGAGGTGAGGGCGTGTTGAGACCTCAAGAGGGCTTTCCTCTTAGTGATGAGGACGCTCGTTACCGACAGCGACTGCATGTGAATGCTTGAGTAATATGTAGTTAACATACTACCATTCGTATGTTAGTGCAAGTCTTGAGGTCTCAACACGCCCTCAACCCGGAAGGGCGTTTGGTCCCGGCGAGGGCGTTTTTCCCCGGGAATTTTGATCCGTAATCCAATATCACTATTTGGTGACTGTTGATTAATATGTATCTATGCACCTCATACGTAGATATCATAATGAGGACACTTCCTCTTCCTGTTCTCAGCCATGTGGCTAGAAACTGAGCTGGATGCTCGGATTGTAACAGCAATAAAATACATATACATCCATCTTACATTTATGTGTAAATGTTCGCCATTATCAACTAATGATTACGCTCGGATCTCGCAACATGGTGGCAAGCGGATAGAAACTACAACCTACACATTTTGGAAGAAACTGATGCGATTGTCAGGGAAGTGACTTTTGTTGTTGTTAATGTCTGCATCGAAACTAGTGATGAAACTGTGAACGTTGCATTAAAAAAGTGCCACTACATATTTAGTGTATGTTCAAGTTTATCAACTCCTTTATGAAGAGGTATTGTGTTAGTCACTGGTGAAAATGGCTGCATCTAATTTCAAGTGGGATACTTACCTAGATGTACATGATCCAAATTTGAGCGAAAATCACAAAAAGTGGCGTAGAAATTTGGATGTGTATCTGGTAGCTTCTGGAATAAGTGAGAAATCCAGGGAACAACAGAGAGCCACTATTCTCTACTGTGCAGGCAATGATATTTTCACCCCCCAACAAACGCATACACACAGACATATATTTACGAACACATACACCCACCACTTCTCCATCCCTCCCAAAAGTTTAAGTTAGATTTACAACCTTTCGGCCACTCGGGACATGAAAACTAAACCAATTTAAGCTAATGAAATTCACCCCTTTTCACTCGTACCAGATTAATTGTAGCCCAATTTACATAAACCTTTAGAATCCCTTTTAAGTTCCGAACGGGTCAGTTTCCAAATTATACTGTCCTTTACCAAACCCAATCCTTTGATGAAAACATTCAAGTCCCGTCAATTCCCTTAACAATTAACTTAGACCCGTTTTATCTCCAATTAAAGCTCCGAATGACCCCAAGCCCCGGATTAACCAATCACAGCTCACCACATCAACCCACCCGCATCTTTCACTATAAATACGACAGCATCAGTCGCACAAATATTGCAGATATTCCTCAACTCGACATATTCATCCCACAACAAGAACCCGAAGTAGAACCCGAACGTGCCAGTCAGCCGCGACCAAATAAAGAAAATAGAAATGCGTACAAAGTCTCGGGTATTTCTAGCAGGACACACAGACAGCAGAGACGAATAAAGAAAATAGAAATTCGTACAAAGTCTCGGGTATTATCTAGCAGGACTTCAACCCTCAGCTACCTACAATAACGTCGGCGACCAACGAATAATCGACTCTCGTACCTCATTATCCATCCAGATCCGAACACGAGACCAGTGGGTCATAATATTATATTAGCCGATGGAACTGCCATGTAAGAAGAAGACAAAAAGGAACCGGCAAATCTGTTGTCAATGTCATGAGCTATCGATTCTGGAATGTTCCGTGGTCAACTCCATTTGACATTTTCTTAACAGAGCTGAGAAACAAGGCAGATGCTTGTAACTTTAAAGAGCGCGATCGAATGCTTCGTGATAAGATTATTTTCACTACAAAAGGAAAAGTGCAGGAATTACTTCTTCGAGAAGTGAACCTCGATTTGCAAACGACTATCAAAATTTGTAGAAACCATGAACAATCTGCACAACATGTTCTAGAAATGAACAACCCAAAATCCATAGAGAAAGTGGATAAGACTCTCCCAAAGGAAGCTAAAAGCTCCAAACAAATGATTGATGATTGTAATTTCTGTGGGAAGTCACACGAGAAATACAAAACGAAATGTCCAGCGTTTAGAAAGCAGTGCTGAAACTGCAATGGTTGGAATCACTTCAGCACAAAATGTAAAAAATCAAAGGTCCAATCAGTAGACAGGGATAGTTCGGATTGCGACAGCAGTGAGAAATGGTTGTCAGTATTCCGCTCTTCAAAGGACACACGGTCTTACGCTATGATGACTGTCAATGATTGCCAGATCAAATTTCTTTTGGACCCAGGTGTTACAGTGAACTGCATAAACTCACGTTGTGTTCATAGGTCACAAGTGAAGAGAACCACAGGAAATCTTTACATGTGGAACAACACCAAACAAAAATGTCTGGGTGAAGTTGACCTGAAAGTGACAAATCCAAAGAACAACAAAGAATACAATGTGCAATGTACTGTAGTTGAGAACAATCTGCAATGTATTCTAGACGCAGAAACATGCAAAGCAATGGATTTGATATCCGTACACGAAGACAACTTCCAAGTCGCCAAAATGGAAAATCGCGAAGATCTTGGGAATTTGGGTGAAACGACCTTAACGGTTGACCCTACAATACCTCCAAAGATATTACCTTGCAGGAAAATTCCCATATCTATTGAAAAAGAAGTCAATGATGTGTTGAGTGTCATTAGTACATTATGCCACAACCTTGTCCATCGTCATAACGTGCCCCTCTCTGTCATGCCCACGAGTGACCTTCGTGTCACCTCACCCCCTCTGCTCATACATACCCCATATTTAATAGCCACGCCCATCCCCCAGTCCTCTGACCAGGCTACGGCATGTCCAATGAGAATTGGAATAGCGTGCCTGAGTCGTTGAGGGAATCGTTTTAACCTTTAAAATTCAGTTCTACCCTAGCCTCCGAGCTCGACACTTCTCTCTCCATCTTTTAGGCAAAGTTCCATATTAAATTCTAAAGTCATAGTTATCAATAAAGTTTAAGTTTCATCTAAACCCTACGCCTGAAGTTTGTGTTCTTTCATCAATATCCTCAAGCGCGTGTCGCACATCCCACACCACAGATTGCGATACGACATCTGGTGAAGAATCCACTCGATTCCGGCTACCAAATTGTAAGTACAGTTTTTTAAATATTCCATTTATTCTATTTCCTCTTGGAATTTTTCCCTGGTCGCTTCAAATGGGTTTGTCATTGAAAATTGAAGTTTTGCAAAATCAATGTGAAGTTCTCACACGCAGGATTCATAAATAAATAGATCAGTGTTCCAGTCGTTTGAATGTAGTTGTGCGTCATCATGAATGCGTGAAGGAAAATTATAAGTTGGCACAGGAGAGGTATAACAGAGCGAGTTCGCGTGTGGCGTTAGCGCGGGCTGACTATGAGATGTGTCAGATGCGGTATGACAAGTCACGTAATGAATGTTTTCGTAAGTGCTGCGTGAAATTGCATAAATTGTATGAGGATTCAGAAAATCAATGTATGGAAATCAATGTAAATCTAGCCAAATATAAAGATCATGAAGCGCATGTCATGAAAATCAAAGCGAAATCCGCCACACTGGTCGAACTAAGAGATCGAGAAGCGGTTGAAAAAGACACACCCGGTTCTAGAATTCCCCCTGATGCTGCAGCACCCCTGAATTCGGAAGCGCTCGAAGCCCATCTATCGTCCCACCCCCCCCCCCCCCCAAAAAAAATCACCACCAGCTTCCAATTCATCCACCCCGTCCCCACAAGCCCCAAGTCCTGCTATGCTGCCAACTTCTGTTAACCCATCACCAACCCCTCCTGGCTCTGATTCAAAGCTGACTTCTTCCCCGACATTACCTAGCCTTCCAATCTCTGATCCAAAACTCACTTCTGTACAGTCATCACCAACACCTCTCAATTTGGACCCTACATTGAATTCTGTCCCGGCATTATCAACCCCTTCAAACTTGGATGCCACATCGTCTCCCCCACCACCCCCACCATCCAACAAGTGCTCATCTCCATCCACTGATTTTCAATTTTTCACCCCAGTCCTCGGCAAATGGCTGTCTTGGTCGAACAGCCAGCAAGGTCGTTCCGACGACATCAGCCGTTTCAAAATAAGGCCTAAGTTTGTAAATACCTGCGGCGAACAGGCTTACAAAGACAATGACACTTATCATTCAGACCAAGCTGCCAACAAGCCTTTGTCCATCATCGACAACAAAGGCATTTCAAGTTGCAGTGCTGGTGGTATAGACGCAATAAGCGCGTTCAAAGTCGGCCATGTCTCCAGCGCCCGTCTAACGCGACCCTGGCAGCTGCTGGCGGGAAGATCATTGCCTAACCCTTCCTTTGATCAGTTTCCGCACCACGGCTTGTTGTTTTAGGGATTTAATCCTTTTGACATAACGACGACCCTTGCTCGTTTCTCGACCTCCGATTTTGCCTTTAACAGTTTAAATTGATCCACTGTGGTTGTTATCATTCCAATCAAATTGCCCCGTAAGGCGACTGCCCACACAATAGCGTGTTTAATTGTTAAATAAATTACTACAGATTCACGTCCTTGCATCTGTATGCTATGCCACGGTTCCCACATTGGTGATTTAATTAAAGCAGTCTTTTATAGTTATAATACCCCCCCCCCCCCCCCCCCCCCCACTAATTGTCGATACATACAATCCTGTATCATGTATATTGTGCGTCGCACTCCAATCACACCGGTTGTCAACCAATCAACCAACCCGATATCTCACTTTTCTGCTAATTTTACACCATACGTTTTCTTTGGATAGTGAAAATGGAATTGGGCAGTCAACATTTCCATTCGGAAAATTTAATTTGCCTTTAAGTAAGTCTGTGTGATTAAGGTAATATACCGTGAAGCTCGAATGGTGACCATAACCAAGTATCACAGATTTGACGAGATCAGTAAGTATTATGGCCAATATTTCAGGTAGCAGGAAGCCCGCAGGATCTAGTCCCAGACATGAGGATGAACGGCCCACTGATTGGTATAATGAGTTTCGAACCAATTCCGTCCCAGATCACAGCTTTTCCTGTCTGTAAAACTTTTTGTAACCTCCCCGTATAACAGGCGTGCGCCAGGAGGCGACGTGGGGACATAGCAACTGCCTTATATAAACATGCGCCACATCCACTTCTCTCTAGGACCAGCAGTTAATCCCCAGTGACGCGCTAGGTCAGTGGCTCAAGTTGATGATCCAGAGGGCCGACAGTTCATGCCACGAGTTTGTCGTACTAGATAGACAAATAAGGGCATGCCCTGTCGATATTCCGTCGAGTTCTGCTTCGGTTATGAGCAGACTACGCATCAGCAGTCATGTGTACTTGGTGTAATTATCATAATGATTTATTTTTGCTCAGTGTGGTAGTCATGCCGTGCTATGTTCGCAGCATCAAATGTATATACTTGTGTTCGATAGCGTCTTTAGTCTAGGGGACAGATCACTTTCAGCCAGAGGAGGCGTTGACGCGCGACTCCTGACTACGACATGATCAACCGGCCGAGGATCTTCAAATATTAAGTCGCTACCTGGATCGAATGGACCAACCAGTTCGGAAAGCTCACGTCAATGATGATTCTAATTCTGCTAATGTTTTAATCAAATTACGTGCTTTTCACACAAATTGTGAGCCAATGGATAACACCGTCTGAATTTTAAAAAAAAATTATAAGTGCAAGCAGTGGGCATACACAAGTGAAACGACCATGACTTGTTTTCCATCAGCCCTGCTTTGCTAGTTTAGATGCAAGTAAAACTACCATGACTTGCTCAGGCTATATTCCTGTTCTAATGGCATTACTTACTCTTTCTTTACAATAGTCAGGATTACTGTTGCATGTTTAACATTGCTTCTCTCCCTTCGCCCACATAAAATCCCACGCCAGGTAGGCCCACAATGTTATTTAGCTTTAGCGTTGAGGTGCACAGAGAGGCCAACTCTCTGCTCGGCTCGGATTCACAAGCTCTTGCTGGCTCTATCAATGCTTTGGCATAGATTTTGCCAGTTTCCGAGTACAGCTGGGGTATCTATGAGTAATTAAGATGCCCTGGCCATAGATATTGCACCATGTCCCAAAATAAAAGTTAAATATGGTTAAATTCAAACATCCTAGAAAATAGATCAACCAACACGACACCTACCCACAATTTAGCTGTTGTACAATTATACTACTAGCAGGAATAACAAATGTGAAAATAATAATATAAACGCTTTCATTTGATTAATTAATAATTAATGCAGATTTGTGATGTACTTTGTAACCATTCCGATATAAAGTACAGTGGAATGTGTCTTAAGACATTCCAACTCATGACACAATCATTTCCATATCACCCAACCCCTAGTTTAGAAAATCCCTATGTTTTGGGGTTTTTTTCTCCCATAAGGGGACCTATTTTCTTTTGGTGATATTCATCCACTTTAAAGGAGAGGGAGATGTTGAGTGTCATTAGTACATTATGCCACAACCTTGTCCATCGTCATAACGTGCCCCTCTCTGTCATGCCCACGAGTGACCTTCGTGTCACCTCACCCCCTCTGCTCATACATACCCCATATTTAATAGCCACGCCCATCCCCCAGTCCTCTGACCAGGCTACGGCATGTCCAATGAGAATTGGGATAGCGTGGGGAATCGTTTTAACCTTTAAAATTCAGTTCTACCCTGGCCTTCGAGCTCGACACTTCTCTCTCCATCTTTTAGGCAAAGTTCCATATTAAATTCTAAAGTCATAGTTATCAATAAAGTTTAGGTTTCATCTAAACCCTACGCCTGAAGTTCGTGTTCTTTCATCAATATCCTCAAGCGCGTCGCACATCCCACACCACAGATTGCGATACGACAGATGCAATTAATCAACTGGTGGACAGAAACATTTTAGTGCCAGTAGAAGAACCAACAAAATGGGTATCACAAATGGCAGCAGTTCGGAAGCCAAATGGAACTATAAGGATATGTATAGACCCTCAATCACTTAACAAAGCTCTTCAGAGGGAGCACTACATACTTCCTACTCTCGACGACGTTCTGCCAAAACTTCTAAATGCAAAAGTTTTCAGCAAAGTGGATGTCAAAGAAGCGTTTTGGCATATCAAGCTAGATGAAGAGTCCTCTAAACTAACCACTATGATCACACCTATTGGTCGATTCCGGTGGACTCGCTTACCTTTTGGGTTAAAGGTGTCCAGTGAAATCTTTCAAAAGATACTTCACCATGCTTTGAATGACCTGGAGGGTGTCGTGTGTGTAGCAGATGATATTATAGTATTGGGCTGTGGGAACACTCAACAAGAAGCGGGTGAGGACCATTCTGCTAACCTTGAAAATCTGCTAAAAAGATGTGAGGAAAGAGAAATCATCTTGAACAAATCAAAGATGCACTTGAAGAAAAGTGAAATTGATTTTTTGGGTCACAGACTCTCAAAAGATCGAATCAGTGCCAGCAAGGAGAAAGTCAAAGCCATTCAGGAGATGCGGATACCTGATGATATGACTGGAGTGCGTCGTTTGTGTGGGATGATTCAATATCTTGCCCGATACACTCCCAACTTGGCTGACGACCTTGAACCTATCCATCGATTGACAAAGAAGGACACTGATTTTGTGTGGTCTGAAGACTGCGATCAAGCATTCAAAAAGCTCAAACTCAAAATGTGCAAATCACCTGTTATCACATACTACGATCCCAACAAGGAACTCGTTCTCCAAGTTGACAGCTCAGAGAAAGGCCTTGGTGCTGTGTTAATGCAGGATGGAAAACCTATAGAGTATGCTTCAAGGAATTTTAAAGAGTAATGAAAGGAAATGGTCACAACTGGAAAAAGAAACACTAGCTGTTGTATTTGGTCTTGAGAAATTTGACCAATATACCTACGGAAGGAAGATAACAATACACAATGACCACAAACCTTTGGAAAACATCCTTGCAAAACCGAGCCAAGCAACCAAAAGAGTACAATCTCTAATGACGAGAATGTTCAGATATGACTACGATTATATCTGGATGAAAGGAGAAAATCTGTATTTAGCGGACACTTTAAGTCGCGCTTACCTGGAAGTGCAGGGTGACAACACTGACCCAAGAATCTGTGCTGTTACCCAAATTGACATTCCGGACAGGAAAGCAAAGGAAATTCAACAGGCTACAGCCATGGACGAACATTGTCAAACAATAATACACTACATCCTGAAGGGAATCACAAAATAGCAGAGGAAGCCAGAGGATTCTACGATGTCCGAGATACATTATCATACGAAAACGAAATGATCTTTAAAGGGGAACGCGTGTACATCCCCAAGAGTCTTCGTAAACAAACCAAACAGAAACTGCACTCCTCCCACAATGCTTCGGATACAATGATGCGTTGGGCCAGGGAAACAAATTATTGGCCTGGTATGGCAAAGGAAATCCAGACTATGGCTGAAGAATGCAAAGTCTGTCAAGAGAACAAACCAGCTAACCCCAAAGACATAGCTGAACAACCATGGGAGAAAATTGGTTGCGATCTGTTCCAGCTTGAAGGTCGTGATTACCTCGTAGTGGTGGACTACAACACAAATTTCATTGAAGTGGAATTCCTTAGTCAAGCATCAAGTCGGAAAGTGACAAATGCTATTGAAAAAATGTTGCCAGATTTGGAAGCCCCAGACTACTCGTTAGTGATAATGGAACACAGTTCACATCACGTGAGTTCAAAAAGTTTGTAGAAGAATGGAAGATTGAGCACCGAGTGTCTTCACCATACCATCAACAAAGTAATGGTAAGGCTGAATCAGCAGTGAAGATCACCAAGAACATGATGCGGAAATGCTTGAAAGAAGGCACAAATATGTATTTAGCACTGCTAGAACAAAGTAGCATGCCACGCCAAGATGCAAAAAGTCCATCTGAGATTATGTTCGGACGGAAAATCAATACACAGTTACCATATAAGGGAAACAACATTGGAAATGATCCGGAAAGGAAAATCCAAAGACAGATATCTGTGGAAAAACATTACAACAAATCAGCTAGGAACTTACCAATACTTGCTTCGGGCCAGACCATAATGTGGAAAAATGGAAACACTGAAAGATTCTGGCAACCAGGTCGTGTACTTAAGCAACTGAGGGATCGCACATATCTCATTCAAGGAGAGGACGGAGGGAATTTTATCAGAAACCGTGTCGACATACGCTCAAGTGCCGTCGAATTTGAGTTGAATCAACACGACCCTTACCAATACACTGATTACAATCTCCGCACACCTACAGAAAGTCTGGAAAACACTCTACAGCCATGCGATGAAAAAGCTGTAAGTTCAAGCAACGAAAAATATACTAATTAACTGCTCTGACGAACGTGCCACTAAAACTTCCACAAAACCAATGAATGCGAAGATGCCACAAGAACCAGTACAACATATGGAGAGGCCCCAGCGGAATAGAGCGTTGCCATTACATCTGAAAGACTACGATTTGAAGTGACTGAGGCATTTTATGTCTGGCATACATGGAACGCGAATATCGTTATTTGATTGTGTGACGTGTGACGTAACTTTACGGTTTCACCAATTGATGTTACTGTTTGATATCTTATGTTTTGTCAGAAGTGCACCTAGTTATTGTACAGTGTATATTGTTCTGTAGAGACATCTTTTGTTTAAAGAAAGAGGGATGTTGATGAATATGTATCTATGCACCTCATAACGTAGATATCATAATGAGGACACTTCCTCCTCCTGTTCTCAGCCATATGGCTAGAAACTGAGCTGGATGCTCGGATTGTAACAGCAATAAAATACATGTACATCCATGTTACATTTATGTGTAAATGTTCGCCATTATCAACTAATGATTACGCTCGGATCTCTTAACAGTGACAGCAGTAGACAATGGAATGACAGATTAAAACATGTTAGCTCTTTAGAATTGCTCTCTACAGAGAGAGAACAAATTAATATCATTTAGAAATCGTTCTTAACCAGTTTTTGTATCATATTATACCTGATTATATTATCTATTATCGAATTCATTGATTTACAACTAGGTGTCCTATTATGGACTTGATTGCACGCAAATCCTTTCATTATCGCTCAAACCTAAAGTTTTCATATGGTATATGGTTTAATCATGGAGGAAAACAACTACACGGGTGATTATAGATGCATTGGTAATCATTTCTCATAGCGCTCTTGTCATATTAAACATTTGAGCGCAATTATCAGTAAAAAAAAGAAAATTGCAACATTAAAATAAAGCATTTCGTTCCAGACGATAATATATCATGCTATCTCGGAATATAGTAATATCTGCAATAAGGTATTTGCTTATTTTTGTATCTCGCGAGATCTCGCCTTATGTGGTTCTACAATTTTGCGCCAACTTCACACTGGCCTCTAGGAGCTAAGGACAACATTAAAGCACACGAACATAAACAAAAAACATGCATCATAACGAGATAACTGATCATTATGATTACATGCAGATCTACTTAATACTGTGAAGTTAAGACTTAACATTAACACTTTACATATGAAGTATAGAGAAACAATACAAAAAGAAAAGGAATAAACTACCGTTGACAATTGTGGTCATTTAGACATGGTAAACATAAAAAGCAATATTTTGGTCGCACTCACACATTAAATCAATGATTATGATATTTAAAGTTATAGCTCGAATTTGAAATAGAAAAATTGACCTATTCAGACAATCTCCATTATCGAACTGGTAAATATGAATATGTCACCCATGGAGCTTATCGGGGAAGCTAACGTCCGCCGGAAGTAACCCCGTAGCGAAGGACCTTGGCTTCGGTGAAAACAAACACCTGTCAAGCGTTTTTGATATTAGCGATCTGTTGGTTTTCTTGCTTTTCCATCTTTAGATCGCCTTAATATCATTTGCAATCATCATGCCGAACATAAGTAATGAATTTAGAAATGTAATCAAAGAATTCCATCGGAGAGAGACCATTTCAAAACGCTGTACGTCTTGACGAAACCAGTCATTTATGCTTTTATGGTCACTAATGTGTTACAGAGCTATAAAATAAACAATCAGTGCAAAGGGAAATGATAAAAGTTTAATATTTATCGAAGAGCCGTGACCAGGCGTTGCTTTGTCAGTTTGTGTGGAAAAACGAATGACAACAATCAACATTCATGCCATCCAAAGCCAACCAGAATCTGTTATATAGGTCGAGATGTTGAACTGAAATATAGATATGTGTCAAAAATCCTCTGGTGGGATGATATCATCCACCATTTTTGCCCTTGATTTATGTTGTGTATAAGTTTGGATTTCATGTTTAATGAACCGCATTAAGAAGAATTGTTCTTGGTTTGTCAGTTAATAACAATTGCATTGTCACCATCACCATAATCATAGGTTTGTTGTACCTTTATTGTTAGATTCTTTTTTAAACTGCCATGTTTACCATTATTAAAACAAGAAAAATAACACCAGGTACAGCACCATAGATGATTCAGTTCCATCATGGAAATTGACTTATCTAAAAAAAAATATACCACTGTGATACATTTCACTTGCATCTCCAAGACATGATCATCTTCTTCTAAACTAGAAAGTAAGTACATGCTAATATTAGAGCCAATAAAAGTCAGACACCCACAGCAGGGGGATACAATGAATCATAGCGTTCAATTGTATCTAAAAGAATGAAATGCGCATCAAAGGGATTGCTCCTAGCGCTCTTCGACAAGGAAGTTACCGAAATATTCTGAACTGCACGTTTCATATGGCTTCGTCTGTACTGACTTCCGTATCGACCGACGATTTAGTTACACTAGATAGGGGCAACAATACAACTGCAAGGGTTCACTTTTGGGGTAAAAGCAAGCATTCACAATGTCTTATGTGTAAATATTGTAAACCATGCATGCCATCCTCAATAAACGGCAAATAATATAAAGTAGGCGATAATGGCCAGTATTTGCGAGTCTGGATACGTGTCCCAGAATTTTACTCTATCTATGTATAATTTTTAACACCTGTCACCCAACAACAAATAAACAATTATGTAAAAACGTTGGCAAATATATAAGGGAATCACTTGAGACAAGGAAAATGGCATTAAGACTTAAGTGGCTAACAGTTGCAGGTGTTTTGGTTAGTCCCCAGTGGTCCTAAATATTCCCGGTTGTACGATTGTATAAATATATACCCAGACTTCCTGTAGGACTAGGTCCTATAAAAAACTTAACCCTGTTATTATGCTTTAATGTGTACTGATGGTATTAAGAATTTTTAAGTTTTGCTGGTAGAACAAGTTTCACTCCTATCATATTCCTATTATATTGTATGCTGCACTAGAAGATTATCTCAATCATAATCATGTAAATAACCTGATTGTATTTTCTCCTAGAGGGTGTGTGATTGCCAATAAACGTCATTGTCATTACATATCTATAAGGTATCAAACTTTGTTCACTTAACCATGTTTAATACATGTGTGTGTGTGTGTTTTACAGGAGCCCATGTTGTATCATGGCAAAAAGATGGGGAGGAATTGTTGTTTCTAAGGTGACACATTATTATATTATGGGCCGCTCAAAAATTACGTAACCCTTTGTGGACACTCCATGCCCCTCGTCACGATCCATAGCACTAGCTTATACATATCCCGTAACACACCCTAACTTTAACCCACATAAACCCACACCCAATCATTAAGTTCTGTTTGAATGGCCCCTTAATTGATTAAATCCATCACAAATTTCTGATATTAACTTGTTATGCTTCTTGCCTTGAAAACAAAGTCCGTGACTTAAAAGTTCAGCTGACCTGTAATTAGCCTGATGATTCCTACAGTCAAACTTGGTGGGATGAACCTCTGATTTGCTTCTGAAAAATGTATGGCTTGAAGTGTTTACTTGTGTTTGGGTCGCAACATTTTAGACTTAATTTCCGTGTCAGTAATATGAACGTCATAATTTATTCCTATCAATACTAGTACAGAGTGGGCCATCATATGAACTTTATTACTGAAACCATGTTTTGGGCATTGCCTCTACATCAATGATCGGATGTGATCATCTGATGGATCATTGATTAATAATCAAACTCGGATTGAAACTTGACACTAATGATTGTCCACTTGACCGACACAGAGCACATCAGAAGAGATGGAAATCTCTAAAAATTCCATGAAATATCCCTGTTGTCCACCTGGGTCAACCACATCATCACCCTCCTCCGTCTCTACCTGTTTGCTACTCAGCATCCCGAAATTAGGGTATGATGCCGAGTATCAACAGGGACATATTACATGTTATATACTAATGTAATATTTGTGACTAAATCACAAGGCCAAATTGAGGGGAGGGGTGCTACACATGCATGTATGTAACCTGTGCACAAATATGGTAAACATATTCTCATTTGAATTGATAACAGCTCCAAAGCCATCTTCAACAATGAGAAGGCCATTCGTGGTGGAATTCCTGTTATTTTCCGTAAGTACCGATGTCAGAGTTACACTACAATCATTTTGAGAATTGTTTTTCTTTGGGGTCATTTATTCTATTATGCACTAAATCTTTAACTCTCAATGAGTGGAGTACCTGGGACCCATTCCCAGCATTTTTTTTGCTTAGTAGCTTCAGAGGACAGGACATATAGCAGAATATTCTTCACAATTCTTCAACATGTCAATATTATCCAACATGTTGAATGGCATTTTTAAAGTGCTCCCATAAAAAGACAAATATGACATCCAGGCAGGCATCGATATATAATTGCTGTTAGCTATATATAAATGCATTAAATGATTGGACATGTCGATGTGATTTATGGATGTTCATTCAAGTATTCAAGTGATTGGAGGATCTTGATGATAGAATCGATTTAATTGGATTGATTCCTAGTTCTTTTCAAATACTCTCGCCACAATATCTAACATAGTACATGGCATATGATATTTGTGTTAAACACTTGTTTTTGCCGATGGGCTCTTGGACCTAATAATGGTTTTGCCAGGATAAATCGCTGGAAATTGACACAACCCCCAACTAAGGTATGGACTTGTGGTGACAATTCATATCGCACTAAGCTATAATAAAAAACCCATCATGCTAGTTTTCGTAAGATTCTGTTTTGGGGTGTAAGGATGATCAGGGCGATGTCAGTGTGATATTCTCTCTCACCGACTCGGAGGCCACTCGTAAATTATGGAATCACAAGTGATTAAGGCCATGTGAAAAATTAGCTTAATCGTAATCTTTCTTAAACATATTTCCATTATAAATCTCTTGCTTGTCATATGTAGCTTTCTGATTTTCCTGTTTTCATTAGATTTCAGCTAAATTATAAGATCATTCTCAAAGAGTCTGAGTTGGTAAATGAATTAACAGTGGAGAACAAAGGTGGGTTACTTATCGTGGTCACTCACCAAAATTAAGCATTTGAAGTTTTGTTAACATTCTGTGTAAGTTGTCTTTTCCTATCAAAGTTGGATGGCACAAGAAGTTATTTCATATCCAAGTTGTCCTTCTGAAATAAGTTGCATAATGTCTTCAGGTGATGATGTCTTTACATTTACCTGTCTGCTTCACACATACTTCAAAGTGGCTGACATCACCAAGGTTACGGTCTCCAACTTGAAGGGATTGTCTTACTTAGACAAGGTGATTAATTCAACAGTTTATATTCAAATATAGGAAGTACCTATGGGTAATGATATGCACATTGAGATTATTGTTTATCTGTAAATGTTTTCAACATAATCATAAAGTGCTGTTGTTGTGGTTTGGTGAGGTGTGCATTAAATGTTGTGGACTAGGTTGCTGATTGGACATGTAGTGTGGAGGAAAGAGAGCTGGTTACCATAGCAGAGAATGTGGACAGGTACCTTAAACGAGAAGCACTGCTGAGAACCAGGATGACTTGAAATAATTCTGATTCCTACATTTTATATGTGATGAAATTCCCAGGATTGCTTGGGTTCAGTTTGATACGGAGAGTTATATATTACAGAGTGTATAAGAAAACACAAGAGGAGAGGCATACCATTGGCAATGTGTCCCAGGGAAGAGACATGGAAGTGTCAAAAGTGAATTTCCCTGACACTGGTGAGATTTTAAAGATTTAATGCCATGTTACATGGTTTGTTGTCCCATATATTTTTTAAATTTTCATGCTGATGTGACGGTGACAGGTCATGAGTGAGGCATTTGATGTGTGTGTGTGTGTGTGTGTGTGTGTGTGTGTGTGTGTGTGTGTGTGTGTGTGTGTGTGTGTGTGTGTGTGTGTGTGTGTGTGTGTGTGTGTGTGTGTGTGTGTGTGTGTGTGTGTGTGTGTGTGTGTGTGTGTGTGTCGGTACAGTGTGTGGAATCCATGGAAAGAGAAGGCGTTAGCTATGGCAGATCTGGGAGATGATGAATACCTCAACATGGTGTGTGTTGAGGCTGGTTATGTCCTGTCGATGAAATGAAGTCACTTTCACCACATCAGGTCTTTACCGCTTCACAAACCCTGAAAACCATTCTCTAGATCTTACAACATCTGGGTTTGGGAAGATGCTGTGCTGGGTTTTTGGAACCACAGCAAATACTGTGTTCATTCTAACTGTCTACCTGGTAAATCATAGTTTGTTATCAAATAAATTTGTTGGTATTAGAAATTGATTAATGCATCTCTGATTGTATTGTACAGAGTATGTATCTAATTAGTTGTGAGAATTAATTTGAACAAATAGACTAATTACCATGTGTTGGTATTCCATGTATGGATGTATCTATTCTTTCAGTAAACAATTAGCTGTATTTAATGGTTAGTTATGTATACATAAATGATGACTTAAGAAATTGTAATTATATGGTTTTTACTATTTCCTTGATCGGTTGAGCACTCTGACTCTTCCAGTGCATCTATTGAGTCTGCTTCTACAAGATCCTCATTCACCTTCATTATTTTCATCAGAAACTTTGACTCCATTTGGATTTCATGTTCCCCAAGCGATAAAATGTTCAGCTCAAGCATGTACAGTCCTCGGGATAAAGGCTTAATGAGATTGCACAATTGCACTCTGTGACAAATGCTCTCATTTACCAGTGAGACACCCAAAGCACATTTTAAAAGATATTGATAGATTCATTTTTAAATGGAGGTCTGTTATATATGAATATTTTTTCATACCTCACTTCGCTTCGAGAATTTATCAGGGTGTAAAGCTCTCTGCAAATTGGTATGATTCTTCTTTAAGTCTGTTAAATCTATATCGAAGTGGAATTCCATTCCCATCACACTGAAATAATCACGGCAGATTTTGGGAGGTTGTACAACTCCACAATTGCAAAAGCATTGGTGGCCATGGGGTTTCAAGTTGACTCCACATGTCCAGCACGCATGGTCAATTAACTGTAATCAAGTATATTTGTGTGATGGCAACAATCATCCTTACTTAGGACGCCCGAGATGCCTTAAGAATACACATTTAAATTCCAAACTACAAACGTGGAAACACTATTTGGAGTACATATACTAGTTGGCTACCATGCTTATCAGACAATGGTTCGCTGACTATACAGCTTAAATGAATTTCACGGGCACCGATAATTGAGTTTTTTAATATTGCATATGAGTTTCACATATCTGGGTCTGTGGACGAGTTAAACTTAAAACTACTCATAGGTAGTCACATCACAGTTACCAATAAATAACATCAGTTAAGATACATGAATGCTCCATAAATTTGTGAACTTAACGAAGCATCCAAATCTGATGCATAAATCAATGTGCTTTCGCGATATTTTAAAGCAAGTAAAAATAAGTCGGGTGGTGGGCGATAATGTATGTAAGTTGTAAAAGTTCTCATTCATTCATTCAGCATCTATACACCCATATTCATTCGAAAGAAAACACTAAAATCTATGACAAAAGGGCAATACAAATCACCTGCTGTTTAACTTTATGTTCAATGAATACCAGCCATTACGATTGCACAAACACATGGCACTTTCTGTGCATGCACAGACTTCACAGATGATAACAAGCATTGTATGTACCTGCAATTCCTGATGACATATCCCCTGGACGAACGCACAAACATAAAACACAATTGCGACAGTTCTAAATTCTTGCCTAGATTTTCACGATTTTTTGCAGAGAGTAAGCTCATATATAAAGCTAACGAAATGTAAAATAAAAAGTATAGGTCACTGGTGTAAATTTCTGAGTATGGCAAATTTAAGATCCACATGTTAAGCCAATGGGAATTATGATAATTTGATAATATTTTGGTTCTAAAGAAAAGTTCATACATCGAATTGCATTATATTTAACATACAGACAGCACAATATCTGCTTTACAAAAAATCAAGAAAAAAATGATTTCTCGCCGCACCCTACGGCTAGCTGTTTATGAAGTTATTGTTATTTTTTTTCTCTAGAATGGTGTACATCCTCCATAAAAAAAATTTGACCAGTGACATAAATTGAACTAAACTTGAACTAAACTTGGTAATATTGTGCAGTGGTATATGTACTATGAGCAGAAATTAAAAAAATAATAGGCTCACGTAGTCTATGGGAAGCCACAATGGGTTTTCGGTTGTATTCCCTGAGTGCGGTGTATTACAATATTCGAACCTCCATAAAAAGAAATTGACCAGTGACATTTGAACTAAACTTGGTAATATTGTGCAGTGGTATATGTTCTATGAGCAGAAGTTAAAAAAATAATAGGTCCATGTAGTCTATGGAAAGCCGCAATGGGTTTTCGGTTGTATTCCCTGAGTGCGGTGTATTACAATATTCGAACCTCCATAAAATAAAATTGACCAGTGACATTTGAACTAAACTTGGTAATATTGTGCAGTGGTATATGTACTCTGAGCAGAAGTTAAAAAAATAATAGGTCCACGTAGTCTATGGAAAGCCACAATGGGTTTTCGGTTGTATTCCCTGAGTGCGGTGTATTACAATATTCGAACCTCCATAAAAAAAATTGACCAGTGACATTTGAACTAAACTTGGTAATATTGTGCATTGGTATATGTACTATGAGCAGAAATTAAAAAAATAATAAGTCCACGTAGTCTATGGGAAGCCACAATGGGTTTTCGGTTGTATTCCCTGAGTGCGGTGTATTACATTTTTAAAATGACATAAAATGACTGCTATTAATTATCACAAAATATATATGTTTATTTGTATAACCCTTTACTTCAAAATTGACGTACAAAACAGCATATCATCGTCATATACATAGTCAACAACATAACGTCTAGTAACTTAGAACGGCACTATCAATTTTCGAACAGTATAATTTCCAAAAGACATACCATTAACATTCAATGAATCATAGCTAGAAACACACACTAACGTTGTTGGCTCAGGTAACTGGCAACAGATGAAATTACTCTTTTACTTTTAGTGACTCTTATGTGCCCATTTATATCTTTGTCACCAAAAAGCGACACCAACCCTTCTTCACCCTTTCTTCTGTATGCTAATAGTAGATGCCGAAGTTGCAACCCACTTGCAGCTATCTTCCCTACCATTGCAGCGCCACATAATTTGTTCCTGATCAAAACTTCAAGAGAACCTTCATTTTGTGACCTCGCTATGCTTCTCTCTATTTCCTGAATAACGACAGAGACTGAAAAGCTTTGCGCAAACAAATCTTTCTTGGTACTCCTACTGGCTTCAACAACTTCCTGCAAAACTTGTGCGTCCTCTATTGCATTATGAGCATCATATTCCTTCTTCAAAATTCCTCTAACAACTGTTGTTTGCTTAAAATTCCTAAACTGTCCCTTGTACAAAAACCTGAACAATGGCAGAGTATCTGCAAAACCTGCAACTACTTGTGAAAATTCCTCTATAATGGAACTTGCTACCACATGCCGCACCAATCTACTTGCATCGAAAGCTTTACAATTATGAGCAACTAGGATAACCTTTGCTTCAATAACATTTTGAAGCCATCTAACAAACTCCAACATGCAATCATTTATTGGTACAGCTTCTACCTCGCTACCCTTGTGGTACATTTTCCCTCCCTCAATTCGAATTTGTGTCAGATCAGATACTTTGTCTTGAATCGGCACTGTGGGCATAACAAATCTATTGAATGTCTCCACACCGCACACTGCCGCTACCTGGATGATATCACACAATCTGCTACATGAAGTTGTTTCCAGGTCAAAATATACAAATTTACAACCATCTGATATGTTGCTATCAACTGCTGTGTAAACTGGCACACTAACAGTAGCAGGAATCACTTCTACGTCGTCCTGACTAATCGGCATAGCCTCTACCTGTGACTGATAGGTTTTACCTTCTCGTAACTCGTTTGTCCGTTGTTCTGTGGTCTTTATCCTATCAAAATTGAGCTTTCTTTTCTTGTATTCTATTGAATTTTTATACGTTTTGCAATACTCTCTTTTCCTATCTTGTCTTGCTGCATGCTTCGAGAACCGGGAACCAGGAGATGAATGTTTAATTGAAATGTTCACCATATAGATATATAAATAATAAACTTTTATTTTAGATACCCGCTTCAATGTAAAAATTCCGTTATTTCGCTGAATTTACATGCTAATGTTAGAGCCAATAACAGTCAGACACCCACAGCAGGGGGATACAATGAATCATAGCGTTCAACTGTATCTAAAAGAATGAAATGCGCATCAAAGGGATTGCTCCTAGCGCTCTTCGACAAGGAAGTTACCGAAATATTCTTAACTGCACGTTTCAATGCTTGTGAACGATGGCTTCGTCTGTACTGACTTCCGTATCGACCGACGATTTAGTTACACTAGATAGGGGCAACAATACAACTGCAAGGGTTCACTTTTGGGGTAAAAGCAAGCATTCACAATGTCTTATGTGTAAATATTGTAAACCATGCATGCCATCCTCAATGAACGGCAAATAATATAAAGTAGGCGATAATGGCCAGTATTTGCGAGTCTGGATACGTGTCCCAGAATTTTACTCTATCTATGTATAATTTTTAACACCTGTCACCCAACAACAAATAAACAATTATGTAAAAACGTTGGCAAATATATAAGGGAATTACTTGAGACAAGAAAAATGGCATTAAGACTTAAGTGGCTAACAGTTGCAGGTGTTTTGGTTAGTCCCCAGTGGTCCTAAATATTCCCGGTTGTACGATTGTATAAATATATACCCAGACTTCCTGTAGGACTAGGTCCTATAAAAAACTTAACCCTGTTATTATGCTTTAATGTGTACTGTTGGTATTAAGAATTTTTAAGTTTTGCTGGTAGAACAAGTTTCACTCCTATCATATTCCTATTATATTGTATGCTGCACTATAAGATTATCTCAATCATAATCGTGTAAATAACCTGATTGCATTTTCTCCTAGAGGGCGTGTGATTGCCAATAAACGTCATTGTCATTACATATCTATAAGGTATCAAACTTTGTTCACTTAACCATGTTTAATACATGTTATATACAGTGGTCTTTGTGTGTGTGTGTGTGTGTTTACAGGAGCCCATGTTGTATCATGGCAAAAAGATGGGGAGGAATTGTTGTTTCTAAGGTGACACATTATTATATTATGGGCCGCTCAAAAATTACGTAACCCTTTGTGGACACTCCATGCCCCTCGTCACGATCCATAGCACTAGCTTATACATATCCCGTAACACACCCTAACTTTAACCCACATAAACCCACACCCAATCATTAAGTTCTGTTTGAATGGCCCCTTAATTGATTAAATCCATCACAAATTTCTGATATTAACTTGTTATGCTTCTTGCCTTGAAAACAAAGTCCGTGACTTAAAAGTTCAGCTGACCTGTAATTAGCCTGATGATTCCTACAGTCAAACTTGGTGGGATGAACCTCTGATTTGCTTCTGAAAAATGTATGGCTTGAAGTGTTTACTTGTGTTTGGGTCGCAACATTTTAGACTTTTTTCCGTGTCAGTAATATGAACGTCATAATTTATTCCTATCAATACTAGTACAGAGTGGGCCATCATATGAACTTTATTACTGAAACCATGTTTTGGGCATTGCCTCTACATCAATGATCGGATGTGATCATCTGATGGATCATTGATTAATAATCAAATTCGGATTGAAACTTGACACTAATGATTGTCCACTTGACCGACACAGAGCACATCAGAAGCGATGGAAATCTCTAAAAATTCCATGAAATATCCCTATTGTCCACCTGGGTCAACCACATCATCACCCTCCTCCGTCTCTACCTGTTTGCTACTCAGCATCCCGAAATTAGGGTATGATGCCGAGTATCAACAGGGACATATTACATGTTATATACTAATGTAATATTTGTGACTAAATCACAAGGCCAAATTGAGGGGAGGGGTGCTACACATGCATGTATGTAACCTGTGCACAAATATGGTAAACATATTCTCATTTGAATTGATAACAGCTCCAAAGCCATCTTCAACAATGAGAAGGCCATTCGTGGTGGAATTCCTGTTATTTTCCGTACGTACCGATGTCAGAGTTACACTACAATCATTTTGAGAGTTGTTATTCTTTGGGGTCATTTATTCTATTATGCACTAAATCTTTAACTCTCAATGAGTGGAGTACCTGGGACCCATTCCCAGCATTTTTTTTGCTTAGTAGCTTCAGAGGACAGAACATATAGCAGAATATTCTTCACAATTCTTCAACATGTCAATATTATCCAACATGTTGAATGGCATTTTTAAAGTGCTCCCATAAATAGACAAATATGACATCCAGGCAGGCATCGATATATAATTGCTGTTAGCTATATATAAATGCATTAAATGATTGGACATGTCGATGTGATTTATGGATGTTTATTATTCAAGTGATTACTTGGAAGAATTCCTGTGATTAATGGAGGATCATGAATTGATGATAGTACCATCGCCAAAACTTTAATTGGATTGATTCCTAGTTCTTTTCAAATACTCTCGCCACAATATCTAACATAGTACATGGCATTTGGTATTTGTGTTAAAAGCTTGTTTTTGCCGATGGGCTCTTGGACCTAATAATGGTTTTGCCAGGATAAATCGCTGGAAATTGACACAACCCCCAACTAAGGTATGGATTTGTGGTGACAATTCATATCGCACTAAGCTATAATGAAAAACCCATCATGCTAGTTTTCGTAAGATTCTGTTTTGGGGTGTAAGGATGATCAGGGCGATGTCAGTGTGATATTCTCTCTCACCGACTCGGAGGCCACTCGTAAATTATGGAATCACAAGTGATTAAGGCCATGTGAAAAATTAGCTTAATCGTAATCTTTCTTAAACATATTTCCATTATAAATCTCTTGCTTGTCATATGTAGCTTTCTGATTTTCCTGTTTTCATTAGATTTCAGCTAAATTATAAGATCATTCTCAAAGAGTCTGAGTTGGTAAATGAATTAACAGTGGAGAACAAAGGTGGGTTACTTATCGTGGTCACTCACCAAAATTAAGCATTTGAAGTTTTGTTAACATTCTGTGTAAGTTGGTCTTTTCCTACACAAAGTCATCTTGGATGGCACAAGAAGTCATATCCAAGTTGTCCTTCTGAAATAAGTTGCATAATGTCTTCAGGTGATGATGTCTTTACATTTACCTGTCTGCTTCACACATACTTCAAAGTGGCTGACATCACCAAGGTTATGGTCTCCAACTTGAAGGGATTGTCTTACTTAGACAATGTGATTAATTCAACAGTTTATATTCAAATATAGGAAGTACCTATGGGTAATGATATGCACATTGAGATTATTGTTTATCTGTAAATGTTTTCAACATAATCAAGTGCTGTTGTTGTGGTTTGGTGAGGTGTGCATTAAATGTTGTGGACTAGGTTGCTGATTGGACATGTAGTGTGGAGGAAAGAGAGCTGGTTACCATAGCAGAGAATGTGGACAGGTACCTTAAACGAGAAGCACTGCTGAGAACCAGGATGACTTGAAATAATTCTGATTGCTACATTTTATATGTGATGAAATTCCCAGGATTGCTTGGGTTCAGTTTGATACGGAGAGTTATGTATTACAGAGTGTATAAGAAAACACAAGAGGAGAGGCATACCATTGGCAATGTGTCCCAGGGAAGAGACATGGAAGTGTCAAAAGTGAATTTCCCTGACACTGGTGAGATTTTAAAGATTTAATGCCATGTTACATGGTTTGTTGTCCCATATATTTTTTAAATTTTCATGCTGATGTGACGGTGACAGGTCATGAGTGAGGCATTTGATGTGTGTGTGTGTGTGTGTGTGTGTGTGTGTGTGTGTGTGTGTGTGTGTGTGTGTGTGTGTGTGTGTGTGTGTGTGTGTGTGTGTGTGTGTGTGTGTGTGTGTGTGTGTGTGTGTGTGTGTGTGTGTGTGTGTGTGTGTGTGTGTGTGTGTGTGTGTGTGTGTGTGTGTGTGTGTGTGTGTCGGTACAGTGTGTGGAATCCATGGAAAGAGAAGGCGTTAGCTATGGCAGATCTGGGAGATGATGAATACCTCAACATGGTGTGTGTTGAGGCTGGTTATGTCGATGAAATGAAGTCACTTTGACCACATCAGGTCTTTACCGCTTCACAAACCCTGAAAATCATTCTCTAGATCTTACAACATCTGGGTTTGGGAAGATGCTGTGCTGGGTTTTTGGAACCACAGCAAATACTGTGTTCATTCTAACTGTCTACCTGGTAAATCATAGTTTGTTATCAAATAAATTTGTTGGTATTAGAAATTGATTAATGCATCTCTGATTGTATTGTACAGAGTATGTATCTAATTAGTTGTGAGAATTAATTTGAACAAATAGACTAATTACCATGTGTTGGTATTCCATGTATGGATGTATCTATTCTTTCAGTAAACAATTAGCTGTATTTAATGGTTAGTTATGTATACATAAATGATGACTTAAGAAATTGTAATTATATGGTTTTTACTATTTCCTGTGGAGTCAACTTGAAAAATGCTCTCATTTACCAGTGAGACACCCAAAGCACATTTTAAAAGATATTGATAGATTCATTTTTAAATGGAGGTCTATTATATATGAATATTTTTTCATACCTCACTTCGCTTCGAGAATTTATCAGGGTGTAAAGCTCTCTGCAAATTGGTATTATTCTTCTTTAAGTCTGTTAAATCTATATCGAAGTGGAATTCCATTCCCATCACACTGAAATAATCACGGCAGATTTTGGGAGGTTGTACAACTCCACAATTACAAAAGTATTGGTGGCCATCGGGTTTCAAGTTGACTCCATATTTCCAGCACTCATGAACAAGAGTGGCGTAGTACCGGTTCTTGACAACTATTTCAGTCAGCGGCGCCCATCCCGTTGTATTTTGAGGGGAGTTGGAAATTTGTGATGGAAGCCGGAAGTGTTGACATGACCTCTTTTACTTGTACAACATGAAAAGTTTTTACCATTCAACAGTACTTTTGAATAGCTGAAAAGTCTATGAATTTTCCACGATAATTGTGATGGTGCAATCAGTGCCATCGCTACTCAAACAGGTTAAGTCGAAAACCTCAGACGGTATCTGAACCTACAGTCATAGGTTATAAGGTATACACTAGGTAAGATATACAAGTGCTATGTCCATGGTGGAAACGCAGCAAACTATCCTGATTTATTCTTATTTTACACCAATATAACTTTTACAATTTGAAAAGCAGCCAGGTGCCTAACTTCTAACAATATTGATGAAAGACCTTATACACCGACCACTAAACCAAGCAAGAAAAGTCGTAAAACAAAATTAACTGTAATCAAGTATATTTGTGTGATGGCAACAATCATCCTTACTTAGGACGCCCGAGGTGCCTTAAGAATACACATTTAAATTCCAAACTACAAACGTGGAAACACTATTTGGAGTACATATACTAGTTGGCTACCATGCTTATCAGACAATGGTTCGCTGACTATACAGCTTAAATGAATTTCACGGGCACCGATAATTGAGTTTTTTAATATTGCATATGAGTTTTTATAATGTTTCACATATCTGGGTCTGTGGACGAATTAAACTTAAAACTACTCAAAGGTAGTCACATTGAAGTTACCAATAAATAACATCAGTTAAGATACATGAATGCTTCATAAATTTGTGAACTTAACGAAGCATCCAAATCTGTATGTAAGTTGTAAAAGTTCTCATTCATTCATTCAGCATCTGTACACCCATATTCATTCGAAAGAAAACACTAAAATCTATGACAAAAGGGCAATAAAATTCACCTGCTGTTTAACTTTATGTTCAATGAATACCAGCCATTACGATTGCACAAACACATGGCACTTTCTGTGCATGCACAGACTTCACAGATGATTACAAGCATTGTATGTACCTGCAATTCCTGATAACATATCCCCTGGACGAACGCACAAACCAAAAACACACTTAAGAGTGTGTGCAGGAATGGGATTGCAATATGAAGTTCATTATGAAGTTTATTTAACTAAAAAAGGAAAAAAAAATCACAAATACGAAAATTATTCGCTCTCCGAATCTGAGAGTGGTAAAACACTGTGTAGGTATATTCGTTTTCTTCAATGTTGATTCCTGAAACACATAATTATTAAAAATATTACTTCTTCTTTTCTTATGATTGTATAAAACTAAACTAATAAATTAATAATGAATAAAGGAAAAATACTAGAACAGACCTTATTATGCT
>CM067350.1:63187511-63223804 GCA_034190875.2 Urechis unicinctus
GGCTGTTGTGTTTGGGCTAACCAAATTCCACCAGTATCTGTATGGCAGGAAAATAATAGTGCATTCGGACCATACACCTCTCGAAAACATTCTGCAAAAGCCATTGCACACTGCTCTAAAGAGATTGAAAAGCATGCTGATACATTTGCAAAGCTAAGACATTCAGCTGCAGTACAAACTAGGCAGTAAAATGTTTGTGGCAGATACTTTAAGCCGGGCCTACTTACCTGGGAAAGCACTTCTTCACCAGGCTGAGAAGGAAATCTGTGAAGTGTATATGATTAAACATCCGCCAATCACTCCCGAGAAACTGACAGATATACAAAATCACTCAAAGGAGGAACTGAAATACTTGTTTACTGCAATCACACATGGATGGCCTTCCAAGAGAGAAGAAGCGCCAGAAGAACACAAACCATACTACAGCATTAAAGGTCAACTATCTGTTTGTGATGGAGTTGTATTTAAAGATGACAGGGTTGTTATTCCTCCCACCCTGCACAAAAACATCATCAATTAGCTCCACTCCTCACACATAGGTGTAGAAGGTTGCTTACGCAGAGCACGTGAATCTGTTTTCTGGCCGGGGATGACGTCGAGTAGTATAGAGACTGGGGGTACGAGCACAGCTTCCAAAATGACTCACATGAGCCAGCGAACCGCTAGCACCTCCCCCCTATACTATACCATATTAGCCCAGCCCTTCCAGCCCCTATGGTATAGGCCCACACCAGTAGTTAGTCACCATAGAGGTCATTGAGTGATAAATATCTGTAAAAAAAGGGGGGGGTTGCACCCCCCGAGTCGAGTTGCCCCTCCAGAATTACTGTTTACTTGTTCGAGCCGCATAGCGACTTTCGTGGACTGCCTCCGCATCGCGGTGTAGTCCCGTTTTATTCTGTTTTCCTTAGTGGATATAAATGTGTTCTATTCTAATGTTTACTGTGTTTATGCGCTTGCTACCATGTACCGTTATGTAACAATCTGTATATTATTATTGTGTGTACACCTCCGTTATTTGGTTTGCTATGTGTAGTGATTTTAGTTTTTGTTTACATTGGATCGCGCCAGTTTAAAAACGAGAGAGCGTCTGCTAGGCACTCGTGAACTTGGCTTTGAAGAATATAGACGCTTTTGTTTGAGACTAATATTATCGTGAGTTTCACTATTTTGCATGTTAGTATTGTTGTGTGGCTAATGCTGAAGTATGGATCTCTCAGTGTGATTCACGGAGCATAGACACCGGATTCGTTGTGGTCGACGAAAATCTCTGTTTCGCGCCATTTGACGTATTTGTAATTGCTAGTTATAATTGTATGTATGATCATAAATGTTGGTCCATGGCTGTCTCTGGACAATAAATCCGATACTTGTTAATTGCCCACCCATCTCCGTTATTTCCTTCCAGTTGCATAGTAGTTGCTGCAAAACTCAGCAACGCCCAGGGTTTGGCTTACCCCCTGGGGCGTTACAGTTTAAATGGTGTCAGAAGTGGGATTGTGTTACTTATAAAACACAATCCAGTGATGCAAACCTCTATCGGCTGGAAGTGAATCATAATCTCGCCCTCCCCCCCCAAAGTCCCTAGGCCATACATATATTTTTTTTTTTCTTGCTCTTCCATCCCCTGTTTGTTTCTCTCTTTAAAGGTGGATTTTTTTTTTTTTTAAATAGTTCTTAAATCGTTAACACTTTAAAAGGTTAACTGTAAAACTTTTTTAGATTTTCCTAAAATCTATCATCCTAAAAGGTTGACTGTAAAAACTCTTTAATTTTTCTTACAATCTATCGTCCTAAAAGGTTAATCGTAAACAGTTAACTGTTTAATTACCCTAAAATAATCCACCATAAAGGGTTAACTATAAACCTTGCATCTCGAAAATGTCGGACCATGAGGTTCTCCTTAACCTGCCTGGGCTGCCCAGTCCTCATTCTTCGGAAGGGTCCTACTTGTATTCGCAGCGGCTCCAAGGCGCTAGGTACGACGACATGCATATTCCTTTGTCCACCCTTCGGGCTAGGCCGTCTACTCCAACCAATACAAGTGTCCGGCCGTCAATTCCTTGTTCTACAAACACTGCTGTCACGGTTTCGAGTGGGTTCCGGCCTGTTATGTCCACAGGAGTTCGCTCTGCTGGTGGGAGAACCACTCCTATCCCTGCACCCCTGTCTGTGTCTACTGGTCCTTATAGTGGTCATGCTGGGGATCATGTGGATCCTTGCTCTGCTTCCCGTCTACATCCTGGCAGGCCTTCTCCTGTCTTTGCACCTGTGTCTGGTGGTCTCGCGTGGAATCATGTAGATCCCTATTCTGTCTCCGGTGTGTATCCTGCCTCTAGTGTGAACGGTAGAGCACGAGAGGGTCACAACCTAAGGCACCAAGGGAGAGGAACAGAATATGTGAGATGCCCCGAGTATTATGGTGGTATCAATGTTGCTGAGGAATTTCACCCTCACCGTTGCACACCCAGTCCATTCCATGGTGGTCGATATCAGGGGAGAGGGCCAGAAAATGTGAGAGACTCTGAGTGCTATGCTGGTGGCAATGTTGCTGAAGAGTTTCACCCTCAGGGTGGCCACCGTCACACACCCAGTCCATTTCATGGTAGTCAGGTTGTCCAACCCAGGGATTGTTGGGGATCTCATGTTCCGTCTGCTCACCCGGTGATTGGTCCTAGGTCAGGGGAAAATGAATTTCTCCTGATGGACAGTACCAATGTAGCTGTTAAGTCTCGAAAGCAAGTGGGCTGGTCGTCCCTATCTCCACAGGGCAGGGCTTTCACTTCAGCTGTTGATGATTTGGTGCAACTTGCCAGACCGTCCCCTGTCAGAGGTAAACCAGCTGATTGGCTTCCCAACCGCCCTACTCAAGGGCCAGATGGTAGAGTGGTGTCCAATTCACCCGGGGTTGTCCCCTCCACCACTCATCTTAGGCATAGAAAGCCTAAAGCCCCAGCCACCTATGATGGCAAATCAAGTTGGAAAGATTATCTGGTGCAGTTCGAGATGGTGGCTGATCTGAACCACTGGGATGCAAGCACCAGAGCCTTAGAGCTGGCCACTAGTCTAAGAGGGCAGGCTCAAGGGGTTCTTACTGACTTAGAACCTGGACAAAGAAGAGACTTTGGTAGGTTAGTTGCTGCCCTGGCGACCAGGTTTGAACCTGACAACCAATCAGAGGTTTTCCGGGCACAGCTTAAAGGTCGTGTTCGAAGGCGCCATGAGGCCCTTCCTGAATTAGCACATGATGTCAGACGCTTGGTGAGGAAGGCTTACCCAGCAGTGTCACTTGACATTCGTGATCGCTTGTCCCTAGACAGTTTCATTGATAGCCTGCATGATGCTCAACTCGAATGGGCTGTATACCAGGGAAAGCCTAAGTGTCTCGACGATGCTGTGCAAACAGCATTAGAATACGAGGCGTTCCAGGTTGGTAGACAGAGACGAGGAGTTGTAGCTTCTGGGGCAATGAGTCAAAGCGCCCCTGTACGAGCTATGGAGAACCACCCAAAGGTATCGGAAAATACCCTTGATAAGCTTGTAGGGCAACTTACCCAGCTGTTGGCAGCCCAATCCAATGCCCAACCGGTTAGAGGTAAGGGCAAGTGCCACTACTGTGGGAAGGAGGGCCATTGGCGTTCCTCTTGCCAGAAATTGAAGACTGATCAATTGAGGTCAAAGTCTGGACAGAGCTCGGGAAACGGATCCCAGCTGGGGTCTCGGTCCGGATCCCAGCAGATTTAAATTCTGGACCTCAAACGACAATTGTTGAAAGTCTGTATTTGGTTGCTTGTGTGGGGGGTAGAGAGATTGATTGTCTTGTGGATTCCGGTTCATCCATGTCCGTTATCCATCCGTCCCGTTTTGAGTCCACTACTTTGTCCCCTACTGATGGCATGCTAAGGATGGCAGATGGCGGCCTTGTGGAGCCCTTGGGAAAGACACTCGTCTCTTTGGACCTTGGTGACGATATAGAATTGGTGCAACAAATGATTGTTGCTGATATTGATGCTCCAGTGATCTTAGGGCTGGATTTCCTCAGTCAACATGAGTGTGTCTTGGATGCAGCCAAAGCCACACTTTCTATAGGTGGCAGACTCCTTGTTCTCAAAAGAGAAAGCCAACTACCGTTTATTTGCAAAGTTGCTCTAAACGAGACTGTTACTGTCCCTCCTGGTTGTGAGATGATTGTCCCTGGTTGTGTGACCGGTGCTCCGAGACATTATGTGAGTGGGATTATTGAACCTCTGCAGTCATTTTCAGAAAAGCATGGTTTGGGGTTGGCAAGGACAGTGGTCGATTTGGGGAAGGAGTTTGTTCCTTTAAGAGTGGTTAACATCACCACCCAGCCCCTAAAGGTCTACAAAAAGACATTCACTGCCACTTGTGAGCCCGTGTGTAGAATCTCGTCCTGTGTTATGGCTGGGGTTAAGCCAGAGGTCGCTGATACAGATGTCTCTACAAGGGTGCCTGATCACCTCACTGACTTGTTTGATGCCAGTGTGGGTGGCCTTACTAAAGAACAAGGCGAAGCACTGTCAACTTTGTTGATGCAACATAAAAAAGTGTTCGCAGTTGGTAAGGATGATTTTGGACTTGCCGCCGGCGTCCAGCACAAATTTAACACTGGTGATGCCCAACCCATCAAACAGCGCCCTCGTAGACAACCACTGGCAAGGAGAGATATAGAGGTGCAAGAAGTCAAGAGGATGTTAGGTCTGGGGATAGTTGAGCCATCTACTAGTCCATGGGCTTCTCCAGTGGTGCTTGTCAAAAAGAAAGATGGGTCTACACGTTTCTGTGTCGATTATCGTCAACTGAACGAGGTTACCGTCAAAGATTCGTACCCTCTGCCTCGGATTGATGACTCGTTGGACGCTCTGCGAGGGGCGAAGTGGTTTTCCACATTGGATCTGGCAAGTGGCTATTGGCAGGTGGAGGTAAGCCCTGAGGACAAGGATAAAACTGCATTTTGTACTGGTTCTGGTCTCTACCAGTTTAAGGTTATGCCGTTTGGGCTATCCAATGCGCCGGCTTCGTTCGAGCGGCTGATGGAGCACATCTTGGCTGGCCTGCAGTGGCAAACATGTCTCGTATATCTGGATGACATCATTGTAATTGGTGACACGTTTGAAACCCACATGGAGAGGTTAGGGGAGGTGTTGAAAAGGATTGGGGAAGCCGGTTTGAAAGTGGCACCCCATAAATGTCAGTTTTTGAGGAAAGAGGTTACTTTCTTAGGCCATGTTGTTTCGGAAAAAGGTATTCATACGGATGCAAAGAAAGTTGAGGCGGTGGAAAGTTGGCCACGCCCCAGTAATGTGAAGGAAGTACGAAGCTTTGTTGGGTTCTGTTCCTACTGTCGACGCTTCATACGATCGTTCTCCACAGTGGCTAAGCCACTCTATCGACTGACAGAAACTTCCCACAAATTTGAGTGGACAGAGGACTGCGAGACTGCATTTGCCACACTCAGATCAGCCCTTACCTCGGCCCCAATCCTGGCCTATCCCCGTGATATGACCCCATACGTGTTGGACACTGATGCCAGTGGTACAGGCATAGGGGCAGTTCTTTCACAGGTCCAAGACGGCCAGGAAAGGGTTATTGCCTATTTTAGTAGGACTCTCTCTAATGTTGAAAGGAGGTACTGCGTAACCAGGAGGGAGCTTCTGGCTGTTGTAGACTCACTCAAACATTTTCACCACTATTTGTATGGTGCCAAAACACTTGTCCGCACAGACCATGGGGCATTGCGGTGGCTTCTTAATTTTAAGCAGCCTGAGGGGCAAATGGCGAGGTGGATCGAAACCATCCAGACTTATGACCATGTCATTGAATTTAGGGCTGGCCGCATTCATTTGAATGCCGATGGTCTTTCCCGCAGGCCTTGCCATCCATGTCGCCATTGCTCAAAAAGGGAGGAGCTGGAAATGGAGAGAGGTGGTATCAATCATCATGTCAGAATGACAAAACCACTGGTTCCCGCTTTGGCTGCAGATATTCCTGACAATGGTCCAGATCCAATGGTTGTGCCTATTGCTGTGGCTCCCCCTGTTGTTGCCCCTGTTGACAATGCACCTCCAGTTGCTGCTGTGGACGATGGTCCACCTCTGTTTGATGTGTCTGACTACTCCGATGTCCTCATTGAACCTGCTTCTGTGGAAGAGCTGCTTAAACTGCAATCTGCCGAGTCCAGTATTTCCTTAGTGCTGCAGTGGTCAGCTAGAGGTAGCCGTCCCGGTTGGAAGGAAATCCAGTCTGAGTCAACAGATTTGAAGGTGTTGTGGACCCACTGGGAACAGCTCGAATGCCACAATGGGTTGTTGTACAAGAAGGTTTCCCTGCCTGGTCATGCAATGGAAAAACTTTGTTTGATTGCACCTCATTCTTTAAGGACGAGAATATTTCGGAATGTCCACAACCACAAAACTGGGGGACACCTTGGGACTACTAAGACGGTACACAGCGTCAGACGACGGTTTTGGTGGCCCGGGATGAGGCAAGATGTGGAACGTTGGTGTAGGCAGTGTGATACATGCCAGCACCGGAATCCTAGGCAGGGGCCTAAACATTCCAAACTCAGGCAACGGCTGGTAGGGGCTCCAATGGAGAGAATTGCTATTGACATTCTCGCAATGCCAGTAACCACAGACAATGGAAACTCATGTATCCTGGTTGTTTCTGACTACTTTAGCAAATGGACTGAGGCCTTTGCTCTAGCAGACCATAAAGCCCTTACAGTAGCAGACTGTCTGGTTACTGAAGTATTCCTCAGGCTGGGTCTCCCCAAGGTCCTTCATTCTGACCAAGGTGCAGAATTTCAAAGTGACCTAATGAAAGGTGTGTGTCGCATCCTTGAGATAGATCAAACCAAGACAACACCTTATCACCCACAGAGTGACGGGCAAGTTGAACGGTTCAACCGCACCTTGATAGCGATGCTGTCCAAACTATGTGCTGACCAGCCCTGTGATTGGGATGATTACCTGCCATATGCCACTTGTGCCTATAGATCTACCATACAAGAAAGCACAGGTTGTTCCCCTAACCTGATAATGCTTGGGAGGGAGGTTACTCTCCCCATTGACCTGATGTACCCCTCCCCTGAGTGTGATAGTATGAAGCCTTGTCCAATCCAATATGTCGAGTGGTTGAAGGAGGCAATGGCAGGTAGTTTTGTATCTGCCAGAGACTCTTTACAGCGCTCTGCAGAACGGCAGAAAAGATGAAGCTACGACTATGTGGTTGTTTGTTGTGACGGTAAGACCGAACCCCCTGTGGTTTACAGAGGAAGCGATTCTGTGGAGAAGTTCTTACAGGATCTGCAGCAGGAGGAGCAATAGATCAAAGCAGTTCTGTCCAAGCCTGTCCCTATGCGGATGACTCGGGAGGATAGAAGGGCACATAAGGCTGCAACTCACTGTCATGTGTGCAAGAAAAAACTGGGCTGTGACTCTGTTCGCGATCACTGCCATATAACAGGCTTGTACAGAGGGCCAGCCCATAACGTGTGTAACCTGAAACTTCGGCTGAGTCCCAAAACAACTTCCATCCCTGTGGTGTTCCATAACCTGCGGGGCTACGTCAACTGTATCCCAAACAACATGGAGAAATATATCTCCCTGTCGCTTGGACAGTTGCGCTTCATTGACAGTGCACAGTTTCTCCTGGCGTCGCTTGGTAAGCTGGTGTCTGCTAACAACCCAGATGCCTTTGCTGTGACCACGGAATATGAGCCAGACCAGATGAAGCGGCGGTTGCTGTTGTGTAAGGGAGTCTTCCCCTATGAGTTCATGGACAGCTGGTATAAGTTTGATTCTCCTCTGCCGCCAATCCAGGAGTTCTACAGCAAGCTCTCTGAGGAGGGTATATCTACTGTAGACTATGCCCATGCACAAAAGGTCTGGAGCGTGTTCGGGTGTAAGAACATGGGTGACTACCATGACCTGTACCTGCGGACAGATGTACTGCTCCTGGCAGATGTGTTTGAGGTGTTCCGCAAGACCTGTCTTAAGCAGTACGGGTTGGATCCGGCCCACTACTATACCAGCCCCGGTTTGTCATGGGATGCTTTGCTTAAGAGCACAAGCGTGGAACTCGAGCTACTCACCGACTATGACAAGCACCTGTTCATTGAGAAAGGTCTACGCGGCGGTATAAGCATGGTGTCGCGCCGCCACGCTAAGGCCAATAACCCGCTCGTGGATAACTTTGACCAGGATAAACCAACGAGCTACATCCAGTACCTTGATGCTAACAATTTGTATGGGTGGGCTATGAGTCAGCCTTTGCCAACTGCGGGTATTGAGTGGGTGGCTCGGCCGGAGGATCTACAGATACAGGACCACCCAGATGATGCCGAGACTGGATACATACTTGAGGTTGACTTGGAGTATCCTACTGCACTTCATGACGAGCACAACGACTACCCGCTGGCTCCGGAGTGGCTTCTTGTAGAGAACGACTGGTTGTCTATCTATCAGAAGAACCTCCTGGGCGAGTTGGGTGGCACCCTGGGCGAGGTTGAAAAGCTGGTGCCAAACCTGCGGAATAAGGAGAAGTATGTGGTGCACTACAGGAACCTCAAGCTGTATCTGTCTTTGGGGATGAGACTTACCAAGATCCATCGAGCATTGGTCTTTAACCAGAGCCCCTGGATGGAGCCTTACATTCGGATGAATACGGATCTGCGTAAGGTGGCCACCAGAGAAGGACCTCTATAAGCTGATGAATAACTCTGTGTTCGGTAAGACTATGGAGAACCTCCGGAGGCGGGTCGATGTCAAGATTGTTCGCTCAAAGGAAGAAGAAAGAATGCGTAGGCTTATTGCAAGTCCCGCCTACGCGCGTCATCAGGTGCTTGATAATGACCTGGCCGCTCTGCACATGCACAAGACTCACCTGGTACTGAACCGCCCGGTGTATGTGGGCATGTGTATACTCGACCTCTCCAAACACCTGATGTGCGACTTCTATTATAATACCATGAAGCCCAGATACGGCAAGAACCTTGGCTTGTTGTACACAGATACGGATTCGCTGCTAATGGAGATACGCACGCCTGACGTGTATGCTGACATGAAGGAAGATGCCCATCTCTTTGACACCAGCAACTTTCATCCCTCCCGTAGGCACCATATAACACACTAGTGTTGGTGTGCCGTTAAACCCTATACTTACCTTACCTTCATCCCTCCCGTAGTCTCTACAGCAGTGTGAACAAGAAGGTTCTGGGGAAGATGAAGGATGAGTGTGCCGGCGTGCCCATCAAAGAGCCCAGTGGGCACAACACGTGGAATCCACGTGGAAAATACGTGGAGAAACTGGTGTAATTCACGTAGATAATACGCGTAAAAGGCAAGTTGAATTCACGAGGATATGGACACGTGGAAAACACGTGTGTTCTTCCACCTAAATTCAACGATACAAAATATCTGTATTCTGGTGGTTTTTACTTCCTCTTTAGTCAATTTTTTGTTTTTTAATATATTTCACAAGATCATTGAACCAAGTACATTTATTTCTCAGAAATAACCAACTATAAGTGCTACATGATCACAAATAACAATATTAAACATGTTTTAAACATTATGAGCAAATGTCAACATACAAAGGCAACAAATTAGTGGAAAAAGGCAGGTTTGTTCGTGAAACACATTAAACCGGTCACTACATGCATGAGCATTATGAATATACACAGATATAACATGATTTACTTTCACCCTAATAAAATGCAAATTATAAAATGTACTTAAAAGGCCACTGAAATGCAAAACCGAATTTTTGTTATCGCATTGTGATGATAATTTTTAAGTGACTTTCTGGGTGACGTCACCTAATTGACACAAATCAGTCAAATTCGTCTGGGTAAATGGCTTTCATCAGTAAACCACTAAACGAAAGTGAGTGAATGAGTGTGATGACTTCATACAGGAAAGTCTGCGAGTTTGATCGGTAATATCTCAGCAACCAGTTATGACATCTCAGTCATACTGTTGTCAAAATGTCACAAAATCATCTTCATAATTAGATGACAACACAAATTTGAATTTCGCATGTAAGTGGCTCTTTAAGTAAACGATCTAGTTAAATCTATGAAAAATATAAATATGTGAGTAAATCAACAATCATTACCAATAGGCAATATTTAAACTTCTCTTGGGTGCATTCCTTAGTCGGTTGGCTAGAAAGATATTAACAGCAGCCTCATTAACCCATGACTCTTCACTACACTTTCTGCACAGTACAAAGAGGACAATATAAGCTATCTAATTTCATACATCGTACAACTGACTTTCATTATTTATTGTGTATCATTAAAATCAAAAACTATCCTGGACTTCCAAGTAATTAGCCAATGGTGAACCTACCGACAATTAATTTGCAGAGTGCCATTTTCTCAAAGCTGGCTTTGTCACCTGACCCGTTCATGTTAAGCTTGCACTGCAGGGAATTAGTGATTAATCTGCAAGCAATATGTCTGAATGAATACAATTGTTGCATGAAAATTTCTTAAACATTGCCAATTCAGACAAAATGCATAAGTGCAAGTTGTTTGGATCATGGATTTACATCATATACATTTACATAGAGAATCTCACCTGCTTTTCAAATCGTTCATCATATCCCGGACACTGCACAATGATTTTCATACACTTCTGAAACTGACACAAAAATGTGACATTTGGAAAATATTTCATTGCTGTTTATTAGATCTAATGCCCACTCCTCCTTAAAAAAACTGCAATTTTACATACCCACAAATTCTTTCTCTGGTTGTCCATAAACTGCTCATTTAAATGTTGAAGTTCCTCAGTGCTGTTCATCTGCACAGCTTCAGGAAGCATTTTGCCACTACCGGCCAGCTCTCTCCTCTCCTGCCTGTTCAGTATATCCCTGACTTGCAGAGGCAGGAGAGGCAGCGCTCCTGAAAACCTGTGCACAAACAAATTATGCAGTGTTCAATTACTGTGCTGCTGACTACAAACTCATAAATAATACCTTTCTCAATAGCAGCAATAAAACAGAGAAAATATTTAAAGAAAATATTCACAAATGTGCACTTATGTTAAAGGAAAACCATCATTGCTCAACCGACGACTGCTAGAATGAGTGACAGATGAGCCATGACTGTGGGACTGAGTGACAAATGAGCGATGACGACCGTGTGGAACGGATTGACAGATGAACGATGACTGTGAGATGGACTGACTGATGAACGATGACTATGAGATGGACTGACAGATGAACGATGACTGTGAGATAGACTGACAGATGAACGATGACTGTGAGATGGACTGACAGATGAACGATGACTGTGAGATGGAGGAACAGTCAACAGGTGAACCATGGCGTGTGTATAAGATGGTTGTGGTGTATTAAGGAACAAGCCTCCAAAAAAACCACGAGGCGTGCCTACAGCCTTTCCGCTGCAACTAACTAGCTGCAACGGCTGGCACTTTGCTGAGAGCGATAATACAGGTTTCATGCATCAATGAGCATAAAATCATAAACCATGAAGACATTATATACGGCAAGCAGTTTTTGTACAGCTACTTTGTTACAGAATGATACATTATGATTACGATGTTTTGGTGGGCACCTAAATGTCTATTCGTAGTGGGATGCTTTTTCTGTTGTGTTGAATCTGTCACATGGTGTCAGAAGTGGGATGCTTTTTCTGTTGTGTTGAATCTGTCACATGGTGTCAGAAGTGGGATCTTTGTGAGTTTAATCTCTGGATTGCAGCATAAGGAACAGTGAGAATGGATGGCTTAAAACCCCCTCCACCAATGAACTTCTCACAAGGTAATGTCAGTGCCACCTGGTATAAATGGAAACAGAACCTGGAACAAGGGCAAACAACAAGGCCAATCTACAAAGCCAAAGAGTTCCACACCAGTCATGGTAAAGGATTGTGAATATTGTGGTTAGGATCATCCTAAAGGGAAGTGCCCGGCATATGGCAAGACATGTGCAAGGTGCAAGCAGTTACACCATTTTGCACAAAAGTGTAAGGCTGGGCAACCAAAACCTAAAGCAGTCCAAGTGTCACAGGTAGAAGAAGTAGTGTCACAGAACTTATTTGTTGGTCAGATATATATAGGTGATCTGACATCACGGTGGCATGAGGACGTGGTCATCGACGGCACGGTGGTGTCTATGAAGTTGGACACAGGAGCAGATGCTAATGTCATCTCGTGTGAGGCATACCTGCAGGCAGGGCAGAAACTGGAGCAGTTGGCTCAGACCAAGACCACCCTGGAGGGCATCGGTCAGGGCAGGATACGGCCACAAGGGGCTGCCTTCCTTGATGTCAAGGTCAAGGACAAGGAGCAGACGATGCTATTCTATGTTACCAGTGAGAAACTAAACATCCTTGGCAGAGAGGCATGTGAGGACCTCAGTCTGGTCAAACGTGTCGACGTAGCTCAGCGAGCACCAAGTTCCAAGGAGGAAATCCTGAATGTATATCAGGATGTGTTTCATGGATTGGGGCAATATAGCCAGAAGTACAACATAGAGCTGAAACAGGATGCCATACCTGTGGTTCAGCCCAGCCGTACAGTGCCATACGCCCGTCGAGAGAAGCTGAAAACGGCACTGGAAAAGTTAGAACGAGCGGGAGTAATCGCAGGCTTGGAGGAACCCACAGATTGGGTAAACAACTTGGTGATTACAGACAAGAAGGACGGGACCATACGGATCTGCCTGGATCCCAAGCCTCTTAATGAAGCTATTAAGAGGCAGAGGTACGTCATCCCCACACCCAATGATGTGCGCAGCAGGTTGGCTGGTAAGAAGATCTTCACTGTTATAGATATGAAGGATGCATACTGGCACGTGGTGCTAGGAGAAAAGTCCAGCTACTACTGCACGTTTAACACTCCATGGGGACGCAAAAGGTTCCTTAGGATGCCGTTCGGGATTTGTTCTGCTAGTGAGGTTCTACAGCAGAGAAATGATCAGACATTTGGTGACATCAGCAATGTATATGTTATTGCTGATGACCTCATCATTGCTGGAGAGAATGATGATGAGCATGATGATGCTTTTCTGAGAGTGCTGGACAGGGCGCGAGACAAGAATGTCAGGTTCAGCCCAGGCAAGATCCAGTACAAGGTCAGCGAGGTGATGTATATGGGCGACATTATCTCAGCAGCAGGGCTCAGGCCCGACCCAGCCAAAGTCGAGGCCATAGCCAAGATGGCCTCCCCGGTGGACAAGCAAGCGTTACAGCGCCTGTTGGGAATGGTGAAGTACCTGACCCAGTACATTCCCAACGAGTCCGATATCACAGCACCACTGAGAGGATTGCTGAAAGAGGGTGCTGCATTTGTGTGGCAGCCAGAACATCAGGCAGCGGTGGATGCTGTAAAATCAGCACTGATATCAGCCCCGGTGTTACAGTACTACGACGTGAATCAGACGTGTACGATACAAGCGGATGCTTCCCAGTCGGGACTGGGGGCATGTCTGATGCAGGGCGGGCAGCCCATCGCATATGCATCACGTACACTCACAAGTGCTGAGGTCAACTACGCGCAGATAGAGAAGGAGTTGTTGGCGATATGCTTTGCATGTGCAAAGTTCCACTGTTACATCTATGGGAAGGAGACAACAGTGCTCTCGGATCACAAGCCATTGGAAATAATACTTCGCAAGCCTATGAGCAGGGCATCTCCACGTTTGCAGCGCATGATGTTGCAGCTGCAGAAGTACACACTGCATGTGCAGTATACACCAGGCAAGGAAATGTATGTGGCAGACACCCTGTCCCGAGCGTCACAACCTCTTAAAGGCAAGCCTATTGATGGAGTGGCTGAAGAGGCGGATATAATGGTTTGCGCATTCATGTCTACACTTCCAGCGTCAGACCAGCGGCTCGAGGAGATCAGACAGGGTACTCTTACTGATGAAGAGCTTTTGGCGCTGAAGCAAACTATCAGGTCAGTCAGATGGCCTGGTGCCAAATCGGCAGTGGACCAGCGTCTAGTGGAGTACTGGAATATCCGAGATGAGCTGTATGAATTGGAAGGAATTCTGTTCAAAAGTCAGAAGATAATTGTGCCACAGAGTCTACGCAAGGAGATGCTAGCAAGGATACACGAGGGTCACCTTGGAGAGGAGAAGTGTAAGCAGAGGGCCAGAGCGGTTATCTACTGGCCTGGGATGCCCAAGGATATTGATAATATGGTGGCCAAGTGTGCGATTTGTTTACAGTATCGCAGGAAGCAGCAGAGTGAACCTATGATGCCACATCCGGCACCTGACAGGCCATGGCAAAAGGTTGGTTCAGACATTATGACATTCCAAGGCCGTGACTATTTGGTGGTAGTAGATTACTACTCTAAGTATGCAGAAATTGCACTGCTAGATGACAAAACGGCCAGCTCTGTCGTTAGGCACATGAAAAGTATTTATGCTAGGCATGGCATACCAGAGGAAGTGATGTGTGATAACATGCCATATGGGAGCAGAGAGTTCAGGGAGTTTGGGCAATCCTGGGGGATCAAGGTGACGACATCAAGCCCTACGTATGCACAGTCTAATGGCCTCAGTGACAGGACAGTGCAAACCCTGAAGCAGTTGCTAAGAAAGGCAAGCCTTGAAGGAAAGGACATGTATTCGGCGTTGCTAGAGTATCGTAACTCGCCCATTTCAGGACTTCAGTATTCACCAGCACAGTTGCTGATGAACAGAATGTTGCGTGACAAGTTGCCGACGCATCCAGATATGCTGAAGCCTAAGATAGTAGGGTCCAAGCAGGAGCTGCAGGAGCGTCAGCAGCGCCAGAAGAAATACTACGACCGAATAGCGAAGCCGCTGTCGAGCCTCCGAGATCAGGAAGTGGTCAGAGTACATCGGGGGAGTGAGTGGGAACCAGCCGTGGTCACACAGAGGTGCGGCGAGCCACGTTCCTACCAGATCACAGATGGACACGGCCAGGTGCTACGCAGGAACCGCAGGGATTTAATGAGCACCAAGGAGCCACCACCTGTTGTCATGCCGGAGACAGTCTCCGAGTATATTGTGCCAGTCCCACGAGATGAGGTGCAAGTGCAGCGACCAGCAGCACCACCAGTGGAGCCCCAAGTGCCCAAGCAAGTCACGGCTCCACCAAGGTCACCAGCGCGCACAAGGAGTGGGCGCAACGTCAGGCTACCTGCTAAGTACAGTGACTACAATTTGCAGTAGTGTGTATTGTGTGACATGTACAATTGGTGGTAAAGACCAGTTGAAATATGTGGGCTATGTGCTAGTAACCTCTGGCCCCACCATAGTTCATTCGTTTACTAGTGATGTTAGTGTTTTCAATAGTTCTTGAATTGTGTATGTTCCAAGTGTGACTTTATGGACATTATGATAGTATGTGTTACTTATGAACATTATGGCACTACAACAGTGAACAGTGATTTCCTTTTCCCAAGAAGGGGGATGTTACAGAATGATACATTATGATTACGATGTTTTGGTGGGCACCTAAATGTCTATTCGTAGTGGGATGCTTTTTCTGTTGTGTTGAATCTGTCACATACTTGAGTAAACTTATTTTCATTGAAATAATAACATTTGAATATGACTCACTTGTAAACTTAGAAACTGTCAAAAATATAGCAAATGAATTCTCAACTTTCCAAAACTGCTGCAAATCGCGCCAATCAGCGGTTAGCGGTTAACCCCCGGTGGGGTCTCCACCACGGACCAGCAGGTCACGGGTTCGAACCTCGCCTACGTTTGGAGAGTATCTCACCTGAATTTCGACTCATTATTCCAGGAGACCCCTGTCACGATAGTAACTAAACAGTTGAAAGCCAAAAACCATCATCATCCCCAGAGCTCATAGATCGATAGCACCAAAAGTTGTGAAACCCACTATGTCTTGGCATATCTAGCACAAGCCTAGCTGGGGCTGTCAGGTTAACACATGGCCATATTTCTGGTATAAACTGAAAAAAAGAATATTTAAATAATAATTTACAAATGGGTCATAAAATACACGTCTTTTCCACGTGTTTTTGACACGTCAATTCCACGTGATTAATACTCGTGGAATCCACGTGGATATCACGTGAAAACACGTGGATCCACCAATTCACCAAAAATCCACATGATTTCCACGTGGATTCCACGTGTTGTGCCCACTGGGAGTATGTTGGTCTGCGCCCTAAGATGTACTCGATCTTGATGTCGAGCCGGGATGAGATCAAAAAAGCAAAAGGTGTGAAGAAGGTGGTGGTGAAGAAGCATCTACGACACGCTCAGTACGTGGAGTCACTGTTCGCCCAAAAGCAGTTTCGCCACGGAATGAACATGCTCAGGAGTGACTGCCATAAAATATATGGGCTCCACGTTAACAAGGTGTCTCTCTCCCCCTTTGACTCAAAGCGGTGGATAGCTCCAGGTGGTGTAGGCCTATGGGCACGCGTCCATATGTTGAACATATGAGGGCTTAGGTATAGAATGAGCACCGATGAACATATGGTGGTGGCCGAGCTGCAAGCAGATATGGAACATATATGGGAGGAGAAGGTGGACCTTGAGATTGAGGTGAGGGATTTGGAATCAAAGTATGAAGACCTTTTGGAGCGCGTGGATCGTTTAGAAGAGCTTATTCCTCAGGGTTCTGGTGTAGAGGAGAAGGTGAGGGAATTGGAATCGAAGTATGAGACCCTTTTGGAGCGCGTGAGGCGTTTAGAAGAGCTTATTCCTCAGAGTCCTGTTGTAGATGGTTGACATTGCTGTCGCCCTCTTTAGTGGGCCTATACCATAGGGGCTGGAAGGGCTGGGCTCATATGGTATAGTATAGGGGGGAGGTGCTAGCGGTTCGCTTGCTCATGTGAGTCATTTTGGAAGCTGTGCTCGTACCCACAGTCTCTATTCTACTCGTCGGAAGTCAAAGATTTCCTGTCCAAGTGTGAAATCTGCAACGCGTTTCAAAAGCAACAACCCCTAAATCAGCATGATACACTTCTTCGTCCATGGCAAAATGTCGGTGTGGATATTGCTACCATCATTGATAAAGATTTCTTAGTGTGTGTTAACTACTTCTCAAATTTTGCTGAAATCGACTGTTTGGAAAACACAAAATCGGAAACTGTCATTCACAAACTGAGAAAGCAGTTTTCCAGACATGGAATACCAGATGTTGTGTTCAGTGACAATGGACCTCATTCGCCAGTGACAAGTTTAAAAAGTTTGCTGAAAACTGGCAGTTTACCCATTGCACTTCTTCACCAGCACCCCCAGAGCAATGGGAAGGTGGAAAATGCCGTTAAAACATTTTACAAGTCTGATCATAAAAGCTCAGAAGGACGGAACAGATCCGTATCTTGCCATTTTGGATTTTCGGAACACTCAAACTCAGTATCTAGGACAGTCGCCTGCTCAGAGACTTTTCAACAGACGAACCAAGACATTGCTACCAACGAGTTCGAGACTGCTGAAACCACACTTAAACGACCCACAGGCATTTCAAGCAAAGAATGAACTGTATAAGTCACAAATGAAACAAAATTAAGACAAGTTTGCCTCCTACCAACCTCTGACAGAACTGAAAGTGGGCGACACTGTGCGTATTAAAACAGCTGAAAAGTTCTCCAAAGAGTGGTTAAAGGGAACCATTGAGGGACCGGGTGATGTTACAGGTAGAACGTACATGATGACTCCTTCTGGAAAGTATCGCAGAAACAGACGACACATCTCAAAAGAGTCAATGAGACTGTGACTGAGACAGTTGTACCCAGTGAACACAATGCGGATAATTACACACAAGGCGATTGTGACAAAACTGGTGCTGCAACAAAGCCAGTAACAAGTCTTTCTAAACCCAACGTGAGCCTGGCGGCTCACGTTGGGTTTAGAAAGACTTGTGGATGTGAGAACATTTTGTTTAACAGGTACAATGACTCTAAAAATGTCAGTGACTCTATTATCTATAGTGATAACATCCAGAGAAAAGGGGATGTAACGAACGTTATGATAAGTATCATAAGAGACTATGTCAGGTGACACTGACGTCACCTGTTTCGGTGTGGTAGTTATTGAGCAGCGTCTCTCTCTAGTTGTGTCTTTGTTTATTATTAATAAAGTTTACCAGTTCTACAACATATAGAACATGTTATAATGTGTACTGTTGGTATTAAGATATTTTTATTTTTGCTGGTAGAACAAGTTTCACTCCTATTATATTCCTATTGTATTGCATGCTGCACTATAAGATTATCTCAATCATTATCATGTAAATAACCTGATTGTATTTTCTCCTAGAGGGCGTGTGATTGCCAATAAACGTCATTGTCATTACATATTTATAAGGTATTTAAAAAATTTCACTTAACCATGTTTAATACATGTTATATGCAGTGGTCTTTGTGCGTGTTTACTTGTGTTTGGGTTGCAACATTTTAGACTTAATTTCCGTGTCAGTATGAACGTCATAATTTATTCCTATAAATACTAGTACAGAGTGGGCCATCATATGAACTTTATTACTGAAACCATGTTTTGGGCATTGCCTCTACATCAACGATCGGATATGATCATCTGATGGATCATTGATTAATAATCAAACTCGGATTGATACTTGACACTAATGATTGTCCACTTAACCGGACAAAGAGCACATCAGAAGCGATGGAAATCTCTAAAAATTCCATGAAATATCTCTATTGTCCACCTGGGTCAACCACATCATCACCCTCCTCCGTCTCTACCTGTTTGCTACTCAGCATCCCGAAATTAGGGTATGATGCCGAGTATCAACAGGGACATATTACATGTTATATACTAATGTAATATTTTTGACTAAATCACAAGGCCAAATTGAGGGAAGGGGTGCTGCACATGCATGTATGTAACCTGTGCACAAATATGGTAAACATATTCTCATTTGAATTGATAACAGCTCCAAAGCCATCTTCAACAATGAGAAGGCCATTCGTGGTGGAATTCTCGTTATTTTCCGAAAGTACCAATGTCAAAGTTACACTACAATAATTTTGAGAGTTGTTATTCTTTGGGATCATTTATTCTATTATTCACTAAATCTTTAACTCTCAATGAGTGGAGTACATTCGTGGTGGAATTCCTGTTATTTTCCGTAAGTACCGATGTCAGAGTTACACTACAATCATTTTGAGAGTTGTTATTCTTTGGGGTCATTTATTCTATTATGCACTAAATCTTTAACTTTCAATGAGTGGAGTACCTGGGACCCATTCCCGGCATTTTTTTGCTTAGTAGCTTCAGAGGACAGAACATATAGCAGAATATTCTTCACAATTCTTCAACATGTCAATATTATCCAACATGTTGAATGGCATTTTTAAAGTGCTCCCATAAATAGATAAATATGACATCCAGGCAGGCATCGATATATAATTGCTGTTAGCTGTATATAAATGCATTAAATGATTGGACATGTCGATGTGATTTATGGATGTTCATTATTCAGGTCACTTGGAAGCATTCCTGTGATTAATGGAGGATCATGAATTGATGATAGCATCATCGCTAAAATTTTAATTTGATTGATTCCTAGTTCTTTCAAATACTCTCGAAACAATATCTAACATAGTACTTGGCAAATGATGTTTGTGTTAAAAGCTTGTTTTTGCTGATGGGCTCTTGGACCTAATAATGGCTTGCCAGGATAAATCGCTGGAAATTGACACAACCCCCAACTAAGGTATGGATTTGTGGTGACAATTCATATCGCACTAAGCTATAATGAAAAACCCATCATGCTAGTTTTCGTAAGATTCTGTTTTGGGGTGTAAGGATGATCAGGGCGATGTCAGTGTGATATTCTCTCTCACCGACTCGGAGGCCACTCGTAAATTATGGAATCACAAGTGAGTAAGGCCATGTGAAGAATTAGCTGAATCGTAATCTTTCTTAAACATATTTCCATTATAAATCTCTTGCTTGTCATATGTAGCTTTCTGATTTTCCTGTTTTCATTAGATTTCAGCTAAATTATAAGATCATTCTCAAAGAGTCTGAGTTGGTAAATGAGGGTTACTTATCGTGGTCACTCACCCAAATTAAGCATTTGAAGTTTTGTTAACATTCTGTGTAAGTTTTCCTACACAAAGTCATCATGGATGGCACAAATAGTTATTTCATATCCAAGTTGTCCTTCTGAAATAAGTAGCATAATGTCTTCAGGTGATGATGTCTTTACATTTACCTGTCTGCTTCATACATACTTCAAAGTGGCTGACATCACCAAGGTTACGGTCTCCAACTTGAAGGATTGTCTTACTTAATTCAACAGTTTATATTCAAATATAGGATGTACCTATGGGTAATGATATGCACATTTAGATTATTGTATATCTGTAAATGTTTTCAACATAATCATAAAGTGCTGCTGTTGTGGTTTGGTGAGGTGTGCATTAAATGTTGTGGACTAGGTTGCTGATTGGACTTGTAGTGTGGAGGAAAGAGAGCTGGTTACCATAGCAGAGAATGTGGACAGGTACCTTAGACGAGAAGCACTGCTGAGAACCAGGATGACTTGAAATAATTCTGATTCCTACATTTTATATGTGATGAAATTCACAAGATTGCTTGGGTTAAGTTTGATACAGAGTGTTATGTATTACAGAGTGCATCAGAAAACACAAGAGAGGCATACCATTGGCTGTGTGTCCCAAGTGTCAAAAGTGAATTTCCCTGACACTGGTGAGATTTTAAAGATTTAATGTTGCATGGTTTGTTGTCCCATATTTTTTTTTTTCATGCTGATGTGACGGAGACAGCTTTTGAGTGGGGCATTGGATGTGTGTGTGTGTGTGTGTGTGTGTGTGTGTGTGTGTGTGTGTGTGTGTGTGTGTGTGTGTGTGTGTGTGTGTGTGTGTGTGTGTGTGTGTGTGTGTGTGTGTGTGTGTGCAGTTGTGTGGAATCAATGGAAAGAGAAGGCGTTAGCTATGGCAGATCTGGGAGATGATGATTACCTCAACATGGTGTGCGTTGAGGCTGGTTATGTCGATGAAATGAAGTCACTTTCACCACAACAGGTCTTTACCGCTTCACAAACCCTGAAAACCATTCTCTAGATCTTACAACATCTGGGTTTGGGAAGATGTTGTGCTGTTTTTTTGGAACCACAGCAAATACTGTGTTGATTAGTCTTTTGAACATTCTAACTGCCTACCTGGTAAATAATATTTTATTATCAAATAAATTTGTTGGTATTAGAAATTGATTATTGCATTTCTGATTGTATTGTACAGAGTATTTATTTAATTAGTTGTGAGAATTAATTGGAACAAATAGACTAATTTCCAAGTGTTGGTATTCCATGTATGGATGTAACTATTCTTTCAGTAAACAATAAGCTCTATTTAATGGTTAGGTATGTATACATAAATGATGACTTAAGAAATTGTAATTATATGGTTTTTTACTATTTCCTTGATTGGTTGAGCACAGGATCCTTAAGGTTTGGTGGGATAGTTGATTCTCGAACAGTCATTATACATGGAACTTTCAGTACAATTCAATCTTTAATTAAACACTGAGATTCTTGTTGGTAAACCTGGGAGTCACCAGGTAAACTTTGTAACTGTCAAGTGAATATTTATTTGTCATAACGTTTCATAAATTTCATACAACATATGCATAATTTAAGTATTTTCCAAAAATATACTTTTCAATTCCTTCACTTTCTCTGCTATGTTGGAAAAATATTTAAGCTTTGCAAGGAGAGATTTGACTTGTTCAATATCAAGGTCGTTGAAAGCTTCAGATATCTTGCTCACAAGGTCATGAATAGCAGCTTCATTTTGAGCTTCAAACTCTTCCAGTGCATCTATTGAGTCTGCTTCTACAAGATCCTCATTCACCTCCATTATTTTCATCAGAATCTTTGACTCCATTTGGATTTCATGTTCCCTAAGCGATAAATTGTTAAGTTCAAGCATGTACAGTCCTGGTGATATACGATGTATATATATATATATATATATATATATATATATATATATATATATATATATATATATATATATATATATATATATATATATATATATATATATATATATATATATATATACTGTTTTGGCGGTACTGTATTAAAAGTTTTATGTATATTTAGTCCTCGTAAAGGTATAAAGATGATGACATTAAGTGAATATCGCTCGACTAATTTATTTATTAAGTTGTTGAATGTTTGGTGCGCCTGAGATGAATGTTTAATTGAAATGCTCACCATATAGATATATAAATAATACACTTTTATTTTAGATACCCGCTTCAATGTAAAAATTCTGTAATTTCGCTGAATTTACATGTTAATATTAGAGCCAACAACAGTCACACACCCACAGCAGGGGGATACAATGAATCATAGCGTTCAATTTTAATTAGTTTATTAAGAAAACTAAATTTCTTCCTCAGAAGACAAATCGTTATAATCAATAAGTGCAGCGAGCCTTGTCATCTGTAGCTCTACATTCAGTTCTTTTTTTCTGAAATCAAGTAGACATGAAGATTTTTATTAACAATGATTTTTTTTTTATTTATATATATATATATATATATATATATATATATATATATATATATATATATATATATATATATATATATATATATATATACCTCCGCTCCCCTCTTACCTCCCTCCCAGACCCTACGCTGCCCTTCGCAACCCGAGGCTACCCTACCCTACCCGACCCGACGCTACCCTAACCGACCCTACGCTGCCCTACCCGACCCGGCACGATGCTACCCAACGCTGCCCACCGCTACTCTGCCCTACCCGACGCTACCATGCCCAAGCGCAACCACCGTATGCCATGCTTGGGACGCCGCGCTCTGGAGTCTGGTCGCTTGTGACGGGCGAGCTAGGGGGCTAGGCATGCTGCGTCGGCAATGAGAGTAGTTAAGCTATTCAGGGCGTCAACATTCCTTGTTAAAATGGAAATTTATATTGATGATGGGTTAACTCAACGTTATTGTACATAAGTGAATAACGGTATTAATCTTAGAACTTGGGTACGAGTTGGTCTGGGTACGAGTTGGTATGGGTACGAGTTGACCCTAACTCCTTAAATCCATCTCGGGTAAATTTCATGAAAAAAACATTCAAAATCAAATGCAAAGAAATGCGATGAATACTAGATGTTTTCATATCCCATGTATTATTTTAATACGTATTTAAAATGGATTAAAGTACCTGCAACTCACCTAACACAGTAGAAGTGATGAAAACTGAGCGATTTTTACGAATTTCAAAATAACCGCCAGCATTCAGCGACTGACCTAGGTTAAGGTCGTTACTAATTTGTAAAGATGCAGCTAGATGGCGCGATGGCAGACATCCAGCCGAAGACGAGCCACCGTTGGGCCGCCGGTGGACCGTCAACTGGGAACTGCCGGCGGCCCAACAGTGGCTCGTCATGGGCTAGAGCCGACAACAAGCCACCGTTGGACCGCCAGTGGACCGTCAACTGGGAACTGCCGGCGGCAAGCCACCGTTGGGCCGTTGGTGGACCGTCAGCTGGGAACTGAAAACGGTAATCACCAGCGGGCCGCTGGCGTTGTGTTATCTGGGATAGATATATATATATATACTTAAATAGAAGTGTCAGCTATCCCGACATGACCTAACCAGCAAGTAGGAGCTGAGGTGTGTCAGCTATGCCAACATGACCTAACCAGCAAGTTAGAGCTGAGGTGTGTCAGCTATCCCGACATGACCCAAACCAGCAAGTTAAAGCTGAGGTGTATCAGCTATCCGAACATGACCCAACCAGCAAGTTAAAGCTGAGGTGTATCAGCTATGCCAACATGACCTAACCAGCAAGTTAGAGCTGAGGTGTATCAGCTATCCGAACATGAACCAACCAGCAAGTTAGAGCTGAGGTGTGTCAGCTATCCCGACATGACCTAGCCAGCAACTATTAGAGCTGAGGTGTGTCAGCTATCCGAACATGACCCAACCAGCAAGTTAGAGCTGAGGTGTGTCAGCTATCCGAACATGATCTAACCAGTAAGTTAGAGCTGAGGTGCGTCAGCTATGCCAACATGATCTAACCAGCAACTATTAGAGCGGAGGTGTATCAGCTATCCCAACATGACGTAATTAGCAAGTTTATTTACACTGAACCTAATTTATATATAAGTAGACCTCACTGGCGTATTCAATTTATGATATCGCCATCATGACGAGATTAAAGCATGAATATTTCTTCAGAATATATTTGACAATTAATGCTCCCTTCATATTGCACTCTTGTTGGTTGGCCAACAAGCATCGCCCACTGGCGCTCAGCTCTCTCAGCGCTGTTCCACTTTTGCTTCGGAAGGAAGCCATGTCCTTTATATAGAGGTAACAGCACCAGCAGCAATATTCACGATATTACAATGATTCGTGTGAAACGAGGACAATGGTTGTTTTCGACAGATGAGCATGATGTGCTGTTGAATTCTTAAAGAAGTCAACAACACACCATGCTCATGAAGCATGAAAGTTAGAAGTTCTAACTATATAAAAATCAAATTTTATCTTCGTAAAATCGGTGTCAGGTTTAATTCAGCTGTTATAACGATTGGGAATTCTATTTCTTGTACGCGTACAGATGATACTGCAAAATACTATTAAACAGCTTTGTTAATCATATAAAATGATTATTTTACCCATCGTATATCTGTGAGGTATTTAGATGTATTTGCTAGTTGGGTAAAGTTAAATGGTTTGGTCGAATGTATTTTAGGAAGGCATTACTTTTCCAACGGCCCGTGGCTTTAATGATGTTATCTGGGTGCCCGTCGGCCGCCATTTGGGTAGCACGTCCAATGCGAAAGGAATGAGTGTTGTATGAATGTAGTGGAAGGCTGCAAAATGACAGACAGGCCTTGAGGAAAGAAAGAAAGTGGTCACGGTTAAGCGGGTTGCGAGATTGATCCACGAAAAGCGGACCATGAATCTGTCCTCGTTTACTGATATAATTGGACAATTCGCCAGTGACAAGTTTAAAAAGTTTGCTGAAAACTGGCAGTTTACCCATTGCACTTCTTCACCAATGTACCCCCAGAGCAATGGGAAGGTGGAAAATGCCGTTAAAACATTTACAAGTCTGATCATAAAAGCTCAGAAGGACGGAACAGATCCGTATCTTGCCATTTTGGATTTTCGGAACACTCAAACTCAGTATCTAGGACAGTCGCCTGCTCAGAGACTTTTCAACAGACGAACCAAGACATTGCTACCAACGAGTTCGAGACTGCTGAAACCACACTTAAACGACCCACAGGCATTTCAAGCAGCAAAGAATGAACTGTATAAGTCACAAATGAAACAAAATTAAGACAAGTTTGCCTCCTACCAACCTCTGACAGAACTGAAAGTGGGCGACACTGTGCGTATTAAAACAGCTGAAAAGTTCTCCAAAGAGTGGTTAAAGGGAACCATTGAGGGACCGGGTGATGTTACAGGTAGAACGTACATGATGACTCCTTCTGGAAAGTATCGCAGAAACAGACGACATCTCAAAAGAGTCAATGAGACTGTGACTGAGACAGTTGTACCCAGTGAACACAATGCGGATAATTACACACAAGGCGATTGTGACAAAACTGGTGCTGCAACAAAGCCAGTAACAAGTCTTTCTAAACCCAACGTGAGCCGCCAGGCTCACGTTGGGTTTAGAAAGACTTGTGGATGTGAGAACATTTTGTTTAACAGGTACAATGACTCTAAAAATGTCAGTGACTCTATTATCTATAGTGATAACATCCAGAGAAAAGGGGATGTAACGAACGTTATGATAAGTATCATAAGAGACTATGTCAGGTGACACTGACGTCACCTGTTTCGGTGTGGTAGTTATTGAGCAGCGTCTCTCTCTAGTTGTGTCTTTGTTTATTATTAATAAAGTTTACCAGTTCTACAACATATAGAACATGTTATAATGTGTACTGTTGGTATTAAGATATTTTTATTTTTGCTGGTAGAACAAGTTTCACTCCTATTATATTCCTATTGTATTGCATGCTGCACTATAAGATTATCTCAATCATTATCATGTAAATAACCTGATTGTATTTTCTCCTAGAGGGCGTGTGATTGCCAATAAACGTCATTGTCATTACATATTTATAAGGTATTTAAAAAATTTCACTTAACCATGTTTAATACATGTTATATGCAGTGGTCTTTGTGCGTGTTTACTTGTGTTTGGGTTGCAACATTTTAGACTTAATTTCCGTGTCAGTATGAACGTCATAATTTATTCCTATAAATACTAGTACAGAGTGGGCCATCATATGAACTTTATTACTGAAACCATGTTTTGGGCATTGCCTCTACATCAACGATCGGATATGATCATCTGATGGATCATTGATTAATAATCAAACTCGGATTGATACTTGACACTAATGATTGTCCACTTAACCGGACAAAGAGCACATCAGAAGCGATGGAAATCTCTAAAAATTCCATGAAATATCTCTATTGTCCACCTGGGTCAACCACATCATCACCCTCCTCCGTCTCTACCTGTTTGCTACTCAGCATCCCGAAATTAGGGTATGATGCCGAGTATCAACAGGGACATATTACATGTTATATACTAATGTAATATTTTTGACTAAATCACAAGGCCAAATTGAGGGAAGGGGTGCTGCACATGCATGTATGTAACCTGTGCACAAATATGGTAAACATATTCTCATTTGAATTGATAACAGCTCCAAAGCCATCTTCAACAATGAGAAGGCCATTCGTGGTGGAATTCTCGTTATTTTCCGAAAGTACCAATGTCAAAGTTACACTACAATAATTTTGAGAGTTGTTATTCTTTGGGATCATTTATTCTATTATTCACTAAATCTTTAACTCTCAATGAGTGGAGTACATTCGTGGTGGAATTCCTGTTATTTTCCGTAAGTACCGATGTCAGAGTTACACTACAATCATTTTGAGAGTTGTTATTCTTTGGGGTCATTTATTCTATTATGCACTAAATCTTTAACTTTCAATGAGTGGAGTACCTGGGACCCATTCCCGGCATTTTTTTGCTTAGTAGCTTCAGAGGACAGAACATATAGCAGAATATTCTTCACAATTCTTCAACATGTCAATATTATCCAACATGTTGAATGGCATTTTTAAAGTGCTCCCATAAATAGATAAATATGACATCCAGGCAGGCATCGATATATAATTGCTGTTAGCTGTATATAAATGCATTAAATGATTGGACATGTCGATGTGATTTATGGATGTTCATTATTCAGGTCACTTGGAAGCATTCCTGTGATTATTAATGGAGGATCATGAATTGATGATAGCATCATCGCTAAAATTTTAATTTGATTGATTCCTAGTTCTTTTCAAATACTCTCGAAACAATATCTAACATAGTACTTGGCAAATGATGTTTGTGTTAAAAGCTTGTTTTTGCTGATGGGCTCTTGGACCTAATAATGGCTTGCCAGGATAAATCGCTGGAAATTGACACAACCCCCAACTAAGGTATGGATTTGTGGTGACAATTCATATCGCACTAAGCTATAATGAAAAACCCATCATGCTAGTTTTCGTAAGATTCTGTTTTGGGGTGTAAGGATGATCAGGGCGATGTCAGTGTGATATTCTCTCTCACCGACTCGGAGGCCACTCGTAAATTATGGAATCACAAGTGAGTAAGGCCATGTGAAGAATTAGCTGAATCGTAATCTTTCTTAAACATATTTCCATTATAAATCTCTTGCTTGTCATATGTAGCTTTCTGATTTTCCTGTTTTCATTAGATTTCAGCTAAATTATAAGATCATTCTCAAAGAGTCTGAGTTGGTAAATGAGGGTTACTTATCGTGGTCACTCACCCAAATTAAGCATTTGAAGTTTTGTTAACATTCTGTGTAAGTTTTCCTACACAAAGTCATCATGGATGGCACAAATAGTTATTTCATATCCAAGTTGTCCTTCTGAAATAAGTAGCATAATGTCTTCAGGTGATGATGTCTTTACATTTACCTGTCTGCTTCATACATACTTCAAAGTGGCTGACATCACCAAGGTTACGGTCTCCAACTTGAAGGGATTGTCTTACTTAATTCAACAGTTTATATTCAAATATAGGATGTACCTATGGGTAATGATATGCACATTTAGATTATTGTATATCTGTAAATGTTTTCAACATAATCATAAAGTGCTGCTGTTGTGGTTTGGTGAGGTGTGCATTAAATGTTGTGGACTAGGTTGCTGATTGGACTTGTAGTGTGGAGGAAAGAGAGCTGGTTACCATAGCAGAGAATGTGGACAGGTACCTTAGACGAGAAGCACTGCTGAGAACCAGGATGACTTGAAATAATTCTGATTCCTACATTTTATATGTGATGAAATTCACAAGATTGCTTGGGTTAAGTTTGATACAGAGTGTTATGTATTACAGAGTGCATCAGAAAACACAAGAGAGGCATACCATTGGCTGTGTGTCCCAAGTGTCAAAAGTGAATTTCCCTGACACTGGTGAGATTTTAAAGATTTAATGTTGCATGGTTTGTTGTCCCATATTTTTTTTTTTCATGCTGATGTGACGGAGACAGCTTTTGAGTGGGGCATTGGATGTGTGTGTGTGTGTGTGTGTGTGTGTGTGTGTGTGTGTGTGTGTGTGTGTGTGTGTGTGTGTGTGTGTGTGTGTGTGTGTGTGTGTGTGTGTGTGTGTGCAGTTGTGTGGAATCAATGGAAAGAGAAGGCGTTAGCTATGGCAGATCTGGGAGATGATGATTACCTCAACATGGTGTGCGTTGAGGCTGGTTATGTCGATGAAATGAAGTCACTTTCACCACAACAGGTCTTTACCGCTTCACAAACCCTGAAAACCATTCTCTAGATCTTACAACATCTGGGTTTGGGAAGATGTTGTGCTGTTTTTTTTGGAACCACAGCAAATACTGTGTTGATTAGTCTTTTGAACATTCTAACTGCCTACCTGGTAAATAATATTTTATTATCAAATAAATTTGTTGGTATTAGAAATTGATTATTGCATTTCTGATTGTATTGTACAGAGTATTTATTTAATTAGTTGTGAGAATTAATTGGAACAAATAGACTAATTTCCAAGTGTTGGTATTCCATGTATGGATGTAACTATTCTTTCAGTAAACAATAAGCTCTATTTAATGGTTAGGTATGTATACATAAATGATGACTTAAGAAATTGTAATTATATGGTTTTTACTATTTCCTTGATTGGTTGAGCACAGGATCCTTAAGGTTTGGTGGGATAGTTGATTCTCGAACAGTCATTATACATGGAACTTTCAGTACAATTCAATCTTTAATTAAACACTGAGATTCTTGTTGGTAAACCTGGGAGTCACCAGGTAAACTTTGTAACTGTCAAGTGAATATTTATTTGTCATAACGTTTCATAAATTTCATACAACATATGCATAATTTAAGTATTTTCCAAAAATATACTTTTCAATTCCTTCACTTTCTCTGCTATGTTGGAAAAATATTTAAGCTTTGCAAGGAGAGATTTGACTTGTTCAATATCAAGGTCGTTGAAAGCTTCAGATATCTTGCTCACAAGGTCATGAATAGCAGCTTCATTTTGAGCTTCAAACTCTTCCAGTGCATCTATTGAGTCTGCTTCTACAAGATCCTCATTCACCTCCATTATTTTCATCAGAATCTTTGACTCCATTTGGATTTCATGTTCCCTAAGCGATAAATTGTTAAGTTCAAGCATGTACAGTCCTGGTGATATACGATGTATATATATATATATATATATATATATATATATATATATATATATATATATATATATATATATATATATATATATATATATATATATATATATATATATATATATATATACTGTTTTGGCGGTACTGTATTAAAGTTTTATGTATATTTAGTCCTCGTAAAGGTATAAAGATGATGACATTAAGTGAATATCGCTCGACTAATTTATTTATTAAGTTGTTGAATGTTTGGTGCGCCTGAGATGAATGTTTAATTGAAATGCTCACCATATAGATATATAAATAATACACTTTTATTTTAGATACCCGCTTCAATGTAAAAATTCTGTAATTTCGCTGAATTTACATGTTAATATTAGAGCCAACAACAGTCACACACCCACAGCAGGGGGATACAATGAATCATAGCGTTCAATTTTAATTAGTTTATTAAGAAAACTAAATTTCTTCCTCAGAAGACAAATCGTTATAATCAATAAGTGCAGCGAGCCTTGTCATCTGTAGCTCTACATTCAGTTCTTTTTCTGAAATCAAGTAGACATGAAGATTTTTATTAACAATGATTTTTTTATTATTTATATATATATATATATATATATATATATATATATATATATATATATATATATATATATATATATATATATATATATATATATATATATATACCTCCGCTCCCCTCTTACCTCCCTCCCAGACCCTACGCTGCCCTTCGCAACCCGAGGCTACCCTACCCTACCCGACCCGACGCTACCCTAACCGACCCTACGCTGCCCTACCCGACCCGGCACGATGCTACCCAACGCTGCCCACCGCTACTCTGCCCCCTACCCGACGCTACCATGCCCAAGCGCAACCACCGTATGCCATGCTTGGGACGCCGCGCTCTGGAGTCTGGTCGCTTGTGACGGGCGAGCTAGGGGGCTAGGCATGCTGCGTCGGCAATGAGAGTAGTTAAGCTATTCAGGGCGTCAACATTCCTTGTTAAAATGGAAATTTATATTGATGATGGGTTAACTCAACGTTATTGTACATAAGTGAATAACGGTATTAATCTTAGAACTTGGGTACGAGTTGGTCTGGGTACGAGTTGGTATGGGTACGAGTTGACCCTAACTCCTTAAATCCATCTCGGGTAAATTTCATGAAAAAAACATTCAAAATCAAATGCAAAGAAATGCGATGAATACTAGATGTTTTCATATCCCATGTATTATTTTAATACGTATTTAAAATGGATTAAAGTACCTGCAACTCACCTAACACAGTAGAAGTGATGAAAACTGAGCGATTTTTACGAATTTCAAAATAACCGCCAGCATTCAGCGACTGACCTAGGTTAAGGTCGTTACTAATTTGTAAAGATGCAGCTAGATGGCGCGATGGCAGACATCCAGCCGAAGACGAGCCACCGTTGGGCCGCCGGTGGACCGTCAACTGGGAACTGCCGGCGGCCCAACAGTGGCTCGTCATGGGCTAGAGCCGACAACAAGCCACCGTTGGACCGCCAGTGGACCGTCAACTGGGAACTGCCGGCGGCAAGCCACCGTTGGGCCGTTGGTGGACCGTCAGCTGGGAACTGAAAACGGTAATCACCAGCGGGCCGCTGGCGTTGTGTTATCTGGGATAGATATATATATATATACTTAAATAGAAGTGTCAGCTATCCCGACATGACCTAACCAGCAAGTAGGAGCTGAGGTGTGTCAGCTATGCCAACATGACCTAACCAGCAAGTTAGAGCTGAGGTGTGTCAGCTATCCCGACATGACCCAAACCAGCAAGTTAAAGCTGAGGTGTATCAGCTATCCGAACATGACCCAACCAGCAAGTTAAAGCTGAGGTGTATCAGCTATGCCAACATGACCTAACCAGCAAGTTAGAGCTGAGGTGTATCAGCTATCCGAACATGAACCAACCAGCAAGTTAGAGCTGAGGTGTGTCAGCTATCCCGACATGACCTAGCCAGCAACTATTAGAGCTGAGGTGTGTCAGCTATCCGAACATGACCCAACCAGCAAGTTAGAGCTGAGGTGTGTCAGCTATCCGAACATGATCTAACCAGTAAGTTAGAGCTGAGGTGCGTCAGCTATGCCAACATGATCTAACCAGCAACTATTAGAGCGGAGGTGTATCAGCTATCCCAACATGACGTAATTAGCAAGTTTATTTACACTGAACCTAATTTATATATAAGTAGACCTCACTGGCGTATTCAATTTATGATATCGCCATCATGACGAGATTAAAGCATGAATATTTCTTCAGAATATATTTGACAATTAATGCTCCCTTCATATTGCACTCTTGTTGGTTGGCCAACAAGCATCGCCCACTGGCGCTTCAGCTCTCTCAGCGCTGTTCCACTTTTGCTTCGGAAGGAAGCCATGTCCTTTATATAGAGGTAACAGCACCAGCAGCAATATTCACGATATTACAATGATTCGTGTGAAACGAGGACAATGGTTGTTTTCGACAGATGAGCATGATGTGCTGTTGAATTCTTAAAGAAGTCAACAACACACCATGCTCATGAAGCATGAAAGTTAGAAGTTCTAACTATATAAAAATCAAATTTTATCTTCGTAAAATCGGTGTCAGGTTTAATTCAGCTGTTATAACGATTGGGAATTCTATTTCTTGTACGCGTACAGATGATACTGCAAAATACTATTAAACAGCTTTGTTAATCATATAAAATGATTATTTTACCCATCGTATATCTGTGAGGTATTTAGATGTATTTGCTAGTTGGGTAAAGTTAAATGGTTTGGTCGAATGTATTTTAGGAAGGCATTACTTTTCCAACGGCCCGTGGCTTTAATGATGTTATCTGGGTGCCCGTCGGCCGCCATTTGGGTAGCACGTCCAATGCGAAAGGAATGAGTGTTGTATGAATGTAGTGGAAGGCTGCAAAATGACAGACAGGCCTTGAGGAAAGAAAGAAAGTGGTCACGGTTAAGCGGGTTGCGAGATTGATCCACGAAAAGCGGACCATGAATCTGTCCTCGTTTACTGATATAATTGGACAATTCGCCAGTGACAAGTTTAAAAAGTTTGCTGAAAACTGGCAGTTTACCCATTGCACTTCTTCACCAATGTACCCCCAGAGCAATGGGAAGGTGGAAAATGCCGTTAAAACATTTACAAGTCTGATCATAAAAGCTCAGAAGGACGGAACAGATCCGTATCTTGCCATTTTGGATTTTCGGAACACTCAAACTCAGTATCTAGGACAGTCGCCTGCTCAGAGACTTTTCAACAGACGAACCAAGACATTGCTACCAACGAGTTCGAGACTGCTGAAACCACACTTAAACGACCCACAGGCATTTCAAGCAAAGAATGAACTGTATAAGTCACAAATGAAACAAAATTAAGACAAGTTTGCCTCCTACCAACCTCTGACAGAACTGAAAGTGGGCGACACTGTGCGTATTAAAACAGCTGAAAAGTTCTCCAAAGAGTGGTTAAAGGGAACCATTGAGGGACCGGGTGATGTTACAGGTAGAACGTACATGATGACTCCTTCTGGAAAGTATCGCAGAAACAGACGACATCTCAAAAGAGTCAATGAGACTGTGACTGAGACAGTTGTACCCAGTGAACACAATGCGGATAATTACACACAAGGCGATTGTGACAAAACTGGTGCTGCAACAAAGCCAGTAACAAGTCTTTCTAAACCCAACGTGAGCCGCCAGGCTCACGTTGGGTTTAGAAAGACTTGTGGATGTGAGAACATTTTGTTTAACAGGTACAATGACTCTAAAAATGTCAGTGACTCTATTATCTATAGTGATAACATCCAGAGAAAAGGGGATGTAACGAACGTTATGATAAGTATCATAAGAGACTATGTCAGGTGACACTGACGTCACCTGTTTCGGTGTGGTAGTTATTGAGCAGCGTCTCTCTCTAGTTGTGTCTTTGTTTATTATTAATAAAGTTTACCAGTTCTACAACATATAGAACATGTTATAATGTGTACTGTTGGTATTAAGATATTTTTATTTTTGCTGGTAGAACAAGTTTCACTCCTATTATATTCCTATTGTATTGCATGCTGCACTATAAGATTATCTCAATCATTATCATGTAAATAACCTGATTGTATTTTCTCCTAGAGGGCGTGTGATTGCCAATAAACGTCATTGTCATTACATATTTATAAGGTATTTAAAAAATTTCACTTAACCATGTTTAATACATGTTATATGCAGTGGTCTTTGTGCGTGTTTACTTGTGTTTGGGTTGCAACATTTTAGACTTAATTTCCGTGTCAGTATGAACGTCATAATTTATTCCTATAAATACTAGTACAGAGTGGGCCATCATATGAACTTTATTACTGAAACCATGTTTTGGGCATTGCCTCTACATCAACGATCGGATATGATCATCTGATGGATCATTGATTAATAATCAAACTCGGATTGATACTTGACACTAATGATTGTCCACTTAACCGGACAAAGAGCACATCAGAAGCGATGGAAATCTCTAAAAATTCCATGAAATATCTCTATTGTCCACCTGGGTCAACCACATCATCACCCTCCTCCGTCTCTACCTGTTTGCTACTCAGCATCCCGAAATTAGGGTATGATGCCGAGTATCAACAGGGACATATTACATGTTATATACTAATGTAATATTTTTGACTAAATCACAAGGCCAAATTGAGGGAAGGGGTGCTGCACATGCATGTATGTAACCTGTGCACAAATATGGTAAACATATTCTCATTTGAATTGATAACAGCTCCAAAGCCATCTTCAACAATGAGAAGGCCATTCGTGGTGGAATTCTCGTTATTTTCCGAAAGTACCAATGTCAAAGTTACACTACAATAATTTTGAGAGTTGTTATTCTTTGGGATCATTTATTCTATTATTCACTAAATCTTTAACTCTCAATGAGTGGAGTACATTCGTGGTGGAATTCCTGTTATTTTCCGTAAGTACCGATGTCAGAGTTACACTACAATCATTTTGAGAGTTGTTATTCTTTGGGGTCATTTATTCTATTATGCACTAAATCTTTAACTTTCAATGAGTGGAGTACCTGGGACCCATTCCCGGCATTTTTTTGCTTTAGTAGCTTCAGAGGACAGAACATATAGCAGAATATTCTTCACAATTCTTCAACATGTCAATATTATCCAACATGTTGAATGGCATTTTTAAAGTGCTCCCATAAATAGATAAATATGACATCCAGGCAGGCATCGATATATAATTGCTGTTAGCTGTATATAAATGCATTAAATGATTGGACATGTCGATGTGATTTATGGATGTTCATTATTCAGGTCACTTGGAAGCATTCCTGTGATTAATGGAGGATCATGAATTGATGATAGCATCATCGCTAAAATTTTAATTTGATTGATTCCTAGTTCTTTTCAAATACTCTCGAAACAATATCTAACATAGTACTTGGCAAATGATGTTTGTGTTAAAAGCTTGTTTTTGCTGATGGGCTCTTGGACCTAATAATGGCTTGCCAGGATAAATCGCTGGAAATTGACACAACCCCCAACTAAGGTATGGATTTGTGGTGACAATTCATATCGCACTAAGCTATAATGAAAAACCCATCATGCTAGTTTTCGTAAGATTCTGTTTTGGGGTGTAAGGATGATCAGGGCGATGTCAGTGTGATATTCTCTCTCACCGACTCGGAGGCCACTCGTAAATTATGGAATCACAAGTGAGTAAGGCCATGTGAAGAATTAGCTGAATCGTAATCTTTCTTAAACATATTTCCATTATAAATCTCTTGCTTGTCATATGTAGCTTTCTGATTTTCCTGTTTTCATTAGATTTCAGCTAAATTATAAGATCATTCTCAAAGAGTCTGAGTTGGTAAATGAGGGTTACTTATCGTGGTCACTCACCCAAATTAAGCATTTGAAGTTTTGTTAACATTCTGTGTAAGTTTTCCTACACAAAGTCATCATGGATGGCACAAATAGTTATTTCATATCCAAGTTGTCCTTCTGAAATAAGTAGCATAATGTCTTCAGGTGATGATGTCTTTACATTTACCTGTCTGCTTCATACATACTTCAAAGTGGCTGACATCACCAAGGTTACGGTCTCCAACTTGAAGGGATTGTCTTACTTAATTCAACAGTTTATATTCAAATATAGGATGTACCTATGGGTAATGATATGCACATTTAGATTATTGTATATCTGTAAATGTTTTCAACATAATCATAAAGTGCTGCTGTTGTGGTTTGGTGAGGTGTGCATTAAATGTTGTGGACTAGGTTGCTGATTGGACTTGTAGTGTGGAGGAAAGAGAGCTGGTTACCATAGCAGAGAATGTGGACAGGTACCTTAGACGAGAAGCACTGCTGAGAACCAGGATGACTTGAAATAATTCTGATTCCTACATTTTATATGTGATGAAATTCACAAGATTGCTTGGGTTAAGTTTGATACAGAGTGTTATGTATTACAGAGTGCATCAGAAAACACAAGAGAGGCATACCATTGGCTGTGTGTCCCAAGTGTCAAAAGTGAATT
>CM067350.1:63223904-63241620 GCA_034190875.2 Urechis unicinctus
ATTATCTGACAGCAACTTCTTATTACGAAGCAGCCAAGTGGACATGGAACATGAACGTCATAATATGGCAATAGAAAAGCTACAATCTCCTCAGGCAGCATGGGCTCAAAAGGGAAATGAGCAGTTTAGCCTCTTTTGTAGTCAATGGCTCAGCCACTTGTAATCAATGATAGTTGTGTGGCCACTTCGCCGCCGCCACGTGGGGGAATGCTCACCAGACTACCCATGCCAACTCACATGAAGCCTGTTGGGGAGTTTGAAAGTGATATGGCGAAGACCCCCTACAGTGATGGTTCAGGAGCACTCTCCATGGCAGACATGTTTGACGCTATGCTAATATAACATCTCTGCAATAGTTAACGGAGCGCACGCAATCTGACCGGGCGATAACAAGCAGCGCGCGTCAAATATAAACAAACATTAATGGTCAACATGAATGGAGCTTATCGGGGAAGCTCGGAAGCAAGCCCTTCTGTTGGAAATAAAGCTGTGTTTACTGTCCACAAAGGTAGCATTTTGATGTCTTTGATTATGAACTATCGGTTAAGGAGCTGATACCCCTCGCTGGAGACCAATCATCCGTGATCTTCCACTGCCACCTGGTGGTGACGAATCAGACTCGGACGGAAATAGCAGTATTCTAGAGTGAATGGTGTTGTGGTTGATGCTGACAACCGAGATGGTGCCTCTGACCGTAGTCACACCTCCATGACAAATGAGGAAGATCGACCCATGAAGAGGTGCATGTTTGCTATTCAGTGAATGAATCAAGAGGCTAATTGTGCCTAGGATGAGGGGTGTGTTGAGGTGTTTGACATTATCTGCCAGATTGAGGAGGGCTGTGTTACCAAGCGGCACTTGTCACAAACTTTCCGCGGCATGAACAACAAGGCCGACCACCTGAACCTCGCTTGAATTTTCTGTCATTTGTGGCATTTTTTTTCTTTTTGTGCTGTTGCATGACACGTTTAATGTTTTGTGTTTGCTTGTATGTGGCGTGTTTGCTTGTATGAGGAGTGTTTTGGCCAAACACTTGGTGATGTGTGGGCAGTATGGCAGAAGCGGGTTTTCGCGCCAAGCTGCCTCCCGCTCTAGGTGGGAGGCCTGACTCGCACAGTAAATGATGGGTGAGACGTTTCCTGTGTATATTGATGTTCCCTGTGTTTCTATATAATGTGTAACTTGTATAGTATTTTTATGTCTATGCATTTATTATAATGTTAACATTTCACATTGAAAACCCCGTGGTCACGTGACCTTGTGTATATAAGCGGTGGCGTCTTCCGCCAAAGGTAGATTGCATTTTTGCAGTTACCATTTTTGGATCTGAAATAAGGTTTTGTCACCAAAGCCTTCCTGAAGTTTTATTGGTGAGTTCCATTAAGTGGAACCATATTGCGGGTATTCGAGTAAGTCAGAGGTGTTGTGGAGGTCCTGTAAAGCCGGACCTATGAACCTATAAACGGCACCATCGACTGTCTTGGATTATCGCAAGTTGCGCTGAACCATTAGTTGTGGCTGAATCATAACTGAAGTTTAGCTAACGGAAAGTCTGATAACGATCCCAATTCGCCAATTGAACCCCACCACTCGCACGCTACACAAGCGAGGAAAACTGCATTGGTCTAAACTACTTCAGGTCGACCCAGGAAGGGAGTTTATGGGAACAGTGAATCAGCTGCTAGCAAAACCGGGTATCGGTCAGGCGTGGCCGTGTGAATATCCATCGAGACCAGGCTATAGTGGAATGCTTTAACCGAACACTTGCTGAACAACTCTTTGGACACCAGTATGCCGTCCCTCACCTTCTCCTCTACACCAGGACCCTGAGGAATAAGCTCTTCTAAACGACTCACGCGCTCCAAAAGGTCCTCATACTTTGATTCCAAATCCCTCACCTCAATCTCAAGGTCTACCTTCTCCTCCCATATATGTTCCACGTCTGCCTGCAGCTTGGCCACCCCCATATGTTCATCGGTGCTCATTCTATACCTCAGCCCCCATATGTTCAACATATCGACGCGTGCCCATAGGCCAGAGTGTCTACACCACCTGGAGCTATCCACCGCTTTGAGTCAAAGGGGGAGAGAGACACCTTGTTAACGTGGAGCCCATATATTTTATGGCAGTCACTCCTGAGCATGTTCATTCCGTGGCGAAACTGCTTTTGGGCGAACAGTGACTCCACGTACTGAGCGTGTCGTAGATGCTTCTTCACCACCACCTTCTTCACACCTTTTGCTTTTTTGATCTCATCCCGACTCGACATCAAGATCGAGTACATCTTAGGGCGCAGACCAACATACTCCTTGATGGGCACGCCGGCACACTCATCCTTCATCTTCCCCAGAACCTTCTTGTTCACACTGCTGTAGAGACTACGGGAGGGATGAAAGTTGCTGGTGTCAAAGAGATGGACATCTTCCTTCATGTCAGCATACACGTCAGGCGTGCGTATCTCCATTAGCAGCGAATCCGTATCTGTGTACAACAAGCCAAGGTTCTTGCCGTATCTGGGCTTCATGGTATTATAATAGAAGTCATACATCAGGTGTTTGGAGAGGTCGAGTATACACATGCCCACATACACAGGGCGGTTCAGTACCAGGTGAGTCTTGTGCATGTGCAGAGCGGCCAGGTCATTATCAAACACCTGATGACGCGCGTAGGCGGGACTTGCAATAAGCCTACGCATTCTTTCTTCTTCCGTAGATCGCACAATCTTGACATTGACCCGCCTGCGGAGGTTCTCCATAGTCTTACCGAACACAGAGTTGTTCATAAGCTTATACAGGTCCTTCTCAAAGTCGCTGGTGGCCACCTTACGCAGATCCGTATTCATCTGAATGTAAGGCTCCATCCAGGGGCTCTGGGTGAAGACAAGTGCTCGATGGATCTTGGTAAGTCTCATCCCCAAAGACAGATACAGCTTGAGGTTCCTGTAGTGCACCACATACTTCTCCTTATTCCGCAGGTTTGGCACCAGCTTTTCAACCTCGCCCAGGGTGCCACCCAACTCGCCCAGGAGGTTCTTCTGATAGATAGACAACCAGTCGTTCTCTACAAGAAGCCGCTCCGGAGCCAGCGGGTAGTCGTTGTGCTCGTCATGAAGTGCAGTAGGATACTCCAAGTCAACCTCAAGTATGTATCCAGTCTCGGCATCATCTGGGTGGTCCTTTATCTGTAGATCCTCCGGCCGAGTCACCCACTCAATACCCGCAGTTGGCAAAGGCTGACTCATAGCCCACCCATACAAATTGTTAGCATCAAGGTACTTCATGGATGTAGCTCGTCGGACAAACCTCAAACACATCTGCCAGGAGCAGTACATCTGTCCGCAGGTACATGGTCATGGTAGTCACCCATGTTCTTACACCTGAACACGCTCCAGACCTTTTGTGCATGGGCATAGTCTACAGTGGATATACCCTCCTCAGAGAGCTTGCTGTAGAACTCCTGGATTGGCGGCAGAGGGGAATCAAGACTATATCCCAGCTGTCCATGAACTCATAGGGGAAGACTCCCTTACGCAACAGCAACCGCCGCTTTATCTGGTCTGGCTCATATTCCGCCGTCACAGCAAAGGCATCTGGGTTGTTAGCAGACACCAGCTTCGAGGCCAGGAGAAACTGTGCACTGTCAATGAATCTTGACATTGACCCGCCTGCAGAGGTTCTCCATAGTCTTACCGAACACAGAGTTGTTCATAAGCTTATACAGGTCCTTCTCAAAGTCGCTGGTGGCCAACTTACGCAGATCCATATTCATCTGAATGTAAGGCTCCATCCAGGGGCTCTGGGTTAAGACAAGTGCTCGATGGATCTTGGTAAGTCTCATCCCCAAAGACAGATACAGCTTGAGGTTCTTGTAGTGCACCACATACTTCTCCTTATTCCGCAGGTTTGGCACCAGCTTTTCAACCTCGCCCAGGGTGCCACCCAACTCGCCCAGGAGGTTCTTCTGATAGATAGACAACCAGTCGTTCTCTACAAGAAGCCGCTCCGGAGCCAGCGGGTAGTCGTTGTGCTCGTCATGAAGTGCAGTAGGATACTCCAAGTCAACCTCAAGTATGTATCCAGTCTCGGCATCATCTGGGTGGTCCTTTATCTGTAGATCCTCCGGCCGAGCCACCCACTCAATACCCGCAGTTGGCAAAGGCTGACTCATAGCCCACCCATACAAATTGTTAGCATCAAGGTACTGGATGTAGCTCGTCGGACAAACCGGGGCTGGTATAGTAGTGGGCTGGATCCAACCCGTACTGCTTAAGACAGGTCTTGTGGAACACCTCAAACACATCTGCCAGGAGCAGTACATCTGTCCGCAGGTACATGTCATGGTAGTCACCCATGTTCTTACACCTGAACACGCTCCAGACCTTTTGTGCATGGGCATAGTCTACAGTGGATATACCCTCCTCAGAGAGCTTGCTGTAGAACTCCTGGATTGGCGGCAGAGGGGAATCAAACTTATCCCAGCTGTCCATGAACTCATAGGGGAAGACTCCCTTACGCAACAGCAACCGCCGCTTTATCTGGTCTGGCTCATATTCCGCCGTCACAGCAAAGGCATCTGGGTTGTTAGCAGACACCAGCTTATCAAGCGAGGCCAGGAGAAACTGTGCACTGTCAATGAATCTTGACATTGACCCGCCTGCAGAGGTTCTCCATAGTCTTACCGAACACAGAGTTGTTCATAAGCTTATACAGGTCCTTCTCAAAGTCGCTGGTGGCCAACTTACGCAGATCCATATTCATCTGAATGTAAGGCTCCATCCAGGGGCTCTGGGTTAAGACAAGTGCTCGATGGATCTTGGTAAGTCTCATCCCCAAAGACAGATACAGCTTGAGGTTCTTGTAGTGCACCACATACTTCTCCTTATTCCGCAGGTTTGGCACCAGCTTTTCAACCTCGCCCAGGGTGCCACCCAACTCGCCCAGGAGGTTCTTCTGATAGATAGACAACCAGTCGTTCTCTACAAGAAGCCGCTCCGGAGCCAGCGGGTAGTCGTTGTGCTCGTCATGAAGTGCAGTAGGATACTCCAAGTCAACCTCAAGTATGTATCCAGTCTCGGCATCATCTGGGTGGTCCTTTATCTGTAGATCCTCCGGCCGAGCCACCCACTCAATACCCGCAGTTGGCAAAGGCTGACTCATAGCCCACCCATACAAATTGTTAGCATCAAGGTACTGGATGTAGCTCGTTGGTTTATCCTGGTCAAAGTCATCCACGAGCGGGTTATTGGCATTAGCGTGGCGGCGCGACACCATGCTTATACCGCCGCGTAGACCTTTCTCAATGAACAGGTGCTTGTCATAGTCGGTGAGTAGCTCGAGTTCCACGCCTGTGCTCTTAAGCAAAGCATCCCATGACAAACCGGGGCTGGTATAGTAGTGGGCTGGATCCAACCCGTACTGCTTAAGACAGGTCTTGTGGAACACCTCAAACACATCTGCCAGGAGCAGTACATCTGTCCGCAGGTACAGGTCATGGTAGTCACCCATGTTCTTACACCTGAACACGCTCCAGACCTTTTGTGCATGGGCATAGTCTACAGTGGATATACCCTCCTCAGAGAGCTTGCTGTAGAACTCCTGGATTGGCGGCAGAGGGGAATCAAACTTATCCCAGCTGTCCATGAACTCATAGGGGAAGACTCCCTTACGCAACAGCAACCGCCGCCTTATCTGGTCTGGCTCATATTCCGCCGTCACAGCAAAGGCATCTGGGTTGTTAGCAGACACCAGCTTATCAAGCGAGGCCAGGAGAAACTGTGCACTGTCAATGAAGCACAACTGTCCAAGCGACAGGGAGATATATTTCTCCATGTTGTTGGGGATACAGTTGATGTTCCCCTCCACTTTGCTTATACCCTGCATCAACAGATGGGAGTCGTAGCCCCGCAGGTTATAGAACACCACAGGGATGGGTGTTGTCTTGGGACTCAGCCGAAGTTTCAGGTTACACACGTTATGGGCTGGCCCTCTGTACAAGCCTGTTATATGGCAGTGATCGCGAACAGAGTCACAGCCCAGTTTTTTCTTGCACACATGACAGTGAGTTGCAGCCTTATGTGCCCTTCTATCCTCCAGAGTCATCCGCATAGGGACAGGCTTGGACAGAACTGTTTTGATCTTTTGCTCCTCCTGCTGCAGAGCCTGTAAGAACTTCTCCACAGTATCGCTTCCTCTGTAAACCACAGGGGGTTCGGTCTTACCGTCACAACGAACAACCACATAGCCGTAGCCGCATCCTTGGTGTTCCTGCGTTCTCTGAGTGTTGCTCTTACCAGGATTAAGCGCAGGACCCAGAAGCTTCACTGTGAACGCTTCAAAGTCAGCATAGATGACGTAGGGTGCAGCAAGCTGTTTCTGCCAGTTCTGGAAGGATAATATGTTCTTCCCTTCCTCAGGCATATCCACTCGCACAGCAGTTTGCCCTATCCCCATACACTCAGGCTTATGCACCAGGAGCAGACCCTCTGAGGTATATCCATGCAGACATAGCTCACAGAAGAACTTGCGCTCTTTATGTTTCGTCTGGTCATACAGCAAGCGGTTCAGGTCTTTGATTTGCGTGTAATGAAACTTGCCGTCCTTCTCAATCAGCATGAGGTTTTTACGGGTACCAGAGTGCTTACTGATGCGGTGTACGATAGTGGTCTTCCCATCCCAGCCAAAAACGTTCAAGACTAGGTTAGCATGCTTTTCTATCTTCTCAACATGCGACACCGGTGTAGGATATTCTACACCTGAACCCTCCAGCAGATCCAAAAGCCACTGAATGTTATATTTTGATGGTCGCTGTGGGTCCTTGGCTACCGGGTGCAGAGCGGCTACAATAGCCCATAGAATGCTGAAGTCGTCCCAGTTCTTTACATTTATGATGGCCTGCTTAGCCGCCAGCGCAGCCGGAAGTCGCAGGTAGGAGCCACTCAGTGCTGTCATCATCGGCGTGCTTGGAGAGTCTTACCTTAAGGGCAAACTGACACTTGATTCCACCTAGCTCTTCTAGCTCACCAGTCAAAACTTTATGCATCTTTCGACGCATGCCCTTAAAGAACATCATAAGGTCCGAGCTAAGGGGGTGAGACTCAGGAACGTTCATCACCCATCCACGCAAATAGCTTTTAACAGCCCACTTAGTCTTCTTGAAGGCAAGACGCGCTGTGGGGACTGGGGACTGGGTTGCGGGGATGCGTGGGGCAGGGACAGGTCTGCGTGCGGCAGGGACTGGTCTGCGTGGGGCAGCAGTGGGGACAGGGGTGCGTGCCACCCCAGCCTTTAATCTAGCCAACATCTCCTTGTATGTACGGTCATATTCATTACGCACTTGGAGTGCTTTGAGTGCAACCTTAGAGCGTGGATAAGGAGGCTTAAAACTGTGAATTGAAACATAATCGTTTTGGGCTTCACGTGCCCGCTGATTATGAGTCATGTTTACTATACCGTTCCATTAGTCTAAAAGAGAATTCGTTGATACACAAAAGGCAATGACAATACAGCGAGCGGACTTTGACCTGCGCAGTAAACACCCGTCTCTGACAAGGTGCCACGATTCGTCGCACATAGGCCTGACCGCCAAACCATGTTGTTGACAGCGCCACAAGATTTCTATTTTTATACAGTGGGGAATCCCCGTTCAGTGGCGTCGACTGGCGAGTCAGTGTCCCCAGCTATAGGCCGTTGTGAAGCAATTTTTTTTCTTTTGACGAAGACGACTGTGGTTGACTTTATCGAACCCACAATCCATACACAATCCTACCTTATTATTTTTTATAGCCTTCTGACAACCCGTACAAAGACGATTAATGACACCATGTTTTATCTTATATCTGTGTAAATTACAAAACTCTTGCTCTTGCGTACAGGGCCTGTTACAGGTGTCTTTCTTCCCGAGTAATATCCATTGGCACTTATAGTATAGTACAGGTTCACCAGATTTAGTGACAGAGCTTCCAATCCGGAAGACATTGAGTGACCACACAGGGTCAGTGGCCCGCCGACGCTGGTCTTGCTCTGCCTCACCAGGCTGGTAGAGGTAGCGAACGCCAACATCAGAGGGAAGCTTTTGCTCTTTGACCCCCAGAGGGCGCCCTGGTACGACTGCAGATGGCTTTTGTGCAACTCGTTTTGCCTTTATAGCATCTTTAGGTTTTTTTCCAGTCAAGCGGGTCACCTCATTATTTATCGCAGAGACTACAGCCTGCAGTCGAGAAACCCACTCAGTCGATCATTTTCCAGTATCCCTTAACTCTACGGCATACTGGTGACCAAAGAGTCGCTCAGCCAGGGTTCGGTTAAAGCGTTCCACTATACCATGATCTCAATGGATATTCACACGGCCACGTCTGACTGATACTCCATGTTTTACTAACAGCTGATTCGCTGCACCCATAAACTCCCGTCCGGGGTCCACCTGAAGTAGTTTAGGCCACCCCAGCGGTCCTCGCTTGTATATCCTCTCGAGTGCACCTGCGACCTCCTTAGCCTCTTTTGTAGTCAATGGCTCAGCCACTTTGTAGCGCGAGGCCACATCAACCAATGTTAGGGCATACTTGTAAGTGCGGCGCTTCACAACATCATGAGGAAGAAATAAGAGATCGGCTTGGTGCACCTCATTAGGGACAGGGACATCAAACTTTGGTCTGGGAATGTGTTTTGGCACTGGCAGGTAGATTTGCCATATAGCTTGCTTTGTTAGCCACCCCCTGGCAACTTCCTCAGAAACCCTCGCTTCTGTTGCAAGCTTCTTGATAGCTGTTATGCCTTTCCAGTAGCCCTTAGGACTATAGTAGATCTTTTGCATGCGACGATCCATATACAGTAAACGCTCGAGGCTCCAAATAACCTACTTAGCAAGCCTGTATGCAACCAGCCTAGTCGCTGCCATACCCAGTATAATGAACGCCACCTCACGCCCCCTCTGTTCATCTGAGGGCTCGTAGAAGTCTGAAAGCTGCGGCTCAGAACCCAACGGGTCGACGGTTTTATTCGTAATCAGGGAGAACTCACGCATAGCCTCGTCCGCATCCCTAAAAGTATGCTCGGCATGTCCCTGGCGGCGCAGTTGCTCATTGATGAAGTCTAAACGCTCAGTTCTCTTCTTGGCCCATGCTGCCTGAGCAGATTGAAGCTGCTCGATTGCCATATCATGACGTTTACGTTCCGCGTCCACTTGGCTGTCTCGTGATTTAGAGAATAAAAAGTTCCTCCCAGAGAATGCAAGGGCGTTAACAAGAGCACCCCCAACAAGTAGCGCGAGTGTGGCCATTACTTCATTATATCAACTGGTAAGATTCCTTGTTTAATTAGCATATCCTTTGTGGCCATAGCTAGTGATACATCGGCAACAACCATAGCCAGGTCCCGTGGGGTGAAATCAAGACGTGGCACCCCACCACCCAGAGCCATCTTAGCAAGCTTGGCATAACCTATTGAAATACCGGAAACAACTACACCGTGGTACAGAGCGTTGATGAGCATTTTTCCATCAGTAATTGGTGTTGTCATCTTATTCCATATAAAACGGAACCTTTAAATGAGCGTCCAGAGGCTTTTGTACCACAACCTGTTTAGGGTGTGAGGCTACCATCTGGTGCCTGTAGCAATACAATGCTAGTCCAAACACGCCAACACCGCCGACAACCAAAGGTGCAGCCCATGTTGGCCATGCCCACCTTTCCGGAGGTTTGCTCGTTGATATTGGCTCGACAGCTTCGTCTCTACCATCTGTAAGCGCTGCCTTAGCCTCTCAGAGCTCTCTCAGAAGCTTATTTTGATTGGCTTTTCGAGCTGCAGCACCCTTTCGTCCTGCCGCAACCCTTTTAGCGTTTTTTGTCACTGACGTTATCTCCACCCGTGTTGCCTCCCCTTGATTCGTGTTTGTTTCTTCCATGTTTAATTATTAAATTTATTTGTCCAATTGACAGCTCTTAGTAAGAACCTGTTATAGCGTAGCTAAGCACATGCTATAGCGGAGTTAAACACATACTATAGCAAGGAAGTGGTGTCTTCCTCTCCACCGGCCCCTGTTGTTTCGGTGATTGTTTTTCCAAATTGACAGTGCTTAACTGTTGTTAAAGCCGCTGTTAAGGGAGCTAAAAACATACCACAGCGATGATATAGCTCACAAGTGGCAGTGCTTAGCGCGTGTCCAACAAACGGGTCCGTCTCGAGGTCTGTAATTAGCCTTGGCTGGTGTTCTGGTGGGATTGGTAGAAACATACAAGCAATACTTGAGTACAGCTGTAGCAGTGTCTGACCTAGAGTACGTGTCATGCTGGCACCTAGCCGAGCCTCGTATCTCACATACAGCTTTATGATCTCTTCATCAGACATTGATTCAACCTGGTCAATTGTAATGCGCTCCAAACCAAGGTACTGACGGGCCTGACCGCCGGCTATGACGGCAGCAAGCCTATCTCTCTTAGAAGACATATCTACACCAGGGGTGCAACTAGGTTCCGCTCCCCCAGACTTTGTCTCCACTAAGCTAGGCGAGTCCTGTTCAAGGAGTTTATCAATAATGGTATCAGGATCCATGAATATACGTATACACCTTCGAGCTTCAAAATACTGCACCGCTACCCAGATGAAGAAACCTAAATTGATTACTGAGGCAGCAGCTGCTATCAAGGCCAATATCACTTCAATCGACGGCATATGCAGTAGGCTGATCAGTCTTCAGCAGCAGTTTTGCGTGCTTGGTCTTTGCTAGTAGTTGGCGTACTGTTGCACGTTCCTCCTTTGTTGGAATTACATCATTTTCACGTAAGGCGTCTTCAAACGAGTCACGGTCCTTGGTGTGAAAGAGCACCATTCAGCGAGTCTGCTCACGTAAGTCCTTCAGCACAGAGTTGTACTTTTGGCTCAGGACCCAGACACTTTGCTGAGCAAGGCGGCCACTAAAGGCCAGTTCGGATAACATGTCTTTCTTCTTGGTCAGGGCCTTTGTCGCGGAACAGTCATCAATAATGTACAGGGTTGGCTCGCTCTTAAAACAATGGTAGAAAGCCCTCAGGTGGTCATGTAGCCGCTCCCCTGGATCAACCACGTACACCTCTGAATCATCCCACACCCATGACCGCGTCTGATAGGCCTCGTTGAAACGTATGGTAGGGCAGAGGATTACAATATGCTCGAAGTCACCGAAGAAGGGCCCTTCAAGTAGGTCGAGGATGAATGCGGTTTTCCCACATCCTGTCTGCCCACAAACGATTGCCGAACAGGGATTATCTGGAAATGTAAACTTAGTAGACTGCGCTGACGAACCTGCCATCTTTAATGTTAAGCTGTGCATCCATTACAATATACATATAAACGTTCAATGCGCCCGCCGCCTCTGCCTTTTTTGTGATCTGTATGGTGATGCCCTCAGACGCATTCTCCACAGCCCTGCCACTACTGTGCAGCTGGTCGTCATCACTCGTCCTTAAGTCGAGCCACAGAGCATACTTACTGGTTAGGTACTCTTCTAGGGACACGTCTGACAATGCCAAGTCTTTTGAAGCTATTGCTACACTGGGGTCTCGTTTACTCGTTGCTGCAAAGGCCTTCTTCACCCCATCCCACTGCTGGTAGCCACGCATGCCTTGGGCATAGAGTTGGTTGGGGATGCCCTCAATGGTCACCTCAACTTTTGTAATCTTTGGGTTGTAGAACGACTCTGTTTTCCTAGCGAATGAGGCGTTGGTCGGGTCTTCAAAGAGCAGTAGGATGCCCTTCATGCTGCGAGCCGGCCGGCACGTTCAGGTTGATGTTCCACAGTGTATCTCTTTTATTGTATACAAGCTTCCTGTGACGAAGCACACGGTCATACAGAATCGAGGGTCAACCTGTGTACTGGGTGCGTATCATGCGGGCCAACTCTGTTTGGGTAACCATGTCATACTCCAGCGATATGCCATCAATTTTGTAGCTTGCAGCGGTGTCGCCTGTTGCGTGAATCACGCGGTTGTAGTCGTTGAATGTGAGCTCGTATTCCAGTCTGTCACTAAGCGCACTCTGGTAGAATGGCATGTGGCTCTCGAGGAGTTCAAAATCAAGCGGAACATAGAACCTGTTACTGTAAACATCGGCTACCGCCTTGTCCTCTTCCTCGGTCTCAACCTTGTCTCCAAGGAGATCAGGTGGGTTCCATAGAAGAAACTGAAGTCTTAGTTACGAGATGGGAGAAGGCAGTGTCTAAGCATGGGCTGCAGGCCACTCTGGAGTTTAGATCGTCTCAACAAGGTGACCTTTGGGTTAAGTGGTGCCGAGAATGGTAGCTTCTGACATGGAAGAACAATCTCAACAAATTCCTCTCTCCTAGGAGTATCCTAGATTACGGTGGTACACAGCTTGCTCGGGCTCTTGGAGTTACCCCTGAACTATCCACAATGGCAGCAAAAGCCCTACAAGGCGTTGACCAAGCTGCTGCTAAAGCGGAAGATGCACTTCCAAAGTTAGAAATGAGCAGCCCCGAAGCCATGACAGAGCAAGGTGGTGTGGAAGAAACAAGCTTCATAGAGGGCGTTCATAACGCCATAGAAGACCTAGGTACACAAACAGACAACGAACTACCACTCAGAGAGCTTATGGGGCTTGATAAGGCTATGCAGACCCAGAGGGGTGAGCTGGTCAACAACCTAGCTAAGATAACTGAGATAGAAAGGGATATAAAACATCGGAAAGCTAAAATAGCAAGGCTGGAGGAGGAAGGGAGGGGTGATAGTCGAGTATGGAGATTCCAAGCAAATGAGCTTGCAGAGCTGCAGGACCTGCGGCGTGTCCGTGTTGAGGCTGCCTCTGTAAACCGTGAACGTCTGCGAACCCAAATTAACTGCATCAGGGAAACGATCAACAGACTTCTTAACGAGGACACAACGCTAGCTGAGTGTGTACGCACTCTGTTCCGAGAGCAGGGTATAACAATAGCCTCCATACTAACTGCGATTGGATTGGCAATCTCGACACTGGTAGTTGCTTTGACGGGCGGAGGGAGCACTAGTCCAACCCCGGCACCAACGCCGACACCAGCTGATAAGCCTGGTTTAAAGGAATGGATTAAAAAACAGCTGAACTCCTTGGCAAACGTCCTGAAGAGCCTAGCCGGTAAGGCAGCAGCTGCCCTTCCAGGAATCATTGGCTCCATCGTATCATGGCTGCTTACGTCAGCTGCAAAGGTGGCTGGTTGGATGGCAGAACATGTATGGGCCGCAGCTGTGGCGGTGGGGGGAGTTATCCTCCTGATACTCCGTGACTTACTACGTAGCAAACCAAAGCACAAATAAGCCTATAGCGATTCCGCCTATAATAAGAGCGGTTTTCTCATCCTCGTGCACCCTACGCAGACCGGTCTCGTCCATAGGGGCCGGCCCTGGAGAGGGGAGTTCCATATCTGTATCTGTATCTGGCGGAGGGTCAAAGCTTCCTCTATCCGGAACCACCGGAACCGAGATGACATCAGCATTGCTGCCTATCTGCTGCTCCTCAGTTGCAATGGTAATCAGATTGTTGTACCCAGCAACGTCTTCAATGGCGAGGCTCATATCAGACGGAGCCATGTACAGGCCCGTTCCAAACACATACTCAAACTTTGAAGAGGCATTCTGGAGGACGTTCTGATACCGTCGGATAGATGACGGAATATCCACTGGGGAGTTGATGGCATCCTCAACGTTTTCCTGAAATTGCTTTTGAGCATCAAAGGACGTTCCAACACCTAGTATCTATGAGCGGGTCTGCGCCTGAGCCTCAAGAATGGCCCATACATAGGTCCTGATGCTGTCGTTAATTCGCTCAACGCCGGTTTGTGTAAAACCCTCAGACGTGAAAGGTGTATAGAGCTTTCACGAGTGGAATCCCAGCCTCGAGGTGGTCGTGGGATGACACACCGCAGCCGGATGTTGCACACCACACTGCAAAGTTTACCTGGTTCTGCCAAAACTGCATTGGATTTGTCAACCAGTCTTTTACTACTTTGTCCGCTGTTACCTGTGGCACCTTATAGTTACTGAATAGATCAGGAAACTTTGCTGTGAATGTACCAGCATTGTGAACAACTTGAATATTTTGTAGGGTTAGTTTATCTCCCACGCCATATGAGGCTGGATACACCCCGCCCGTTTCATATGTAGCTTTTCTATTGAAACTAAAGGCTTGTTTATTCATAGTGCTATGTATCACACTCTGTCTAATGTTCAAAGCGGCGACGCTGTGTCCCTACAAAAACCTATTGACAACACTGCGGGTGATCTATGTGTTGGCCTAAGGTCAATCACGTATACTGTGGGCTGGTACAATCTAGAATCAGACGAGAGCATTGCATGGCGGTCAAGGACTTCACAAGAGCGAGGATATGCTTCATTAAAACCAGGCCTCTGGAGCTTCAGCCTTCTTCAGGAGCATATTACACCATTAGGTATCGGTTTGGAGGTTGATGCTGTAAATGGGGTTATTACCCTAACAGTTCCAGACAATGGGGGTGCGCACATAACAGGCGGAGTGTTAACAATTTTTGGGTCTTGACGGCCTCAGTGGGGGGTGGATACCTTCAGGTACTTACATAGGTGACCGGCCCCATCAACTTTAGCATCTTTAACACAATTTATGTTCACCTCAATCAAGTCAGCACCACGCACAACATGCTAGATGGTGCGCCCACTACGCTTCTTGAAGTTGTTGGCTTAGAGGGTGACTCTTTCGGTCATATATTATAACCACGAACATCGCTAATCCTGTCTGTAAGCGTGTCACTAGCGGAACAGTGCATGAGTTAAAGGTTCAGTTATGCGATAATAAAGGAAGGCTATTGGATAACCACGACTTACCTGTTAGCGTTGTTCTTGAATTTACAAGATGTCAATAAAAACGAGTATTTATGGACCTAGGCAAAAACCGGCAAGCACTGTTCAGGGTGCCGACCTCTCGGAATATGCCACAAAGACCTATGTATCTATTGGTGACTCAAAAAAAATAAGTGCCGTAGGGGACACAATGGAAGGGGATCTTAATATGGATGGCAACATGATCACGGGACTTCCTACGACAGGCCTTTCCTCCTCTGGAGGACAAGCAATGTCATACCAAAACACAATAGATCTGGTAACTACCGCAGCCAATTCACGTGTTAGTAAACATGGTGATGATATGTACGGAGACCTTGAAATGGGAGATAATAAAATCGTTCTGTTGGGAGACCCAATATCGCCTAAAGATGCTGCTAATAAAAAGTATGTTGATGCACAACACAGACAGCATCGCAGGGAGCTGAGAGAACACATAAACTCCCAAACAAAACCCCTCATTACTATATGGGCAGAAGCAAGTGGTGCTCTTCGCAGAGGATATAAGTGGTCGTTTGGCCATGGGGCTAGGGGTCGAGACTCACAAGACTCAAGCTGTGGATATACCATGTTATCCAATGGCAAGATCATTCGTATGGGGTTGTCTTCGGATGTTGGTGCTGATACTGGTCCTATAGCAGTCGTTCCTGTTATTAATGGAACGAATCAATTGGTAGGAATAAGTAAGCCTGCTAACCAACGGGCTGTTGTAATAACTTTAGACCAGCCTTTACAGCTAGAACAAGGCAACGTTATTAACTTTTATACAACCACACAAAACAGAGGGGCGACTTGGTCTGTAGCTTCACTCCTAATTGAACTTGATATATAGACTTATGTATACAAAGACAGTATGAAACAACAACCAACGACTGCGCCGTTAAATGCGGAGTCTCCTCCATGTGGTCTGGGGCACTCCTATCAGTCTTAAGAAGCAATACCTTGAGAAAGAAATTGAAAAATATGTACAAAAAATATAGGTGTGCAGTAAACTCAGTGGACGCTGTAGACACTGCTTTAGTTGCTGTGGGTATGTGTCTTGGCGCAAGTGGTGTAGGTGTAATGTCTACAGTAGTTGCCATTCCTATTGCCACAGTGTTGGGTGCTACTGGAGCCGCTTGTGGGCTACTTGTAATTGCTGGAAAATTCATCAGAAGGCGGCTGACCATTAAGTTGAAAAAGCATGACCAGATCCGCATTCTCGCTCAGAGCAAATTGAATACCATTGCTGACATTGTATCGGCGGCGCTTGAAGATGGGTATATCTCAGATGATGAGTTTAAGCTCGTTTCGGTCGAGATCATGAAATATAGTCAAATGAAAAGTGACATTAAAGCAAAATGTTTGAAAACGGCAGAATCGCCCCCTAAACCTGCTAAGGCATAACCCTGACAGTCCATTTGAAGAGTGGGGGTTGCTAGATATAATGGAGGCGGCGATAAAATCTTTCTGCAACGATCATACTGTAGTCAAACAAAATACGGACCAGTGGGAGACCACGAGGAAGGGCTGTGTTGGAGGAAGTGACTACTCCGCTATCATAGGGCAAAAACTACTTCAGCAGCTATAGCAAGAAGCTGACAGAAAAAACTAGCAACGAGGGTGTTCGCTTTAGTGCACCCTGCCTCTGGGGTACGACTTTTGAGGAGGTTGCAATTGCGGTATTGGAGAAGGTGTACGACACCAAGGTCTACGGAAATAATATCTATATTGAGGGCGGCGCGACGGCCTACTCTCCGGATGGCTTTTGTGTGCTCCCGATCCGGCGGGCTGGAGTGGATGCTGTCTGTCTGGGGCATCCTGAGGAGGTTGTACTGCTTGAGATTAAGTGCCCCTACACTCGTCCTGGGAGGGTGATTCCGAATATGTATAAGCCTCAGGTTCTGTTGGGTCTGCACCACAGTCCGCTGGCGACCATCGGGGTGTTTGTCGACTGCGTTTTCAGGTTGTGCTCCTTTGAGGACCTGGGGAGGGCTGAGGTGTATAACCAGGTGTATCACAAGGATCAGAAGAAGTATAAGGAGACGGTGGCTTGGGGGTGGGTGTCCATTGAGGGGCTTGAAGACGGCGACTATAGTGCGAACGGGAGGTTTAATAGTTGCCTGGGCTTGGAACAGGAGCATCACGGTCCTTGGTTGGAAAGACCGAGTGGGACCACAGAGAGGCCGACGGGGGCTTTCTACTGTTGGAAGCTCTTTACGATGAGATTAATAACCGCTCGTCCCGATCCCGACTTTATCGAGAAGAACGACGCTAAGGTTGCCCAGTTTATACAGGACCTCAACCGCGTGAAAAATGGAACTTACAGCGACGGTCGCAGATATTTATCACTCAATGACCTCTATGGTGACTAACTACTGGTGTGGGCCTATACCATAGGGGCTGGAAGGGCTGGGCTCATATGGTATAGTATGGGGGGGGGGAGGTGCGAGCGGTTCGGTGACTCATGTGAGTCACCCTGTATATGTGTGTTTTCTGGGTTGCTGTATTAGATTGCTGCGCTCGTACCCCCAGTCTCTATACTACTGACCCGCTTGACTGGAAAAAAACCTAAAGATGCTATAAAGGCAAAACGAGTTGCACAAATGAGCCCTCTTCCGTCATACCAGGTAGCCCGCTGGTGTCAAAGAGAAAAAGCTTCCCTCTGGTGTTGGCGTTTGCTATCTCCACCAGCCAGGTGAGGAAGAGCATGATCACCGTCGTCGTGCAACTGACCCTGTGTGGTCTCAATGTTTACCGGATGGGACGCTCTGTCACTAAACCTGGTGAGCCTGTACTATACTATTTGTTGGATGGAGCACTCCGTGGCTTTGTAAAGGAGGAGCTACTTGCGGTGCCGTCCGATACCCAGTTGCGGTATTATCAATTAGACAAATAGATATCTATACA